>OZ012740.1:27109040-27758754 GCA_963859935.3 Lathyrus sativus | reverse complement strand
ATGTTTCTTCGTCTGTAAGCCACATAGTTAAAAAATATAAATGAAGGACAAATATTTTAGGTTTTTTCTTCACCATCCCAAAGTCTTAGGTTTTTTTTATCACTTAGCACCGTACATAATAGACTATAGTAGGTGTAAAAAATTAATTATATTTCATTTTTCAACTCCAACATAAAATTTTAGGTTTTTCCTCACTAAAAAACAAAGATAAAAAACTATAGACCATGACATATATTTTATATAATATAGGTAAAAATTAAAATTAAATAAAGAAGCTCAAACTTATATATATTTACATTTTTCACGTTGAATTATGGTAAATTAGATGTAAATATATTCAATATGTTTCTTCTCCATCACCAAATTTCATGTTTCTTCGTCTGTAAGCCACATAGTTAAAAAATATAAATGAAGGACAAATATTTTAGGTTTTTTCTTCACCATCCCAAAGTCTTAGGTTTTTTTTATCACTTAGCACCGTACATAATAGACTATAGTAGGTGTAAAAAATTAATTATATTTCATTTTTCAACTCCAACATAAAATTTTAGGTTTTTCCCCACTAAAAAACAAAGATAAAAGACTATAGACCATGACATATATTTTATATAATATAGGTAAAAATTAAAATTAAACAATGAAGCTCAAACTGATTTATATTTACCTTTTTCACATTGAATTATGGTAAATTAGATGTAAATATATTCAATATGTTTCTTCTTCAATGCCAAATTTCATGTTTCTTCGTCAGTAAGCCTCAAAGTTAAAAAAACTACAAATGAATGACAATACTTTAGGTTTTTTCTTCAGCATCCCAAAGATTCCAATTGTCTTTATTACTAAGCACCGTACATAATAGACTATAGTAGGTGTAAAAAGTTTATTTTATTTTATTTTTCAACTCCAACATAAAATTTTAGGTTTTTCCCCACTAAAAAAGAAAGATAAAAGACTATAATCCATGACATATATTTTATATAATATAGGTAAAAATTAAAATTAAATAATGAAGCTCAAACTTATTTATATTTACCTTTTTCACATTGAATTATGGTAAATTAGATGTAAATATATTCAAGTTGTTTCTTCTCCATCACCAAATTTCATGTTTCTTCGTCAGTAAGCCACAGAGTTAAAAAAACTATAAATGAATGACAAATATTTTAGGTTTCTTCTTCACCATCCCAAAGTCTTAGGTTTTTTTATCACTAAGCACCGTACATAATAGACTATAGTAGGTGTAAAAAGTTAATTATATTTTATTTTTCAAATCCAATATAAAATTTTAGGTTTTTTCCCACTAAAAAACAAAGATAAAAGACTATAGTCCACGACATATATTTTTATTAAATAAGTAAAAATTAAAATTAAATAATGAAGCTCAAAATTATTTATATTTACCTTTTTCACATTGAAATATGGTAAATTAGATATAAATATATTCAATATGTTTCTTCTCCATCATCAAATTTTATGTTTCTTCGTCACTAAGTCACAGAGTTAAAAAACTATAAATGAATGATAAATATTTTAGGTTTTTTCTTCACCATCCCAAAGTCTTAGGTTTTTTTATCACTAAGCACCGTACATAATAGACTATAGTAGGTGTAAAAAGTTAATTATATTTTATTTTTGAACTCCAACATAAAATTTTAGGTTTTTCCCCACTAAAAAACAAAGATAAAAGACTATAGTTCATGACATATATTTTATATAATATAGGTAAAAATTAAAATTAAATAATGAATCTCAAACTTATTTATATTTACATTTTTCACATTGAATTATGGTAAATTAGATGTAAATATATTCAATATGTTTCTTCTCCATCACCAAATTTCATGTTTCTTCGTCAGTAAGCTACAGAGTTAAAAAATATAAATGAATGACATATATTTTAGGTTTTTTCTTCACCATCCCAAAGTCTTAGGTTTTTTTATCACTTAGCACCATACATAATAGACTATAGTAGGTGTAAAAAATTAATTATATTTTATTTTTCAACTCCAACATAAAAGTTTACGTTTTTCCTCACTAAAAAACAAAGATAAAAAACTATAGACCATGACATATATTTTATATAATATAGGTAAAAATTAAAATTAAATAATGAAGCTCAAACTTATTTATATTTACATTTTTCACATTGAATTATGGTAAATTAGATGTAAATATATTCAATATGTTTCTTCTCCATCATCAAATTTCATGTTTCTTCGTCAGTAAGCCACAGAGTTAAAAAATATAAATGAATGACATATATTTTAGGTTTTTTCTTCACCATCCCAAAGTCTTAGGTTTTTTTATCACTTAGCACCATACATAATAGACTATAGTAAGTGTAAAAAATTAATTATATTTTATTTTTCAACTCCAACATAAAAGTTTAGGTTTTTCCCCACTAAAAAACAAAGATAAAAGATTATAGACCATGACATATATTTTATATAATATAGGTAAAAATTAAAATTAAATAATGAAGCACAAACTTATTTATATTTACCTTTTTCACATTGAATTATGGTAAATTAGATGTAAATATATTCAATATGTTTCTTCTTCATCACCAAATTTCGTGTTTCTTCGTCAGTAAGCCATAGAGTTAAAAAACTATAAATGAATGACAAATATTTTAGGTTTTTTCTTCACCATCCCAAAGTCTTAGGTTTTTTTATCACTAAGCACCGTACATAATAGACTATAGTAGATGTAGAAAGTTAATTATATTTTATTTTTGAACTCCAACATAAAATTTTAGGTTTTTCCCCACTAAAAAACAAAGATAAAAGACTATAGTCCACGACATATATTTTAATTAAATAAGTAAAAATTAAAATTAATAATGAAGCTCAAAATTATTTATATTTACCTTTTTCACATTGAAATATGGAAAGTTATATGTAAATATATTCAATATGTTTCTTCTCCATCATCAAATTTTATTTTTCTTCGTCAGTAAGCCACAAAGTTAAAAAAAACTATAAATGAATGACAAATATTTTAGGTTTTTTCTTCACCATCCCAAAGTCTTAGGTTTTTTTATCACTAAGCACCGTACATAATATACTATAGTAGGTGTAATAAGTTAATTATATTTTATTTTTGAACTCCAACATAAAATTTTAGGTTTTTCCCCACTAAAAAACAAAGATAAAAGACTATAGTCCATGACATATATTTTATATAATATAGGTAAAAATTAAAATTAAATAAAGAAGCTCAAACTTATATATATTTACATTTTTCACGTTGAATTATGGTAAATTAGATGTAAATATATTCAATATGTTTCTTCTCCATCACCAAATTTCATGTTTCTTCGTCTGTAAGCCACATAGTTAAAAAATATAAATGAATGATAAATATTTTAGGTTTTTTCTTCACCATCCCAAAGTCTTAGGTTTTTTTATCACTTAGCACCGTACATAATAGACTATAGTAGGTGTAAAAAATTTATTATATTTCATTTTTCAACTCCAACATAAAATTTTAGGTTTTTCCCCACTAGAAAACAAAGATAAAAGACTATAGACCATGACATATATTTTATATAATATAGGTAAAAATTAAAATTAAACAATGAAGCTCAAACTTATTTATATTTACCTTTTTCACATTGAATTATGGTAAATTAGATGTAAATATATTCAATATGTTTCTTCTTCATCGCCAAATTTCATGTTTCTTCGTCAGTAAGCCTCAAAGTTAAAAAAACTACAAATGAATGACAATACTTTAGGTTTTTTCTTCAGCATCCCAAAGATTCCAATTGTCTTTATTACTAAGCACCGTACATAATAGACTATAGTAGGTGTAAAAAGTTTATTTTATTTTATTTTTCAACTCCAACATAAAATTTTAGGTTTTTCCCCACTAAAAAAGAAAGATAAAAGACTATAATCCATGACATATATTTTATATAATATAGGTAAAAATTAAAATTAAATAATGAAGCTCAAACTTATTTATATTTACCTTTTTCACATTGAATTATGGTAAATTAGATGTAAATATATTCAAGTTGTTTCTTCTCCATCACCAAATTTCATGTTTCTTCGTCAGTAAGCCACAGAGTTAAAAAAACTATAAATGAATGACAAATATTTTAGGTTTCTTCTTCACCATCCCAAAGTCTTAGGTTTTTTTATCACTAAGCACCGTACATAATAGACTATAGTAGGTGTAAAAAGTTAATTATATTTTATTTTTCAAATCCAATATAAAATTTTAGGTTTTTCCCCACTAAAAAACAAAGATAAAAGACTATAGTCCACGACATATATTTTTATTAAATAAGTAAAAATTAAAATTAAATAATGAAGCTCAAAATTATTTATATTTACCTTTTTCACATTGAAATATGGTAAATTAGATATAAATATATTCAATATGTTTCTTCTCCATCATCAAATTTTATGTTTCTTCGTCACTAAGTCACAGAGTTAAAAAACTATAAATGAATGACAAATATTTTAGGTTTTTTCTTCACCATCCCAAAGTCTTAGGTTTTTTTATCACTAAGCACCGTACATAATAGACTATAGTAGGTGTAAAAAGTTAATTATATTTTATTTTTGAACTCCAACATAAAATTTTAGGTTTTTCCCCACTAAAAAACAAAGATAAAAGACTATAGTTCATGACATATATTTTATATAATATAGGTAAAAATTAAAATTAAATAATGAAGCTCAAACTTATTTATATTTACATTTTTCACATTGAATTATGGTAAATTAGATGTAAATATATTCAATATGTTTCTTCTTCATCACCAAATTTCATGTTTCTTCGTCAGTAAGCTACAGAGTTAAAAAATATAAATGAATGACATATATTTTAGGTTTTTTCTTCACCATCCCAAAGTCTTAGGTTTTTTTATCACTTAGCACCATACATAATAGACTATAGTAGGTGTAAAAAATTAATTATATTTTATTTTTCAACTCCAACATAAAAGTTTAGGTTTTTCCTCACTAAAAAACAAAGATAAAAGACTATAGACCATGACATATATTTTATATAATATAGGTAAAAATTAAAATTAAATAATGAAGCTCAAACTTATTTATATTTACATTTTTCACATTGAATTATGGTAAATTAGATGTAAATATATTCAATATGTTTCTTCTCCATCATCAAATTTCATGTTTCATCGTCAGTAAGCCACAGAGTTAAAAAAATATAAATGAATGACATATATTTTAGGTTTTTTCTTCACCATCCCAAAGTCTTAGGTTTTTTTATCACTAAGCACCGTACATAATAGACTATAGTAGGTGTAAAAAGTTAATTATATTTTATTTTTGACTCCAACATAAAATTTTAGGTTTTTCCCCACTAAAAAACAAAGATAAAAGACTATAGTACATGACATATATTTTAATTAAATAAGTAAAAATTAAAATTAATAATGAATCTCAAAATTATTTATATTTACCTTTTTCACATTGAAATATGGAAAATTATATGTAAATATATTCAATATGTTTCTTTTCCATCATCAAATTTTATTTTTCTTCGTCAGTAAGCCACAGAGTTAAAAAAAACTATAAATGAATGACAAATATTTTAGGTTTTTTCTTCCCCATCCCAAAGTCTTAGGTTTTTTTATCACTAAGCACCGTACATAATAGACTATAGTAGGCGTAAAAAGTTAATTATATTTTATTTTTGAACTCCAACATAAAATTTTAGGTTTTTCCCCACTAAAAAACAAAGATAAAAGACTATAGTCCATGACATATATTTTATATAATATAGATAAAAATTAAAATTAAATAATGAAGCTCAAACTTATTTATATTTACATTTTTCACATTGAATTATGGTAAATTAGATGTAAATATATTCAATATGTTTCTTCTCCATCATCAAATTTCATGTTTCTTCGTCAGTAAGCCACAGAGTTAAAAAATATAAATGAATGACATATATTTTAGGTTTTTTCTTCACCATCCCAAAGTCTTAGGTTTTTTTATCACTAAGCACCGTACATAATAGACTATAGTAGGTGTAAAAAGTTAATTATATTTTATTTTTCAACTCCAACATAAAAGTTTAGGTTTTTCCTCACTAAAAAACAAAGATAAAAGACTATAGTCCATGACATATATTTTATATAATATAGATAAAAATTAAAATTAAATAATGAAGCTCAAACTTATTTATATTTACATTTTTCACATTGAATTATGGTAAATTAGATGTAAATATATTCAATATGTTTCTTCTCCATCACCAAATTTCATGTTTCTTCGTCAGTAAGCTACAGAGTTAAAAAATATAAATGAATGACATATATTTTAGGTTTTTTCTTCACCATCCCAAAGTCTTAGGTTTTTTTATCACTTAGCACCATACATAATAGACTATAGTAGGTGTAAAAAATTAATTATATTTTATTTTTCAACTCCAACATAAAAGTTTACGTTTTTCCTCACTAAAAAACAAAGATAAAAAACTATAGACCATGACATATATTTTATATAATATAGGTAAAAATTAAAACTAAATAATGAAGCTCAAACTTATTTATATTTACATTTTTCACATTGAATTATGGTAAATTAGATGTAAATATATTCAATATGTTTCTTCTCCATCATCAAATTTCATGTTTCTTCGTCAGTAAGCCACAGAGTTAAAAAATATAAATGAATGACATATATTTTAGGTTTTTTCTTCACCATCCCAAAGTCTTAGGTTTTTTTATCACTTAGCACCATACATAATAGACTATAGTAATTGTTAAAAATTAATTATATTTTATTTTTCAACTCCAACATAAAAGTTTAGGTTTTTCCCCACTAAAAAACAAAGATAAAAGATTATAGACCATGACATATATTTTATATAATATAGGTAAAAATTAAAATTAAATAATGAAGCACAAACTTATTTATATTTACCTTTTTCACATTGAATTATGGTAAATTAGATGTAAATATATTCAATATGTTTCTTCTTCATCACCAAATTTCATGTTTCTTCGTCAGTAAGCCATAGAGTTAAAAAACTATAAATGAATGACAAATATTTTAGGTTTTTTCTTCACCATCCCAAAGTCTTAGGTTTTTTTATCACTAAGCACCGTACATAATAGACTATAGTAGGTGTAGAAAGTTAATTATATTTTATTTTTGAACTCCAACATAAACTTTTAGGTTTTTCCCCACTAAAAAACAAAGATAAAAGACTATAGTCCACGACATATATTTTAATTAAATAAGTAAAAATTAAAATTAATAATGAAGCTCAAAATTATTTATATTTACCTTTTTCACATTGAAATATGGAAATTTATATGTAAATATATTCAATATGTTTCTTCTCCATCATCAAATTTTATTTTTCTTCGTCAGTAAGCCACAAAGTTAAAAAAAACTATAAATGAATGACAAATATTTTAGGTTTTTTCTTCACCATCCCAAAGTCTTAGGTTTTTTTTATCACTAAGCACCGTACATAATAGACTATAGTAGGTGTAATAAGTTAATTATATTTTATTTTTGAACTCCAACATAAAATTTTAGGTTTTTCCCCACTAAAAAACAAAGATAAAAGACTATAGTCCATGACATATATTTTATATAATATAGGTAAAAATTAAAATTAAATAAAGAAGCTCAAACTTATATATATTTACATTTTTCACGTTGAATTATGGTAAATTAGATGTAAATATATTCAATATGTTTCTTCTCCATCACCAAATTTCATGTTTCTTCGTCTGTAAGCCACATAGTTAAAAAATATAAATGAAGGACAAATATTTTAGGTTTTTTCTTCACCATCCCAAAGTCTTAGGTTTTTTTTATCACTTAGCACCGTACATAATAGACTATAGTAGGTGTAAAAAATTAATTATATTTCATTTTTCAACTCCAACATAAAATTTTAGGTTTTTCCCCACTAAAAAACAAAGATAAAAGACTATAGACCATGACATATATTTTATATAATATAGGTAAAAATTAAAATTAAACAATGAAGCTCAAACTGATTTATATTTACCTTTTTCACATTGAATTATGGTAAATTAGATGTAAATATATTCAATATGTTTCTTCTTCATCGCCAAATTTCATGTTTCTTCGTCAGTAAGCCTCAAAGTTAAAAAAACTACAAATGAATGACAATACTTTAGGTTTTTTCTTCAGCATCCCAAAGATTCCAATTGTCTTTATTACTAAGCACCGTACATAATAGACTATAGTAGGTGTAAAAAGTTTATTTTATTTTATTTTTCAACTCCAACATAAAATTTTAGGTTTTTCCCCACTAAAAAAGAAAGATAAAAGACTATAATCCATGACATATATTTTATATAATATAGGTAAAAATTAAAATTAAATAATGAAGCTCAAACTTATTTATATTTACCTTTTTCACATTGAATTATGGTAAATTAGATGTAAATATATTCAAGTTGTTTCTTCTCCATCACCAAATTTCATGTTTCTTCGTCAGTAAGCCACAGAGTTAAAAAAACTATAAATGAATGACAAATATTTTAGGTTTCTTCTTCACCATCCCAAAGTCTTAGGTTTTTTTATCACTAAGCACCGTACATAATAGACTATAGTAGGTGTAAAAAGTTAATTATATTTTATTTTTCAAATCCAATATAAAATTTTAGGTTTTTCCCCACTAAAAAACAAAGATAAAAGACTATAGTCCACGACATATATTTTTATTAAATAAGTAAAAATTAAAATTAAATAATGAAGCTCAAAATTATTTATATTTACCTTTTTCACATTGAAATATGGTAAATTAGATATAAATATATTCAATATGTTTCTTCTCCATCATCAAATTTTATGTTTCTTCGTCACTAAGTCACAGAGTTAAAAAACTATAAATGAATGACAAATATTTTAGGTTTTTTCTTCACCATCCCAAAGTCTTAGGTTTTTTTATCACTAAGCACCGTACATAATAGACTATAGTAGGTGTAAAAAGTTAATTATATTTTATTTTTGAACTCCAACATAAAATTTTAGGTTTTTCCCCACTAAAAAACAAAGATAAAAGACTATAGTTCATGACATATATTTTATATAATATAGGTAAAAATTAAAATTAAATAATGAAGCTCAAACTTATTTATATTTACATTTTTCACATTGAATTATGGTAAATTAGATGTAAATATATTCAATATGTTTCTTCTTCATCACCAAATTTCATGTTTCTTCGTCAGTAAGCTACAGAGTTAAAAAATATAAATGAATGACATATATTTTAGGTTTTTTCTTCACCATCCCAAAGTCTTAGGTTTTTTTATCACTTAGCACCATACATAATAGACTATAGTAGGTGTAAAAAATTAATTATATTTTATTTTTCAACTCCAACATAAAAGTTTAGGTTTTTCCTCACTAAAAAACAAAGATAAAAGACTATAGACCATGACATATATTTTATATAATATAGGTAAAAATTAAAATTAAATAATGAAGCTCAAACTTATTTATATTTACATTTTTCACATTGAATTATGGTAAATTAGATGTAAATATATTCAATATGTTTCTTCTCCATCATCAAATTTCATGTTTCATCGTCAGTAAGCCACAGAGTTAAAAAAATATAAATGAATGACATATATTTTAGGTTTTTTCTTCACCATCCCAAAGTCTTAGGTTTTTTTATCACTAAGCACCGTACATAATAGACTATAGTAGGTGTAAAAAGTTAATTATATTTTATTTTTGACTCCAACATAAAATTTTAGGTTTTTCCCCACTAAAAAACAAAGATAAAAGACTATAGTACATGACATATATTTTAATTAAATAAGTAAAAATTAAAATTAATAATGAATCTCAAAATTATTTATATTTACCTTTTTCACATTGAAATATGGAAAATTATATGTAAATATATTCAATATGTTTCTTTTCCATCATCAAATTTTATTTTTCTTCGTCAGTAAGCCACAGAGTTAAAAAAAACTATAAATGAATGACAAATATTTTAGGTTTTTTCTTCCCCATCCCAAAGTCTTAGGTTTTTTTATCACTAAGCACCGTACATAATAGACTATAGTAGGCGTAAAAAGTTAATTATATTTTATTTTTGAACTCCAACATAAAATTTTAGGTTTTTCCCCACTAAAAAACAAAGATAAAAGACTATAGTCCATGACATATATTTTATATAATATAGATAAAAATTAAAATTAAATAATGAAGCTCAAACTTATTTATATTTACATTTTTCACATTGAATTATGGTAAATTAGATGTAAATATATTCAATATGTTTCTTCTCCATCATCAAATTTCATGTTTCTTCGTCAGTAAGCCACAGAGTTAAAAAATATAAATGAATGACATATATTTTAGGTTTTTTCTTCACCATCCCAAAGTCTTAGGTTTTTTTATCACTAAGCACCGTACATAATAGACTATAGTAGGTGTAAAAAGTTAATTATATTTTATTTTTCAACTCCAACATAAAAGTTTAGGTTTTTCCTCACTAAAAAACAAAGATAAAAGACTATAGTCCATGACATATATTTTATATAATATAGATAAAAATTAAAATTAAATAATGAAGCTCAAACTTATTTATATTTACATTTTTCACATTGAATTATGGTAAATTAGATGTAAATATATTCAATATGTTTCTTCTCCATCACCAAATTTCATGTTTCTTCGTCAGTAAGCTACAGAGTAAAAAAATATAAATGAATGACATATATTTTAGGTTTTTTCTTCACCATCCCAAAGTCTTAGGTTTTTTTATCACTTAGCACCATACATAATAGACTATAGTAGGTGTAAAAAATTAATTATATTTTATTTTTCAACTCCAACATAAAAGTTTACGTTTTTCCTCACTAAAAAACAAAGATAAAAAACTATAGACCATGACATATATTTTATATAATATAGGTAAAAATTAAAACTAAATAATGAAGCTCAAACTTATTTATATTTACATTTTTCACATTGAATTATGGTAAATTAGATGTAAATATATTCAATATGTTTCTTCTCCATCATCAAATTTCATGTTTCTTCGTCAGTAAGCCACAGAGTTAAAAAATATAAATGAATGACATATATTTTAGGTTTTTTCTTCACCATCCCAAAGTCTTAGGTTTTTTTATCACTTAGCACCATACATAATAGACTATAGTAATTGTAAAAAATTAATTATATCTTATTTTTCAACTCCAACATAAAAGTTTAGGTTTTTCCCCACTAAAAAACAAAGATAAAAGATTATAGACCATGACATATATTTTATATAATATAGGTAAAAATTAAAATTAAATAATGAAGCACAAACTTATTTATATTTACCTTTTTCACATTGAATTATGGTAAATTAGATGTAAATATATTCAATATGTTTCTTCTTCATCACCAAATTTCATGTTTCTTCGTCAGTAAGCCATAGAGTTAAAAAACTATAAATGAATGACAAATATTTTAGGTTTTTTCTTCACCATCCCAAAGTCTTAGGTTTTTTTATCACTAAGCACCGTACATAATAGACTATAGTAGGTGTAGAAAGTTAATTATATTTTATTTTTGAACTCCAACATAAACTTTTAGGTTTTTCCCCACTAAAAAACAAAGATAAAAGACTATAGTCCACGACATATATTTTAATTAAATAAGTAAAAATTAAAATTAATAATGAAGCTCAAAATTATTTATATTTACCTTTTTCACATTGAAATATGGAAATTTATATGTAAATATATTCAATATGTTTCTTCTCCATCATCAAATTTTATTTTTCTTCGTCAGTAAGCCACAAAGTTAAAAAAAACTATAAATGAATGACAAATATTTTAGGTTTTTTCTTCACCATCCCAAAGTCTTAGGTTTTTTTATCACTAAGCACCGTACATAATAGACTATAGTAGGTGTAATAAGTTAATTATATTTTATTTTTGAACTCCAACATAAAATTTTAGGTTTTTCCCCACTAAAAAACAAAGATAAAAGACTATAGTCCATGACATATATTTTATATAATATAGGTTAAAATTAAAATTAAATAAAGAAGCTCAAACTTATATATATTTACATTTTTCACGTTGAATTATGGTAAATTAGATGTAAATATATTCAATATGTTTCTTCTCCATCACCAAATTTCATGTTTCTTCGTCTGTAAGCCACATAGTTAAAAAATATAAATGAAGGACAAATATTTTAGGTTTTTTCTTCACCATCCCAAAGTCTTAGGTTTTTTTTATCACTTAGCACCGTACATAATAGACTATAGTAGGTGTAAAAAATTAATTATATTTCATTTTTCAACTCCAACATAAAATTTTAGGTTTTTCCCCACTAAAAAACAAAGATAAAAGACTATAGACCATGACATATATTTTATATAATATAGGTAAAAATTAAAATTAAACAATGAAGCTCAAACTGATTTATATTTACCTTTTTCACATTGAATTATGGTAAATTAGATGTAAATATATTCAATATGTTTCTTCTTCATCGCCAAATTTCATGTTTCTTCGTCAGTAAGCCTCAAAGTTAAAAAAACTACAAATGAATGACAATACTTTAGGTTTTTTCTTCAGCATCCCAAAGATTCCAATTGTCTTTATTACTAAGCACCGTACATAATAGACTATAGTAGGTGTAAAAAGTTTATTTTATTTTATTTTTCAACTCCAACATAAAATTTTAGGTTTTTCCCCATTAAAAAAGAAAGATAAAAGACTATAATCCATGACATATATTTTATATAATATAGGTAAAAATTAAAATTAAATAATGAAGCTCAAACTTATTTATATTTACCTTTTTCACATTGAATTATGGTAAATTAGATGTAAATATATTCAAGTTGTTTCTTCTCCATCACCAAATTTCATGTTTCTTCGTCAGTAAGCCACAGAGTTAAAAAAACTATAAATGAATGACAAATATTTTAGGTTTTTTCTTCACCATCCCAAAGTCTTAGGTTTTTTTATCACTAAGCACCGTACATAATAGACTATAGTAGGTGTAAAAAGTTAATTATATTTTATTTTTCAAATCCAATATAAAATTTTAGGTTTTTCCCCACTAAAAAACAAAGATAAAAGACTATAGTCCACGACATATATTTTAATTAAATAAGTAAAAATTAAAATTAAATAATGAAGCTCAAAATTATTTATATTTACCTTTTTCACATTGAAATATGGTAAATTAGATATAAATATATTCAATATGTTTCTTCTCCATCATCAAATTTTATGTTTCTTCGTCACTAAGTCACAGAGTTAAAAAACTATAAATGAATGACAAATATTTTTGGTTTTTTCTTCACCATCCCAAAGTCTTAGGTTTTTTTATCACTAAGCACCGTACATAATAGACTATAGTAGGTGTAAAAAGTTAATTATATTTTATTTTTGAACTCCAACATAAAATTTTAGGTTTTTCCCCACTAAAAAACAAAGATAAAAGACTATAGTTCATGACATATATTTTATATAATATAGGTAAAAATTAAAATTAAATAATGAAGCTCAAACTTATTTATATTTACATTTTTCACATTGAATTATGGTAAATTAGATGTAAATATATTCAATATGTTTCTTCTTCATCACCAAATTTCATGTTTCTTCGTCAGTAAGCTACAGAGTTAAAAAATATAAATGAATGACATATATTTTAGGTTTTTTCTTCACCATCCCAAAGTCTTAGGTTTTTTTATCACTTAGCACCATACATAATAGACTATAGTAGGTGTAAAAAATTAATTATATTTTATTTTTCAACTCCAACATAAAAGTTTAGGTTTTTCCTCACTAAAAAACAAAGATAAAAGACTATAGACCATGACATATATTTTATATAATATAGGTAAAAATTAAAATTAAATAATGAAGCTCAAACTTATTTATATTTACATTTTTCACATTGAATTATGGTAAATTAGATGTAAATATATTCAATATGTTTCTTCTCCATCATCTAATTTCATGTTTCTTCGTCAGTAAGCCACAGAGTTAAAAAAATATAAATGAATGACATATATTTTAGGTTTTTTCTTCACCATCCCAAAGTCTTAGGTTTTTTTATCACTAAGCACCGTACATAATAGACTATAGTAGGTGTAAAAAGTTAATTATATTTTATTTTTGAACTCCAACATAAAATTTTAGGTTTTTCCCCACTAAAAAACAAAGATAAAAGACTATAGTACACGACATATATTTTAATTAAATAAGTAAAAATTAAAATTAATAATGAATCTCAAAATTATTTATATTTACCTTTTTCACATTGAAATATGGAAAATTATATGTAAATATATTCAATATGTTTCTTTTCCATCATCAAATTTTATTTTTCTTCGTCAGTAAGCCACAGAGTTAAAAAAAACTATAAATGAATGACAAATATTTTAGGTTTTTTCTTTCCCATCCCAAAGTCTTAGGTTTTTTTATCACTAAGCACCGTACATAATAGACTATAGTAGGCGTAAAAAGTTAATTATATTTTATTTTTGAACTCCAACATAAAATTTTAGGTTTTTCCCCACTAAAAAACAAAGATAAAAGACTATAGTCCATGACATATATTTTATATAATATAGATAAAAATTAAAATTAAATAATGAAGCTCAAACTTATTTATATTTACATTTTTCACATTGAATTATGGTAAATTAGATGTAAATATATTCAATATGTTTCTTCTCCATCATCAAATTTCATGTTTCTTCGTCAGTAAGCCACAGAGTTAAAAAATATAAATGAATGACATATATTTTAGGTTTTTTCTTCACCATCCCAAAGTCTTAGGTTTTTTTATCACTAAGCACCGTACATAATAGACTATAGTAGGTGTAAAAAGTTAATTATATTTTATTTTTCAACTCCAACATAAAAGTTTAGGTTTTTCCTCACTAAAAAACAAAGATAAAAGACTATAGTTCATGACATATATTTTATATAATATAGATAAAAATTAAAATTAAATAATGAAGCTCAAACTTATTTATATTTACATTTTTCACATTGAATTATGGTAAATTAGATGTAAATATATTCAATATGTTTCTTCTTCATCACCAAATTTCATGTTTCTTCGTCAGTAAGCTACAGAGTTAAAAAATATAAATGAATGACATATATTTTAGGTTTTTTCTTCACCATCCCAAAGTCTTAGGTTTTTTTATCACTTAGCACCATACATAATAGACTATAGTAGGTGTAAAAAATTAATTATATTTTATTTTTCAACTCCAACATAAAAGTTTAGGTTTTTCCTCACTAAAAAACAAAGATAAAAGACTATAGACCATGACATATATTTTATATAATATAGGTAAAAATTAAAATTAAATAATGAAGCTCAAACTTATTTATATTTACATTTTTCACATTGAATTATGGTAAATTAGATGTAAATATATTCAATATGTTTCTTCTCCATCATCAAATTTCATGTTTCTTCGTCAGTAAGCCACAGAGTTAAAAAAATATAAATGAATGACATATATTTTAGGTTTTTTCTTCACCATCCCAAAGTCTTAGGTTTTTTTATCACTAAGCACCGTACATAATAGAGTATAGTAGGTGTAAAAAGTTAATTATATTTTATTTTTGAACTCCAACATAAAATTTTAGGTTTTTCCCCACTAAAAAACAAAGATAAAAGACTATAGTACACGACATATATTTTAATTAAATAAGTAAAAATTAAAATTAATAATGAATCTCAAAATTATTTATATTTACCTTTTTCACATTGAAATATGGAAAATTATATGTAAATATATTCAATATGTTTCTTTTCCATCATCAAATTTTATTTTTCTTCGTCAGTAAGCCACAGAGTTAAAAAAAAACTATAAATGAATGACAAATATTTTAGGTTTTTTCTTTCCCATCCCAAAGTCTTAGGTTTTTTTATCACTAAGCATCGTACATAATAGACTATAGTAGGCGTAAAAAGTTAATTATATTTTATTTTTGAACTCCAACATAAAATTTTAGGTTTTTCCCCACTAAAAAACAAAGATAAAAGACTATAGTCCATGACATATATTTTATATAATATAGATAAAAATTAAAATTAAATAATGAAGCTCAAACTTATTTATATTTACATTTTTCACATTGAATTATGGTAAATTAGATGTAAATATATTCAATATGTTTCTTCTCCATCATCAAATTTCATGTTTCTTCGTCAGTAAGCCACAGAGTTAAAAAATATAAATGAATGACATATATTTTAGGTTTTTTCTTCACCATCCCAAAGTCTTAGGTTTTTTTATCACTAAGCACCGTACATAATAGACTATAGTAGGTGTAAAAAGTTAATTATATTTTATTTTTCAACTCCAACATAAAAGTTTACGTTTTTCCTCACTAAAAAACAAAGATAAAAGACTATAGTCCATGACATATATTTTATATAATATAGATAAAAATTAAAATTAAATAATGAAGCTCAAACTTATTTATATTTACATTTTTCACATTGAATTATGGTAAATTAGATGTAAATATATTCAATATGTTTCTTCTTCATCACCAAATTTCATGTTTCTTCGTCAGTAAGCTACAGAGTTAAAAAATATAAATGAATGACATATATTTTAGGTTTTTTCTTCACCATCCCAAAGTCTTAGGTTTTTTTATCACTTAGCACCATACATAATAGACTATAGTAGGTGTAAAAAATTAATTATATTTTATTTTTCAACTCCAACATAAAAGTTTAGGTTTTTCCTCACTAAAAAACAAAGATAAAAGACTATAGACCATGACATATATTTTATATAATATAGGTAAAAATTAAAATTAAATAATGAAGCTCAAACTTATTTATATTTACATTTTTCACATTGAATTATGGTAAATTAGATGTAAATATATTCAATATGTTTCTTCTCCATCATCAAATTTCATGTTTCTTCGTCAGTAAGCCACAGAGTTAAAAAAATATAAATGAATGACATATATTTTAGGTTTTTTCTTCACCATCCCAAAGTCTTAGGTTTTTTTATCACTAAGCACCGTACATAATAGACTATAGTAGGTGTAAAAAGTTAATTATATTTTATTTTTGAACTCCAACATAAAATTTTAGGTTTTTCCCCACTAAAAAACAAAGATAAAAGACTATAGTACACGACATATATTTTAATTAAATAAGTAAAAATTAAAATTAATAATGAATCTCAAAATTATATATATTTACCTTTTTCACATTGAAATATGGAAAATTATATGTAAATATATTCAATATGTTTCTTTTCCATCATCAAATTTTATTTTTCTTCGTCAGTAAGCCACAGAGTTAAAAAAAAACTATAAATGAATGACAAATATTTTAGGTTTTTTCTTCCCCATCCCAAAGTCTTAGGTTTTTTTATCACTAAGCACCGTACATAATAGACTATAGTAGGCGTAAAAAGTTAATTATATTTTATTTTTGAACTCCAACATAAAATTTTAGGTTTTTCGCCACTAAAAAACAAAGATAAAAGACTATAGTCCATGACATATATTTTATATAATATAGATAAAAATTAAAATTAAATAATGAAGCTCAAACTTATTTATATTTACATTTTTCACATTGAATTATGGTAAATTAGATGTAAATATATTCAATATGTTTCTTCTCCATCATCAAATTTCATGTTTCTTCGTCAGTAAGCCACAGAGTTAAAAAATATAAATGAATGACATATATTTTAGGTTTTTTCTTCACCATCCCAAATTCTTAGGTTTTTTTATCACTAAGCACCGTACATAATAGACTATAGTAGGTGTAAAAAGTTAATTATATTTTATTTTTCAACTCCAACATAAAAGTTTAGGTTTTTTCTCACTAAAAAACAAAGATAAAAGACTATAGTCCATGACATATATTTTATATAATATAGATAAAAATTAAAATTAAATAATGAAGCTCAAACTTATTTATATTTACATTTTTCACATTGAATTATGGTAAATTAGATGTAAATATATTCAATATGTTTCTTCTCCATCACCAAATTTCATGTTTCTTCGTCAGTAAGCTACAGAGTTAAAAAATCTAAATGAATGACATATATTTTAGGTTTTTTCTTCACCATCCCAAAGTCTTAGGTTTTTTTATCACTTAGCACCATACATAATAGACTATAGTAGGTGTAAAAAATTAATTATATTTTATTTTTCAACTCCAACATAAAAGTTTAGGTTTTTCCTCACTAAAAAACAAAGATAAAAAACTATAGACCATGACATATATTTTATATAATATAGGTAAAAATTAAAATTAAACAATGAAGCTCAAACTTATTTATATTTACATTTTTCACATTGAATTATGGTAAATTAGATGTAAATATATTCAATATGTTTCTTCTCCATCATCAAATTTCATGTTTCTTCGTCAGTAAGCCACAGAGTTAAAAAATATAAATGAATGACATATATTTTAGGTTTTTTCTTCACCATCCCAAATTCTTAGGTTTTTTTATCACTAAGCACCGTACATAATAGACTATAGTATGTGTAAAAAGTTAATTATATTTTATTTTTCAACTCCAACATAAAAGTTTAGGTTTTTTCTCACTAAAAAACAAAGATAAAAGACTATAGTCCATGACATATATTTTATATAATATAGATAAAAATTAAAATTAAATAATGAAGCTCAAACTTATTTATATTTACATTTTTCACATTGAATTATGGTAAATTAGATGTAAATATATTCAATATGTTTCTTCTCCATCACCAAATTTCATGTTTCTTCGTCAGTAAGCTACAGAGTTAAAAAATCTAAATGAATGACATATATTTTAGGTTTTTTCTTCACCATCCCAAAGTCTTAGGTTTTTTTATCACTTAGCACCATACATAATAGACTATAGTAGGTGTAAAAAATTAATTATATTTTATTTTTCAACTCCAACATAAAAGTTTAGGTTTTTCCTCACTAAAAAACAAAGATAAAAAACTATAGACCATGACATATATTTTATATAATATAGGTAAAAATTAAAATTAAATAATGAAGCTCAAACTTATTTATATTTACATTTTTCACATTGAATTATGGTAAATTAGATGTAAATATATTCAATATGTTTCTTCTCCATCATCAAATTTCATGTTTCTTCGTCAGTAAGCCACAGAGTTAAAAAATATAAATGAATGACATATATTTTAGGTTTTTTCTTCACCATCCCAAAGTCTTAGGTTTTTTTATCACTTAGCACCATACATAATAGACTATAGTAAGTGTAAAAAATTAATTATATTTTATTTTTCAACTCCAACATAAAAGTTTAGGTTTTTCCCCACTAAAAAACAAAGATAAAAGATTATAGACCATGACATATATTTTATATAATATAGGTAAAAATTAAAATTAAATAATGAAGCACAAACTTATTTATATTTACCTTTTTCACATTGAATTATGGTAAATTAGATGTAAATATATTCAATATGTTTCTTCTTCATCACCAAATTTCATGTTTCTTCGTCAGTAAGCCATAGAGTTAAAAAAACTATAAATGAATCACAAATATTTTAGGTTTTTTCTTCACCATCCCAAAGTCTTAGGTTTTTTTATCACTAAGCACCGTACATAATAGACTATAGTAGGTGTAGAAAGTTAATTATATTTTATTTTTGAACTCCAACATAAAATTTTAGGTTTTTCCCCACTAAAAAACAAAGATAAAAGACTATAGTCCACGACATATATTTTAATTAAATAAGTAAAAATTAAAATTAATAATGAAGCTCAAAATTATTTATATTTACCTTTTTCACATTGAAATATGGAAAGTTATATGTAAATATATTCAATATGTTTCTTCTCCATCATCAAATTTTATTTTTCTTCGTCAGTAAGCCACAAAGTTAAAAAAAACTATAAATGAATGACAAATATTTTAGGTTTTTTCTTCACCATCCCAAAGTCTTAGGTTTTTTTATCACTAAGCACCGTACATAATAGACTATAGTAGGTGTAATAAGTTAATTATATTTTATTTTTGAACTCCAACATAAAATTTTAGGTTTTTCCCCACTAAAAAACAAAGATAAAAGACTATAGTCCATGACATATATTTTATATAATATAGGTAAAAATTAAAATTAAATAAAGAAGCTCAAACTTATATATATTTACATTTTTCACGTTGAATTATGGTAAATTAGATGTAAATATATTCAATATGTTTCTTCTCCATCACCAAATTTCATGTTTCTTCGTCTGTAAGCCACATAGTTAAAAAATATAAATTGATGACAAATATTTTAGGTTTTTTCTTCACCATCCCAAAGTCTTAGGTTTTTTTTATCACTTAGCACCGTACATAATAGACTATAGTAGGTGTAAAAAATTAATTATATTTCATTTTTCAACTCCAACATAAAATTTTAGGTTTTTCCCCACTAAAAAACAAAGATAAAAGACTATAGACCATGACATATATTTTATATAATATAGGTAAAAATTAAAATTAAACAATGAAGCTCAAACTTATTTATATTTACCTTTTTCACATTGAATTATGGTAAATTAGATGTAAATATATTCAATATGTTTCTTCTTCATCGCCAAATTTCATGTTTCTTCGTCAGTAAGCCTCAAAGTTAAAAAAACTACAAATGAATGACAATACTTTAGGTTTTTTCTTCAGCATCCCAAAGATTCCAATTGTCTTTATTACTAAGCACCGTACATAATAGACTATAGTAGGTGTAAAAAGTTTATTTTATTTTATTTTTCAACTCCAACATAAAATTTTAGGTTTTTCCCCACTAAAAAAGAAAGATAAAAGACTATAATCCATGACATATATTTTATATAATATAGGTAAAAATTAAAATTAAATAATGAAGCTCAAACTTATTTATATTTACCTTTTTCACATTGAATTATGGTAAATTAGATGTAAATATATTCAAGTTGTTTCTTCTCCATCACCAAATTTCATGTTTCTTCGTCAGTAAGCCACAGAGTTAAAAAAACTATAAATGAATGACAAATATTTTAGGTTTTTTCTTCACCATCCCAAAGTCTTAGGTTTTTTTATCACTAAGCACCGTACATAATAGACTATAGTAGGTGTAAAAAGTTAATTATATTTTATTTTTCAAATCCAATATAAAATTTTAGGTTTTTCCCCACTAAAAAACAAAGATAAAAGACTATAGTCCACGACATATATTTTAATTAAATAAGTAAAAATTAAAATTAAATAATGAAGCTCAAAATTATTTATATTTACCTTTTTCACATTGAAATATGGTAAATTAGATATAAATATATTCAATATGTTTCTTCTCCATCATCAAATTTTATGTTTCTTCGTCACTAAGTCACAGAGTTAAAAAACTATAAATGAATGATAAATATTTTAGGTTTTTTCTTCACCATCCCAAAGTCTTAGGTTTTTTTATCACTAAGCACCGTACATAATAGACTATAGTAGGTGTAAAAAGTTAATTATATTTTATTTTTGAACTCCAACATAAAATTTTAGGTTTTTCCCCACTAAAAAACAAAGATAAAAGACTATAGTTCATGACATATATTTTATATAATATAGGTAAAAATTAAAATTAAATAATTAAGCTCAAACTTATTTATATTTACATTTTTCACATTGAATTATGGTAAATTAGATGTAAATATATTCAATATGTTTCTTCTTCATCACCAAATTTCATGTTTCTTCGTCAGTAAGCTACAGAGTTAAAAAATATAAATGAATGACATATATTTTAGGTTTTTTCTTCACCATCCCAAAGTCTTAGGTTTTTTTATCACTTAGCACCATACATAATAGACTATAGTAGGCGTAAAAAATTAATTATATTTTATTTTTCAACTCCAACATAAAATTTTAGGTTTTTCCCCACTAAAAAAGAAAGATAAAAGACTATAATCCATGACATATATTTTATATAATATAGGTAAAAATTAAAATTAAATAATGAAGCTCAAACTTATTTATATTTACCTTTTTCACATTGAATTATGGTAAATTAGATGTAAATATATTCAAGTTGTTTCTTCTCCATCACCAAATTTCATGTTTCTTCGTCAGTAAGCCACAGAGTTAAAAAAACTATAAATGAATGACAAATATTTTAGGTTTTTTCTTCACCATCCCAAAGTCTTAGGTTTTTTTATCACTAAGCACCGTACATAATAGACTATAGTAGGTGTAAAAAGTTAATTATATTTTATTTTTCAAATCCAATATAAAATTTTAGGTTTTTCCCCACTAAAAAACAAAGATAAAAGACTATAGTCCACGACATATATTTTAATTAAATAAGTAAAAATTAAAATTAAATAATGAAGCTCAAAATTATTTATATTTACCTTTTTCACATTGAAATATGGTAAATTAGATATAAATATATTCAATATGTTTCTTCTCCATCATCAAATTTTATGTTTCTTCGTCACTAAGTCACAGAGTTAAAAAACTATAAATGAATGACAAATATTTTAGGTTTTTTCTTCACCATCCCAAAGTCTTAGGTTTTTTTATCACTAAGCACCGTACATAATAGACTATAGTAGGTGTAAAAAATTAATTATATTTTATTTTTGAACTCCAACATAAAATTTTAGGTTTTTCCCCACTAAAAAACAAAGATAAAAGACTATAGTTCATGACATATATTTTATATAATATAGGTAAAAATTAAAATTAAATAATGAAGCTCAAACTTATTTATATTTACATTTTTCACATTGAATTATGGTAAATTAGATGTAAATATATTCAATATGTTTCTTCTTCATCACCAAATTTCATGTTTCTTCGTCAGTAAGCTACAGAGTTAAAAAATATAAATGAATGACATATATTTTAGGTTTTTTCTTCACCATCCCAAAGTCTTAGGTTTTTTTATCACTTAGCACCATACATAATAGACTATAGTAGGTGTAAAAAATTAATTATATTTTATTTTTCAACTCCAACATAAAAGTTTAGGTTTTTCCTCACTAAAAAACAAAGATAAAAGACTATAGACCATGACATATATTTTATATAATATAGGTAAAAATTAAAATTAAATAATGAAGCTCAAACTTATTTATATTTACATTTTTCACATTGAATTATGGTAAATTAGATGTAAATATATTCAATATGTTTCTTCTCCATCATCAAATTTCATGTTTCTTCGTCAGTAAGCCACAGAGTTAAAAAAATATAAATGAATGACATATATTTTAGGTTTTTTCTTCACCATCCCAAAGTCTTAGGTTTTTTTATCACTAAGCACCGTACATAATAGACTATAGTAGGTGTAAAAAGTTAATTATATTTTATTTTTGAACTCCAACATAAAATTTTAGGTTTTTCCCCACTAAAAAACAAAGATAAAAGACTATATATTTTAATTAAATAAAAAAAATTAAAATTTATAATGAATCTCAAAATTATATATATTTACCTTTTTCACATTGAAATATGGAAAATTATATGTAAATATATTCAATATGTTTCTTTTCCATCATCAAATTTTATTTTTCTTCGTCAGTAAGCCACAGAGTTAAAAAAAAACTATAAATGAATGACAAATATTTTAGGTTTTTTCTTCCCCATCCCAAAGTCTTAGGTTTTTTTATCACTAAGCACCGTACATAATAGACTATAGTAGGCGTAAAAAGTTAATTATATTTTATTTTTGAACTCCAACATAAAATTTTAGGTTTTTCCCCACTAAAAAACAAAGATAAAAGACTATAGTCCATGACATATATTTTATATAATATAGATAAAAACTAAAATTAAATAATGAAGCTCAAACTTATTTATATTTACATTTTTCACATTGAATTATGGTAAATTAGATGTAAATATATTCAATATGTTTCTTCTCCATCATCAAATTTCATGTTTCTTCGTCAGTAAGCCACAGAGTTAAAAAATATAAATGAATGACATATATTTTAGGTTTTTTCTTCATCATCCCAAAGTCTTAGGTTTTTTTATCACTAAGCACCGTACATAATAGACTATAGTAGGTGTAAAAAGTTAATTATATTTTATTTTTCAACTCCAACATAAAAGTTTAGGTTTTTCCTCACTAAAAAACAAAGATAAAAGACTATAGTCCATGACATATATTTTATATAATATAGATAAAAATTAAAATTAAATAATGAAGCTCAAACTTATTTATATTTACATTTTTCACATTGAATTATGGTAAATTAGATTTAAATATATTCAATATGTTTCTTCTCCATCACCAAATTTCATGTTTCTTCGTCAGTAAGCTACAGAGTTAAAAAATATAAATGAATGACATATATTTTAGGTTTTTTCTTCACCATCCCAAAGTCTTAGGTTTTTTTATCACTTAGCACCATACATAATAGACTATAGTAGGTGTAAAAAATTAATTATATTTTATTTTTCAACTCCAACATAAAAGTTTAGGTTTTTCCCCACTAAAAAACAAAGATAAAAGATTATAGACCATGACATATATTTTATATAATATAGGTAAAAATTAAAATTAAATAAAGAAGCTCAAACTTATATATATTTACATTTTTCACGTTGAATTATGGTAAATTAGATGTAAATATATTCAATATGTTTCTTCTCCATCATCAAATTTCATGTTTCTTCGTCAGTAAGCCACAGAGTTAAAAAATATAAATGAATGACATATATTTTAGGTTTTTTCTTCACCATCCCAAAGTCTTAGGTTTTTTTATCACTTAGCACCATACATAATAGACTATAGTAAGTGTAAAAAATTAATTATATTTTATTTTTCAACTCCAACATAAAAGTTTAGGTTTTTCCCCACTAAAAAACAAAGATAAAAGATTATAGACCATGACATATATTTTATATAATATAGGTAAAAATTAAAATTAAATAATGAAGCACAAACTTATTTATATTTACCTTTTTCACATTGAATTATGGTAAATTAGATGTAAATATATTCAATATGTTTCTTCTTCATCACCAAATTTCATGTTTCTTCGTCAGTAAGCCATAGAGTTAAAAAACTATAAATGAATGACAAATATTTTAGGTTTTTTCTTCACCATCCCAAAGTCTTAGGTTTTTTTATCACTAAGCACCGTACATAATAGACTATAGTAGGTGTAGAAAGTTAATTATATTTTATTTTTGAACTCCAACATAAAATTTTAGGTTTTTCCCCACTAAAAAACAAAGATAAAAGACTATAGTCCACGACATATATTTTAATTAAATAAGTAAAAATTAAAATTAATAATGAAGCTCAAAATTATTTATATTTACCTTTTTCACATTGAAATATGGAAAGTTATATGTAAATATATTCAATATGTTTCTTCTCCATCATCAAATTTTATTTTTCTTCGTCAGTAAGCCACAAAGTTAAAAAAAACTATAAATGAATGACAAATATTTTAGGTTTTTTCTTCACCATCCCAAAGTCTTAGGTTTTTTTATCACTAAGCACCGTACATAATAGACTATAGTATGTGTAATAAGTTAATTATATTTTATTTTTGAACTCCAACATAAAATTTTAGGTTTTTCCCCACTAAAAAACAAAGATAAAAGACTATAGTCCATGACATATATTTTATATAATATAGGTAAAAATTAAAATTAAATAAAGAAGCTCAAACTTATATATATTTACATTTTTCACGTTGAATTATGGTAAATTAGATGTAAATATATTCAATATGTTTCTTCTCCATCACCAAATTTCATGTTTCTTCGTCTGTAAGCCACATAGTTAAAAAATATAAATGAATGACAAATATTTTAGGTTTTTTCTTCACCATCCCAAAGTCTTAGGTTTTTTTTATCACTTAGCAACGTACATAATAGACTATAGTAGGTGTAAAAAATTAATTATATTTCATTTTTCAACTCCAACATAAAATTTTAGGTTTTTCCCCACTAAAAAACAAAGATAAAAGACTATAGACCATGACATATATTTTATATAATATAGGTAAAAATTAAAATTAAACAATGAAGCTCAAACTTATTTATATTTACCTTTTTCACATTGAATTATGGTAAATTAGATGTAAATATATTCAATATGTTTCTTCTTCATCGCCAAATTTCATGTTTCTTCGTCAGTAAGCCTCAAAGTTAAAAAAACTACAAATGAATGACAATACTTTAGGTTTTTTCTTCAGCATCCCAAAGATTCCAATTGTCTTTATTACTAAGCACCGTACATAATAGACTATAATAGGTGTAAAAAGTTTATTTTATTTTATTTTTCAACTCCAACATAAAATTTTAGGTTTTTCCCCACTAAAAAAGAAAGATAAAAGACTATAATCCATGACATATATTTTATATAATATAGGTAAAAATTAAAATTAAATAATGAAGCTCAAACTTATTTATATTTACCTTTTTCACATTGAATTATGGTAAATTAGATGTAAATATATTCAAGTTGTTTCTTCTCCATCACCAAATTTCATGTTTCTTCGTCAGTAAGCCACAGAGTTAAAAAAACTATAAATGAATGACAAATATTTTAGGTTTTTTCTTCACCATCCCAAAGTCTTAGGTTTTTTTATCACTAAGCACCGTACATAATAGACTATAGTAGGTGTAAAAAGTTAATTATATTTTATTTTTCAAATCCAATATAAAATTTTAGGTTTTTCCCCACTAAAAAACAAAGATAAAAGACTATAGTCCACGACATATATTTTAATTAAATAAGTAAAAATTAAAATTAAATAATGAAGCTCAAAATTATTTATATTTACCTTTTTCACATTGAAATATGGTAAATTAGATATAAATATATTCAATATGTTTCTTCTCCATCATCAAATTTTATGTTTCTTCGTCACTAAGTCACAGAGTTAAAAAACTATAAATGAATGACAAATATTTTAGGTTTTTTCTTCACCATCCCAAAGTCTTAGGTTTTTTTATCACTAAGCACCGTACATAATAGACTATAGTAGGTGTAAAAAGTTAATTATATTTTATTTTTGAACTCCAACATAAAATTTTAGGTTTTTCCCCACTAAAAAACAAAGATAAAAGACTATAGTTCATGACATATATTTTATATAATATAGGTAAAAATTAAAATTAAATAATGAAGCTCAAACTTATTTATATTTACATTTTTCACATTGAATTATGGTAAATTAGATGTAAATATATTCAATATGTTTCTTCTTCATCACCAAATTTCATGTTTCTTCGTCAGTAAGCTACAGAGTTAAAAAATATAAATGAATGACATATATTTTTGGTTTTTTCTTCACCATCCCAAAGTCTTAGGTTTTTTTATCACTTAGCACCATACATAATAGACTATAGTAGGTGTAAAAAATTAATTATATTTTATTTTTCAACTCCAACATAAAAGTTTAGGTTTTTCCTCACTAAAAAACAAAGATAAAAGACTATAGACCATGACATATATTTTATATAATATAGGTAAAAATTAAAATTAAATAATGAAGCTCAAACTTATTTATATTTACATTTTTCACATTGAATTATGGTAAATTAGATGTAAATATATTCAATATGTTTCTTCTCCATCATCAAATTTCATGTTTCTTCGTCAGTAAGCCACAGAGTTAAAAAAATATAAATGAATGACATATATTTTAGGTTTTTTCTTCACCATCCCAAAGTCTTAGGTTTTTTTATCACTAAGCACCGTACATAATAGACTATAGTAGGTGTAAAAAGTTAATTATATTTTATTTTTGAACTCCAACATAAAATTTTAGGTTTTTCCCCACTAAAAAACAAAGATAAAAGACTATAGTACACGACATATATTTTAATTAAATAAGTAAAAATTAAAATTAATAATGAATCTCAAACTTATTTATATTTACATTTTTCACATTGAATTATGGTAAATTAGATGTAAATATATTCAATATGTTTCTTCTCCATCACCAAATTTCATGTTTCTTCGTCAGTAAGCTACAGAGTTAAAAAATCTAAATGAATGACATATATTTTAGGTTTTTTCTTCACCATCCCAAAGTCTTAGGTTTTTTTATCACTTAGCACCATACATAATAGACTATAGTAGGTGTAAAAAATTAATTATATTTTATTTTTCAACTCCAACATAAAAGTTTAGGTTTTTCCTCACTAAAAAACAAAGATAAAAAACTATAGACCATGACATATATTTTATATAATATAGGTAAAAATTAAAATTAAACAATGAAGCTCAAACTTATTTATATTTACATTTTTCACATTGAATTATGGTAAATTAGATGTAAATATATTCAATATGTTTCTTCTCCATCATCAAATTTCATGTTTCTTCGTCAGTAAGCCACAGAGTTAAAAAATATAAATGAATGACATATATTTTAGGTTTTTTCTTCACCATCCCAAATTCTTAGGTTTTTTTATCACTAAGCACCGTACATAATAGACTATAGTAAGTGTAAAAAATTAATTATATTTTATTTTTCAACTCCAACATAAAAGTTTAGGTTTTTCCCCACTAAAAAACAAAGATAAAAGATTATAGACCATGACATATATTTTATATAATATAGGTAAAAATTAAAATTAAATAATGAAGCACAAACTTATTTATATTTACCTTTTTCACATTGAATTATGGTAAATTAGATGTAAATATATTCAATATGTTTCTTCTTCATCACCAAATTTCATGTTTCTTCGTCAGTAAGCCATAGAGTTAAAAAACTATAAATGAATGACAAATATTTTAGGTTTTTTCTTCACCATCCCAAAGTCTTAGGTTTTTTTATCACTAAGCACCGTACATAATAGACTATAGTAGGTGTAGAAAGTTAATTATATTTTATTTTTGAACTCCAACATAAAATTTTAGGTTTTTCCCCACTAAAAAACAAAGATAAAAGACTATAGTCCACGACATATATTTTAATTAAATAAGTAAAAATTAAAATTAATAATGAAGCTCAAAATTATTTATATTTACCTTTTTCACATTGAAATATGGAAAGTTATATGTAAATATATTCAATATGTTTCTTCTCCATCATCAAATTTTATTTTTCTTCGTCAGTAAGCCACAAAGTTAAAAAAAACTATAAATGAATGACAAATATTTTAGGTTTTTTCTTCACCATCCCAAAGTCTTAGGTTTTTTTATCACTAAGCACCGTACATAATAGACTATAGTAGGTGTAATAAGTTAATTATATTTTATTTTTGAACTCAAACATAAAATTTTAGGTTTTTCCCCACTAAAAAACAAAGATAAAAGACTATAGTCCATGACATATATTTTATATAATATAGGTAAAAATTAAAATTAAATAAAGAAGCTCAAACTTATATATATTTACATTTTTCACGTTGAATTATGGTAAATTAGATGTAAATATATTCAATATGTTTCTTCTCCATCACCAAATTTCATGTTTCTTCGTCTGTAAGCCACATAGTTAAAAAATATAAATGAATGACAAATATTTTAGGTTTTTTCTTCACCATCCCAAAGTCTTAGGTTTTTTTTATCACTTAGCACCGTACATAATAGACTATAGTAGGTGTAAAAAATTAATTATATTTCATTTTTCAACTCCAACATAAAATTTTAGGTTTTTCCCCACTAAAAAACAAAGATAAAAGACTATAGACCATGACATATATTTTATATAATATAGGTAAAAATTAAAATTAAACAATGAAGCTCAAACTTATTTATATTTACCTTTTTCACATTGAATTATGGTAAATTAGATGTAAATATATTCAATATGTTTCTTCTTCATCGCCAAATTTCATGTTTCTTCGTCAGTAAGCCTCAAAGTTAAAAAAACTACAAATGAATGACAATACTTTAGGTTTTTTCTTCAGCATCCCAAAGATTCCAATTGTCTTTATTACTAAGCACCGTACATAATAGACTATAGTAGGTGTAAAAAGTTTATTTTATTTTATTTTTCAACTCCAACATAAAATTTTAGGTTTTTCCCCACTAAAAAAGAAAGATAAAAGACTATAATCCATGACATATATTTTATATAATATAGGTAAAAATTAAAATTAAATAATGAAGCTCAAACTTATTTATATTTACCTTTTTCACATTGAATTATGGTAAATTAGATGTAAATATATTCAAGTTGTTTCTTCTCCATCACCAAATTTCATGTTTCTTCGTCAGTAAGCCATAGAGTTAAAAAAACTATAAATGAATGACAAATATTTTAGGTTTTTTCTTCACCATCCCAAAGTCTTAGGTTTTTTTATCACTAAGCACCGTACATAATAGACTATAGTAGGTGTAAAAAGTTAATTATATTTTATTTTTCAAATCCAATATAAAATTTTAGGTTTTTCCCCACTAAAAAACAAAGATAAAAGACTATAGTCCACGACATATATTTTAATTAAATAAGTAAAAATTAAAATTAAATAATGAAGCTCAAAATTATTTATATTTACCTTTTTCACATTGAAATATGGTAAATTAGATATAAATATATTCAATATGTTTCTTCTCCATCATCAAATTTTATGTTTCTTCGTCACTAAGTCACAGAGTTAAAAAACTATAAATGAATGACAAATATTTTAGTTTTTTTCTTCACCATCCCAAAGTCTTAGGTTTTTTTATCACTAAGCACCGTACATAATAGACTATAGTAGGTGTAAAAAGTTAATTATATTTTATTTTTGAACTCCAACATAAAATTTTAGGTTTTTCCCCACTTAAAAACAAAGATAAAAGACTATACTTCATGACATATATTTTATATAATATAGGTAAAAATTAAAATTAAATAATGAAGCTCAAATTTATTTATATTTACCTTTTTCACATTGAATTATGGTAAATTATATGTAAATATATTCAATATGTTTCTTCTCCATCCCCAAATTTCATGTTTCTTTGTCAGTAAGCCACAAAGTTAAAAAAAACTATAAATGAATGACAAATATTTTAGGTTTTTTCTTCACCATCCCAAAGTCTTAGGTTTTTTTATCATTAAGCACCGTCACTGCTTTGGTGGTAACCGATTACTAGAAATGGTATAACCAGTTACACCTAAAGCGATATAAAAAAAATCAAATTTTCGTGTGTGTAACCGGTTACCAGAAGTGGTGTAACTGGTTACACCTGACATTGCCAAACTAAGAACTCAAAAATACGTATATGTAATCGGTTACCAGGAATGGTGTAACCGGTTACGGTTACACCTGCTTTGAAAATGAAAAATACTATAAAAAATGAGTTCAACCAAGTTTCAAAGGTGTTAAAAATAATGTATGCATATGGAATAGTCAAAATGATTTTTCTTGAGCACTTAAATATTAACATAATGAAATTTATTGCTTGTACCTCAAAAATATTGATCAACCATAAAGGTCCAAAGTTAGTCTTCATTAGAGTTGAATGACATTGAACACTTGATACCTTAACTTTTACCATGAAGCTTTTTCCATTATTTTGCTATGAGCACATGCTTCTAAATTGTCTTTATCAAAAGTAATTGTTGGAGAAGCTTGACTTCACAATAAATAGTTGAGATAGTCATACATAACATCAATTATCATTCTCACACAATAATTTACAAAACAACAAAGACAATCACAATGAAAATGTACTAATGCAATGTACTTCTCCAAGAAAGCATGTGATACCGGGGTTTTGGGAATCATAGGTGTATTACTGATTTATTCTTGTCTCTAGTTCCTCTATAAACTGTATTCCTCTCTAAAATGAGTATGTCATGGTTCCTCTCTGAACCTGACCTCATTGGACCGAAGGGCTACCTAACTTCAATATACATGTATGCATGGACTGATCGGTCATCATGAGGGGGAAGCATTCAAATTGGGTCAAACTCTCACCTAAAGGTCAAAGACCCACCCAAACAAGTGAGAGAGACACCACATATTCACCCAAAACCTTAAGGTGATAGGTGTATGAGTCCTCTTACTTATAAAGTTCTTAACCTCCACCTTTCTAAGCAATATGAGACTTAGAGCTCACACTTGATACACAACAACTCACAAATTTTCCAACATGGACATGGAAATAGAAATCACAAAGCTCAAAACAACAGAAAAACATACTCAAGGCTCATATTCAAAAGATTCTTCTCTAAATCATAGTTTCGTTAATATAAGGCCAACACTATAATTCCTCTACGAATTACTCATCTCAAATTTTCATCTCAATTATTTATATTAATAATCACATATAACCAACAACAAATAAAAAACATATTATTACTTAGCAACTCAATTTACTCATCAACTCAGAAAAATTTCCAAAACACATCAACAGAGTAAGAATTATAATAATTATTTGTATATACTCACAACTCATCAAAAGGGTAATAATTTTTTGTCTTTTACTAAATAGAGTTCTCAAGGCCAACTCTAAATAATTCTAAAACAATCTCTACAACTTCAAAATAATTCTAAATGATTCTAAAGTACATCAAAGTACTCTAAAATACTCAATTGATAACTCTTGCATGATTGATAATGACTCAGATTGAACTTTGTTGGTTGGCGGTCTGACTCAAATAATAATATAACTCAAAACAATTCTAAAGATTCATATACTTTCACTTCAACTCTAAAGCTCATTAGATTTAACTCTAAATTTCTCTAAAATAACTCTGACAACTCTATAACAACTCTAACTCACATAACAAATATGACTCTTAAACTTACCAACAAGGCAACAAAAGATCACCAAACACAAAATTAGTTAAAATTCTAGACCTAACTCAAAAATTGTCTCACTTCAAAATAGCACCAAATATTATAGACTTATGATAAAACTATGAAACTCTCTAGTCTAAAAGTTCTTTAATCCCTCTTTCAAACATACTTAAACCTCTTTAAACCCTTTGTCTTCAAAATAGCATAAAAAATTATATACACATGATAAAATCACGAAACTCTCTAGTTTAAAAGATCATTAAATTTTCTTTCTAACGCAACTGACAACACCCCAACTAGACTTATGAAACTCAAGTTACACGTCAAACATGATAACCAACACATGACTTAAATTGACTACACCTCTGGTATAATAACCAACAAACTGCTACTATTGTAGCGCTCATAGATCCAATTTCTCCACTTCAAAATAAAGGTTATTGTGTAATGTTTCTAACGTAGCTGACAACAACTCAAAGAGATTTACGAAACTCTAGTTATTCTTGAAATATAATGATCAATCCCCTTCTATATCTACCTGCGACTTTCTGTGTTTTTCTCCCTATTGAACAAATTCGAAACTCACCTATTTTGCCTATTTGACTTCCCACATTCCCAAAAACATATTGATAAACATATTCATTGAAAATTAAGCATTCTAACTCTCACCCTATTGAATAGGTCTGCAACTCATAGGCAATAACCATACACAAACAAGACAATAATATCAACATGACATCAGCAAGGTTATCGACAAGGTTATCAACAAGGTTAAACAAGATATCAAGACATATCAATGAGAATGCATATCATATTATATAGTAAAAATATTATCAATCAATTGCCTCAAAGAGGTTTTGCCCAAACCCCCATTTTCCATGAACAAAAAATCAATTACAAATTACAGTAAAAAGGGAGAAGACGAGAGTGTAAGCATCCCTCATTATCCCTCTGTTTAACCATCCATATATGAATAATTTCTCTCACCCCTTACCTCGAATTACATATCAATGGAGTTTTTGCTTTTTGAAATCTTTCTTCATTTTTCTTCCTAAACTCTCTCTAGTGTCTGCCTCTTTCTCTCAAAATTTTCATGGACTGGGAAAACTTTTTTACAACACCTTATATATTTAGTCATCCTAATTTAACCATTCTCCTCTCAACCCTCAATTCTCTTTACACCCATAATCTTACTATGTTCTATTTTATTTTAATTATATATTCTCTATCATTAGTTAATTAAATTCAATTATTATTCTAATTCAATTATTTCTTCAACTCTTACTCAATTCACCCATCATTCTATAATTTTAAATAAAATTATATTTTCTCACAACTATAAAATATCTCTAATTTTTTAATATTTCTAATATGTAATTAAAATAAATAATTAAACTAAACTCTCTAAAATTCTATTAAAAATAAAATATTAAAATATGGGTGTTACAAATCGCAACTGAAACGATAACCAATTGAATCGAACATGATGAACCTTTATGTTTAATTCTAAATGCTCTCGGTTTGGAGGCATGAGGAAGTTAGGAACAAATAGATTTGAGGTTGGATTTGAGATCGTGGAAATAGTAAGAATTAGAAGTCAATTTCTACAAACAACGTCATCATTCTGTTCAAGAACCAAAAATTAATATAGTTGGTGAATTGAATCTCTTGAATTTATGGTATTGATCTCTGACACAGAGACGCGAGGTGAATTTACATGTTTAACACTCTGACGTCCTAGTTAATTCAAGATTTAAAATGAATATGATAAAATGTAGAGATCACAAAATATATTTTGTTTCTTATAAATGTTGCCTTTATATTTTAGATTGAGTGGAGTGAGTTTAAGATAAATTAACTCTTGAGTATATCGTTTTCTTTACTAACCTACTTGTAAAAGATATCATTTTATTTGTATATTACAAGTACATTACAATTAATGGTTAGAATAAGAATTCAACTCTAGGTAGAAATTTTTTTATCTAATCTTAACGAAAAAATGTAGGTTTAGTGTGTCTCATGAAATAACAACCTTTTAAATTTGGATGATAGTTATTCTCATGACAATTAGAGACCTTAACATTTTTTGTTAAGAAAGTGAAAGGAAAAGATATTTACAAGAAGTTAAATAAATGATAATAATGATTAGAAAAAGGTGTACTCTTGTGAAAAGAAAGAAAGAAGATATGTTGAAAAGATAGTTTGTAGAATTGCAAGTAGTAAAAGTATACTTTCCAAAATGTTTCACATTTACCTAAGTTCCATTACAACTATGAAATATGTCTAAAAATGGTCTAAAATTGTGCATATTAATTGCATTCTTATTAATACATAGAAAATTTTCAAATTTATAGCAGGTTGATACATGATTTTAAAATTGAGTAATTTGATAAAAAATAATGCTAACTTATATCTTTGAAACATATATTAAAAAATTTATAAATAAAAAATTCGTATTAAAAAGAGCAATAAAATTATTAATTATAAATTTATATTAAATTTAAAACAATTTTTTTAATAAATAGGCACAGATTAACAGTACTCTTTGATAAATCTAGTAAACACATGAGAGAATTTAATGATATTGCGTGCACTGAAAAATTAAGTTTGAAGACAAAGTCAAAGACTTATAAAGAAAATTCTTGTTGATCATTGGTACATGAAAGTAACTTTGGGGCATAATATATTGTTTGCTGACAAGTTATGTTAATCGTGAAAACATATTGAGTAGAAAATTCAGGATAATTATTTCTACATAAATGAATATTTATGTTAGAAATTTTGTTCACTTAAAACAAGCAATAAATTAAGTTTGATATCGAAATATGATATCTCATTTGTTTATTTTTTACACTATTTTTTATTCATTTTAATTATAATTTTAATAGAAAAATAATTTTAAAAAATTTCAATAGATTAGAATTATAATCACTAGTCAATCTAACACATTTTTTATATAAGCAAAAATATTGTCTATTTTTTTTAAATTATTTTAAAATATCAAGTTAATCTTTTAAATTTTTTAACGCTTTGATCTTTTATATTAAGTAACGTTTACGCCGTTGACTTTTTTAAAAATCTACGTTTTAAAAAAGTCTATGTGGCACAAACATAGCACATGTGACATTTAACAGCGATGATGTGTCATTTTATTTTATTTTTAATTCCACGTGGATTTTTTTTATTTTTGATTTTATATATATATATATATATATATATATATATATATATATATATATATATATATATATATATATATATATATATATATATATATATATATATATATATATATATATATATATATATATATATATATATATATATATATATATATATATATATATATATATATTACTTTTTATTTTTAAAAAAATTTAACTGGAAGGACCTGATTGTTACATTTTAAAAATATATGGGACGTTAGTGTTACAAATTAAATATAATTTATACGTTATTTTACACTATTTTAAATCTTAAACAATAATTGATGTGTTGTTTTACACTATTTTGAACCTTAAACTATTACAAGACAACATATACCAAGCATTAAATAATCTAAATATTATCAAAAACATTGTTATAATGTTATAAACCAATACATGCATAAACCCAAAAAAAATATGAATAATTTTTGTCCATTTTCATCATGAACTAGTAATCTATTTATATATATCACCACAAGTTTAATTCACTGTTACGGATCGTGCACACTTCATATTTTTTTGGAATTGCAAAATGAATAATTTTGGAGACTATATGTACATTATGAGGTTCGTTCAGCTATGGTAGGTCAGACATGAAAGTTACATGTGATTCTGTAGAAGACTGTTGTAAAAGATATGAATTTCTACATTCTATTAAAGTGAGTGAAAGGTGAATAAAATGAAATTATGGAAAGCTGTGGAACTACATTCCTATGCGCAAGCTATGAAATCAGATGCATTGTTCTTTATTTATTTTAGAGAACTGATAATTTCTTGGTTGTGGATTTATCTACATGTACTAACATGTTTCTATTGGAGTACTTGTCAAACAAGGTAATGAGAATAAAGAAGGATAGACGAATTTAGAGTGAAGAGAGATTATTTTTGTAACAATGGTGGTATATTTCGTTCATATTTCTCAAAATAGAATTTACAATATTTATATAGCAGGTTGATTAAGTAACCAACCTAACTAACTAACCACTTGTTAGTTAGTCGATTTAAACTACTAGACTTAGTTACAAAATCACTAACTAAACTAGATACTTGCATAAGTGTGTAGTATAACATTATAACAATGTTTTTGACAATATTTAGATTATTTAATGTTTGGTATGTTGTCTTATAATTGTTTAAGTTTCAAAATAGTGTAAAACAACATATCAGGTATTGTTTAAGATTCAAAATAGTGTAAAACAACGTATCAGTTATATTTTAATTTGTTACATTCACGTCTCATATGTTTTTAAAATGTAACAACCAGACCCTTCCAGTTAAAGAAAAAAATCCACATGGGATTAAAAAATAAAATAAAATGACACACCATCATTATTAAATGTCGCATGTGCCCCGTTTATGCCACATAGGATTTTTTGAAACAGAGATTTTTAAAAAGGTCAACGGCGCAATCGTTGCTTAACATAAAGGATCAAAGCGTTACAAAAAAAAAACTTAAAGGACTAACTTGATATTTTAAAATAACTTAAAGGACCTAGACAATATTTTTGCCTTTTATATATTATTTTCACTAATCAGACAAATTGTTGTCCTAGTTGTTTTATTTAGAAATGTAAAACTTAGGTTGTTAATTAGAGTCAAGCAGATATTCAATGATGTACTATATTTCTTCTATGGCAAACAACTTGATTAGTTTGGGTTAATTGTTTGAAAAAAAATACACCATGAATCTTGAGAACAAGGAACTAAAACTGTTTGAGGCAAATTTCAAACTAATTTTGAAAGCAAAGATGGTCTTCAAAATCATGATCAATATATTTGACCATCAATGTCTTGCGTCAATAATAATTGATGACCAAAATTGAATATAACATCAAAGGTATGTTCATTTGAACTTCAGAAGCCTGAGTTTGATTCATATGAATAAAATTATGTATGTTTTTCCTTAGATTAAAATTCCAAAGCAACTTTGTGAAGAATTATATATAGTAAAGCAGGCAAGGAAACTATTCAACCATGACTTGCCTATGAAATCAAAGAAAAAGTTGGAGATTGTTCATTCACATGTTTGTAAACCATTTGAAGTAAAATCAATTGGAGATTTTCCATTCAAATGAATTCAAGCGGTGTATATGGATTTACTTGATGGATGAGAAAATTGATATCTCATTTGTTTATCATATTTCAATATCATATTTCTGCCTCAAATGTATCAACTCCAAACACGGATGAGTCGATACATTCAATAAATTTTTCAACCTCTCTTTTAAGTATGTATTGAATCCATTGTCAAATAGGTCGATACATTGACACTAGGTTTTGCTCCATCAAGGCTTTAAGGCCTAAATGGGTCGACTCGTTCATCTCTAAAGACACCTTTTGTTCTTCCCTCAATGTGTCGGGTCCAATAATTCCTCTTAGACTGATTGTTCAAACTCCTTAAACTCCCAACTAATATCATTTACTCATTGTATTTAAACTTTCTCTTCTATTCTCAAGACAAGTCTGGTTTTCCAGAATTACATTTACTACTCATCATTTAGTTTTATCTACAAACATCTCATTCATTTTTTAGAATCCATCATTTTCGTCTTAATTCTTTAAACTTTGGTGATTGACATTCTACTTTCATAGTTTGGGTTTGTGGAAATTTCACTCAAAATTCTCTCACTTTCATTCACACTTTTCATCAAACACTTGGTACGCACTCTTTTAACACCAAGAACTCATGGCTCCTAAGTTGAATAGAGGGAAAAATGTTGCAGGAACATCTTCCTCAACCCTTGTAAATGATCTGTCTCTTTTGCCTCCATATTGTGCTGATGAATTTGAGAAATCCTTTAGAAATAGAATTATGGTACAACAACATGTTTATGATCCCGTTGTACTCCGTAAGTTAAACATTCCTAAAATTGTTGATCTAATGAAGTTTCAAGAAATCAATAATTGTTTGAAAGTCTCAACTGAATATAACGAGGATTTGATTAAAGTTTTGTATGTTGGGTTAAAGTAAAAGGATGTGTCGCAGTGAGGATCAGATACCAAAGCTATAGGATCAGCTTGGCTCACAAAACAATGATATCACTACCGAAGTTTTATTTTATCCAAGGGAAGGGAGAAAAGATTGGGCAAAAACCCTAAGTAAAATGCAAAGAAAAAAGCAAGGCCTAAAGCTAAGCAAAAGAGAGATCAAAGGTACGGGGGTTGGTTATACTAAGGGAAGGTACTAGCACCCTAAGTATCTGTAGTAATCTACAGGAACCTGTTGAAATATTTGTGTTTTTATAAAATTGTTTGCTAAAGGATAAAGACGGGCAAATAAAATAGAAAAGGTGGAAAAAGAAAAAAGGTAGGAAAAAAATAAAAAGGTAGCTCACTAGGATCGAGCAATCCTATACCTACGTATCCTTAATAGGAAATCAGAGCAATCGTAGTTCGGAAACTACGGGTGGAAAAAAGAAAAATGTGATCGCCAAGGATTGGGACCTTGTGTCTACTTATTCTCAAAAGGAACTTGAGAAATCAGAGCGTCCTTAGTTCGTGGAACCATAGATTGTTAGGGTTCTAAGAACCAAAAAAACAACAACGACAAACAGATAAGGGACATGCACAATAACAATAAGTCAACATACAATCCCTCTCTTGGATTAAGTCAACAAGGATAGAAAACAAAGCAACAAATACATGGAAGAACATCTTGTAAATGGTAAGCAGACAAGATACAGACACAGTACACAGAAAAGCATCGTGCATGGTCAAACAAACAAGATAACACAGAATACACATGGAAAAATATCATGGTAATCAGACAGTGAAAAGTCAACAGCGGTACATGGCAAAACATCATGATATCAACAAATATAATTAACAAATACATAAAAGAGCATCATGCATAAATAGACAAAGATACGCAGAAAAGGATCGCGAGAAAATATTAACACATAAAATCAATAGACAGCCATGACAAAAGCATCGTGAGAGACAAACACATATAATCAACAGACAGTCACGACAAAGCATCGTGAGTTATTCGACGAACAAGCCCAAAAATATGAAAACAGACAAGTCATCGCATAGGATCGGGCAACAAAAAGAATTATTAATTAATTTAAATACAAATACTTAATAAGATTAACTCATAATTTAATTAATCAATACTAAATAAAAATATTTAAAATAATTAATAAATTATGAAATATTTTTTTACATTTTCAAATATCACAAAACTTAATGAAAATATTAAAAACCAAAAATTAACATATTTTTTACATTTTTCAATATTGCAAAAATAAAAATGATTAATTTTTTTTTACAGTTTTGTATATATCAAATAATTAATGAAACCTAGAAATAACAAAAAAAAAATATAAAAAAAATGCTTTTTGTTTTCTTTTACTACTATATAATTAAAACTTAAACAAAATAAAAATTTAAAAGAATAGTCAAATATAGATCGTCTTTATAAAATAAACTAACAGTAAAATTTCTTTAAAGTAATAAAATGACAATATCATTCTAACCTCCAAATTCTCTTCCAGCTAGTTTCAGGTCTGACCTCCACTGCGCATTCCATGAAGGTGTTGCATGCCATGATTTGGAAAATTGCTATGCACTGAAGGCTAGAGTGTGTGATTTGATCAAGGACGAAATTCTTACCTTTCAGGACTCTAACCCTAATGTCAACAATAATCCTCTGCCAGAGCATCATTGGTGAAGCTTCAGTTGACTTCAACATACTATCCTCCTAAAAGCTAGTGTTTCAGACAGGACAACCCATCCTTATTACTGATTAGTCACTAGGTCATGTTTCTTGTTGTTTGTACTTTCCTTTATTTTGTGTTAGCTGTTTGATTTCAAATTATGTTTGTACTTTCGTATTAATGAAATGAGTATTGAAACTTTTGATTCAATTCATTTTATCTATTATTTGCATCTTATGCTTTATCTTTCAAAATATGCACCTCTTGTTCAACATTTTGATATGCAAATATTTGATGGAGGATGATAAAAATGTTATACCCATAACTGTTGTCGGTATGCTTTCAATCAAACTTTATTGTTGGTATAAGACATTGTTTCAATCCCTAAAACACTGGAGAGATAAGGAAGTTATTCCTTTGTCAACCCTTTCAAACCTAGAAGTTGGAGTTTCTTTATGTACAAAAACCCGCAATCTTAACCTTAGGATGGATAGTTCTCAATTAACTTGGTTGTGTGTTCATGCAAGACACCTTTCATATAAAGGTTGCATTCAGAAATTTTCCTTCGCACACAGCAAATAAGTGTTGAAATAGTCTTTCAAGTCAAAAGTCGATGATGGTTCACTGTAATCATTAAAGCCAAGCAGTCACTCTCTTTCTAAAAAAAATCAAAAGAAAAAGTCTGCTAAGTCTAAATCTATGAAGGAGACTTAGGCAAAATTGGGGCATCCCACTAACTGTAAGCTTTGAAAGAAATAGTTTAGGAAAAAGTTAGGGATAATAAAAGAGGAGATCTTTAAATCCTCATCTTGAAAATCCTCAATAGAAAAAACAACTAAATGTTGTAAGAAAGTAGTGGCTGCCATCTCAAGAGTCCCTTGACTTCCGAACCATCATTACCGCTATCATTAGTGCAATTCCTAACCTTTGGGAGCCTGAGCGTATAGTCTAAGTTAATTGAGCAGAGGACTGAAGATCATCACGAAGATTGGGTGGGAACAAATAAAATTTGAGCCTTTATCCTTTGTTTCATAAACTGTGAACCAGTCCACGTTACAACCCTCAAAAGACCTAACCGAAGCAGGTTTATTTTGAAAGCATGCTATAGTAAGGTTGCATAAACTGACTACAAAAAGATCTTTATAGATCATTTGTTTTGGCATCACACCTGTACTTTACTTTACACTTTGAGTGTCTTGAAATGTTGCGTTCTGACATGTAACTCTTATATTCTGAATCTTTCAAAAATTATTTTGATTTAAAAAGTTACATGAATTTTGCATTACCATGTTGTATGAGCACTTTTGTTTGTAAACTGGCTTTCCTCTCAAGGAATTTTCAAATAGTTGAGAAACTTGGTCGGTGATCCTATCAGGGGCAAGTTCCTTCCACATCCTGTTGAAGAATCAGTTCAAGATTTATTGCTCAGTGCAAGTCCTCTTCAAAATTGGTTCACTCAGAAAACCTTTCAAGACTCAGACTAGGGTAAGCTTTCCAAGTGCACAGTAAGACAATCATTTTCAAGAATCAGTTAAGTTGAAACAAAGATCAGCTCATCTACACAGACAACTAATATGGGGCAGTTTACTTGAAGAATCTTCAAGTGGCTCTACATCCTTCCTACAAGGATCATCAACTTGATACAGTTTACAAGTGTGGTAGAGATGTGCTCAGTAGTAGCATCTTTAGTCCCCAAGCTGAATGGCAGTGATCTTCGTATTGAGGAATCAGTCTTCCGGTCTTGTCTTTTCACCAAAAGAGTCGAGCCATATCGTTAGAATTTGCATTTGCATTTGATCATATATCATCTCCATAATTCATATACATATGCATAACAAAAGTGTTTCATCCTCATTTGCATTTTTCTATAGGTCGTGTTGTTATCCACGTCTTACCTTATGGTCAACGACCAACTCACTTGGCACCTATCAAAAAACTATTATTTTTGTGTCATCTGATGTTTTTCCAAATATCCTTTTATGTTCTGGCGTATTTCCATAACTTTCTCTTTGTGATATCTGACGTTTTTCTAGATATTCCTGTGTGTTGTGACGTATTCCCAGAATTCTCTCTGTGTCTGATCTGATGTTTTTCCGGATATTCCTTTGTTTGCCCCTCTTTTGTATCCAATGTCATTTTTGGATGTCACCCATGTTTATCTTTCTGATGTTTTTCCAGATATTTCCTTTGACTCTGATGCTTTTCCAAAATCTCTTAGAGGTTTTAACGAATGTGTTTGTTTTTTTAATGTTTTTTTCCAGATTGAGTCTTTTGTTCTGATGTTCTTCCAGAATCTATATGATATTTTTCCAGATATTTCCATTGCGATTATGATATTCTTCAAGAATTTGATTTACTCCCCAGTGAGTTCCCAAATATATATATTTGTAATTTGATGCTTTTCTAGAATTTCATTTCTTTTACCGTCTGATGTTCTTCTAGGTGTGTCTTCTGTTCTGATATTTTTCCATAACTCCTTTGTGTCTATCTGATGTTCTTCCAGATATGGCTTTGCTCTTCTGATGCTTTTCCATATTGAGTCTTTACTTCTGATGTTTTTCCAGAACCCCCACTTGTGTCTATCTGATGTTTTTCCATATATGACCTTGTTTATCTGATGTTCTTCCAGATATGACCTTGTCTATCTGATGTTCTTCCAGATATGAATTTTCTCTTCTGATGTTTTTCCAAAACCCCTTTATGTCTATCTGATGTTCTTCCAGATATGACCTTGTTTATCTGATGTTCTTCCAGATATGACCTTGTATATATGATGTTCTTCCAAATATGACTTTTCTCTTTTGATGTTTTTTCAGAACCCCTTTGTGTCTATCTGATGTTCTTCCAGATACGATCCTGTTTATCTGATGTTCTTTCAGATATGAATTTTCTCTTCTGATGTTTTTCCATAACCCTTTTGTGTTTATCTGATGTTCTTCTATATATGACCTTATTTATCTAATGTTCTTCCATATATGATGTTGCTTATGTGATATTCTTCTAGATATGTCTTCAAAAACCTTTTCCCGTACATTTAATGTTTTTCTAAATGTTTCAGACGTAACTTCAGAATCTTTGTCTTCATCTAATACTTTTTTAAATGTTTTCAATTTGTTTCTGACTGTGGTTAACAGCTGTTTGAATGTTTTCAAGTCTATTTTCATTCTCCATCCAATGCTCTTCTGGATGTGTCCCGGAGATTATTCGATGTTTTCCCAAATATCTCTGATGTGTCCCGGAGATTATTCGATGTTTTCTCTAATATCTCTGATGTTTCCCGGAGTCTATCTATTCAATACTTTTTTGGATGTATCTGATGTTTGTTGTGTTCCAGAGTATTCAATGCTTTTCTGAATGCCTCTGATGTTTTCCTGATTGTCCCTAATGTATTTACCGAAATTCTTCTCACCTCATTCAATGATCTTCTGAATGTTGTGACTCTTTCCCATCTAGTTCCATTCATGGGTGATGATTGATGTTTCCATAGTGGAGCTTATTTAATGCTATTCTAAATATCTCTGATGGTTTCCAGTTTATCTTTGATACCTGTTTTTGTTCCAAAGTTTCATTCAACGTTCTACTGAATGTTTTTTATGGTTGTTACTGTTCCTTTCCAAAGTTTTGTTCAATGCATTTCTGACAAAACTTCTAATGTTTGTGTCTCTGTTTAGGGTATATCCCTCTCTTTTCAAGTATTATTGGATACTCTTTGTCACCTTGACAGATTTCCATAATATCTTGTTTTCTCACTTGTGTCTTTCTGTTATTTATTCCCCTGAGGTTTCCCCTTTGTCCTCCGTTTAGTTTGTCTTATGTGGCTTCCTGCCCCGCAGAACGTCGAGTCTTGCATTCATATCATAAGAATTTTTGTGGCATCTTAGGGCCAAAATTTGTGCATGTTTGTATTTAAGTCTCTCCGCTATTATCGAGACGAAGATTTCAATCTTCAGATCGAAGAAACTTAAATATGGGCATCTGTGATACCCTAATTTTTTACTCTAAGATCCCACGTTCTTTTGCATCATCTACATATTTTATCACGCATTTCATCTTGCATAAAACCCAATTTATCAGCTGAAATAAATTTGTTGGAATTATAGTCGATTCGGTCAAACTAAAAGTCAACTGTGCGTAAAATCAATGGACGGAAATTTTAAAATCGAGCCTGCAAATGTCAAAGATATTAATTTGCATTTCGAGTAGTTTAACATGGTGTGCTAATTTAAATTTTTCGACCACTTTTCTGTCGCATTTTTGGATAGTTTAAGCCATTTAACCGGGTAAATTTTATTTTAAAATTTGACCAAACGCTATATTTTTCTGAATCGTATATTTTTCCGGATCACTTTAGTGTATTCAGTTTATCTTTTTGAGCACTTCGATACCGATACAATTACTCGTTTTTATCGTTTTTTATTCTTATTTTTAATTTTTAATTTCTTTTAATTAATCGTTTTTTTAATTTAACTTTATTTAATAAGTTTATTTTATTTTATTTTATCATATTTATTTTATATTATCCTATATTTTCTTTTTTTTAGAAACACTTAATTGCTAAGTATTATAAAGTGCATTTGTTTGTTTCCTCTTTTTATTATTTCAGTACAATATAATACAGCATGGACCTGTGTAGCATGAGGGGTCTCTTTCATTTTCTTATTTTCTATTCTTTCTTATACAATATTGACATAATCCTTTGTCTCTCTCTTTTTTGAATTCGAGTACACATACTCACAAATAAACCCAAACCATACTCCTCCTTCTAGCGCCACCCTCTTCAACACACATCACCATATTAAAACCATAAACCTACTACTTTTAAAAAAAAGACAATATCATCACCTTCTCATAAGGCTGGAAATGAGTCGAGTCGGGTCGAACTCACCTCAGCTCGGCTCGACTCGTTAAGAATTGTTCAAATTCGAGTTCGAGTTCGAGTTTGACACGAACTTTTTTTTAAGCTCAAACTCGACTCGTTATAAGTTCACGAACAGTTCGGTTCGACTCGTTAGGTTCATCTCATTAGGTTCAGCTCACATGGTTCACGAACTTAAAAACTATATTTTTAAATATATATATATATATATATTTTAGTATATTTGACATTTTAAATAAATATATATATTTTAAATAAAATATTAAAATAAAATAAAAGTTATCATATTGAAATTTAACTTTATCTTCGAAATCTACTAATTCAAAACCTACACAACTTTCAAGAGATACATTTGAGAGTCTAATTCAAAAACTACTAAATTGAAGATTAAATTTGTCTAAGATTTGAAGTAAATATTTAAACCTAATCTTAAAGACAGTATAATTCTTTTCATATGTAATCGAGTTGACTCATGAACCTAACGAGTCGAACTATGTATAGTTCAAGTTCAGCTCATTTAGTTAACGAACTTAATTTTTCGCTCATACTCAACTCATTTGGTTCATGAACCTAGTTCAACGATTTAATTGTCGAGTCGAATTCCGAACTATCTTCGAGTTGGTTTGGTTCATTGCCAGCCCTACCTTCTCATAATAAACCCCACATACTGTATATACACACTTCATATGTTTCTATATTTACTTTTATTTTTTAGTTTAATAAATATACTACCTTTTGCTATATATATATATATATATATATATATATATATATATATATATATATATATATATATATATATATATATATATATATATATATATATATATATATATATATATATATATATATATATATATATATATATATATATATATATATATATATATATATATATATATATATATATATATATATATATATATATATATATATATATATATATATATATATATATATATATATATATATATATATATATATATATATATATATATATATATATATATATATATATATATATATATATATATATATATATATATATATATATATATATATATATATATATATATATATATATATATATATATTCTAGTGTTAGTCCAAATTTTATATGGTTTTGGTTCAGGTTTTGTATATAACATACATTGTTTCTCTTTTCTATATATGTTGTGTTTAGTTTGTAAACATGGAGAACTCTGCTATGTTAATATATTGAGCGTACAGTTGGTTTTGTTATAATATATTAAATGGATAGTTTGGATTAGGGGTAAATATTTACACGATGGTTACAATGATATTGTCACTTTATTATTTTAAATATTTTTATTTAATATATTAAATGGATAATTATTTTAAATATTTTTATTTAATATTGATTAATTAAATTATTAGTTAATCTTATTAAATATTTGTATTTAGATTAATTAATAATTCTTTTTGTTGCCCGATTATATGTGATGACTTGTCTGTTTCCATGTTTTTGGGTTCTTTCCTCAATTAATTCACAATGCTTTGTCGTGATTGTCTGTTGATTGTATGTGTTTGTCTTTCACGATGCTTTGCCGTGACTGTCTATTGATTTTATGTGTTATTATTTTTTCACGATGCTTTTCTGTGTATCTTTGTATATTTATGCATAATGTTCTTCCATGTATGTTGTTAATTATATTTGTTGATATCATGATGTTTTGCCATGTATTATTGTTGACTTTTCACTGTCTGATTACCATGATGTTTTTCCATGTGTATTATGTGTTTGACCATGCACGATGTTTTTCTGTGTATTGTGTTTGTGTCTTGTCTGCTTGCCATTTACATGATGTTCTTCCATGTATCTGTTGCTTTGTTTTCTAACCTTGTTTACTTAATCCAAGAGAGGGATTGTATGTTGACTTATTGTTATTGTGCATGTCCATTATCTGTTTGTCGTTGTTGTTGTTTTGGTTCTTAGAACCCTAACAATCTGTGGTTCCACAAACTACGGATGCTCTAATTTCTCAAGTTCCTTTTTAGAATATGTAGGCACAACGTCCCAATCCTTGGCGAGCACGTTTTTCTTTGTTACACCCGTAGTTTCCGAACTACGATTGCTCTGACTTCCTATTAAGGATACGTAGGTATAGTATTGCGAGATCCTAGAGAGCTACCTTTTTATTTTTTTCTACCTTTTTTTTGTTTCCACGTTTTCTATTTTCTTTGCCCATCTCTATCCTTTAGCAAACAATTTTAGCAAAACACAAATATTTCAAGAGGTTCCTGTAGAAACTACAAATACTTAGGGTGCTAGTACATTCCCTTAGTATAATCAACCCTCGAACCTTTGATGTCTCTTTTTCTTAGATTTAGACCTTGCTTTATGCTTTTCATTTTACTTCGGGTTTTTGCTCGACCTTTTCTCCATTTCCTTGGATAAAATAAAAGTTCATTGGTGATATCATTGTTTTATGAGCCAAGCTGATCCTATAGCTTTGGTATCTGATTCTCACCGCGACAGGATGGTTGCCCATTTTATTTTCAAATAGGAAAACACACCTATCACGTTTACGGAAAACACATGGCATGATATATTCGGATTGTCTTCATTCTCTGATTTTGCTAATCTCACTGATAATTTGTTTCATCCAAATTTTGATGAGAGAAGTTACATTAACTTGTGTCTTAAAGCTCAAAGAGTAGAAGACCAATTGGCTAACACCTCAACAAGCTACTTGAAGAGAGATCCGTGAATTCTTCATTGGATCGTGATTCATGTGTTACCTCCAAGAAAGGGTGGTCACTCATGGATTAACATTGTCGAGATTCATCTGATGTATATCCTTCACAAAAAAAAGTTCATATGAATGGGTTTAACTACTTTACTTATAGAATATTTTTTTTATTAAAGAGTGTAATAGAGGGTCTTCCCTATGCTACGTTTCTATGATTGCCAACATTTTGAATCATTTCAATATCAGCGTGCCAAATCTTGTGACCATCTCTCCTGCACCAGCTTAAGAGTTTAACTCAAGCACCATGAAGCACATGGAATACCATTAGGATAAGAATCTCCAGGTGTACTACTACAAGATTAATGGCTCAGGTAAGGTCATTTATAACTATGATGACCCAGGTGAATGTGGTATTGATGTGTTTGATGAACATTAGGTAGAAGAACCAGGTCGGAATATGGATGCAGACATGGTGGATTTTCAGTATGCTCTTGAAGACCCTCCTGAGTGGAAAGGGTTTGCAAGGACACATGACGACTCACCATATTAGGGTCACTAGCAACAAAACTCATGGGCCCAAGCACTACTTGTGAGAACCCCTCAGGTATTGACTCATCTAGTGAAGAATCATCCATTCTCACCTTGCTCGAGAACATGTGTGTTGAGCAACATGAGCGCCATGAAGAGGATTCTCATAGGCGTGATGAGTTTGAGGCATCTCAAGAGGAGCATTTAAGAGTTATTCATGATTATCTGACTGTCCAGGATGACAGGTTTCATAGTTTTACCTTGTATTCTACAAAACAATTCAATGAGATTCGTCACAACATGGCCTTAAACCATGTTGCAACTCAAGATGGCATTACTCAAGTTATTCGTGATTAAAATGAAAATAGTGATCATTATCTTCAGTTTTACCGAGAGATGTGTGAGGTGTTAGATGGTGAGCATGGTGTTGCTCGGCTTCATGGCAGAGGTAGAAGTCGAGGCCATGGACGTGGTCGTTATTAGGCATCGTCGTGGACTTAGTTTTTCTTGTTATGCATGCATTTCAATTTTAATGTCTTTAGTATTGTGGACCTAGTTTATCCTTATTGTATTATGTTATTGCAACCTTTTATGACAATTATGTAACGGATATCTATGTAATGCATTTCCATTTCTTTTGTTATATTTGGTTGGTTATTTATGTGTAAGTTCAATTTTTAATTAAGACATAATTCTATGTGAGTCCTTGTTTTAATTAATTCATTTAATCTTTGAAACGCCTCTGAGTGAGTTTAATTATATATGTTATTGTGCAATGTTCATGATTGTTAGATGCCCAACTTTGCTTATTTGATATATCAAATGTGAGTATCTTTCACTCCTTTTTGTCATGAAAGTGTTGAAAACGACTCTTGCTTTGGTTGGTTTGCGAAATTATGAAAAAACCTCTTGGTACCTTTGATTTGTGTGTTATTGTGCAGGAATTAGGCACAAAACAAGTGAAAAGTAAGACACAAGAAATGGGCAAGGAAACCAAGACAGCATGCAAACAACAGTAACTTTGCTAGGCGAACTTGCTAGCGAAGCTCCCTCCAGAACATCATGAAGTTCGCTAGGCGAACTATGAAGCGAAGGACTCGCTAGGCGAAGTGGTAGCGAATCTCTAGTGAACACTCCCAGACTTGGACAGAGGCGAAAAGGACCATAAACTCACTAGGCGAAGTTCACAGTGAAGGCTTCGCTAGGCGAAGGAATGCTCGCCTAGCAAACGTTTGGAAAAGTCTCAGGGGCGGTTTGACTGTTCAGAGACACCTCACGTGCCTAACTTACTGTTTGCTAGGCGAACATGACAGATCCTGAATGTTCTATTTAAGTGTTTTTATTGCTTTTTAGGAGAGGAATCTATTTTTTGTAACATTTTATATATCAGAACTTATCTCTCTTCATCTATTTTAGAGAGAGAAACACAAAACCCTAAGAGGGAGGAGGTAAGATCTTTGATCTCTTGTTGGGGTTTGGATGTAATCTTTTGATACCTTATGTATTTCATCTAATATATGTTTGTGAACTAGTTTGGATTCTCTATTGATTGATTATCTTTGATTGCTTATTTGTGGGTCTTGACAAAACCTTTTCACATCTTTGATCTCAAATTTTCTTCTATCAATGAACAAACTTTTGACATGGTTTTGTAAATTGATATTCATTGTATCCTCTCTAGTATTGTGTTGATTAAGTAGTATGGGTAGCATGAGTATGATCAATATGATATTGTGTGGGTCGGTGATAATAGTGATGAAGAACGATATTCACAGCCATTTGGCAGATTAGGTGAATACATGTAAAAAGGGTTAAGCGTGTGTACATATTCTGATAATTGTGTTTTATATGAAACAATCGTTTATCCTATATGGGTGTCGTCTTTGCTTACCTGTTTATCTTTGATTTAAACCGTGATAGAGATATACTCTTCAGATCTGGATCTAGGATGATTACCTGTTAGGTCCTAAATGCTAGAGATAGGTTTAAGCTTAGCATTTGAGTGAGTATAAGTTCGTAATGCTCTGTGTTGTGTTTTTGTTGGATGAGAGATCACCAATGAGACAACACAATTGTTCTCTCGACGCTGCGTTAGAGATAAGCTTTCTCGTGGGTGATACGTAAGGATATTAGACGAATGATTGTGTTGTGTTTAATTTGATCAAAAGAATGCATATGTTATCAATTGATGAAATCTAATCCCAACAAGGCTCCGTTTATATTTCTGTCTTTACTTTATATTTTCTGTTTTTATCCATGGTTCCTTGAACCTTTTAAATTTAAACTTTTGAACAATAGGCTTAGAAATGTAGAGGCCATTGAACGACGTTCATATTGCACCGATCCCTGTGGAGACGACAAAACTGGGTACTTAATATTTTTTGCTTGCTGCTTTATTGCTTCAACAATGATGCATCTCACGTTTTTCGTTTTTGCCTCTTTTTGATGTTGTCAAATGGGGAGAAGCACAAGGTTTATGATGCACATATTCAGGGGGAGCTTTTCCAAAGACACCAATAATGGCTAGTATGTTTTTCCATCATAAAAAAATGGGGAGTATGTAAGTGCAATATTCTCTTAGATAGGTTTTATATGATGTCAAAACTAGGTAGTTTAGCTCTCTGTGTATGTTGGACCTTATAGTCTTTGTCCAGAAGTGCATCATCATAGGACATGTAAAATTAGATTACGTATGCCTTCACATGACAAAAATATGAAATTTTCATTATAAAAAAGTCATTTGTGGGTCGATACATCTTTTGCACATGTTGATACATACTGAATAGATTTTCAAAGAATTTGAATCTGCATCTAATATATCGATACATAAGAAGAGTGGGTGATACATCCTACGAATGAGTGAACTCATTCTTGGTTAGAGTCGATACATTGAAGGAATCCGTCGATACATTAAGCCAATAGGTCGACTCTCCTGTGTTTGGAGTTGACTCATCCTAAAACATTTTTAAAAAAACTGGCTACTGGCTTCAATGTATTAACTCTGTTTGGTATCGTATTGACTCATTCCTCTTATGTATTGAATCATTCCATTTTAGAGTCAATACACTCTCTACCAAATTCTAAAATGTGAATTTTTGGCTAAAATTCTATTTTTCTCTATTCCTTTCTACACACACATACATATAAATACACATTCATGCATCATTTCTAAGTATTGAAACCTGAAAGATACAAAGAATTATCTTCATCTTCAACCTTTCTTTGACGCATTCATCAACGACACATAATCATTTTTGTTATTTGTTGTCAAGACAAGATTGATTAGGTCCAATTTAGGGTTGTGTAACCAAATTAGGAAGATGTTTTCTTTGGGGGATTTAGGGATAAAACCTTTAAGGTTTTTACTCCAAGATCGAGGGTTGATTTGGCAGTTTTTGCACAAGTGTTGTCAACTTGGATCCAATCGAGAAAAGGCTTTGAAGAACGATGATTCTTGCAAAGGAGTAGGAGTAATCGGAGGATCAATTGAAAGGCTTGGGGCAAAATTTCACAATTTAGATTTAGCCCAGTGAATGCTTTGAAGAGCAGAAGGTTTAGTCAAAGGAGTAGCGATAACTGGAGGATCATATTGGAGATCTTGTGTGTCTAATTTTTGCTAAGATCAAGGGTAGAGAAGGAGTTGGGATCAACATTAAACATAGGGTTTAGGGGTTTGAGTTTCTACTATTTCTCTTAAAAAAAAACTGATATTGCAAAGGTTAATTCAAATATCTCAATTTGATTTCGATTTAAGGGCAGGCATACCCATAGTGAGGACAATTGGGGAACTGCCTAAACAAATATTGGTGCTCTCTCTCTCTCTCTCTCTCTCTCTCTCTCTCTCTCTCTCTCTCTCGATTTTGAGCAAAGTGGACTTACGATCAATTTACAAGATTTTAAAAAGGAATGATTTTAAGGAAAATGAACTTTATAGAATGAGAAAAAGGAATGGTTCCTTACAGAATGTCATTCCTTACGATCAGTTTACATTCTGTTAGTTTTGGATTTATGATCAAAGGGAAATAAGAAAAAGTATACATGATGAGAAATGTTATGTATGAATTGAAGCAGACCTAGACCATTTAACAAATGAATTAGAAATTTTGTCTTCAAGTCAGGATTCAACAAATGCATATTAAAGGTTCAAATAAGCATGATACGATCATACTATGATTATATGGAGATGATATTTTGGTCACATGATCAAATGAAGTTGAATTAACAAAATTCAAAACTAGCATGAAGAATGGGTTTGAAATGTGTAACATGGGGAATTTGGCTTACTTCATAGGAATGGAGTTTGTGAATATAAAATGTGGAGTTTTCTTGCATTATAAGAAATATGCATAAGCCATCTTGGAGAAATTTAAAATAAGCATTTGCAATCCTACAATAACTCTTATGAAAATATGCATAAAATTGAAGAAGGAAACACATGATGAGATTGTAGATGCAACATTATACAAGAAGATCATTGACTCATAGAGGTATCTATGTAATACAAGATTAAACATTTGTTAAAGTGTTAACTTGATAAATAGGTTCATGGAAAAGCCTAGAACATATCACCTACTAGCAACCCAAAGAATCCTAAGGCACATCAAAGGCATTGCAGAATCTGGTTTATTCATGTCAAACAAAAAGAACACTAACAAGAAGGCATTGTCATATGACTACTTTGATTCAAATTAGGGAGGAGACCAAGATGATAGAAAGAGTACATCATGATACTTGTCTAATTAGAGCAACATTAATCTCATGAAGCTCGAAGAATTCAGGAATATTGTTTGTATCATCATATGAAGCTGAGTATGTACCAACCTCACATGCAATATATTAAGCACTTTAGATGGAAATGTTATAGGAAGAGTTTAAGATAATCGAAGTTATGCAAATTAAATTGTTGGGCGATAGCAAATCAACAATTGATTTGACTAATCATCCAATGAATTATGGTATGAGTAAACATATTGAAAGAAAATATCACTTATTAAAAAACTAAATGAATAAGAATAACCTAGAAATCGAGTACTACAAATCCTACAAAACTAAATGAATGAGAGGTGGCATGATATATATAAAAAAGGAGAGGATCCAAATCCTACAAAAATTAAATAGCAACTCTTAGACATATTTACTAATCATTAAAGAGAGCATGATTTGATTACCTAACAAAAGTGATAGAAATGAAAAAACTATATAATATTGGGAATGTAATTCATGAGAAGATTCGAAGTAGGTTACATTTATAGTGTTTGGTTTGAGTGAAACAAAAAAGAAAGGGAAAAAAAAAAAAAAACCCAGAGATTATTCTATTTCCCTTTGTTTGTTATCCCATCAAAATATGAAGGAAGGAAAGTTTTGTGGTAGGACCACTTAAAAACTATTCCACCCAAAACTAACAGAAAACACATAATCATTCATTTTTATAATGAAATGATACATATATTCAAAAATATTAAACAAATTACAAATTTGACATTTTAAAACCTTAATAAGCTTTCTTTTTCTCAACCTCACTGCTCTATTTTTAATGAAAAGATAATTTTAAAATAACTCAGTGCTAGATCATTGATTTTTAAAGTAACTTATCTTAATTAATTGTTTATTTTAATATTAAATAAAATATTATTTTTGTCAAAATTTGTTAGCTTTCTAGTTGTATATAAAAAAGGTCAAGCATGCAATTGAGTTGACATTCACTCAATAAAAATCACTTTTCACCCCATTCAATTTACATTTCCTTAATTTGTTCATCTTTATTCATTGCCTTTCTTTACCTTACATTACAAGTTATCCCAACAAACATTATGGTAAAAAGATTAATGAAGTAGCCAAGTTGTGACACGAGTAATAATATCATTAAGTCATTTCATACAATTCCTTCTTTTTTTTTATTTGTAACATATTGATATAATTTAATATCTGAATTCACTTCTAAGACATACGAGTCTCAAAATATTATAAATTTATAATCTATTTTTGCAGCGAATAAATAATCAATTTGATCTATAAAGTATCATTCGTTTTCAATTTGATCCTTACGAGTTTCCATAGTTAAGAGATCAAAATGAATAGAAAGTGATAATTTATAAACTAAATTGATGTTTTATTCGTCCTCTTTACTATACAATAAAAGTGGCAGTGTTAATGTTATTTTAAGGTAAAAAGATAAGAGAGGCGTTTGATTAGTTAAATATCAAACGTTGTTGGGTCTATGTTGCTTTTCTTGCTTGCGCCTCCATGGGACCACTTGCTTAAAGCTTCCATAAATGCTTGCCTACAATTGTAAAATAAATTAAACTGCTTCTTAATAAGCTACTTAATTAACACAACAACTAAAATAAATCATATTAATACGCAACAAACTCTAAAAGTCACAGCAAAACAAATGCGATACTTTTTAGTTATCTATCTATTCTAGTGAAATTTCTACTTTTCTAGCACCAAACATCATAAGAGTATACAGCTTTACATTCATCTTGCAAATTCTTTAATGGATTATCTATCTCATTAACTTAAGTTTACTTAATGTGAAAAAAGAATTAATACTATGAAAAACACGTACCAAAAAATGTGAACTTCCATGTGAGAAGTTCAAGAAGCTTCCTTTTCTTCTAACCCTTGTAATCTTCACTTTATCACCACCTTCAACACTCCAACTTGAAAAGTCAAAACTACCCTCACGATCGATTCTATTATTTTTCTTCAACCCACCCCACCTACTAGACCCAAAACTCACACTCTCCTTATTATTATCCCTATACGACGTCGTAAACGACACGGCGCGTCCTACGTAAGGTCCCTCCAAAACGGTTGTCGGTGACGGCGCGTTGATATTACTCTCCAAAGACGACAACAACCTCGGAGGAAGCTCCAAAGCTCTAACGACGTTGGTCTCTCTTTCTTTCGGTTCCGATCCTCTGTCACACGGCCTGGGCTTAGGCTTCCCGGGTGCTTCCTCCCATTTAAACGGAACCGAGATAGCCGTCGTTCGCGGCGGCGGAGTTGGGGCGTCAGACGAAAAACACGGCCGTGGAAGAGATAGCTTATGCGGTGTGTTGTAGTGGCTTATTAATTCATTTTTATTTTTTGAAGCCATGATGTTTTTTTTTATCACTATGAAGTTTCGTTGTGTTGAGGTTTGTTTGTTTGTTTGAATCTTTTGTTTGATGTGTGGTTTTAATTTATAGAGGATTGTGTTTGGGGAATTTAAAGGGACACAGTGAAGAGTGTGGAATTTGAGAGGCTCCTATAATTCACGAGAAGAAAGAAAATGCGCGTTTTTTAATTAAGGAAATGACGAATTAGTCCTTCATTTGGGACCCACATTGACTCTTTCTTGATCTAGGATAAGGACAATCAACGGTCACTATGCAATGAAAAAAAGACTAATTAGGTATATTTTTTAAGAGTAATGAATGGGATATAAACTGCTTCAAAACAATTATCATAATTTAAGTGATATAAATACACACGATATTTTTTTGGTTGTATGATATGACATGACTTGTAGTTGATTGTATATAAATCCATAAATAATATCAAAAACACATTTTTTTTTTAAATTTAAAATTGTTTGAAAATCATTTATGGTGAATAAGGTGATAAGGATACATTTAAATTCTATTTAAATATTGTAGTCATTAATAGTTTTTTAAAACAAATAGTTATAATTGCGACTTAAATGTTTCTTTGCTTTCTCTATTTCATTTTTTTTTTCTTTTATCGGATATTAAATTATAAAAAATGATTTAAATGGGATATAAATTGAAGGAAAAAAAATAAAGTTATATAAAATTTTAAAATTCCTTTATATATATATATATATATATATATATATATATATATATATATATATATATATATATATATATATATATATATATATATATATATATATATATATATATATATATATATATATATATATATATATATATATATATATATATATATATATATATATATATATATATATATATATATATATATATATATATATATATATATATATATATATATATATATATATATATATATATATATATATATATATATATATATATATATAGAAAATTACTAAGCTTTACAAAATGGCTAAGGTTGATAAAGATTATGTTAATTTATTCTTAGAGAATGACTCAATGTATACTCTTATTTTCGTATGGATTAGGTCTTTAACAATTTCAAAGAGATAGTTGTGAATATGTTTGTAATTTTATACATTCAAAGACCATAGTGATGATAACTCTTACATTTAAGAAATTAAAGTGTGTAATTACGCTCTCGTTTTTAATGTATTCTTAACGTGTTTTTAAATAGAGTTAATTATTGAATAAAAAAAGGAAGAAAAAAATAAACATAAAATCTAATCCATTAAATAATTAGCAAAAATATATAATTGGATATGTTCAACTATCTCTAAAAAAAATTCAAAAGTACAAATAGAAAGTGAATATCAATAAAGATCATAAAAAAAATGAATGGACTAATATTTCTGCATGAACATTTCCCTCAATAAAAATGTGAGATATTTAGAATCTAAAAAAACATATAGTGTGAAGTATTTTTCCATTTAAGTAGAAGACGTCCGAGAATAAGATTCACATTAAAAAAATGGACGAATGACCAACATTGAGTCAGTTTCAAGCGAAATATTTCTCTAATTCTTCTGTTAGCATATTTGATAGCAAACATGAGTTCATGCAATTCAGGTTGAAAGGAGGTACAAACTCTAATCTTAGTTGAGAAAGCTCCTCAAAATGTTTCTAAATTATCCTTAAATATGCCACAAGTTGATATTTCAATATTTTCTCTTGATGATCCATTTGTGTTGCACTTAATCCAATTATGACTAGGAAATCACAAACTAACTTGTATGATACTAGGTACAGAAGGATGTCAACATTTGGTGTCAAACTATTTAATAATTGTAAACACTTGAATGAAAGAGTTCATGTGCCCCTTAAAAGAACTAGATGTCATATAGACCAATTGTTTAATATGAAGAATGTCCCTATCAAAGTATAATTTACCATTTTTAAACATGATATCACTTCTTGTGTGTCAATTTTTCCAAACAATTATTATGATGAGAGTCATGATCATATTAATAATTTGAGAGTTCCAACTTCTACGAGCAAGTTTGAATAATTCACTAGTTCTATCAATGCTCATTGTTGTAGTGAGAATCGGATATCAAGCTATTGAATTAACTTGAATCATAAATCTTTGAAATTCACCATCGAGCTTTGATTTATCCAAAGAAAAGGGTAAAGATCGAAGAAAACCATAAGTGTGCTATGTAACAACAAAGTTAAGAGATCTAAGGTTCGGGAGTTGGTTATACCTAGGAAAGATGTTAGCATCCTAAGTATCTGTAGTACTCTATAGGAATCTCTTGTAAGTATTTGTGTTATGTTATTGTTTGCTTGCTAAGGAAAAGGTGCTAAGGTAAAGACCTAGGGTATATACAAGGTATGCTCGCCAAGACGTCGCATCTCGTGCCTACGTATCTTTACTAGGATGGAATCAGAGCATTCATAGTTCACCTAACTAGGGATGAAGAACTCTTGTCTATGGTCAAGGTTCCAAGAGTAATAAGTGTTCATGACAATAACACTTATGCAGAATTGATAAGCTCTCTAAATCTAAGTTGAAAATTTTAACTATGGTTGACTTTAATAAAAGTCAAAAGGGGAAATGAGTAATCATAACAATGATACTCACATAGAGTTTGCAAACTCTATATCTAGTTCTAAGTTATAAAAGACAAATTGGCTTTAACAAGGCCAAGAAAAGAATCCTAATAAGGTCATAAGGTGGGTAGTAAAGTAACTAAACTATTCTAAAGGTATGACTTACAAGTCAACAGGGGAAACCCTCCATTGAAATTAGGGATAGGCAAAAACATCATTGGAATCAGAGAAAATCTTAAGTGTCAAAGCTAAGAAACACAGTCTACCAATTGAAAGCTTTTTTAGGGTTTCGATAGTTTTACGATGTTTTTATGTTTTTGAATAAGATGAAAAAGGTAAGATGAAGATGACAAGATGAATATGGAAAATAATATATGAACAGTGATATATGGACATAAAGTTAAACAAGACAATATTGAACAAAAATTAAAGTCAGTGGTTAATAGTTAATTGTCATAATCGGATGAATCAGGTCCACTTTAGAACTAAACCATCATAACACGATCTATGAGGGAGATCACGCTATAGGAGGTCGTTCAACAATGATATTTATGCTAAAACACGACATTTATGCTATAAAACATGATATTTATAGCATAAACAACGATATTTATGCTATAGTATGTCGAATTCAAAGCCTGTTGTGACTCCGACAAACCCTCAATTCAAGCTGAGTATAGATTAGTGTCCCAACACTGATGTTGAAAGAACTTATATAAATAGCATTCCATATGCTAACATAGTAGGTTCTTTGATGTATGATATGGTCTGCACTAGACCCGACATAGCATATGCAGTAAGTCTTGTAAGCAGGTACATGGCAAATCCTGGAAAGGCTCACTAGCAAGCATTGAATTAGATTTTAAGGTACATAAATGGGTCTCTGAATAGAGTCCTAATTTATGGTGGAGTCTTGGGTGAAGATAGTAAAGCAACAATCGAAGGATATGTCGACTCTGATTATGCAGGTTGTATGGATTCCAGAAAATCTATCTCTGGATATATGTTCACTATATTTGGGACAAAAATCAGTTAGAAAACAACACTTCAAAAGGTCATTGCCTTATCAACCACTGAAGCGGAGTATATTGCCCTAAATGAAGCTGTGAAGGAAGCATTGTGGCTTGAAGGTTTTGCAAAGGAGCTAAAACTTCAAGGTCGAGTTATCACTGTTAAATGTGATAGTCAAAGTGAAATACACTTGTCGAAGAATTCATCCTATCATGAGTGAACCAATCACATTGATGTAAGGCTGCATTTCATCAGAGGGGTAATCAAGCATGGAGAAGTCCAAGTGCTGAAGGTTTCGATAGATCATAATGTTGCTGATATGATCACCAAGATGTTGCCCAGTTACGAGTTTTTCCACTGTATGCAGTTAATAAAGCTGCATGAAGAAATCTAGTTTCTTGATGTTATAGAGTTAGATCCAAGGTGGAGATTTGTGAGATGTTGGATCGAACTCTAGTATGGTCGAAGTATGTTCGCGAGTAATGCATGTTGTAGTCGAGGTTTGTTCTAACATGCATTAGTCAATACTGCTAAGGTTGTTAGCATGTTGAATTAGGCCTTGCTTGTAAGCCCAATTGTTTAAGTTAGCTTGTACCCTAAGTTAGCTTGTAATGGGTAATTGTTAAAAAGCCCATTAGGTTAGTGTGCTATTTTTCTTATAAATAGGATACTAGTTTCTCAATTATGTCATAAGGAAAAATAGGAAGATAAAATCCTAATTTCAAGAGAGATAGGTTATTTTATTATTCTTGTATACTTGTAATCTTGTTCTAAGAGAAAGGAAAGAATAACAGTTTAATAATCAATCCTTGTTATTTTCTTCTTTATTAACCCTAACCCTTGTGTGTTTCTTGATCATTAAGAAACTGTTTATACTTAGCTTTAAGGTATCCGATTCACAACAATAACGAGGTGGAGAAATAAGCACATAAAAACACATTTAAGGTAGTCATAAGATCAACCTTCTCTCCATAATGGGCGACATCCACCTTTGAGACTATTTTATTGAGCGACAATCTTTGTTGGCATTGTTCATCTGTATTGATGTCAAACTTTAGATTTATTTTTGCATTTCAAATTTCTTAAGTGTATTTATTTGAGAAAGTCTTCCACTGGTTGATGAATTTGTAATTCAAGAAAGTATTGAAGCTACTGCCTCATAGACATTTCAAATTAATTATGCCTCATATCAAAGAGATCTTTGCACAAGGACTCATTAACAACATCAACTATTATATCATCAGCATATATTTTCACATCTAAAATGTCATGTTCTATTTTATTAATGGAAATTTTTGTGTCAACCTTCTCTCTTTGAAAAATATTTTCAAGTAGTAATTTGCTTAAATCGTCATACCAAGCTCTAGGGGTTTGTTTCAATCTGTAGAGAAACTTTTTTAGCTTGAAAACATATAAGGAAAAGAGAAGTTCAGAAACCCAATAGGTTGATAAAAATATACTTCCTCTTGGATGAAACCATTCAAGAATATGCTATTTACATCCATTTGGAATAGTTTAAAATTCAAAATAAATGAGAAATATAAAAGCATACGTATGGCCTCTAATCTAGCTACATTGGCATAAGCTTCATCAAAATCTATGCCTTCAAGTTAATTGTATCCTTTCACAATATGTCTTGCTTTATTTATGAAAACATTTCCATTTTTGTCATGAAAGAAACATTTGGTTCCAATCACTATCTTATATGAATGTTTTTGAACAAGTTCTCAAACATTGTTTCTATCAAACTGATTTAACTAATCTTGCATATCAAGAGACCAATGTTTGTCAATGAGAGCTTCATTGACATCCTTTGACTCAATTTATGAAACAAAAGCCATCAAGTTGTATGCCTGATTGAGGGAGTGTCTGGTTATAAAACCCCTTAGAAATATATCTAATGGTGTTATAGATTGGATAATCCTTTGTGATCCTCCATTTTTCGGGTAGATCTTAATGTTTATAGCTTGATTCTTAGTTTTGGTTAATTTTAGTTAGAATTTGGTTTTTTTCTTGATCTTGTTCTTTATTTTAATTTTGATATTGACCCTAATCTTTATCTTAATCTTCATATTGATATTGATCTTCTAGACTGTTCTTCAAAATACCCGCAGAGACAAAGAATTCTACCTCTACTACAAAAGGGGTCAGATTATCAAAAGTAATATGTATGAATTCTTCTATAGTCACGATCTTTTCAAGAAAGTTTAATAACAAAAAAAATAAATTTTGTTTCAAAGTTTTTTAAAGACCTTGCCTATATAAGAATTAGACGATAATCTATTACCTTTGACACACAACTTATTTAAAGATAGGTAAATCATGTCATAAAAATTTCAATAATCATAATAGCTCAATAGTAGGTTTAAGGATCTTACTAATAGTCTCAGATCCAACACATTTACCTTTATTGTTACCATTAACTGAAAATTATCCTCTCTCATGAGTGAAATAAGATAAGGTATTTATTCCTTTAGTCATATGATTTAAAAACTCATTTTCAGTATGACATTTTGAGTTCGACTTGTTAAGCATATATATGCATCATAATTTAACTTTTTAAATTTTGATACCCAAATCTTTTTGGTTACTTTTGCGTTAGTGGAATGTGTATTATACTTACAGAAGTAAGATGAAGCTAACACATTTCTCACTTTTCTTTCATAATATTCTTTGATTGAGTGAGAAGACAGATATACATTTTTACTATCATGACTTTTCTTAAAAAGTAAAATAGAGTGACGTAGCCATCTTTATTGCAATAATTGCATTTAATAACTTTACTATCATGATATAAGTTGTGTGTCAAAAGTAATAACTTTACATTTAGTGAATAATTTTTTTTTTTTTTTTACATTTAGAGGTCTTATTTGCATGGCATATGTTGCTAAAAATTTTAACATTATTCTTAGGTTCATACCTAGATCGACTTTGTCATAAAATGCTCTATGTTTACCAAGAATAAGACTCAAGTTATCTACTCCTTTGATAAACTTATCAAGTTTGTTATGAAGATCATTAATTTTATTTTTCAAAACATTGCATTGTTCACACATGGTAGGTTTAACTAGATCCTCACTAGAGCTTTGAATTAAAATAATTTTTTTTATATCTAAGGCTATATATTTCTTCCAACAAATGTTTGTTTTCTTTTTCAAGGGAAGAGATAGTAGTCTTAAAAGTAGAAACAATGGGTTTCAATTTACTTGAATTCATATCTATTTTTTACAAATGCAAAGTAACTCATTGTAAGCAAATCAAGAAGTTAGATTCTTTACCTTATTCTCTTCATGGATTGGAATAGGACACAAGCATGTTTCTTTCTATTTTTTTATATCATCGGAGGAGTCCATGTCATTGTTGTTTCATGTAATGTAAGCTCCTTATGAGTTTTTTTTTTTGTGTTCTTCTAGATTTCCTTTGATTCTGTAGACATTTTAGCTTTATGTAATCTTTCTTTTCGGACTGGAAACAAGTTGGAATGAAGATTGATGTTTCTTTACTTTTCTTTTGGTCTTCTTAGTTTGTTTTCCCTGCCTTATGAATTCTTTGAAATTGCGAAACATGAGATACGTGTCATCATCACTTTTACTTTAGTAGTATTCATCTTATGACTACATATATTTGTCTTTTGTAACTTATAGTATATTATTTTTCTTATTTTCTCGTCTTCATCATTCTCAGTTAGTCTTTTTAGTTTTATTTCATGTTCTAGAAATTTTTCAAACAAGGTATCCAAATTCATACAAGACAAGTCTTTAGATTCATAATGCACAATGACTTTAGGTTTCTAACTGTCATTTAAGCATCTAAGAACTTTTATAATTAAATTTTTATTTCAACTTTTTTTTATCCATACATATGATTCACAATGTGAATAAACCATTTTCCCATATCCTGAATGTTTTCTTTAGATTTCATTATGAAAATATCATACTCATAAGTCAATGTGTTCATCTTACCTCTTTTTTTTAACATCATTTTTACCTTCATGTGTAACTTGAAGGGTGCTCCACATTTCTTTTGCAAGTCGTAGTGAAAAATATGCAAAAATTCATCAATGCCTAGAGCGGTAATGGTAATATTTTTTGTTTCCAAACTGCATTACACTTTTTTTATTATCCTCTTTGGTCCAAACATATTTACCTTTGTTTTTTACAACATCATTAACTAGATGTATGGGAACACATCTAGGACTATTTTTTATTAGAAGTCCAAATCTCATGATCCACCCCTTCTATAAAGATTCTATTATTTTTATTTCAAAGAGCAATACTCTTCACCATGGAAGGATGTGAGTCTATTTAGTAAATAATTTGAAGTCATTTTCTCCCAAGATGATTAGTCTTATAACAAGATTTAACATCTGATACCACTTATTGACCAAGTGAATTCTCATATTAGGATTTTCTCAAGGAGTGAATTGTCATATTAGGATTTTCAAAAGATTGATTTATAAATTTTTTGATTTTAAAACACATATGCATTAGAAGATAGAAGACAACAAAGAAGAAACTTTAGAATTAAAAAAAAAGAGATAGAAAGATCACACTAGAAAAGTATCCTCGTTCAACCTAAATCACATGACCTACTTCAGTCCCCAAGAGTCCTCCCTTGATATTTTAAATGAAAAAAATCTTGTGCTTTTCATAGGATCTTCTGAAACAATCTTTCACAACAACTTAAACTTTTGTACAAGATCAACCTAAAAATCTTACAACAACATCTCAAGCTTTTGTACAATCTTCACTCAAGTTTTTGTTTTCAAGTTTAGCTTGCAACCTTCAAATTCAATACAAATATGTCAAAAAAAATAACACTCTTGAAGAGATATTTTACACTTTAATTTAATCAATTAGAAAGAACTCTTAATTGATTAACCAATGCATTTTAGCATCCTAATTAATTACACAAATTTCTAATCAATCAAGTGTTTGTCTGAATTAATTTTAAAATTTTTTATCAAGAGAGAAAAGCAATGAAAATTTTGAGGTGTTTTTTAATAACTATTTAACAATAATAAATTTTGAGATCTATGTGGTAATCCACATTTTATATATATATATATATATATATATATATATATATATATATATATATATATATATATATATATATATATATATATATATATATATATATATATATATATATATATATATATATATATATATATATATATATATATATATATATATATATATATATATATATATATATATATATATATATATATATATATATAAGTTGCCAATTTTACCCTTCAAAATTGATGATACTGATGGGTCTCCTACCCAGTCTTAAGATTATATAAAGACTAAATTGAAATTAAAACTCATAAAACATTTGGCATCCATGTGTATGTATTTATAGATATTAAAGTTGTTTTGGTATATGAAGTTTATCTTAAACACTTTTGGTATGGAATAAGAGCCTGAGACAATGCAATTATCACCGAAATCAACTAAAAACCGATTAAACAGTTGCAGTGTAGGTGATTTGCGTATATCTGAAACGAAATTATATGAGTACATGCAGACGGTGATGGATGGTGGAGCACAACCATAAACCTGATAAATTTGGTAGTACAGTATATAGATGTTGAGGGGGAAAGAGAATTAATAATGGAGTTGGCATCAGAATGAGAATAACCAAATTAACAATGATAGATAGCCAAAATTTTAATAACTAAAATATTAAATTTATTTATTTTTTAAATTAAATATAAACTTTAATAAATATTTAAAATAACATCAGTATAAATAAAAATATATACATTAACAAAGATGTGTATGTTTTTTTAATAGTTGTGATTTAAATCACATATCTAAACCTAATTGAAATAGGCGTAAAAGATGGATAATATAATTGAATGATATGCTAATTTTTATGTATGGATGATGTATTCTTCATAAATTACAGACATTGAATTAGAGTCTTTATGCATGTGTGGTTCTGATTTGATTGTGTGACTTCAACAACCTCTCACAAGTTGAAGCATGATTGAAGTCAGGATTACAGACATTGAATTAGAGTCTTTATGTATGGATTTTGTTTTTTATATTTTTAAAAATGGATTTTATAAAATATTTTTATATTTATTTTTTTTATATTGAAAAACTAATTTTATTATTTTATAACATAAACATACATTATTAAAGATCAAAACGTAGTTGAAATCACAATTTCTTTTCAAAAAATTGTATTTCAAAATTAATTTTTATGAAAAGCTATTTGAAATAGCTTAAAAATTAAGTGATTTTTTAATAAAATTATATCTAAAATAAATTTTAATAAAATGATGAAATATCTAAAATAATATTTTAAAAATAACTATTTAAATCAAATTTTCATTTGAAATCTTTATAAAATATTTTCTTGTAAATTTTTTATTTTCATAAAACTATTTTACACTATAAAAATCATTTTTAAAAAATAACCAAAACAATTGGGACCTTAATCATGTCAAACTTGAGAATTAATGAAACTTCGATGGTGGAAGAGTAAGAAAATCCACTAATTTGTTTGGATGAAGAAATTTGTAAGAGTTTAAAGATTCATTTTGTACATATTTACAAACCAAATAGCAACATATATTAAGATACTTAGTTCTTTAATTGATGTTCACATTCTTGAGTAAATAAAGTATTTATTGTAGTTCTTACATGGTTGATGATTAAGCTCAACCTCTAACTTCTAACTTCAGAGGATTATCTTGAAATAGTGTGATGCTTCTTTGCACACCAAGAAATCAATGATGCACCCAAAAAGAAGTAGTAACCACAAATAAGCATCTAATATCCAAGAAACTTTCTTGATCTGTATTTGAGTACCCTAAAACTTACAACTCAAAGTCCCTATAAAAATGCCTTGACCTGGTTGTTTTTAAGATACCAGATTACTCTACAATCTACATTGTAGCGTGTTGTGGTATAAGCAATCAAAATATAACTAAACAGTTAGGTTGCAAAAGTGATGTCCGGGTGAGTTGTGTTTAAATAAATCAGTTTTCTAATCATCTTTCTAAAAAGTGATATATCTTCAAATGGTTTCTTTGTATCGTTATGCAGTTTGATAGAGGTATTATAAGGAGTAGACGTTGGTTTTGAGCCATGAAGTCATGAGTCTTTTAGAAGATCCACAAATATTTCCTTTGTGATATGGTGACTCCTAAGTTTGAATGTGTCGCTTCTAATCCAAGAAAATATTTTAGCTGATCTAGATCTTTAATCTTGAAAGCGTTTTCAAGGATTGCCTTGATTCTACTAAGCCCAGAAAGATAAGTATTTGTAAGTATTACATCATAAACATATACCACTTAAGCAATTAACTCACTGTCTTAATGAAGTGTAAACAAAGAATACTTAGAAGTTTATTGATTATTGTTCCGAACTGACCCAATAGCTAAACATGGCTCAATCCGCTTCTGCTCCCAAAACAACCCAATTGCCTAAGTCCAATCACTTTGGAGGAGAATTTACCTTTCTACCCCTCTAACAGGGGAGGCTGACCAGTTTACCCCTGGTCATATCACTTCTCCTCGTTAGTCTCTACCCGTCATGCACGATTCTTCCGTTCAGAAATAGCCAAGACGCTTGTGCCCGTAACTACGCCCCTGCCCGTAGCAATGACTAGTTATGGGCACGTCTGCCTATTACAACGGCTAGTTCTGACAGTTACCTATTCTTCGAGAAACTGTTATCTCGCCTCGAAAATAGGGACCAATGGCCAAGCGCTGGGGACACTATAAAAACCCTTTCATTCGAGAGGGTCAGCTATCCTAATATAATCATCTAGTGCAAGGAAAACTTCCACAAAAAATCTAGGATCCATGAATTTTCACAATATATTGTAATATTAGAGATACATTTTGTGGAAGAGCTTTATGCGACTTTGGAGCAAACATTAATCTAATGCCCTAGTATTTATTTAACATGCTTTGAATTGGAGTTGTAAGACCTACTACCATAACACTATAATTGGTTCACCGAAGGATATGTTATCCTCAAGGAAATATTAAGGATGTGTTGGTAAAAAATGATAAGTTTGTATTCCTTGGTTAATTTATCATTATGGATTTTAATGTTGATAAATACTCACCCATTCTATCGTGGGGACCTTTCCTTTCAAGGGGAAGAACTCTCATTGGCATGGGAAAAGGATAATTAACTATAAGAGATATCCTAAAGAACATTTAGGGGACCTTTCCTTTCTTGAAATATCCTAAAGAATATTTAGTTGATTGTTCATTGATTTCTGCCAGGAACCCCTCATTCCACACAAAAAAACATCCAAGAAATTGATGAGTTAAGCAAAGAGTTATAAGTGTTAGATAAGGGATAATTGAATAAATAAGGAATCACGAGTGGGCCATCACTAAGGCCACCAAATGTAAGTTATCTTGACAAATTTGAAACACCTAAAATCATTGATGATATGGATAAGGATAACAGATCATATGGGGTTAAAAACCCTATTTTGGAACACAAGCAATTGTCTTCTCATTTGCAATATGCATACCTAGAGGCATAAAATAAGTTTCATGTCATCATCACATATGACCTCATAGCTGTGCAGAAGAGTCTACACTACTACAAAATAGACCTTTCGTAACACCAATTTTATAACGGTTTTCGTTCCAACCGTGGTAATAATTTACTTTTGGGTGTTTTTTTTTTGGTATTTACTAAAGAACATGACACAACAGTCATATGTAACAACCGTAGTGAAATGTACATGGAGTGAAATGGTTAGAGTCCCAGCACAAGCAATTTCCCATCTATCGTGATAATAATGTGATTGACCTTGTATATCATCACGGTTCTTATTGTCAACCGTGATGAAAGGTACTACTTATTTATATATAAGCGAAATTATTTATCGCTTCAGCTCATAACAACCATCTCCCTCTAAATAAAACTCTAACAACTCTTTCACTCGTCTCTCTCAAAACAAACCCCTAATATCTCTGTCACTCGTCTTTCTCATATGGAAACCCCAAAACGAAACCATAACATCAAATCTTATCCAATGGCTATTTACAGGTTCGTTTTCATTATAATTTTTGTTTCAAAATATGTTTATGTATTATTGTTTATGTTTTAATAGCTTGTTTTATAATGTTTGAAATTTTTGCTTGTTTTGACTTGTAGCTAGGGATGATTGTTTCAATAAAGAAGATGAAGCTAAAGTTAGCATTGCAAAGTTGTGTCAAATATCTAGAATGACACCCATTCAAAATAAACCCAAGTTTGTGGATCTAACTTTAGCTTCATCCTTCTTTTATCTTGGACACACTATTATGGGACATGTATGGTATGTTTCTAAAGCATTCTATGACTTGATATGTTTATTGTATCATGTATGTTATTTATGGTTTATTGTTGATGAATGTTGTTGTTAATGTTTGTTTAAAAGATGAGTTTATTATATATTATGCAATTTGAGTGTTATTTCAATCTCTTACCAAATATATAACTTTTCAGATTGCATTAGAAATTTTTAATATGATAGATAAAGTTGTATTAGAAAACAAATACACTTTCAATTCTTGACAAAAATTCTTCAATCCGTTATTTGCATGTTGTTCTTTAACCGTTAGAACTTTATTTAGTGATTGTAGTTCTTCAACCACTCCTCTGTCTACCTCTAGTTTTATTTGCAAAGTAAATAATATTTTACAAAATGAACTAGAGGTGAAGGCAAAAGTGGTTGAAGAATTAGGATAATTAAACAAAGTTCTAACTGTTAAAGAGCAAAATGCGGATAAGGAGTTGAAGAACTCTTGTCAAGCATTGGACGTGAACTTATTCTTCTAATATAACTTAATTTGTCATATTATAATGTTATAGTTCAAATTAAAAGGTTATATGTTTAGTGAGCATTGATGAAATAAGAATTTCACATAATTTATAATAAACTCAGGTGTATATTGTTAAATGTAATTCATTGTTTTGATTTGATTTGATATGATTAGATTTGATTTGAATATTTTGGGCCTTTTATGTTTTGGGCTTTTGTAAACCTAAAACTATAAATAGGGTGCCTTGCTTTGTATTCAATCACAACATAACATAGAACAGATTTCACAGTTGCAGTGTTTAGCAAGTGAAAGTTCTATAAGCAATAAGAAATCCCGCAATTGTGGGTAACACATTCTCTCCAAATATTTCTTCTCTCATTCTTCTCTTTCTTGTTTGTTCTTCTTTTCTTTTGTTGTTCTTGATAATTACTTGTTATTACCATTACTATCATATTGTGGGTTTGTTTATCAATCTTGAGATCAAGATTGAAGGGAATTCTTCATAGGGTGTGAGGTGAATTTCCAACATCTGGTATCAGAGCTCCGGTTGAGAGATTCAAGGAAGGAAGATAGTGATGGCGATGAACTATCTGAATGGTAACTTTTCGGCGACCCTGCCAATTCTCAAGAAAGACAATTATGAGAATTGGTGCAAGCAAATTAAGGTGATTTTCTGTTATCAAGATCTTTGGGATCTTGTGAAGGACGGAGTAACATCGCTTGGGGAGAACGCAACGGAGGCGGAAAAGGCTGCTCACAAAGAATTAAAGAAGAAGGATTATAAAGCACTCTTTATAATTCATCAGCGTGTCGATCCTGATAACTTTGAAAAGGTTAGTGATGTTGATTCAACAAAAGAAGCATGGGAGATTCTTGAAAAGTCGTTTGGAGGCGCAGAGAAGGTGAAAGAGGTGAGGTTACAAACTCACAGGAGAACCTATGAGTTGCTTCAGATGGAAGACAACGAAAGCATTATAGATTTCTTCACCAAAGTTACAAGGTTGGTGAATCAAATCAAAGTATGTGGAGAAGCGCTGACGACGAAAGCAGTTGTCTCAAAGATCTTGAGATCGTTGGCTCCAAAATCCGACCACGTGGTAGTTGCCATAGAAGAGTCGAAAGATCTGTCAGTGTTGACAAAGGAAGAGCTTCAAGGGACTCTTGAGTCTCATGAACAGAGGATGGCTGAGAGAGCTGCAGGGAAGTCGAAAGATATGGCTTTGCAGGCGCAGTCAGAAAAGGAAAGAAAAGGCAAAGGTAGCTGGAATGGCAACAAAGGAGGAAACCAGTTAAATCAGAAGAAACCTTGGAACCAAGGCAACCAAAGAGGCGGTGTTGCAGGTAAAGGAAGAGGTGGTGGTCGAAAGCCAGACAAAAGCCACATTCAGTGTTTCAATTGCCAGAAGTATGGTCATTATGCTAGTGATTGTCCAGAAAGAAAGAGAAATCAAGAGACTGATGCAAAGCTGGCGAAACATGAAGAAGAAGAAATGTTGCTAATGGTCACAACAAAAGATGAAGAAAGATTCCAAGATCAGTGGTACTTGGACTCAGGATGCTCATCACACATGACTGGAAGGAAAGATTGGTTTGTCAACATGAAGCCCTCGTCGAAGAACACAGTGAAGTTTGCAAATGACAACACTCTAGCAGCCGAAGGTGTTGGTGATGTTCTGATTATGAGGAAAGATGGCAAAAGGTCAACAATTTCCAATGTGTTGTACATACCAGGCATGAAGAGTAATTTGCTCAGTATAGGGCAGCTTGTCGAAAAGAACTACAAGGTAGTTGTCGAAGACAAGATGATGAGAGTTCTCGACGCAGGTGGTAGATTAATCTTGAAGGCTCCAATGTCTCAGAATAGGACCTTCAAGATTGGACTAAATGTGATGGAGCACAAGTGTTTAGCAACTGCAGCCAGCAGAGATGAGTGGTTATGGCATTTTTGACTAGGTCATCTCAACTTTAATGACATCAGAGAACTGAAGAGAAGAAATATGGTTTCAGGATTACCAGAAATCGACATTCCAAGGGAAGTCTGTGAGGAGTGTGTTCAGTCGAAACAACACAAGAATAGCTTCAGCAAGGATGCAGGAAGGAAGTCGAAGGCAATACTTGAAGTCATATACTCTGATGTATGTGGTCCAATCCAGGTGGATTCGATTGGTGGCAATAGATACTTTGTCACGTTTATAGATGACTACAGTCGAAAGTTGTGGACTTACCTCATCAAAAAGAAAAGTGATGTGATTGAGGTATTTTCCATATTCAAGTCCATGGTCGAAAGACAGAGTGGTCGAAAGCTGAAAATTCTGAGGACTGATGGTGGTGGAGAGTATGTGTCGAAAGAGTTTGATACACTATGTGTAAAAGAAGGGATTATGCATGAGGTGGTGCCACCTTACACTCCACAGCAAAATGGGATTGCAGAATGCAAGAACAGAACCATCATGAATATGGTGAGAAGTATGATGAATGGAAAGCATCTACCTAAAGAATTATGGGGAGAAGCAGTTTCAACAGCAACATATATATTGAACAGATGTCCGGCGAAGAAGCTTGAAGGAATCACACCAAAACAATGTTGGTCTGGTGTCAAGCCTAGTCTCAGTCACTTGAAGGTGCTTGGATCTATAGCACATAGACATATGCCAGATCAGTTGAGAAGGAAGCTTGATGATAAGTCAAATCAGATGATCTTGATAGGGTATCATTCGACAGGAGGGTACAAGCTGTTCGACCCAGTGAATAAGCAGGTAGTGATCAGCAGGGACGTGATCATAGATGAGCTTAAAGAATGGGATTGGACTAAGAATGCCAAGAAGGATTCAGTGAGAATCTCTTGTGAAGAACCAGCCACTGAAGTCGAAACAGAAGTTCGACAGGAACCAGTTGCAGATGAAGCAGGTTCAAGCAGACCTCGACGAACAAGACACATGCCTGCAAGGTTGCAAGAATGTGTAATTACATCAGATGATGTAGTCGATGAAGAGGGTGAGTTGGTACACTATGCTTTCTACGCAGATGTCGAACCAGTCAATGCAGCTAAGGCATTGAAAGATTCGAAGTGGATGAAAGCAATGATTGAAGAATTAGAGTCCATCGAAGTCAATGATACCTGGTCACTTGTCGAATTGCCGCAAGGCAAGAAGACAATTGATGTGAAGTGGGTTTACAAAGTAAAGGTAAATCCTAAAGGAGAAGTAACTCGACACAAGGCGAGACTTGTGGCGAAAGGATTTCTTCAGAAGGAAGGAATCGACTTCGATGAAGTATTCGCACCTGTTGCTATAATCGAAACAATCAGGTTGGTTGTTGGTCTAGCAAATATGAACAATTGGCACACATGTCAGATGGACGTGAAGTGTGCATTCCTTAATGGCCCCTTAGATGAAGAAGTTTATGTTGCACAACCAGCTGGGTTTGTGAAACAAGGCGAAGAAAGAAAGGTGTACAAGCTTCATAAAGCCCTGTATGGACTTAAGCAAGCTCCAAGAGCTTGGAATAAGAAAATCGACAGCTTCTTAAGGGAGAAGGAATTTGTGAAGTGTACAACTGAGCATGGAGTATATGTAAGAAGAAGCAATGGCGAATTGCTTATACTATGTCTCTATGTTGATGATTTGTTGATAACAGGGAGTTGCAAGAAGGAGATCGAAGATTTCAAACATGACCTAAGTAAGGAGTTTGAAATGTCAGACTTGGGAAATATCTCATATTTCCTTGGCATCGAATTCTACAAGACAAGTAGAGGTTTGATGATGCACCAAAGAAGATATGCAGGCGAAATACTCAAGAGGCTTGAGATGCAAGATTGCAACAAAACTTCGACTCCAGCTGAGCCTAGATTGCAACTGTCGAAGGATTCAGATGAAGATGATGTCGACCCAACCCAATACAGAAGACTTATTGGGTCACTTAGATACCTTTGTCACACAAGGCCTGACTTAGCATACAGTGTTGGTATGGTAAGTAGATTCATGCAGAAGCCAAAGGTATCACACCTAGCAGCGGCGAAGAGGATACTGAGGTATCTGAAAGGAACTCTCGACTATGGTATTTTGTTTCCAGCAGCTGATGAAGGAAAAGAATGCAAGTTAGTGGGATACACAGACTCCAGTTGGTGTAGTGATGCTGAGGATCGAAAATCCACAGCTGGTTATGTGTTTATGTTAGGTGGTGCACCAGTTGCTTGAAATTCGAGAAAGGAACCAGTAGTGGCATTGTCATCATGCGAAGCAGAATATATAGCTGCTTCTCTTTGTGCATGTCAAGCAACTTGGATGGTGAACTTGGTCGAAGAAATCACAGGGAAGAATCATGGAGCAATTACCATAAAGATAGACAGCATGTCAGCTATCAACTTGGCGAAGAATCCAATAGCTCATGGTCGAAGCAAGCACATCGAAATGAGGTTCCATTATCTTCGAGAGCAGATAGCATAAGGGAAGATGAAGTTGGAACACTGCAGAACTGAGAATCAGATTGTAGATATCATGATGAAGGGAGTGCAGGTCGAAGCCTTCAGAAGACTAAGAGCCATGATGAATGTAGACAGTTTAGACACAATGAATTAGGTGGTGTGTTGAATGTAATTCATTGTTTTGATTTGATTTGATATGATTAGATTTGATTTGAATATTTTGGGCCTTTTATATTTTGGGCTTTTGTAAACCTAAAACTATAAATAGGGTACCTTGCTTTGTATTCAATCACAACATAACATAAAACAAATTTCACAGTTGCAGTGTTTAGCAAGTGAAAGTTCTATAAGCAATAAGAAATCCCACAGTTGTGTGTAACACATTCTCTCCAAATATTTCTTCTCTCATTCTTCACTTTCTTGTTTGTTCTTCTTTTCTTTTGTTGTTCTTGATAATTACTTGTTATTACCATTACTATTATATTGTGGGTTTGTTCATCAATCTTGAGATCAAGATTGAAGGGAATTCTTCATAGGGTGTGAGGTGAATTTCCAACATATATATCACAATGGTTGTTTAGAAAAACCATTGTTAAATATTTTGCATTAAAGGATATCATAACGGTTGTTTAAAGTAAACATTATGGTAAGTAGCATGCTACATAGATATAATCAAGGTCGCACGTTTGCGGTGGAAAGCATCATACATACAATCACACCTTACCTCAAAACGATTGGACCAACGTGGTGGTATCCCTTTACCAATCATTGTGATAGGTGCTTTTTGCAGTAGTTCTACTTATGTTATGTCAAAAAAAAGTACAAAAGGGTCATTCCTTGGAAAATGGCTAACACAAAGGGAATACAATAGAAATCTAAAAAAGATTGAACCAAATTATGCAAAAAGTGGCGAAGAAAGAAATTATAAATGGATGGATGTTGGGATATTCTACCCCATTTGTGACAATGTCTAGGTAAGCCCATTTGAGTGTGATTCGAAGAAGGGAGGCATGATAGTTATTTATAATGATAAAAACAAGTTGATACCAACAAGATCTGATATTGGATGGAGAATTTTCTTGGATTAAATTAATTTAAACAAGGCCACAAGGAAATTTCACTCCTCATACCCTTCATTTATTAAGCATTGGATAGGTTGGTTGGGAAAGAATACTATTTTTCCTTGATGGTTATTCAGGTTACAACAAAACTGCCATAGAACCCGAGGATAAAAAAAAACCACTTTCACACGTCGTTATGGGACTTTTGCCTCTAGAAGGATTCCATTTGGAATGTATAATGCTTATGCTACATTTAAAAAGTGCATGATGGCACACTTTAAGGATTTCATAGAGTATTAAGTGGAAGCCTTCATGGATAATTTCTCTATTTTTAGGGATTTTTTTCAAAGATGTTTAGATAATATGAAATTAGTGCACATAAGACGTGAAGCTAATATTAATAAGATAAGTGTTGTTATTGCAAGAATATGACATGAAAATTAGAGACAAAAAGGTGTCGAGAATCAAGTGGTACATCATTTGTCACATTTTTCATATAAAGACCAGAGTTGTAACAGTTTGGGTATCAGAGTAAAACTTCCTAATGAAGAGTTGTTGTTGATATCAACTGTCATGATACCATGGTATATTGATATTATGAATCATTTGGTTATGTGCCACCTAAATGCAACTCTAAACAAAGAATTTCTTTTCCATCTTTCAAAGACTTATTTTTGTGGGACGTGCATGTGATGTAAGAAATGTGCTAACCAACTACTAAGAAAATGTGTTGTTGAGAAAGAGACATGTTAAATCTTGTCATCTTGTCATGCATCACCATATGGAAGATATTTTTTGTGGAACTAGAACAGAAAAAAGATATTGCAATATGGTTAATATTAGTCTTCATTATTTAAATATGCTCATGAATCTATTAAAATGTGTGATAGATGCCAAAGAATTTGAAGTATTTCAATGAGATAAGAAATGTCACTTACAAGTATTTTGGAAATTGAATTGTTTGATGTGTGCGGGAATCAACTTCATGGGACAACTTACTCAATATTTTGGAAATATATACATTTTTATGACTGTTGATTATGTTTTAAGTGGATAGAGGTTGTGGCTTCACCAAAAAATTATGCCAAAGTGGTGACAAATTTTTTTATTAAAAATATTTTTAAAAGATTTGGCACACTAAGAGCAATTATCAATGATGATGGAACTCATTTTTGTAACAAATTATTTTAGGAACTAATGCCCAAATATGGTGTAAAACACAAGGATTCCACAACATGCCATCCACAATGTAGTGACCATGACGAGTTTTCTAATAAGGAGATAAAGATAATTCTTGAAAAAAATGGTAAATCCTTCTAAAAAAATATTAGTCAAATCATCTTGATTTGCTTTGTGGGCTTATAGGATTGCCTATAAAACACTACTTGAAATTTATATTTTTAATTTAGTCTATGACAAAGATCTCCACTTACCCATTGGGTTACAACATAAAGCCTTTTGGGCTACTAAAAAAATTTAACTTTAACTTGTAAGTTGTTAGTCGTGCAAGGTTGTTGTAACTCAAGGTGTTTGAGGAACATAGATTTTTATATTATGAAAATATTGAAATTTACAAGGCCAAAACCAAGAAATTAAATGACAAGAAGTCTTAAGAAAAGAGAGTTAATTGAAGGATAACAAGTCTTCCCTTTTAACCTAAGGCTTAAATATTTTCCTAGAAAACTAAAGTTTAGGTGGTTAGGCCCATTCAAACTTATAAACATTTGTACTTATGGAGCTATAGACCTCTTTGATGAGAGAAAACAAGACATAAATTTAAGGTTAATAGACACAAAGTAAAAACTTTAAATTAAGTGCTACTTGAAGGAAACTCCAAAATTTAACTTGTTTTTTTTGTAGTTTATTTGATGTTTGTTGGTTATGAATAAAAGATACTAGATTGATGAGCTTTGTCATGACATAGCTTGTCACCTAAGAAATTGTATGAGTTATGAAAATATGAGAAGGTTGTGTGGATGTGACGGCGTGAGAAAAGAGAAAATAATATTTTTTTAAATTATTTTTAAAAAAATAAAAGAAAAGAAAAATGGGAAGAGCAAAGGAAACAAAATACTTTTTGCATGTGAGACAAGATAAGAGTCTCAGGGAGTGGACAAGTGGTTATTTGCGTCGCTATGGTCTGCTGCATCATGATTACTCGTCCCTTCATAGTTATTATTGTATTAACCAACGGCTTGGAGAAACACGTGGCATTAAAAACATGATATTACAGTGCCACCTACTTTCCCCCCTCCATTTGTAATTCGAATTTAACCCACACATTCTCAACTTCTTTATAACTTACCCATGTATTTCTCTCTATTATTCAGCAACACTTTTCAAATAAAAAACCTAAAGTATTTTCTGCATTCATCTCTTACCTCCAGTCACCGGTAATACAAACATGTAAACCACCATTTCCAAAAACTTCATCATGAATCCAAGTACCACAACACCGTTGTTGAATATCAAACATGCTTTAATTTGGTCCATTTTTATTGGTATTTTTCATCTCATTTGTTATGATTTGTTGGATTTGTCCCATGTTTTCATGCTATTCTTCAACTATGTTGCAAATACCTTTTGTTGCTCTGATTTATGTGTTATTATGCGGGAATTAGGCATAAAACATCAAAGTATAAGACACAAGTAATTTGACAAGGAAACCAAAGAAAATGTGAAGTTTTAGCATGTTCGTTGGACGAACAAATAGCAAGGACCATCAGTGAATGTTCGTTGGGTGAGCTCCAGGCGAAGCCCCTGTGGACCCTATCAAATTAGAGGCAGAAAGAAAAGGACTATAAGTTTTCTGGGCGAACTTGAAGGGAATGTTCACTAGGTGAGGCTGCAGCGAAGGACCAACGAACCATCCCAGTTTTAAGGAAGTAACTAAAGGATCCTAATTTCGTTGTGCGAACTTGTACCGAAGTAGCTCGCAAGGCGAAGAATAAAATGCTAGGCGAGTTCAGATATTTCCTCAAGGGTGGTTTAAATGTTCAGAGACACTTCAAGTGCCATAAAATGGAGTTCGCTGGGCGAAATTGGTAGATTATGGTTGTACTATATAAATACTTTTCACACTTTTTGGGGATCATAACCCATTTTTCACATAGAAACCTCATTTTTCAGCATTTCTTCACCAAAGAGTGATATTTTGAAAATAGAAGATGGATTCGCATCCGAGTTTGATTTTTCGACGTGGATGCTCATTCATCTTCTCTCTTTACTTGTAAAGCAAGCTACCATGGTTATGGGTAGCTAATTTCCCTTGTATCAAAGGTAAAGGTAGTCTACCTTAGCTTTATGTATTTCTTTTGATTAACCTTGTATGTGAACAAGTGATGATTAATATATAACGAATATTTTTGTTCTTAATGATCCACTCTTGTTTTTTAAAACTCTAGACAAAGATTTTGTGGAACTTTACCTAAAATATTCATCAATCGATTTATAGATTAAAGAGATCAATCTATGGTTGATATTTGCTTTGTATTAAACTTAAAGCTTACTATATTGGTTGTTACATGAAGGCATGTTGTGATTTTTCATTCTTTAGGAAAAGTAGACCAAGAACTGGTCATGACAACGATTGAGGAATTTTCTGGTAGAGTGAGTTCATCCAGAGGCTAATCCAATTGCTTTTAGTTATGAGGTTTTAAACCTTCGGAACGTTAGGCTCAAACAACGTTAAACAAAGCGATAGTTAGACGGAACCCCAACGTTGTAAGTACCCTTTCATTCTTAATGCTTTTGTAGAGTTATTTTAGTATAGGAAATATTTTGGTAGGATGATAAGAAAAGAAAAAAATTTCAAAAAACTATCTCATTCGCCTTGAGTTAGCTGGGCGAACTTGGGGCGAATGTTCGCTGGAAGTTCACTGTGCAAACTGAGCGAGACAGAGAAAAATGACAATTTTTCTACCAAATCACTTAAGTCAAATTTTTGTGTGGGCCAAAAATTAGTGGGCCCATTGACCTTTTTACTCATTGTGTAGGAAACCCTTTCCCCACTTCCCCTTTTGCCATTCCTTTTCCTTTTGTCTCTTTAACTTTCCAAAACACACAAAATCACATTGTCTTCTCTCTCAACCGTATCTGTGCAAGTGAAGGATTTTTCCAAGTTTTAGTTTAATCTCAAATCTCTCTATCCAATTCATGTTAAGTTTGAGTTCTTTTATTCATTCCTTATAATTATTAGAAACATGTGGTTAGGGTTAATGTGAGAAATTTTGAAATTTTCTTCTTGGCTTTATGAATCTGTTATGCATGCTGATTTGTATTGGTTTGCAATGCTAGATTTATTTAGGTACTGAGCTTAAGAATTTTAGAGAGTTGAACTTGATTAGGTTAAATTTTAAATTGGTATGAATTAAGTTTAAGAACTTTGAACCTTGCATGTGCAATGTGGCTTGGTTGTTGTTGTTGACTTGGTACACTTTCTAAAAATGAATAACACTAATTGAATGGTATGAATTGTGTTGTTGTGCTAAAGACTTAATAGGCAGAACCTGGAATTTTTCAAATTCGCAAGGTTCTCCTTGAGTTCGCTGGGCAAACCTGGAGCGAGTTTTCGCTAGGCAAACTCAAGGCGAACATGACAACAATTTTAAATTATGAATTGTGCTGAGATTTCGTGTTCTTATCTTTTGTACCCTGCTTTGTAACTAATGTGTCATGTGTTTGTTTGCTGGTTATGTTTGGTGAATGTGCAGATGGCACCTCCAAAAGCAACTCCTTCCAAGAAGAGAAAGGTCAAAAGCTCATCCCGTCCACAACCAATTCATTTGATATCGATCGGCTCAAAGGCGCAAAACATGCGGCAAGATATGTTGCTCTAGAAAAAGAAGCATCTTTCATGATAAAAGGTTTAACATCAATCCTCAAGGTTCCTACCGGGTGGTAACCATGATCCTTCCCGCTAAAAAGTGGGACAAGTTAATTACACCTTGTGATATTTAACGTGGAACTGTAAGGGAGTTCTCTGCTAATGCCTTTTCGGACGACAATGAGGTATTTTCTTGGACTAGAAATTTTACGAAAGAGAGATGGGGTTTGATAGAGATACTATTAACTATGTGTTAGGTAGACCTCTGACCTTGGGGGAAGATGAATTGGATGAATACCATATGACTTTGAGGCTGAACAGAGACATTGAGGAGATTTCTGGTGCATTGTTAATGGAAGGCAAATCAGTGGAATTGAACCTAACTAGGGTTCCAAGAAGATACCATAGGGAGTATATGTGACCTCTAGCATAGTTAGTGCATCGCTTGGTTTTAACGAATATTAAGCCGAAGTCATATACCTCCATTGTGCCTATTCTAGTTGCACACTTGATCCACAATATATTGATTAATACACAAATTAATGTGGCTAGGATTATTGCTGACGAGATGCACGTAGTTGTTATGAGCGGAATTAAACTAGGGTCACGAGCTAATTGCCCCTTGGTTTTCCCATGTTTAATCATGGCTTTATGCGTGCATTTGAGGATGAAGCTACCCTCTCGTCGTCAGGTTACCATCCTGGCTGCCATTAATGACAATTATATGGATAAGTTTTGCAGGCCCAAGAGCATGAGAGAAGGACAGACTTCTGGTGCCGGTGCAGGTAGAGGTTTAGGAGCTGGAGAGGCTTCTGGTTCTGGAGTTGCAGGCTCCCATAGCTTTAACCCGTTTTAGAGGGAGATCTGCAACTATAAGTGGGACTGTATGGAAGCTACTCATCGGGCCATGATCGATATATATATATGATTCTGTGCAGGTGTTATAGCTACAGTACCGCGAGCCTTCCGTGGAGCGTCCGATGATGACTAGGGAGCAGTTCCTAGCTCATGTTGGTTGGCCTGAGGTCATACCACACTTTGGAAAGGGGGAAGGTGTAGTTGATCCTAGTGAGGCTGATGATGTTGAGGAGGCTGGAGATGACAAAGATGATGGTACTGATTCCAATTTTGATTCTAGATCTGATGAGGAGGTCGATTATGATGAGGAGACCAAGTTCGATAAGGACTAGTTTTTTATGTTTGATATTTTGAGCATGATCCTATGCTACTTCTTTTGGTTGCTACAAAGTGAAGTTTTCTGTTAGCTTAGATCATTGTTATATATGTATTATGTTGATTATATTTTATTTGGTATGTTTTATTTGGTGTTGTACAATATCCACTTGGTGGATCATTTTGGATAATATTGTATTTTATGTATCACTTTTGGGTACTAGTACTTTTGTTGGTGTTTTACACCATATCATGTTAGTGTTATATCAATTGAATTCTTCAGTTAGGAATGTTCAACTCTAGTTTTTATGGTTAATGATAGCTTGTTTTAAATTTAATGTTTCCTTCTTTGGTGATTGAATGTGGAAACATCTAGATTGGTTGCTATTTGCTAAAAATATTCAATGAAGATTCTCTCAAGTTTAGATGGTGATGATAGTAATTGACCATGAATACAAACAAGGTACATGGTTACCTCTTTCTAGGATGCTAGAATGCTTAAGAGTTTTTTCTTTTTGCAAATGCAATTTTGTTTAATTTTGTAATTGTGTTTGAGTTCTTATTTCACTTAGGTTCCAATAGCCACAAATTTGTGAGAAACCTCCATTGTTTACTATATGCATAGGATGACTGCTAAGCTTTGTTAATACATTCAATTCATGCTTAATCTTGTGATTATTTTGATTTTGTGGAAGCATTAGATATGATCAAGGCATTTTTTGATATTGAGCACAACCATATCCCAAAAAAGTAACTTACTCGTGAGTATTGTGAATTTGCTAACCCCTTTGAGCTTAATAATTTAGATCCTAGTTTAGTGATGAACTTGGTATTTGTACATAATTTAAAAGATAGTTCATCGTTGAAGTTTGTGGGATTCTAAAGCATTTTTTCTTGAACCTTTGAAATTTGTTTAAATTGATTTTCTTGCCATAAAAAACAAGGAACATTTACTTGAGGTTTGGTTGAAACCAAGTTGGGAAGAGTAAAAAGAAAAGTGGTAGGTTACTTAATAATTTTGAAAATTTTCAAACAAGAATTAAAAAGAAAATTGTGAATATGAATGTGAAAAAGAAAAATAAAAAAGCATGCTTGTTTGGAGGAAAAAAAAGAGATTGAATAATGTGCATAAAGGAAGCTTAGAAGGGTGACAAATTGATAAAATAAAGTGTTGGATGAAGTTGTAGTGTGTACATAATCTTGTATAGTGAATGTTTCTTTTGCATTGACAACTTTGAATCCACGCCCTTAGATATATCCCTTTGTTGTGAACCTAACCAAGCTACAACCTTTAAAGATCTTAGCGATCTTTTTACTTCCATGATTTCATTTTGATTGATTAGATGAATGTATGAATTGTTTTGTCATTGCATTGATTGTCAGGTGAGTGAAATTTCTCCACGGTTGCAAACACATTAATTTCTTCATTCTTATTTGAAGAGGAGTGTTAGAGTGATACATGCATGAAAATTTAGTCGTTATTTGAAACATTTCATGATATTTGTTTAAGAACTAAATTCTTTTTCATTGTTCGATTCTAGGAAGTGTTGAATATTGTTTGTGCGCATTTGTTGTTAAATTGAGCCATAATCCATTTTTGGTTGAATTAAATGCTTGAGAAAATCCTCTTGTTTTCACTGAGAGGCATACTTTGCTTGAGGACAAGCAAAGATCTAGTTGGGGAGATATTGTTGAATGTTAAATATGCTTTAATTTGATTCATTTTTATTGGCATTTTTCATCTCATTTGTTATGATTTGTTGAATTTGTCCCATGTTTTCATGCTATTCTTCAACTATGTTGCAAATACCTTTGGTTTCTTTGATTTGTATATTATTGTGCAAGAATTTGGCATAAAACACCAAAGTATAAGATACAAGTAATTTGACAAGGAAGCCAAAGAAAATGTGAAGTTTTAGCATGTTCGTTGGGCGAACAAGTAGCAAGCACCAGCAGCGAATATTCGTTGGGCGAGCTGCTGGAGAAGCCCCATGGAACCCTCTCAAATTAGAGGAAGAAAGAAAAGGGCTATAAGTTCATTGGGCGAACTTGAAGTGAATGTTTGCTAAGCGAGGTTGCAGCGAAAGACCAACGAACCATGCTAGTTTTAAGGCAGTAACGAAAGGACCCTAAGTTCGTTGTGTAAACTTGTTGCGAAGTAGCTCGCGGGGAGAATAATAGTTTGCTAGGTGAGTTCAGATATTTCCTCAAGGGTGGTTTAACTATTCAGAGGCACTTCAAGTGCCATAAAGTGGAGTTCTTTGGTCGAAGAATGAGTTCGCTGGGCGAACTTGGCAGATTCTAGTTGTACTATATAAGTATTTTTCACATATTTGGGGATCATTACCCCTTTGTCACATAGAATCCTCATTTTTCAGCATTTCTTCACCAAAGAGTGATATTTTGCAAATAGAAGTTGGATTCACACCCGAGTTCGATTCTTCGACGTGAATGCTCATTCATCTTCTCTCTTTACTTGTAAAGCAACCTACCATGGTTATAGGTAGCTAATTTCTCTTGTATCAAAGAAAGAGGTAGTCTACCTTAGCTTTATGTATTTCTTTTTATTGGCCTTGTGTGTGAACAAGTGATGATTAATATATGATGAATATTTTTGTTCTTAATTATTCATTCTTATTTCGTAAAACTCTAGACATAGATTTTGTGGAACTTGACCTAAAGTATTCATCAATCAATTTATAGATTGGAGACATCGATTTATGGTTAATATTTGCTTCGAATTAAACTTAAAGCTTAATATATTGGTTGTTACATGGAGAGATCGTGTAGCCATGAATATGACATTTCTCACGACACCGCTCTAGAGATAAACGGTGTTGAGAGAATACGTGATGATATTAATCAGATCCGACTTCACATGCATGATTGGAAGAATACATATAAGTTAGGGTAGATGAAAACTACTTTTGATATACTTTATTAATCAAACACTTTAGAATTTATAAGCTTTACTACTAAAAATCGTGACAATCTATAAACCAAAATTTGAAACCCTTTTTCTTAAAACTGTAAATTATTGAAAGGCAAGCATCAATATATCGGACTATCCTTGTGGACACGATAACAAAAACCCACCTATAACTACGACTCAAACAAAATAACGTTGTTGTCGGGGATCGTTGTGATATTGCAAGCATTCACTTAGAAAGAGGATTTATTTTTTATGTTAAAGAGAAACTCATAGGACTCAGTGATGACTTAGGACGCGTCATCTCATGTCATAAGTGGAAGAAAATTTGTAGATACCCATCAACCTTCAATGCCCAAATTGTGAAAGAGTTCTATTTCAACCTAACAATCCTCACACAAAAGAAGAGAGAAGTAGTAGTAAAAGGAAAAGTTGTTTAGTTTTCACATGCTACAATCAATATACATTTTGTTATATGTAAGACAACCAACTCTTACCAATACTCAATGGTTGAAGCAAATGAGAAAAATGTTATAACAAAAATGAGAAAACTGTTCTCTAGACGAGTTTAAGATCAATACCTAATATATGGTACCAATTTTTGAAACATACACTCATGCCTACCGCACATAACGACTGTGAACAAATTTAGGTTAATCTTGCTCTAGTGTGTTACGACATTTTAACCCATAAACATTGGGAAAATCATATGTCAAGAGATCTTAACTTATGCTAAGAGGAAATATGGGATGATTTATTTTCCATGCCTCATCACAACTTTCTCTAAAAGGCATGGAGTTCCTAAAAAGAAGAATGATAAAATCATTAAGCCCACTACTATGTTTGACAAAAAGTTTATGTTGAAAATACTGAAGGTGCCAAGAGAGAAAAAAGGGTTGTCAAGATACATAACATAATGATTTTAAACCTTCCACCTCTAAGGTATTTGAGAGAAGGCTCCTGAACCTTCCCACTCATAGGATTATGATTTTTATCTAATCAAAACCATGTAAATCATCATCTCTACTTTGTCATGAAAACTTTAGTGTTTGAAAATTTAAAACAGATAAATGTATCGTCTCCTTTTAGAGTATATATCTTATCTTAGACCACCAAATCCCCTTATTTTCATTTTTTTTCAATGATAAGACCCATTACACAAATATGTTTTTAAAGGAAAATAGAACTTTCTCAGCTAAACAAAAATTATTTTCATGTTTTGGTGTAATCGTATGTCTTTTATATATCGCATATCAATATTCATATTTAGACTCATTAATTGATATCTGATGTGGTCTCGACTTTCAAAGAGACATTTTTAAAAACCTTAAGAGTCAAAGCGGAACTAATTTCTCATAACAACGTTTGAAACTATAACTTATATATGTCATTTAGGCAATCCTCATAATCCTAAGACTAATCGAGTTCACTCACCCCTTAGTGATAACACGAAACACGTACATAAGGATAAACATACACAATTTCATAATGATGAGATAAACAAATAGACAGAACCTAAATTACCGAGAAAAATAAAATTACACTAGTAGTGCTTTGCTCTCCAAAATACAAGTGAAAATAAAATATATAATTTAATAGTGAATTCTAACAAGTGGACAGACTAAGACTTAATTTATAGGCCCATTTTTATAGCCTAAAACCCTAATGATGGGTGATTAAACATAAGCAAGCAATGACCATTCAATACATAATAGATAAAATTGAAAACAAAAGAATCAGAAAGCTCAAAAATATGATCCTCGAACTTTTATGTCCCCTAGTAATATCATGATACGGGTGTAAATCCCCACTTCATTATAGGTGTAATGAAGTTTTACGAGTCACCAATAAAATGCCAATGTGTCTAACCACAATTCAGATTGAGATACACATTATTCAAAATCCTAAATTATGCACTCACGATCCTTACTAATGTGATAAAATAAAATGCTTTAAAAGAAAACATTAAAATGTAATGCAACTACTACATAAATCACAAAATTAAAACTTCAACAAATAAAATGTCTTTAAAGAAAACAATAAAGTGTAACGGAACTACAAAACTCACTTAGTTGTAAGGGCTTTTTTGAATTCTAGGTAATTCTAACGTTTCAATTGAACTTTCTTCATATTTAAATTTATTTTATTTGAATAGAGTATTAAATTATTTATTCTTAGAATTTTGGATTAATATTTTAAATTTATAAAGTTTTAGTCAAATTTAAATTTCAAAAAATAGAAATCAATATATAATTTTTGAAAATTTTAGGGTCATTCTAAAATTTTCAAAAAAAAATGAGGATCAAATTGCAAAATTTATAAGATTAATATAATTAATTTAACATTCAAATTAATATGTGTGAGAATAGTTTTAAATTTCTTACTTTTAAATATTATTAAAAATTTATTAATTTTAACTTAAATAAAATAATTAATATGTTTCTACTAGTTTAATCATTCACCATATTTTTTATTCGAAGAATAAATTTTAATCAAACTATTTTAAATTCTCAAAAAAAAAAATATTTTTCTCTTATTCAAATTTTCTATTCAAACACTATCGCTTGTTCAATATTGATAATGTTATGAGTCGTTCATAAGTCATGAAGGTTCAAGGCAGTGCGGTTCTGAAAGATACCCATCATTTGATATAATCAAGTGGTTTTCTTAGATCTTTGAAGTAAAAGAAGATATATATATATATATATATATATATATATATATATATATATATATATATATATATATATATATATATATATATATATATATATATATATATATATATATATATATATATATATATATATATATATATATATATATATATATATATTGTTTGAAACAAGAGGTATGGTTTTCATCATAATTTACTATATCTTTTTTTGAACTCATTAACTAAAATAGACGTTGGAGTGCTAACCTTGCAGATTCACCTCTGCTCTGCCACATTAGAGACTTACACCAATTCGTTGTGAGTCTGTTACAACCATACTAAGATGGAAGAAGTGACTGTGTATCTCGTTTCCAAAAACATCTTGGAATCCTATCGTTCATAATTACCTCAGATATTCATCGTCGATATGATCGGGGAATAATTGGTTGGCAATAAAGAACATCCCCTGCAAAATTCTCTAGATTTAACACAAATCAAAAGGGGAAGAGGAAGACATGTCATTCTTAGGATTTTAAGACCACGATAATGTGAATGGAAATCCTAACGCGACTCTTCCATTAGTCGTAACTGCTATCATATCAAATCATGTCGTATCAGGGATCCTCTTTGACGACGGAAGCTCGTGCAATCTGACGTATCTCAAAATCTTCATGAATATAGGCTTTCACAATCTAGATCGGAAGCCTTGCGAAGACAAGAGTCTCCTAGCATTTAATGATTCATATACTAGTGCATGTGGATGTATAGATCTACCGATTTCCTTTGGAGTACGGAAAAATAAGAGAACCATGAAAATTCGTTTCTTTGTGATCTTTTTGGGAAAACTCAAGTCATAAAGGTCCAAATCAGTTTATTTTTGAAGGATATCTATTGTTTAATGTAATTAGATGGTTTCCCTTAATCCTTGGGATAAAAGAAATGATTTTTCCACGTACACGCACACGCGCGCGCGCGCGCGCACACACACACACACACACACACAGAGAGAGAGAGAGAGAGAGAGAGAGAGAGAGAGAGAGAGAGAGAGAGAGAGAGAGAGAGAGAGAGAGAGAGAGAGAGAGAGAGAGAGAGAGAGAGAGAGAGAGAGAGAGAGAGAGAGAGATCACTGCACATTTTTACCATATTTTAGACTCACTAATTGACTTGAGCGTTAAATTGTTAACATTGCAAATCTACTCCATTATGAGAGAGAGAGAGAGAGAGAGAGAGAGAGAGAGAGAGAGAGAGAGAGAGAGAGAGAGAGAGAGAGAGAGAGAGAGAGAGAGAGAGAGAGAGAGAGAGAGAGAGAGAGAGAGAGAGAGAGAGAGAGATCACTGCACATTTTTACCATATTTTAGACTCACTAATTGACTTGAGCGTTAAATTGTTAACATTACAAGTCTACTCCATTGTGCCGCATCTGAGAGTGAGAGTCAACTTCATTGGTTGATCAACAATTCTGATTACCTAAAAAATCAAATAATATTGAGGTTGCTTTATCAATAATTAAGCTAGCACTAGGAGTCCAATCCAATCGGTCAAAGAAAAAAAAGAGCACTATTCATGAAATTCCAAACATCAAATGAAGGCAATACTAAAGAATTTGGCCAATAGTCATTATCCTAACACAACATAAAGTTAGTCCAATACGATCCACCTCACAAATTTGAAAAGAGAAAAAAAAGGGAAAGGATAAGAAGATATAAAAAATAACAAGCCAAAAATTCTTTGAATTCCTTTTCTCGCTTCGTAGTATAATACTACACGACTACATAAAAAATAAAAAAAAGAACCAATAGAAAGGACTCATATTTAAGTGGTTGAACATGATTTGTTTTCAATGCTATCTTATTTTCAATGTTGTTGTTTTGCTTTTTCCACATTGTTTTAGCATTACTAGCGATAGCATGTACGTTTCCTTTACCTTTTGTAGCCACCAAGGAAAAGTAGCACAAGCAGGCTATCCTAAAGCAGTTTATGTGTGTTTGGTTTGGGCACCAATCTCATCCATACTGCTACGTTACTCGAGTGAATTCCATGTTGTGGTTGTTTATTGTCAATAAAGGAATTGAACGTTGAAAACTTTAATGTACATTCTCTGCATGCAATTCAATGGTGGATCGATCCTTTTGACACACTAGACATCAACTTGTGTTGGTAAAGGAATTAATTGCTTCAAATATTGGTACTCTAATGTTTACTATATTTACATGTTACACCAACCACTATAGTGTGCTAGGCTTCGGTCATTCAATTGCTTCTATTATAAATATTGTGGTTAAGTCCATAAATTCTATTGTTTGTATAGAAAGTCTACATATATAAAGTATGTCAAAATTATTGATACGGTTCCATAATTTAATTTTAGATAATGATTTAGTTTTTTTAGTGTGCGAGGAAAGTAACTTTTATTAATTTAGGTATAATATATAAGTAATATTTAAAACTACACTATCATCTAACCATATATAATAAATTTAATATTTGTACTTTTTAACAAAACTATTATCTGTGGTGATCGGACCGGCTCAACACATTTTGAGGTTTGAGACGAAATTGATTTATAATATTTTTAAAATAATATTTAATTAAAACTGTTCTGGATTGGGCCTGTGACTGACCCAACGTCGAGCACAACCCAATTCAGCCCTATGTCGAGGACGGTCCAGAATGCTGGCCCAACAGTAGAAAATAGTTTTTCACGTGCTCCTCACCCGAGGACACATCATCAACTTGATATGCACACCTCGTGGAACCATTCTGTTCTTTGTAACGGGCAAGTCCATCCATTATCCCACTATCCGGGAAATGCGGAGCAGTTGACCCAGGACGATGAATACGATCTGCTCATTCCTACTCCCACGCAAACTATCCGGGAAATAGGGAGTCCTAGCAGTCATTCGTTGTGTTCGTTGTGGGTCTGAATACTCAGCCCACTACGGAGATCGTTGGCCAAGCGTTGGGGACTCACTATAAATATCTTCCTCTGCAAGAGGGTTAGGTATTTTATTCTCTACTCTTTCTTGCTGCCTCTTCACGCAAACTAACTTAAGCATCAGAATGTCTGCAGATACACCCCTTCCTCTCTTGTTGACTGTTGCGACTGCAGACGTGTTACCGGCCACATTCTGATCGACATGTTAGATCAGTGGTGTCGTCTATGCGAACTTTGTTGCCCCGTCTTTTCTTTCCTTGAAACCGAGACCAAAATAAAACTTCAAAAACCAATCATAGTCGATCAATACGACAACAACGGTCACAAAACCATCATCTCTCTTGTCCATGACGCTGACAACAACAACGATATGCTGGTTCTAGAGGAAGACACCCCAACGATGAGAGACGGGCACACCGCCTCCCCCTCCTCTGAAGATGCGACTGATGATGACGTCCAGTACGTCGAGACCCACAAAATCCAAAAAGCTTCAGAGAAGACGCCAGAGAAATTTCAACCAATCTGAGTGCCGACCAATGTCGACCCGACCATGGCAGTCCTGGTCGCAGCCCTCAACGAGACCAGTGTATTGATCTATCAGTAGAACGAGAGGATGAGAGCGTTGGAGAAAGACCACCGTTATCGCTCTTCCCCGCAGAGGCACCAGTGGTAAGAGTCTCGTAGACCGTCGCCACAACGACCGGGCCGCCGCCGGCAGTTGGAGAGGCCACAACCCCTGAAATGCAATTATACTCCTCCTCGCGAGGATCGGCGCTCCCCGGTTGCGAAGAAGAGCAAAGTCATCGGACGGCCAGACAATCGTCACTCCCCCCACACAAATTGAAGGTTCGACTGAGGGATTCTCCGCCACGCCATATTGACAGCCATTGGCGGAAGAAGTACGACTACTTTCTTCCGCACTCACCGCTCTGGAGCGATGAAGACGACCCCCTAGGTCCACTACTCTGAGTGATCATGGACGCTCCCCTTTCCGTCGGGGTGGAGAAGCCACCAAACCTGGGAACCTATGATAGAACGACTAATCCCGACGAGCACATAAAAAACATCGATTCCCTGGTCGACTATCGCAGTGTCTAAGGCGCCATCAAGTGCAGGTTGTTCCTTACTACTCTGAGGAAGGGTGCCATAACCTGGTACAAGAACCTCGCTGAAGAGTCATCACTTCCTAGAGGGACCTAGGAAAGCAATTCTTGAGGCACTTCACCGCTTCTCGTCGCCATCTAAAGTCAGAGGCGACGCTCGAAGCAATCATGCAAGGGAACTATGAATCCCCCCGAGCCTACATTGAAAGGTTTAATCGAGAAGTTATCTAGGTCTCCACTACCGACGACATGAAGAAGTATTTATTCGAGCGGGGACTGCCCCCCGCAGTGACTTCGCCAAAGCCGCCGACGTCGAGACGCCTGCACCGCTGGATGTCCTCCTCATCAAGGCTCCGACCTCTATCCAATACGAGGAGAAAGAAGTTGCCAATAATTTTCGAGACTCGAGGCCTTAGGAGAACGCCAGAGTTTCGAAACATGATGACCCCAAGATGCCTCGCCGAGGAGGAGAGAAGAGGAAGGAGGATAAGCCCCGTGAATCTCGGGAGTACAAAGGACATGTCGACCGTTTTGCCGAGTATACACCGCTGACGGCCTCTCTCGATTGTATTCTATCCGAGCGCAGGAACACAAAATTCCGCCAGGATAGAGTATGTTTTCCCAGGCAGACACCTCTGAATCCTACCCCGGATAAGACTAAGTATTTCCGCTTCCACAAGAGTCACGGGCACGTCACTGAAGAGTTCATCCACCTCAAGGATACAATTGAAATCCTCATCAGGGACAAGCACCTGAAGCAGTACACCAAGCGAAGAGAGGCTCCTTAGCAAGACATCTGAGAAGTAAAGAAGGTCGAGGAGGAGAAACCACCTTTTGATGACACCTCTAACTTGCAGATCACCATGTCCATCTCTCGGCCTGAGGACTTCTACGTCCCTGACGGAGCCAAAGACCCCTTCTATTTTTGATGCACACCACATGGGAAACCTTCCTTTCTTCCATGGTCATATCTGGCGGAGAGTTCAATAAGCTCACCGTGGGATCAGTGAAAAGGAAGTTCGAGCAACTCATTGATGTGAACTTGAACCAAAACTCCACCCTAGACAAAGACCAGGGAAGCTCAATCCGTATTGTGTTCTACCGTGAAAAGCTCCCTAGAGGAACCCCCAACTTCGGCATCCCTTTGCTCGTGAGGGCACAAATGACGAACTTTGACGTTCGCCGCATTCTGGTCAACCAGGGAAGCTTGGTCAACATCATGTACTCTCAGTTGTTCCTAACGTTGTAGCTCGACAAAACACACTTCATGCTCTATGTGGGCTCTGATCTGCAGGGCTTTAACGGTGCTACCACAAAGCCGTAGGGTTACATTGAACTGATTGTCATGGCCAAAACGGACGAAACTGCCAAGTCAATCAAAGTCTAGTTCCTGATCATAGAATTCCCTTCTCCATACCAGTGCATTATGGGGAAACCACCTATGGCCGAACAAAATATTGTTCCATCCATTTTCCATCTGAAGATGAAGTACTACACGGCCAAGGGTCCCGTCACCACCCTCCATGGGGTTATAGAAGTTGCGAGGAGATGCTTTGAAGCGGCCTATAAGGGACAAAACACCATCAATGTGCCGTCTAGAACTCCTAGCAAGCCAGCTCAACCCTCCGAGGAGCCAAAGTAAATGCCTCACGTCGACTCGGTCGACCTAGACAACCGCTTCACCAAGGATGACTTGAAGGAGCAGAATAAAAAAGACAAAGGAGTCCGACTAGCAGCAGAAACCTTCATGGCGCTAGATGTCAGTGAGAAGCCTGCCCATCCTAGGCGCCTCATTCCTGACGGCGAGTTCAAAGTCATCCTCCTCGGTAGCGACCCAAACAAAAGAGTGAAGATTAGCACCAGCCTCCCCGATCTCGCAAGGAAGCAGCTGACCTTGACATGGAGCGCTGCTAGGATGCTCGAACTAGACCTCGACATGGCCTGCCACCAGCTGATAATTGACCACACCGTTAAGGCTGTAGTACAACGTAGGTGTAAGCAGTCTCCCGAAAAAGTAGAGGTTGCTGAAAAAGTTATAAAAGACCTCTTACATGAAAATTTTATTTCCGAAGCCTAGTACACAACTTGGATTTCAAATGTTGTACTTGTTAAAAAAAGCTAATGGAAAATGGAGAATGTGCATTGATTACATTGATCTTAATAGGGCATGCCTTAAAAATGCTTACCTGTTACCTAACATAGATAGACTGGTTGGCAACTCTGCAGGCTTCAAATTATTGTCGTTTATGGACGCGTATTCAGGGTACAACCAAATCCCCACGGCAAAGGGGGACAAAAAATACACGGCCTTCATGACCGAGTTGGGAAATTACTACTACAACGTAATGCCTTTTGGCCTGAAAAACGCCGACGCTACCTACCAGCGGATGATGAACAAAGTCTTTCGAGGTGAGATCGAGGACATGCTCAAAGTCAAGATGGACGACATGATCGTGAAATCCCAAGAGGAATCAGACCACACGCTCCACTTGAAAAGAGTCTTCGACCAGGCGAGGAAACGCAAGATGAGATTCAATCCGAAGAAATGCCCTTTCGACGTTCGAGTAGGTAAGTTCCCTGACTTCTATCTAACTAGACAAGGAATTAAAGCGAACCCCGACAAATTTATAGCTTTTTCCGAGTTGCCAACGCCAAGCTCGAAGAAATTAATTCAATCCTTAAACGAGATGCTCACCTTGTTATCAAGCTTCGTAGCCAAATTTGCCCAGCACGCGCTTCCCTTTTTCAAACTTCTGCGCAAGGAAGCAACGTTTAAATGGACCGAGGACTGCGAACAAGCCCTCCTCCACCTCAAACGAGCTCTCTCAAAACCATCGGTCTTCTCGCGGCCAGACAACAAGGATACTCTCTACCTCTACCTTGCCATTGCAGCCGAGGCAGTCAATGTAGTTCTCATTCGCGAGACCCCCGAGCGGTAGAAACCCATATACTTCACTAGCAAGGCCCTACAAGGACTAGAAGTTAGATACTAGAAGATCAAGAAGGTAGCACTGGCCCTCTTCAATGCGGCGAGGAGATTGAGACACTATTTCCTGGCCCACGCGATCATGGTGTGAACTGACTAGCCCGTAAAGCAATTGCTCGGTCGTCCCGACATGACTGCAGAATGCTCAAATGGTCGCTGGAACTCGTTGGTATAACTTATCTTCATAAATTTTGGTTGAAGATAAGTTATACCAACGAGGATTTTCCATCCCCCTCTTAAAGTTTGTCGAGGAGTCCAAGGTCTCCTGCATCATACACGAAATCCAAGAAGGAGTCAACTCCCAACACTTCGGAGGAAGGTCCCTCGCCTGGAAGGCTTTACAAACAAGATATTATTGACCTACCATGAAGCAAGACACAAAGTAACATGTTAAAAAATGAGATAAGTGCCAGCTTCACGGAGACATGCACCTGGAACCGCCCAACGAGCTTAAAACTCTCTCGTCCCCATGGCCTTTTTGCTTGGTGGGGGATGGACATCCTCAGACCGTTTATCATGGGGTCGAACAAGAACAAGTACCTGATAGCCGTCGTTGACTATTTCACGAAGTGGATAGAGGCGGAGGCCCTCGCCAAAATCACGACACACAATATACACCGTTTATATAAAAGAAACATATTTACCCGATTCGGTATACCATAAGCACTTGTCACCGATAACGGGACATAGTTCACCGATAAGAATTTCCAAGACTTCATCGCCAAGTTGGGCACTAAACAACACTTCACATTGGTTGAGCACCTACAGACAAATAAGTGAGTTGAGGCCATGAACAGGGTGATCCTACGGAGCCTAAAATGAAGACTAGGTGAAGCAAAAAAGAAGTGGGTAGAAGAGCTGCACAGTGTACTCTGGGCCTACAGAACGACACCATATTCGACCACAGGAGAAACTCCGTTCCAAATAGCTTACGAGGCCGAGGCAGTGATCCTAGTAGAGATCAGAGAACCTTCTAGGCGAACTGAATTTCCCCTCGTTTAGGAGATGAACCACGAGGCACTAAAAGAGGAGCTTGACCTGGTCAAAGAGATTCGATAGGGGGTAACCAACCGTGAAGCCTAGTTTCATTCTTTCATCTAAGAACACTTGTATATTATGTATAAGAGTTGTTTTTTCAAGAAGAAGATCAATCTTTAGATTCATAATTGAAGATCAATTTCAAATACTCATACAAAATTCAGAATTATTCTTTGCTTGTTACATCTTATCTTAAGGATTGTTGAATTTAAGATTGTAAAGTTGTAATCCTTACTGTCCAGGATTGTCGGAAGCAAGAGAGTGATTAAGGGAGAATTGTTCTCTTTATTCAATTAGTTGTAAAATCCAAGAGGTTTTTCTTGGTGTGCTTGTTAGAGTATGTATAGAAAGGCTACGATAGTCTTGTCATAAGATCTAACATTATTAAAAATCTCTTTCATGTTGAAAGGGGACTGAAGTACTCTCGGACTGTGAGGGAAACCAAGATATATCGCCGTGTCATTTACTTTTCACATTTATCACTTTCATCACATAGTAATCAATTAGGAAAGTAAAACTTGAAACTATCAAATATTCGGAAAAATCTTTAAGTACCTATTTCACCCCCCCCCCCTCCCTCTCTTAGGTGCAACTTTTACTTATAATTAGCATCAGAGCAGGTTATAGGTAATCTGTTCCTACAGATCCAGCATAGCTTCCACTAGCGCAAATACAGTTTTCAAAGATGGTGGTAGCAGTAACAAGCCTCCTCTATTTTTTGGAGAGTATTTCGACTTTTGGAAAATCCGTATGAGAGCACACTTAGAATCATAAGGAGAAGGAATCTAGGAACTGTTCAAAATGGTCCTCATCAACCAGTTAGTGTGGTTAATGGTGTTGGCACTTTTAAGGTTAAAAGTTCATATGATGAAGATGATAAAAAGAAAATAATTGATAAAAAAAGCCATTAACATATTACAAAGTGCATTAAGTATGGATGAATTTTTTCGCGTTTCACAATGTAAACCCGCAAAAGAAATTTGGGACACTTTGGTGGAAACTCATGAAGGATTCACTGAAGTCAAAAGATCTATATTGAATACATTAAGTCAAGAATATGAGATGTTCCGAATGCAGCCTGAAGAATTCATCGCTGCTCTACAAAAAAGATTGGTACATTTGACTAATCACTTGATAGCATTTGGTAAGACATTTTCTAATGATGAACTAAATCTCAAAGTTCTTAGATCCTTGACAAGAGAATGACAACCAAATGTTACAACAATATCAGAAAAGAAAAGTCTTTCTACCATGACTTCCGCATCATTATTGGGGAAACTTCAAGAACACGAATTAGAACTTGGGCGACTTGAAAAACATGAATATCAAGAAAAGAAATCCAAGGGTATTGCATTAAAAGTAGATTTAAAAGATGATCAAGATGATGATGCACTGGAAGAAGATGAAAATTTTATGCTCCTAGTTAAAAGACTCAGAAAATTTCTTGGTAAAAATGACAAGACCTTTAATTATGCTAAGAGGAAGAAACATTTCAAGAAAAATGAGGCTTCCACTTCAACACAAGATGTCACATGTTACGAATGTGGTACGCAAGGTCACATAAAATCCGATTGTCCAAATCTTTCCAAGAAATGAGGAATCAAAGGCAAGAAGGAAACAAAGAACAAAAAGATATATGTTACATGGGACGATAATGACATAAGTTCTTCATCCGGCTCAGAAATTGACGAAAGCGTAAATCTTGCATTAATGGCTACCCACAACTTCGACGATGAAGATGATAAGGTTAGTAACAAATGCACAGGATGTCACAAATGAGCTATTAAATGAATGCAAAATATTGTTACTATAAAACAATATCTTCACAAAAGAAACAGATTACATCTTTAGAAGAAAAAGTTGATACTATGAAAAAAAAGAAAAAATGAACTATAAAACATTATCTTTACAAAAGAAACAGATTACATCTTTAGAAGAAAAAGTTGATACTATGGAAAAAAAAGAAAAAATGAGAAACAAAATAATAGTTGGTATGTAAAAATTGTGAACCACTTCCTTTCCAAATTGTTCTATTAAAAAGAGTCCTTGAAAGATATGAGAAAGGACATAGGGGTCCTTAGCCAACAAAGGTATTCAAATGATAAAAGTGGATTTGGTTACTCAAAGTTTTTAAAACCAAGTTCTAGTAAAATAATTTTTGTTAAGGCTAGTGACCACTCTTCCAAAGAGAAAGTGAACAAACCTAAGAATGTGCATCAATATCCTAAAAAAATATATTTCTTAAAAATAAATCTTATGTTCTAAGATATAAGAGCAATTTTGTTCTAACTTATTTTTATTATGGTATTGCTGGCCATACACCTAATGCATGCTATGTTAGAAACTTTACTATAGCAAGTGGACATTATGTGTGGGTAAAAAAAAGTACTAATTATGAAGGACCCAAGGCAATTTTGGTACCTAACAAAACTTAATTTGTTTTGTAGGTTTGCTTGAAGACCACTTCAAATCTATGGTATTTTGATAGTGGTTGTTCGAAACATATGGCCGGTGATATAGACAAATTTTCAAATCTAGTGTTAAGGCCAAGGGTTATGTTACTTGTGAAGATAACAACAAAGGAAAGATTCTTGACATAGGCAAAGTTGGAGCACCACCTTTCACATTCATTGGAGAGGTACTTTACGTTGAAGGACTAAAGCACAATATTTTGAGTATAAGTCAACTTTGTGACAAAGGCTTCAAAATTAAGTTCACCAAAGATAAATGTTTGATAGAAGATGAAGTCACGCATGAGGTAAAACTCAAAGGTAAAAGGATTAACAATATTTTTATGATTTCCCTTGATGACTTGTCTTTGAAGGTAAAATATCTTATGGCGAACAATAATGATTCATGGCTACAGCACAAAAGGATTGCTCATATTCATATGGAACATTTGAATAAATTAGTCAAGCATGATTTATTCATTGGCTTGCCAAAGATAATGTTTATCAAAGTTAAGTAGTGTGATTCTTGTCAAAAGAGAAACAAACCAAGTCAACTTTAAAATCTAAGAATGTGGTGTCCACTACAAGGCCACTACAACTGTTGCATATGGACTTATTTGATCCATCAAGAACATGAAGCTTCGGAGGTAATATATATGCTTTAGTTATTGTTGAAGATTTCTCTAGATATACTTGGACATTATTTTTAGTGCAAAAAAGTGATGCATTCAAGGTGTTCAAGAAATATGCGAAGCAAATCCAAAATGAAAGTCACTAACAATTGCCTCCATAAGAAACAATCATGGTGGAGAATTCCAAAATGCTTCTTTAGAAGAATTTTGCAAAGAACATGGAATTTCTCAAAACTTCTCAGAACCAAGGACTCCTTAACAAAATGGTGTTGTATATAGAAAGAGTATGTCATTAGTGGAACTTGCAAGGGCAATGCTTAGCGACTCAAATCTTCCAAAGTATTTTTGGGCGGATGCGGTAAGTACGACATGCTTTGTAAGTAATAGAGTAAATATTATACCTATCCTTAAGAAGACTCCTTATGAACTTTTCAAAGGGAGGAAAGCAAACATTTCTTATTTTCATATTTTTGGATGCAAATGCTTTGTCTTGAACAATGACAAAGACAATCTTGGTAAGTTTGATGAGAAATCCGACGAAGGTATATTTCTTGGTTATTATCTTTCAAGTAAATCTTATAGAATTCATAATAAACGAACTTTAACTATTAAAGAATCTATGCATGTAAAATTTGATGAATCTAACCCCTCCAAGGAGGAAATTATTTTGTGTGATGATGATGATGATGATATTATAGATGTTCCTAAAGAAGATACTTCCAAAGCAAAGATTGATGATCAACCAAAGCATCAAGAAGAACCGACTCAACAAGAGTAAAAAGACAATGATCTACCTAAGGAATAGAGAACTCATAGAGATAATTCAATTGATAAAGTAATTGGTGATATTAGTCAAGGCGTTACAACTAGACTAAACCTCAAAGATGCATGCTTAAATATGGTGTTTGTCTCTAAAATTGAACCTTCCAAAGTTGATGAAGCATTAGGTGACAACCAATGGATTATTGCTATGCAAGAAGAGTTAAACCAATTCACGAGGAATCAAGTTTGGAAACTTGTTCCTAGGCTAAGTGACAAACACATCATAGGTACCAGATGGGTGTTTAAGTACAAACTTGATGAAAATGGAATAATTATTTGAAACAAAGCAAGATTGGTGGCCCAAGGATACAATCAAGAAGAAGGAATTGATTTTGAATAAAATTTTGCTCTAGTTTCAAGGTTAGAAGCTATTCGTTTATTACTTACTTATGTGTGTTCATTGAATATTCAATTATACCAAATGGATGTCAAGAGCGTATCTTGAATGGCTACATCAATGAAGAAGTCTATGTTAAACAACCCCCCGTCTTTGAAGACTTCAAGAACCCTTCACATGTCTTTAAGTTTAGGAAAGCTCTTTATGGCTTAAAGCAAGCACCAAGGGCATGGTATGATCGACTTAGCAACTTTTTTGCGAAAGAGGATTTGAAATAGGTAAAATAGATAAGACCTTGTTCATTAAGAGAATTAAGGACAACACTTTATTGGTTCAAGTCTACGTTGACGACATCATATTCGGATCAACAAACAAAGATCTTTGTGAGGAATTCTCATTGATGATGCAAGGAGAGTTTGAGATGTCTATGATGGGAAAGATGAATTACTTCTTTGGATTACAAATTAAGCAGTTAAAGGATGGCATCTTCATCAACCAAGCCAAGTATTGAAAAGAGTTTTTGAAGAGATTTGACATGGATGGTTGTAAAGCAATGTCTACTCAAATGGGATCCGGAACTTACGTTGATCAAGACGAATCGGGTAATTTAGTTGATGTTACAAAGTGTCGAGGTTGTAAAACTGACCGCAAAAGTACAAGTGATACATGTCACATACTAGGGAATTCATTAGTATCTTTGTCCTATAAGAAACAAGCTTGTGTCGCACTTAGTACGGCTGAAGCAGAATACATTGCAGCAGGAAGTTGTTGTGCACAAATCCTATGACTTGAGCAACAACTATATGATTATGGACTTAATCTTGGGTGTGTTCCTTTATGATGTGATAATACAAATGCGATCAGCATAATAAAGAATCGAGTTATGCATTAAAGGATGAAACACATCGACATACGACATCACTTCATACATGATCATGTACTTCAAAAAGATGTCGAAGTCACCTTTGTGGATACACATAATCAACTAGCAGACATCTTCACAAAATTGCTCGCTAAAGAAGCATTTTACAAAATTCGGAGGGAACTTGACATTTTAGATGAAGGTGATGTTTGAATCTTCAATAATAATTCATTATTTACTAAAATAATGCCAAGGTACACAATTTTTAGTTACTTTAATTTTTTGCAAAATTTGTCTAAATGTGTATGTTGTGAAATTTTTACATATCTTAACTTTACATGAACTTAATCTATGTTTTATGACATGTTTGGTCCACCCAAAGTTGCATTATGATTCAATATAACATGTTAAATTAAATTAAAGTGGGAAACTCGTGTATTTTTAAAGTTATGTGATTGTTGTTTTTTTGTGTGTGTGGTAATCGGTTACAGCAAGTGGGTAATCGATTACCCTATTGAAATTTCCAATTCTCCACGGGTTTTTGACCTGGTAACCGATTATCCATATATGGTAATCGATTACCATTGCTACTTCTTCAATTTTTTTAAAAATCAGAATCGAAAGGTTGCTTTTAAAACTCACTTTTATATCTTTGACTCATTTCATAAGTACTTGTTTTCTGAACTTAAAGATAACAATGGTCTCTTCACTCTTCCACTCTCATTCATTCCACTCTTCCAACTTCTCATTCTCAACCCCAACATTAAAGCCCAATCTCTCGTTCACTCAATATAATCCCTCAACATCTCTTTTCAAACCACTCACGCACCAAATCCTAAAACCTTCACAAAGCTTCCATGACTCCAAAACTCCAAAACAAAGCAAAGAAAAAGATGGGTGAAAGTAGCTCGGATCCGGTAGAAGAAAAACACATGCAAACAGTCAAAGCTCGAAGGCTCGACTTTGGTATTCGGAATCGACCACTTATGCCGGTAAAATATGTAAACCTCAAATATTTTTCCAGCACATAACTTTGATTTTCTTGAGTTGTTAGAAAAACAAGGGGTTGATAAGGTTGTAGGTGATATAGGTCCTGTTTATCTTGATTTAGTCAAGGAATTTTTCTCAAATTGTGATATTGGTTTTGATGAATTTGGAGATTTGGTTATGTGAGCTACTATTAAGAATATTTCTATTTCAATGGACCTAAAAGAACTAGGCAATTTCTTAGGGATTCCATTTGAGGGAGAAGAAATCCGCTATGGTGTTCAACATGAAATGAAACCATGGAAGGATTTCTCTAGCATGAATTACTATTTTGAAATCTCAAGGATAACCCAAGAAGAGCTTATGAGTCATCAAAACCCGGATTCTTCAAGGGTTTTTAAGCTGGCTAAGAATCTAACTGTAAGTGATAGGATGCTTCATTACATCCTCGCTTATGTTCTTATTCCAAAACACTCAAACCATTCCCAAGTTAGTGAAATGGAAGTCAAAATTCTTTATGCTATCAAAAATGAGCTTTAAGTGAATTAGGCATATATTTTTATGCACCATATGCGTCATGTAAGGTCACTCTCGGGTGGTCTTCCGTATGGACGTTTTATCTCATAGATTTTGATCTCAAGTGGAGTACTACTTCAAAGAGAACCAAAAACCAAGATGACGACCAAAGTGAATGCAATTAATGTGTCTACGACAATAAGGAACACCAGTATAATTCAAGGTTCGAACAAGAAATATGTTTACAAAGATTTAACTTCATCCTTCTCCACTCCATCCATTCTGGAAGAAGGATACACAAATGAAGTGCTCTATAAAAAGATGTGTTAAATTGAAGCTAAGGTGGATTTTAATCTATGGAAATATAGGCGTTACATGGCTTATATAAGAAAGATGTTTAAGTACTTTTCTAAAGTGAAACTTCAAGCATAACCTGTTGAGGAAGAAAGTGACGAAGATGGAGATGGTGATGAAGAACGAGATGATGATGAAGAAACCAATGATATGTCCGAGAGTGATTGACTTTTCTTATTTATGTTTTTGTTTCATTCCTATGTTTAAGAATTATTGTTGACAACTTAAGTTTAAGTTTTTGTTTTTCGTCTATGCTATGTTTATGTGCTCTGTACTATTTAGTTCGTATCCGTTTATGTTACTATGTTTAATGGTTTATGATTTATGTGTTGTGATCTTGTGTGGTTTCTTTATACATTCTTTACTCTTCAAAATACTTTTCCCATACTTTTTGTTAATAACAAAGGGGGAGAAGAGTTGTATGGTGTTTTTTTTTGCTTTTTTAACAAAAAATGAAGATTTTCAAAACTCTCTAAAATCATGGATTAAGGGGGAGCATCATCCAAAGGAAAGCTTTTTGTTAGAATAGAACAAAGGAAACAAACTTTCAAAAGATATTTGTAATCATTAAAAAGGGGGAGAATGTGAAGACATAGCTTCTCAAAGGTTTTGATGATGATATATATTCCTCGACTCAAGGATGGATAAAAGAATTTTCAAAGGATCAAGATCAAGAACAAAGACCATAATTGTCAAAGTAATGTATCAAGTCTTGATGAAACATGAAGATGGTTTAGCACAAAGGAAAAATATAATATTCGACCTTTATATAGTTTATGCAAGTGTTCAAAACACTTATCATACTTTGCATATTCGTTAGAAATAGTTTCGTGCATTTTCAAACCATTTTGCCTCTGTTTTGAAGGTACTTTTTTGCAAATCTGGCTTAGAGTAATCGATTGCCCAAACCTAGTAATCGATTACCTTGAATAATTTTTTGAAATTTTTTAAAACGTTATACAGAAAAGATTCGTACATTTGACTAATCACTTGATAGCACTTGGTAAGACATTTTATAATGATGAACTAAATCTCAAAGTTCTTAGATCCTTGACAAGAGAATGGCAACCAAAAGTTACAGCAATATCGGAAAAGAAAAGTCTTTCTACCATGACTTCTGCATCATTATTGGGAAAACTTCAAAAACACGAAACATTTGTCTTTTCAAGTCCCATCACATGGCTCGAGGAGATGACGCATCTTCCTCTTCAAATCCTATCACGTGGCTCGAGGATACGATGCGTTTTCCTCTTCAAGTCCCATTAATCTTCCGAATTTCAGGATGTCGGGCACCCTTTGACGAACATAAGCGAAGAACTTTCGCATCCATTCGCGAGCACTACCCCGACAAAAAATTTGAACCAGACTTACGAGCAGCTTGAGAGCCCGCGAGCAGAGTCAAACAATCCATGCGAGCGTGTGTAAAGCTCTCAATCATAGTCCCTGTGCAACACATCTTTGTCGATCATAGTCCCTATGCAACACGTCTTTGTCGAGCATAGTCCTTGCGCAACGCACCTGCGAAAATGAAATTCATTGGGTTACGAATGAGGCGACGTTCGCAACAGCATAAACTCATGAGCTCACAATAAAGGCTCTCCTCGCGTGGAGTCCCTTGCCGCTCCTCGATACAGGGATTGACACTAAGTCATTGACTCTACGCCTAGGGCAACGACTTGGGGGGTTCCTGATCTGGCCTGGGCCTGTGGCTGACCTAACGTCGAGCACAACCCAATCCAGCCCTACATCGAGAATGACCTAAAATGCTGGCCCAACCCCTTGGGGACCAGTAGAAGACATTTTCCCACGTGTTCCTCACCCAAGGACACGTCATCAACTTGGTCCTCACATCTCGTGGAACCACTATGCTCTTCATCCATACTCAGGATGATGAGCACGGGCTATTCATCCATGCAGAGTAGTTGACCCAGGACAATGAGCACGGGCTATTCATCCATACTCCCACGTGTGAGTCCTAGAAATCATCCGTTGTGCGCCTGAATACTCAGTCCACTACGGATACCATTGGCCAAGCGTTGGGGGCTCACTATAAATACTCTTTTCTGCAGGAGGGTCAAATATTCTATTCTCTACTCTTTCTTGCTACCTCTTCAGCAGAACTAACTTAAGCATAAGAGTGTCTGTATGTACACCCCCCTCCTCTCTTGTTGACTGTTGATTGATTTCACAAAATTATGTACTTGAGAAAAAATATTTTTGAAATGGAAAAATATTATGTATTTGAGAAAAATTATTTTAAAATATGACAAAATGTGTACTAGCAGAATTGATCCTAGGGGCCATTGATTGTTAATGATATTGCTCGTCGACAAATACAATTTGAGTATTTATTTTGAAACATTTATTAATTATATAAAATTAGAGGCCTATTTTTTTTTAGCATTGGAGGCTTATTTTAAAGGTTCAAAGAAATAAGGTCTAAGGTGATGACCTCACTTGTCTTAGACTTGGGTCGCCTCGATCGTAGTGATATGAACCTAAAACTTTGAACTCAAATTTGATTTAGATGGAGCACTAAAGAAGTTCATATAAAAAAGGAGTAGGAAAATTCAACTACGCATGAAGACATTTTGATAAAAGCATCTCGATAAAAATAATGACAAGGAGCGAGAATGACTTCGGACATCATCCTATAAAATAAACTCATCAACAGGCAAGGTTTCACTACGACAAAAAGTACTTTTAACGTCGGGCGTAAAATATATTTTATCTCGGCCGGAATAGCAAGGTAACGAAGGGCATCATGAAAAGTAATGGTTTATCATCTCGATTTTTTAAATACCGAGGGACAAATTAATTTGCACATGGGTTCGAACCCCAGTATCTATATTTTATTATTTACAAAACTAGTGCCTAATACATCTCGGTTTATAATAAAACTGAGTAAGATAAATTGTTTTTTTTTAATTTGTTACATTGTTTACACAGAAAATAAATAAAAATAATTTATTTACAAAATATAATGTTTATCCAGAATATTATATTGTTTACACAGGATATTAAAAAAAATTAATTTATCCTTGAAGATCATATGTTGGATCTTCGACTTCTTGATATTTGGGCAAGATCAAATGATTCACCTTTTAGTTATTTGTTTCTGATATAAAAAAGGTCAGAAAAATAAATGATTTTCTGCTCAAATGAATATCTAAAAACACAAACCTTGAACCCATATAATTTTCTACACTTGCAATCCATCATAGAGAGCTCTTAATGACAAAAGTTAAATTGGAGAATGTAGATAGTTTCAAGCGCTTCATCACTTTTCTTTATCAATTATAGATATCATAAGACATTTGTAATGGAAAAAATTTAGGTTTCCCGCGGATCACTAATGTTAGTGTCTCGAGTGTTGATAATCATGAAATGAACGGTAAAAATTTGTTCAAGGACGGTGACCAATATCTAAAATTATCACGTTAAGTTATCCATCGGTTAACAAAACCGAGGTGGACATGATTTTTTTATAAATTACATTGTTTACATACAAAATGAAGAGTCTAATTCACAGATAAACAAAAACAGAGGTTTGAGACATCCTCAATCGCAACCACTAGGAAGATGTGCAGTTAAAGGCAATGGATCCTGACATCGAGATACATTGTCACCAACATGACACAATGGTGGAGAACATATATCAGAAACCATTATGAAAGAGATCAAGAACCATATCATAAGGACCAAGATAAAGCTGGTGCAAATAAAAATAGAATTGAAAGCGTTAAGACTCAAGATGACTTCTCCCCCCTCCTTAAAGGAAAATGAGACAATTTTTCTAACTCAGAATCAGGAAGTAAGTATTTTATCAAGGTGCACCAATAAGGAAAAGGTCGAAGGAGGAGATGAAACAACTCCACTTCACAAGCACCACTAATGAGGAAACAATTTCAAGAGGATTTTGACTTTTGAAGGTGGAAGAAACACAATCACATAATTCATTGGTCCCCATAGAGAACCACAAATTGGTTTGTTAATACTCGTTCATAATACTTTTACAAATTGGTACGCTGAAATTCCCAAAGAATTTACGGAAACTGACATACCAAAGTGTCTCCCTTAACAAATTTGAACTTCTAAATACAATTACTAGACCCCACCAACTCCAAGATTTCTTTGGCAACTTTGCTCTTATTTCTAAGTTAAGAACTCAACCTCTATTTATAAGTGATATTATATTTCAAACTAAGCAAAAGTTCCAAAGTGAGACTTATATTTCAAACTAAGCAAAAGTTCCAAAGTGAAACTTATATTTATTTATAATGTCTATGTCTATCTCTCCATGTTAGACACTTTTTTATATGGTATTAACTTATCAAGAACGATAATAACTAACTATAATAATAAAAACTAGGCTAAATTACAATTTTGGTCCCCCAATTTTGACAAACTCACGAAATCAATCCCCTTATTTATTTTTTAAACTGTATTGGTCCCTCATGTCCTTTTTTTGTACAAAAAACACTCTTGTGTACTATTTTTTAGACGCGTGACATACTTTTATTGACTTTGCATAAGAAAGATTAATTATTCAATCCATTTTCGACTATGCTTTATTCCTTCAATCGTCTTCTTCATCTTCTTTCTTTCTCGACTTGTTCATTCGTTTTCCTCGTTCACCAAAAAATGCTCTTTATGCTCTCTCTTGTTTAGAAAGTATGCCACCTATACAAAATAAATGGTACATCATCATTTTTTAAATGGAAAATGGACACGAGGGACCAAAAATGTTTAAAAAATAAATAGAGTGATTGATTTCGTGAATTGACCAAAATAGAAGAACCAAAACTGTAATTTAATCTAAAAACTAAAATATTATTTTCATCAATATTAATTGTTTATATTTGAAATATATAGTTATTTTATGACTATATAAATAAAAATTAATTTTTTAACTAAATAAGCAGAGTCTATTTTAACTAAATTCTTGTGTGTTATAATGTATCAATTATTTTATTTAAATATATCGCAAACTCAAATAGCGTACAAATTATGAATACCTCTGATGTACCTAATTTTCTAAGAGTTAAAACCATATTTACCCAAATTTGTACCATGTACAAAACCGAATTGCAAATTGTGTATCTATGGGAAGAAAAAAAAAAATGGGTCCATATGAGTATTTAAGTTCAAGAAAAATGCTATTCCTACACCCTTTTCTACACCCAATACTTACACCGTATGCACTATTCACCGTATTTATACGGTGAACAGTGTTTTTTTAATTAAAATAATATATTTTTTTAAAATATTAATTTTTTTTTAAAAAAATATTTATTTTTAAAATTTATTTTATAACACAAATATAAGATTGCGCATTAACCAACTTCACAATTGCATTAACCACAAAAATCTACATTATTAACCAATTATTTTACCTATAATTTATTAACCACTTTTACTACTTCATTAACCAATAAAATACACACTATTAACCATATTCTGGAGAATTTGTTCAAGTATTTGTGAACAGTAATTGAGGTGTAGGTGTAGAAATGGGTGTCAAGATAGCAATCCTGTTAAGTTCAACGTTGAAAGGCAGTGTATTTCCATGTATTTTGAACATGTATGATATTTTATGGCTCTCGCACTTTCATAAAACGTTTGTCAAATCATGAAAACATTTAACATAAATGTTCGTACCTATGTTTACTACAAGTCAAATAACTAAAATGAGCTCAATATGCCTAGTCGATCTTATGCAAATATCATGTGAATCTTTCAAATTATATATGCATCACTTTAACAGTGATACATTTCAAATTAATAACCTAAAACTAGCATTAGTATTGCATGTTATAGTGGCTGGTTTGATATTAGGAAATTTATATGACTCTTTAACGATAAGACTCGGAATAAAATTTAAATAATGGTGATAGAGTACATAGAAATAGAGGAGGTATGTGTGACCTAAATAAGAGACTACATAAAATCAACATGCAATAATCAACGTTGCAGCAAAGTCAGCTCAAATAAGGTTCATGGTAATCGAAGGGACATCATTATACAATCTCATAATTGAAAGACAAATACCCAATGTTCTTGGATCTATTGTATCAAAACAACATATAAAAATTACATTCCCCTTGGAAAATAGAAAAATAACTGCAATGCATGCATATTGTTCTGGCCTGGGCCCCGGGCTGACTATGCTGGGCCAGCCCAATAATGTTCCACCAGGCCCTATCCAGTCTGGGTATCGCTTCGGGCACAAGGTCCCCGACACACGAGAAATATCTCCCCGCAAGGAAGAACTGTCTAGACCACGTCGGGCAAAAGAATCGCCCACCCGACCAAGCACCACCCTCCGCGGGCGGTATACCCCCTGCCGTCGAGCAGGACCCCCGTGGCTCTCCCACGTCCACGGGTGCTCCCCTCCTCGGGGAGAACAACGTGCATCCGGGGAACCTCTCGAGCTCCCCTCCGCGGGGATAACAACGTGCCACGCACACGTTCTCCACATGTTCCCATCCGCGGGGACACGTCACTAACCAACCGCCCACCTCCGAAAGAGTAGGTCAATCCACCTTCCGGAGATCACAGGGCAGTTGGACTAGGGCGAAGACCACGTCCTGGTCTTCACTACGCCACGTAAGCCCTAGCAGTCACCTGGGTTGGGCCTGGCAATCCAGCCCAACATAAGTGACCGTTGGCCCAGCGCTGGGGTCTCTCTATAAATACCCTCTTCCACAAGAGGGCCAGGTAATTCACTTCTTACCCTTTTTCTGTGCTTGTGACCACTCTGCCCATATACTTACTTTGGCATCAGAGTGTCTTGCAGGTACACCCTCATCCTCCTCCTCATCACCGGTGAACAGACATCAGTCCAACAGTGTGGCCAGCCCGTGATCCCCTTCTGATCAGGTCAGATCAGTGGCGCCGTCTGTGGGAACAGAAACTTCCCCATTACTCCGAGCAGAAAACCAAAGTTTCACCAACACTCCACGATCATGGCTAGCCCACACCACGACGATGCCATGCACGACTTCGTGCTCAACGCCGCCGCCAACGGCAGCAAGCAGATGGAGACGTCACGCCAGGCGGAGACCGACGAGCGAGACGGCCAGACTGCTTCTCCGTCGTCCACAAAATTGTTGTGCCAGGCCGAACACCGGCCCCCGAGCCCAGCGGTGTTCCAACTCGTCCCTGTCCCGGCGGAAGTGGACCCAACGGTGGCCGCCCTCTTTGCGGCCATCAACCAGACGAACCAGCAATTGTTTCAGCAGAACGCACGAATTGGAGCGCTGGAGCGGGAGATCCCCCCAATGTCCCCTCCGCAGGGAGACCAGAACAAGGCCTTGAGGGGTCCCTCGCCTCAACCCAAAAATCGACGACCTCGGCTAGAGAGGCCCCAAACGGAAGTAGGGCGGGAACGCACTAGATCCCCGACAAGACAAGTTTGAGGAAGGCGGCAGAACACCCCAGCAATTCCGACCAGGAATCCTCGCGACGACCATCCACTATCCTCTCCCCTTCCGAATATAAAGAGCGGACTCCTTCGTGCGTGATAGGGCTGACCACGAAAAAGCGACCTTTGAAATCTCTGACAGAATCCATGTACGTCCTGAAAAGTATGTCCGGCTGCTTGAATGACACCCAGCCATGTCGACCACCCACCGACTGCCGTTGCAGATGGAAAATACGAAAGAACAGCAGCAGCGTGACGCCGACCTGGAGATATTGGTACACGAGCTCGAAGGCCCGAATAAAAGCTAGGGCGTTAGGGTGCAGCTGCGACGGGGCCAACCTCATCCAGTCGAAGAGGCCCAGATGGAAGTCCGAAAAGGGCAGCCTGAGCCTAGCCTCTTTGAAGTAAAACTCGTACATCGGAAAGCGCATCCGCCCGTATTTCGAGCAGATCCGATGACCTGGCCGGGGCGGTAGACTTGCCAGTTTTGAGGATCCCCCTCTTCCAGGTCTTCCACGGTGGCGTAGGCCCCTGTCGGATCTGAAGCAAAGCAGGAGGGCGTGGTGAGGGGCTCCTCGACCACCCAGTCTCCGATTGGAACGACGCGCTCATCAAAATAAGGGACGTCTGGCTCATTATCCTCGGCCATTGTGCCCAAGATGAGCGTAGTCATTAAACACCTGAAAAGCATAAGGTAACGGTGAATTCGATGACAAATATCAAATTCACCCTTCCACCGCAGGTCAAGTGAAAGGGCGACGAGGACTCCCCGAGCATCGTCCCCGGTGGATTTGCCCTAACCTACAATTTCCCCGGTTCAGTATAACCCGAACTGTAAACCCACCTCGGAGGCATCCGTCGGATAGATGTCGCTCCCCGGGACGCTCATCGGAGTAAAGAATCTTTCCCCGGGACATTCATCGGAAAAAGCTTCCCTCCCCGGGACATTCATCGGAAAAAGACTTCCGTCCCCGGGACACTCATCGGAACTAGCGTCTCTCCCAGGGACGTTCATAATAAAAACCCTAAAAAACCCTCGAGAATGGCGGAGATTTTCGCCGCTCCTTGGGGCATTCAAACAGCCCCGGCCACGATCAAGAAAAGCAAGAGAAAAGAAAAAGAAAACTTACTGCGATAAAATCAACAACGGAGAACACGACGGCTGTGACGGCGGAGATATCGAACGGCGGCGGAACAGCAGGCTGGAGACTTGGGAACAAAAGGGAGAAAAGTGAGAAATAAGCAGGGGCTTGCTCACTTATACCCCTGCACGGGACTCGAAGCGTCGCTAGACACTTGAGTACCCTAGGGTAGCCGCCCTAGCAGCCACCCAGAATGCGACACGTGGCAGAAGCAGACAGACGCGTCTCTTCACCTCTCCCCGCCAATACCCGTCTTCGAGCCCGAACGATCGACGACAAAGAACACACGTCCCCTCTCGGAGGAATCTTCCCCCTGACCGGTCCACTTCCCCGGAACGATGTCATCAAGTCCTCACTCCCATCCTTGGAGCAACGACTTGGGGGGCTCCTGTTCTGGCCTGGGCCCCGGGCTGACTATGCTGGCCCAGCCCAATAATGTTCCACCAGGCCCTATCCAGTCCGAGTATCGCTTCGGGCACAAGGTCCCTGACACACGAGAAAGATCTCCCCGCAAGGAAGAACTGTCTAGACCACGCCAGGCAAAAGAATCGCCCACCCGACCAAGCACCACCCTCCGCGGGCGGTATACCCCCTGCCGTCGAGCAGGACCCTCGTGGCTCTCCCACGTCCACGGGTGCTCCCCTCCTCGGGGAGAACAACGTGCATCCGAGGAACCTCTCGAGCTCCCCTCCGCAGGGAGAACAACGTGCCAAGCACATGTTCTCCACGTGCTCCCCTCCGCGGGGACACGTCACTAACCAACCACCCACCTCCGAAAGAGTAGGTCAATCCACCTTCCGGAGATCACGGGGCAGTTGGACTAGGGCGAAGACCACGTCCTGGTCTTCACTACGCCACGTAAGCCCTAGCAGTCACCTGGGTTGGGCCTGACAATCCAGCCCAACACAAGTGACCGTTGGCGCAGCGCTGGGGTCTCTCTATAAATAACCTCTTCCACAAGAGGGCCAGGTAATTCACTTCTTACCCCTTTTCTGTGCTTGTGACCACTCTGCCCATATACTTACTTTGGCATCAGAGTGTCTTGCAGGTACACCCCCCTCCTCCTCCTCATCACCGGTGAACAGACAGCAGTCCAACAGTGTGGCCAGCCCGTGATCCCCTTTTGATCAGGTCAGATCACATATCAAATGATGTTTAGACAATGCTACATCAACAACTTTAAGAATAACTAAAGAGTCATGCATCCAAACAAAAAACAACACATCCGAATAATACAAAAAGGGTGAAATATTATAGAGTTGAGTTCAAGAAAGTTAATGAACACATGCCATAACCCTTAGAAAAATTGAAGGAAATGAAGATCGTGGGTCTGTGAAAAGTGAAAATGTGGGTACATAGTTAACAAACAAGGAAAAGTCTAGTTTAGTCTCAACAATAAGGTATAACTCAGAACTACATGTATGGATCCCACCTAGCATGTAAGGTATCAACCCAAAGTTAGTGATAAAAACAACTACCATAAGTGCATGTATTTATCTCCTAATAAGAATATCAATTACTTGGAAACTTGGGGAGTATTAGTTTTTGTTATACGTGGTGACAGCTAGATTTTGTGTTTGAGGTCTGCTGTAAAACACGAACAAGAAGCAAATGATGAAGATGATATGACGAAAGTTGCACAAAATAATTTTAAAGTGTGTTTACACTAAACTTTAGATTTGATTCGCCCCCATCAATTTATGCAAATTAAATGTAAAAGGGTTAACAGGCAAATCCTCTCCAAGATATTTTGGAAACCTTAACATGAATAGCACATTCACATTAAATATATCGATTAATGATATTTTACCGAATAAAGTTCTTTCACTTATTCACGTGCACTAGAAAAATAAAGAAATGACTTAGATATAATTTTTTGCTCTGAAAATATTTATTTTCGTATATCTTTTATGGCTGACAAATGTCTCTATTTATAAGAAAACTTGTATGATTGGTGTGGAGAAATAATGTTTCATTTGATTCCAACATGACTATTCGCGAACCATTATATATCAATAACAACAAACTTTTTCATGAAAAATTGTGTTAATCTGGTGGTTGTCTCTCTTAAACAGTTGCAACTTTTGGCCATTTATTTTATTAATTTAACCATTATTATTTATCAATTTAATATTTTGGAAATTTCTCCAACAAACCCCCACCATTTTCAAAACATATCTAAATCCATTATTCAGGAAATTTCATGGTTTCAATAAAGGTAACTTACGACTTGAACCAATATTTAGTAAGTTAGATTTTCATTCTTCCCCGAATAGATTGGTAGACAAACTTTGAACCAATTATTCATTAGAATAAACATGTATAACTCACACATGAAATCTCGAGATCATTGATCGAATTATCAATATGACACATTAAATAAGGCATTGTGTCTCATATCCTTTTCATGAGAATTTAAGAGTCAAGCCCTTGAACTCTTATGAAGCGGCACCACTTCATTCTCATATAGGTAGACTATATAAAAAATGCACCCATAATTATGCATTCCAGCAAACAAATGATATATGTCTATTAAGAGGAAAACATCATCCTACCACACTTATTCTTATGGTCTAAGTACTTTTATCCATTGGGATGTATCTATTATTAAGTACTTAAATCACTTTAATAGTGTACTTTCATCATTGAACTCAAGACTTAACATTAATCAAGTGTAAGTTGAGTTTTCACTATTGATGATTAATTAGATATGGGCTTGTTCTACATCCCTAATGATGTCTTCATTGTATTCAATTATATCCAAAGACATTGTATCTTTGTCAATCCTTTCGTCAAAGAATTGCAAGATTTTTTCAAACTTTAATAAATTCTGAATATTCAATTTTTTAACTAATCATGCATATGATTATATTATGTACTCTTGATAGTATTTGTCATCTATCATCAAATCATAACACTTTTGTCATATTAGTACAATTTCCATATACAACATATGTTATATATTCTTGATAGTTTCGATAAACTATAATATGACATTTTTGTCATTCATTTTGTCATATACACAAATTTTATGTCATTTTTTATTTGCTAACCTTTTTAATTTGAAGTTTTACTTCCACTTAAATATACCCGAAATATATTTAATTCATTAAACATTTATAGCAATCGCCAACCACGATTAAACAAATTTGTCATGATTAACTTTTATTTCATGAAGTGATTTCAAACATGTAATTCATAAACTTCATATAAATACACCACCATAGAATTCATTTATATTCTTTTAAAATAAATTTTAAAAATAAAAAATAAACAATTTAGCATTTGCATTGAAGTGAGTGAATGAGAAATTTTAAATTCTTTACTTTTTAGTGTCATTTAAAATTCCTTAATTTTAACTTGAATCAAATACTTCATAAATTGACATCATTTTAACAAATTTATATATTTTTTATCCAAATAATAGATTTTGGTCAAGTCATTTTAAATTTCTTTAAAAAAAAATCCTCGTTAAAATGCTTTATTGAAGAATGATGATAGTTAGCATGTGGAGCATGATAATAATACCATCGCATATAACTAACTATGTTGATTATAATTACAAAGTTGTTATGAGTTAGTTAGGATTTGTAACTTCCTTTTTAAAGCACAGTGTAGTGTGGTAGAGTCTAGTTTTTTTATGGTGCAAGTCACCTTGTTGTATATAAGAAACATTTACCTCTTCATTCTTTTCAATGAGAATTCTTCTTTTTACCATGTTCATCTTGATCAATTTAATATGGTATCATCCCTATGAACATTGCTTTCATTCATACTTCATCTTCCATGTGAAGACTTCTTCAACATTCTTCATCAATCTCTCGAATTTGTGAATGATCTCTTTCATCGTGTCATCTTTCTTTGATCAATTACTCTGATTCTGATTTGTTGTTTTTTTTGTCATCTGTTTAGTTTCTACATAATTGTTGCAACAACTTCCTCTTCTTCATCGTCTTCGTTGATCTCAGTTTCTGCATATTTGTTGCATTCACTCATTCCTTTACTCGTCGATCTAACATGCCTTCGCGCCTAACACCAAACCACCAACTTCATATTGATTCAATCTACTACATCCATCCAAGTGATAGTTCTCATTCTATTAACATTACTCCAAAACTCGATGGTTCCAACTACTTATCATCGAGCAGGTCCATGCAATGTGTAGTAGGAGCTAAGAAATACCTGACGTTTATTGATGGATCCACCGAAATACCTGATAATGATGACCTGAACTTTGCTCAGTGGCAACATTGTAATCATCTGATCCACTCGTGGATCCTAAATTCTGTTAGTAAACAAATGTCTTCAATAATTCTTTTTTCATGAAAATGCTTTAGATGCTTGAAACGATTTGCATGAACAAGCAATCTAATTTCTCACAGGATTAAATGATACTTTTTCTGTTGTTAGAACTCATATTTTGATCATGGATTCCCTACCATCCATTAATCGTATATACTCTCTTGTGATTCAAGAAGAAAGTCACCACAAGAATCTTACACCTGCTCAAGATTCCTACATCCTAGTGAATGTTGCACGAAAATTCGATTTTAGGAACAAAGGTGGATTTCATCACACCAAGACCGCTCTTAGAGTGTGCACATTTTGCAATCGGACTGGACATACAATAGATTTTTGCTATAAAAAACATAGACACCCTAATTTTAATAAGAACAAATCTTCTGTGACTGCAATTCAGGTGGAAACTTGCCTCCTTCTCAATAAACCAATGTTACTCTAGATACTTCTCACACAAGCAATCATATGCCTATTTCACAAGCTCAGCATGAACAAGTCATTAGCTTGCTTCAAACTTTAACTATGTCTTCATCTGTTCCTACTTCCACTACCAATCACATTTCGACTAGCCAAACTCAAGGTGATCAACATTCAAGTATTGTACGTAATATTACTCACTATACTAATTAATTGTCTCATACATGGATCCTAAATTCTCGTGCAAACTATCATGTATGTTCCTCCCTCAGTTTCTTTGATTCTTACTACAAAGTTAAACCCCTTAAAATAAATCTTCCCAATGGCAATTGTAATATGGTCCATTATGCTGGAAATGTCAATTTTACACCTATTTTGCATCTCAACCATGTATATATGCACCAAATTTCAGTTTTAACCTCATCTCCATCTCTAAACTATGTCATAACTTGAAATGCTCTCCCATATTTTCTATTGATCATTGGGTCTTACAAAAATTGAATATGTTGAGGATGATTGGTTTGGGTAGCAAAGATAGTGGCTTGTATATGTTGTAAATAAAAGACACCCATCCTGCAACTAATAACTCTATTCCTGATACTCTACATCAGCTCTAGTTCCTAATACAAGGTAATACCAATCATGCCAATAAAGCATTTCCTCCTCCACGTTTCCAAAATGTTGTAATTCCCAAGTTTGCCTTATGGCACTTTAGGCTAGGCCATGTGCTATCCAAAAGGATAACACGGGTGGCCAAAATGTACTCTTCCTTTACTTTTAATACTAATGCCACTTATGATATTTGCCATTTGGTCAAACAACAAAAATTACCTTATCATTCAAGTAACTTTATTGTTCCTCATAAATTTTAACTCTTAGAATTTGATATTTGGGGACCATTATCCACTCTATCTATTCATAACCACAAATATTTTCTGACCATACTTGATGATCCCACACGATTTGTATGGATTCTTAAAATCCAAATCTAAAGTATCTAGACAAGTCCAAAACTTTATAACCATGATAATCAACCAATTTCATATCACACCTAAAACTGTCAAGTTAGACAATGGACCTAAATTTATGCTACACCAATCCTATGCATCTAAAGACATGACATATCACACGTCATGTGTTGAAAACCCTCAATAAAATGGAAAGGTTGAGAGGAAACATCAGCGCCTGTTAAATATAGGTAGAGATTGAAGAGAATGTATTCTTACATGGATAAATTGAAAAGAATGTATATATGACAATTCCACAAGGAGTATCTCACACTAAGCCCAACAAGTTTGTAAACTTACTAAATTCTTATATGGACTTAAACAAGCTAGTCGAAGATGGTATGGAAGGCTTACTAAATTCCTCATTTCTCATCATTATAAACAAGCCACTTCATATCACTCATTATTTGTGAAAGTCAACTCACCCTACATCACGATTCTGCCAGTGTATGTTGATGATGTGATCCTAACAGGTAATGATTTGGATGAGTTCAATTCTATCAAAACAACATTGGACAATACTTTCTATGAATTGAAGTAACACACTCAAATGCATGTATCCTTCTTTATCATAGAAAATATTAACTTGACTTAATAGCAGATCTAGGTTTCCTTGAGTCAAGACCAGTATCCACACCATTTGACTATGCCATCAAACTCCATTAGGATTCTAGCACTCCTTACCATGATATTCCTTCTTACAGAAGACTCATAGGCATGTTATTGTATTTGAATGCAATCAGGCCCGACATAACCTTCTGCACACAATAATTAAGTCAGTTCTTGTCAGCTCCTACAGTCACTCACTTCAATGTTGCTTGCAGAATTCTAAGATACCTCAAAACTTGTCCAGCTCGAGGCATCTTTTTCCCACGAGATTCAGCTTTACAACTGAATGGTTACTCAAATGCTAATTGGGAAAACTGCATTGACACACGCAAATCCATTTCAGGCTAGTGCTTCTTCCTTGGTTGATCCCTCATTTCATGGAGGACAGAGAAACAGTTGAAAGTCTCAAGATCTTCATCAGAAGCTGAATGTCGAGCTCTTGTAACAACCACTTGTGAGCTCTAATGGCTTTTATACCTCATGAATGATTTGCATGTCACGTGTACTAAAACACCTATCATCTATTGTGACAATCAAAGTGTAATTTATATTGCCTTCAATCATGTTTTTCACAAAAGAACCAAACACTTGGAGATTGATTGTCACATTGTAAGAGAAAAACAAAGCAAAGGTATATTAAAGTTACTTCTGTCAAATCCAAAGATCAACTTGTTGATTTGTTCACCAAAGCTCTTCATCCTCAACCCTTTAAGGAATTATTACTCAAGTTGAAGATGATAAACATTTATCAACCTTCAACTTGTGGGGGGATATTGAAGCATAATGATAGTGAGCATGTGGAGCATGATAACAATACCATCATACATCACTAACTACCTTGATTATAGTTACAAAGTTGTTATGAGTTAGTTAAGATTTGTAACTTCCTCTCTAAGACACAATGTAGTGTGGTTGAGTCTAGTTTCTTATGGTGCAAGTCACCTTGTTGTATATAAGAAACACTTACTTCTTCATTCTTTTCAATGAGAATTGTTTCTTTACTATGCTCATCTTGATCAAATTAACATGCTTCATCCAAACACACTTTAAGAGTATTAAAAACAAAACACAATAAAATCTAAATTAAAAAAAAATGATATCAGCATTTGTCTGAGTTAGGAGAAATAGTTTTTTTAGCCTTGCACTATTGTTAGAAATTAGAATGCTATCATAAGAATTAGAAAGTTTGAGTTTATGTTGATATCACTATTTAAACACTTTGAGAACTTTTATTTTTTACATTTGTGTAAAGTAAATAACTTTGCAAAATCGAGTCATGAAAAGTACGAAATTTCCTCTCAAAAATAAAAATATCTATTTCACATAGAATAAAAAACAATAACATAATTTATATAAGTTTCATCACTATCATCTTCGTGGGGTACATTTCTCTCACAATTTTTATATATATATATAAAAAAATAAAAAATAAAAAATAAAAAAATAATTAAAAAAACTATTTTAATATAATAGTTTATAAGAATGTTTATGATAAAAATTCCCTGAGGCTGCAAATCTACACCCAAATTTTCAAAACCTTCACTATCTAAAATACCAAAAGAAAAAAAAAATTAGAAATCCTTTTCTATAATACGCTCTTGAACGTTCATATGGAAGTGTTCAACACCAATCTTAAAGTTTCACCACTTCAATATTCAATTCTCAATTGAGTGGGCATCATCAAAGTATGGATCTTCCCTACATAAAAGTCTAAAAACTTTTAATATATGAAAAAAATTTCTTCTTCAATTCTTACACTTTTCCTTAAAATAAAATTGAATATTATTCAATTTTCACTCATAAACACTCTCATACAAATAATCATATCTTAGTCTAACTCACAAGAATCACTTAAAGAAGTTTTGATGAGAGAATTTTCAATTTGATATTTCTTGTGAATGAAAATGTAAGAAATTAAGTTTAAAGGGTAAATGGGGAATGAACGGTGCTTTTTATTCCATAAAATTTGTCCATGAAATCAAACACTACTTCAATCTTTTCACAGAAAGATACTCAAATCAAAAGCAAATACCATCATGTTACATGTGATATACAATATTAAATATCTTTTAATAGAAATTACAATCCTCAAAAAAATTGTTCATGACATCAACAACATTATTAAACTCTCCATAAATACCAATCATAATCACAACCATATAAACACTTTATTATTATTTTTCAAAAACCAAATTAAGCCCAACCATGGGCTCCAAGAGGAAGGGCCCAATCCTCAACATACTCTTGACTACTGCCCACAATCCGATTAGACTGCGAACGAACACCGTTAACTCTCGGGCCTGGGCTTCTCGGAGCCTGGTAAGTAGTCGTTCCACCGCCCGAGCTAGACGAGTCACAGCCCGATCCAATAACCGATCCTCCCTTCGTAGACGTGTTCCAGTTAGGCCCGGATGAAACCCTCTGCTTAAATGGGGCTTCGACCCTAACCTTAGCTTTGGCAGATTGAGTCGGGGCCATGTAACTAGGTCGGCCCGGGCTTGGCGGTCTCTGATGGGCTCTATTGAAAGTTGGGCTTGCATCACGAAAATCTTGGCCCGTTAAGCCCATATTGAAGTTGTTTCTACTTGGTGTTGCAATCATGTCCATTTCAACCGTTTTTTCAGACATGTTATCTGTTGTTGTTGATGTTGTGGAAGGTAGTGTCATGTAAGAGGTTTCACGTTGTCCTAAGTTTCTTGCATTGTAGGGTTGTGATGACATCCATCGCTCCAACCAATTCCAACCCCATTGGGCTTTTTCATTATCATTGGGATCATAGCTTCTCATATCAACATCTTCACCATTTTTATTTCCATGTAGTAGATGTTGCTTTTGTTGTTGCTACAAACAAAATGTTACACTATGTCACACTTTCATCATTATGGCTTGTTCATGGTTAATTTCGGTGTAAAAAACTAAACCGAACCGAACCATATAATAAAAAGTCACTCGAACCGGACCTATTCCAGTTCGATTTTAGAACTCTTTTTGTTTGTGCAATATGGTTCGGTTATTTTAACTTCAAATCGAAAGTTTATATATATTTGAGAAACCTTACCTGTTGATAATTGAAAGCATATGCAAGAGCTCTTTCCCTCTTCATAGCAGCTTCATGTTTTTTCAAATCACTTTCTTTAGCTTTTTTGCTACTTTGACGTTTACTATGATCCAAACCATTATTATTATTAATGCCTGATGACCTTCTCATAGGACTCATAGCCTTATTAAAACTCTCTTGTCTCACAAATTCTTCTTCTTCATATTCATCCATTTCCTTCTCAAAATTCTCATGGCTCAATTGAAGTCGTCGCGCTCTCACTCGCGCCTGCACCCGTACCAATGCTTGCATGCACCGCATTGTCATTTGAGCTTGCTTCCGCACATTGTGCCCCCTCACTAACGCCTGCAGCCTCACTAACCCCTTCAATGCGCGTAATGCACGTCGAGCCTATTTATAGCATTGTTATTAATATCATCAGTCCATAAAAGTTACCAGACTGAGATGCATAGAGTTAAGTCAAACAAAAACACAACCAATTGACAGGTAAACAGAAATTATAAGATTCAATGAACAATAATTAGCTTTCATGGAACTTGTACTCAATAGGACCCATTTTCCTTTATTAGCCTTAGAATTGAAATAGTACAAAACTTTTCACACAAGTTTATATACATACACATATACATATAACATGTGTATTTTTGCTTTTTAGTAAAGACATGGATGAGAATATAGGTTGCTTGGTAAATACTTGACTTCAAATATAATCAACATATAAAGTCTAAAATATAATTATAATGATATGATTAAGATATAATGTATAGTGTGTTATTATTAAGACATAATGAACAAGTTTGGTGGTAGGTGTAAAATTAATGAACCATAATCGACTAGTAACTTCAGATATTAACTTGTGATCTTAAGTTTTAACGATATTTCAACCACTTCAAAAGCAAAAACAAAAATGAATAAGTGTTTATTGCATAAAAGTACTTATGTACATAATTTGAAATAAGCCAAACAGGTCCTTGATATAAGATAGGGTCTTACTAGGTATCCTCTGTAGTGTGATTGAATGAATGTGGCTGCTCTTTCTTCCTTGTTGTGGCGTCCATAACCGGCCAATCTTACGACTCTAGCAGCTGCTTGAGCAGCTGCAACAGCAGCTGCTGAAGCTGCTGCGGTGGCTTCTGCAACAGCGATGGCATGAGTTCTATCGTCTCTCGCAGGAGTTGAGGTTGTACTCTCCTCATTGGTTACATCGTCGGGTGAACTCTCTGCAGGAAAATGCTCGAATGACACCTCTTCTGCTACTTCATTCTCCAATTTCTCTCGGTTTTCCTTCTAAAAAGATAATAGCAAACATTAACAATTTGGACCGCACAAATCTGCTATTGAGACTATATATCTAACATTGACAATTATTCTTTGCAAATGTGACACTGAGATAAGACCTTGACTATGACAATCTAACATAGTAAATTTAAGTTCATTGAACGATGTCACAAGTTAGGTGGTTGTACGAAAACTATGTGACACAAACACGAACAAGAAATTTTGTTTGAAATGTGTTGAAATTTGGGGACCATGTACAATACAACATAATTACACGCTGTTTCACCCTCTAACATGAACATGTTTGTCTAATAAATGAAAGAAAACACTTGACATAAAAAACTCATGTTGGAGAATCCGAATAGCACTCCACGAAAATCTACAATGAACTAATAAGTCGGAGTATCAAAAGATCAGAACTCCACCTAAACGTGGAGTTCTGATCTCGTGATAGTCCTTGCCATTACTATTAGTCCATCGTTGTTTCTCGTGCTCAACGGATTCCTTGACAACTTATAATCTTAGATCATATATAATATAATGAAAATGAGAAGAATAGATTACCTTTTTGTCAAGCTGCACTGGCGCGGAGACGGGCACTGTGGTGTCTTTAGAAGAGGAAGAAGACTTGAAAACTTTCTTGACAGAGGAAAACCAGCTTCCTCCTTTTCTTCCCATCAGCAATTGAAGGATCTGTTTCTCATTATCATAATCATGTATTAGAATAATAGCAATTCAGGCATAACAAAAAAACCTTATGATAACAATTTGATTAAAGCTGGTAATTAGTTACAATGAGAGTGAAGAAACCTGAAGAGAGAAATGTTGGTGGTGAATTTGGATATGAAGTTCAGAACATATTGTGAAATTGTGTGATGAAGAATTGAGAGAGAAAAGAGAAGAGAGTGTGAGAAGAGTAAGTGCAAAGCATAGTATGCCGCGGAAGTGTGTTGGTATTATTTATCTAAGTCACGGATGTTGGACCTCATAGATAGAGTAGAGTTGTACAACATATTATTATCATACGGTTGGACCCTCGTGGCTACTCTTATTATTTGGGTTCAATAAATACATAACTAATTTTCTTTATATTTTTAAAAATAAAATAAAATATTAGTTTGAATTTTACTCAACTTTATAAAAAAATCAAATCTTAAGATGAAGATTGCTCTATTTTATAAACCTAATTTTGAACATGTGTTTAGATTATCTCTTATTCAATGTGAGATGATGTTTATACCTAAAAATAATTAAATAGTTAGTTGAAATTAGTTGAAAGACAATGTTAGAGTTAATTAAATGTTTCTTAGTTGATAGTAAGTGAAGTGAGTATAAATATAGTTGGAAATATAGTTGGATACAAGTGAAATGAGACTCTCTTCAGTCTATTAGGGATTATTTTGGATGTCAATGCTTTAGAATTCAGTCAAAATATAATAGAATTGAATAATTGAACTTTATGGTCATGTTTTATATTGATAGTGCCATTAATTAGAAAGGATAAAGATGATGCAACTACAATGAGTATTCGGGATATGACCAAAGACATATGTTTAAAAAAATAGAAGACATTAAATCAAATATCAAAAAAATAGAAGACATTAAGTCAAATATTGACAATCATGTATCTCCTGAGTAAATATAACACTCACGCATTACCAATTTAAATAGTCAAATGAGACAATATTTCTATAGGCTAAACTGTGTGGTCAATATGATAGTTTTCTTTAAATAATATCCATATAGAAAGGTTTAAGACACCACAAGTTGCTTTCTTGAGCACTATGAAATTGGGGTACTAAATACTTGAAAGAAATAATCAATTATACTTCTTCGATCTTCTTTATCTCCACATTAATCAGCATCTGAATAGCAAATAACTATATCTTCTTTACTTTTAGAGTCTCGTTGAAATATAATTCCATAGTTTAAACAAAATTGTATGACTGAGAAACCTTTATCAGGTTGAGTGTTGCACACATATCTCAAAGATCTGACAATTTGTTTGAACAAAGTTGCATGACTTTGTCTTCCTCTCCATGCTTCTTCGCCTTCAACTTTGGTTCGACGGACGAAGATGCAGGAGTTGAATCATTCATCATGAATCTCTTGAGTATCTCTTTGACATACTTTCGTTGATGTAGCACCATACATTACTTCAAACACTACTACGAAAAACATATACAACAACGGTTAGAAAAAGGGATAACATCACGCGTGACCCGCCGTTGTTACGTAGGGTGTGTTTGTATATGTGCTACTTACAATCACGATCTTAAGACCGTTGTAGAAAACCTGAAAGTGCGCTATATATGATCACGGTTGCCCTAACTAACCGTTGTAATATATAAAGGTCGCAGGTTCGATTCTCACCAGCGCATTTTTTGTGTAATATATTATTATGGATAGCGTTCACTATACAACCACAATTATATATTACAACTGTCGTTAAATAATACGCTTTTTTTAAAATAATTTTTCTACATTTTGAAAATTTTCCATTTTTTAACTAGTATTTTTTTAACAATATCAGAACAGAAACAACAATTGTATCATAATAAAGAATCGTATTGTATTACATCAAATCCATACATTTGATTAAGAACCAAATTGTATTACATCAAATGAAAAATGACACAAAATAACTGACAAACTTTATATAACATCACATAATTGTATCTTATAGTGTTTTGTTTCTTTGTCTCTTGGTGTCTTGCTTCTTGGTGTATTGACTTTAAACACCTACACATAATTGTATCCTAAGTCATCAGTTTGTACACCATTAATATTATTGGGAGTCCACTTGCATTTACATAAAGGCACTCTAAATATAACATAATTAATCTCTAAAATCTCCTCAATGATACCATAGGATGCACTAGATTATGTCAGCTTCATCTCTAACTAGATGAACAAGTAAGTGAACCATAATGTCAAAAAATGATGGAGGAAAATACATCTCCAATTGACACAAGACTATGGAAGTTTCATCTTCTAATTCATCTAGTTGTTTGAAATTAAGAACTTTATTACATATGGCATTGATGAACAAATACAATATGGTGATAGTTACTCTCACATTTTTTGGTAGGATGTCACGGATAGCCACTGGTAGAAGTTGTTGCATCAAGACATGACAATCATGAGATTTCAAACCAATTAACTTGAGATTTTTCACTGGTATAAGTTTCTTGATGTTTGATGAGTAACCTTGGAGAATTTTGATACCATGCAAACACTCGCAACAAAATTTCTTTTCCTTTTTACATAGAGTGTAACAAGCCGGAGGCAGATAAGTTCTTTTCTCTTTTTCTATTGGAGCCAATTATTTTTGTATACTCATCGCCTCCATATTGAGACGAGATTTATTACTATCTTTAGTATTTCCTAGAATATTTATAAGTGTTCTATTCAAACTATTACACACATTTTTCTCCATATGCATCACATCAAGACAATGTCTTACATCGAGATTTAAGAAATATGGAAGATCAAAGAACACGTACCTCTTTTTCTATATATTTTTCTTAACAACTTGCCCTTTTTCTTTTTCTATCTTTCCAAGGACAACATTAATGTGTTTCTTTCGTTCGTAAACTTCATCCCCGGTTAAAGGTAAGAGCGATATCAAACTCCTGCTCTCCATTAAAAGTCTTCTACAATCTACGATAAGAATGATCGGGTTATAGAAATTTGTGATGCCCAAGGTAAACAGTCTTTTTTTAAAACTCAAGTTGGTGATAAAATGTATCAAATTCACAAATAGGATACACTTTGTGTTCTTTGACACTATATCCAGCCAAATTACCATATGTAGGAAAGTCGTTGATTGTGCAAAATAGCATTGCACGCGTCTTAAACTTTCCACCAGAATATGCATCATCAACTTCAACGTCTTCCTCCCAAAAAATTCTTAGATTTTCAATTAATGGATTTAGATAAACATCTATGTCGTTTCCAGGTTGTCGTGGTCCCAAAATCATCATACTTAGCAACATATACTTACGTTTCATGCACAACCAAGGAGATAGGTTGTAAATCGTGAGAAGAGCGGGCCACGAAGAATGGTTAGTACTAATATTACCAAAGGGGTTCATTCCATCGGTGGCAAGCCCAAGCCTAAGGTTTCTTGGGTTAGTGCCAAAATCCGGAAACAACGAATCAATTTTCTTCCATTACAAAGAATCAGCTACATGGCGTATGTTTCTATCACATTTTCTTTCATTTGCATGCCATCTAATATTATTTACATCATTCGTATTAGAAAAAAGTCTCTTGAATCTTATAATTATTGGCAATTACCATAACACTTTAGCAGGATGCATCTTCCTACTAACATTTTTATTGTCATTGTCATCACCATTGTTGTCCTTCATCTTGTAACGCGACACCCCATATTCCGGATATTGATCAAAATTTTCATACTCTTTCATGTATAATATGTAGTCATTAGGGCATACATGTATTTTGATATACTCTAAACCCAACGGACACAATATCTTCTTGGCATCATAACAACGATCAGGCAAATTGTTATCTTCTGGTAGCATTTGTTTTAGAAAATTAAGCAATTCTATGAAACTTTTATCCAACCACCCATTATTTTCTTTCAGATTAAGCAATTTTAAAACCGCAGACAATCGTGTAAAACTTGTGCACCCCTTATATAAAGGGGTGTCCTTATCACTACATAAAGTATCATAAATATGCGCTTTCTTAAAAGAAGATTCTCCAATATCATAGAACATATCTTCTAGACGGTCATCCATATATTCGTCTTCATCAGCTTTGTGACTTTGTTACGCAGAGTTTAGATTTTTTTTCTACCTCACCATATCACGTCCATATTGTATAATTTTGACATATACCATCACAACATAGGTGATGGAATATCTCATCCTTCGTACCTTTATTTATATTCCTGCAATTAACACAAGAACAATAAAAGATACTATTATCGTCGGGAAGATTTTGATCAGCGTATTCAAGGAATTTAAGAACTCCTTTCTCATATACCAGATCTAATCTATCAGCTTTCATCCAACTACGATCCATAATAAATTCTGAAATTTATATCAAAACAATATTGTGAATGACACAACAAAATATAAACCTAAAGCATATTCAATACAATAATAAAACTCTAAATCTTAAGCATATTGATGAAGCATATGAACTTTGCAAGAAACAGACCACAAAATCCAACAACAAAATATAAAGCATATTCAGTACAATAATACAACTCTAAATCTTAAGTATATGAGCTTCGAAATCAAACAAGAGAGTGAAGATGGTGAAGATTATCAAGAATTGGGAAGATGAGGAAGAGAGTGAAGTTTGCATAAAACATACCGTACTTTGAAGAAACCAAGAATGAAGATAGGGAAGATTATCAAGAATGAAGATTTAAATGAACGAAGATTGTGAAGATGAAGATTTCGCAATCGCCATCGCTGTCGTCTCTGGTTCGCTGGTTCACTAGTTAGCTTAGGGCATGTTATGAAGGAAATAATGAATCTGTTTTATTTTAAATTTATTAGGAAAAACTTCAATCACTGTTGATATTTACGAACGTAGTGAAATGTAGATATTATTACAACGGTTCTAGACTAAAACCGTGGTTAAATAATATTCAATTTTTTATTTATTTATGAACTTAAGTGACACGCGCTTTTTGTTATAGGAAAATGGAAAAAAAAAATGTAGTTGCTAGGATTCTAAGCTTTTAACTATTACTTTATCACCACGGTTGGTTATAGAACCGTGATTAAATAACTTTCAAAAAAGAAAAACATATATCAGGTGCCTCCATTTTGCTGTTTTACAACGATGGAATGCATAACTGTAGTAGAATTAGTGTTACCAAAAGCGTATTTTGTAGTAGTGAAAATTTGAAATTTCATGCCTAGGAAATAAGACAAGTTTCCCAAATCCGACATTTGAAATTCCCTCATCATCAGCTCTTTGAACTTCGACAAGTTCTCCAAGCTATTTCCAGTTACCAGCATGTTATCAACATATAAGCTGATAATTTTTATATCTTGTGCCATGACCTGAACATAGACATCATACTCATATTTTCATTTGACGATTCCCAATTCGAATAAGTATGAGTCGATCTTCTTGTTTCATGCCCTAGGTGCCTGTTTGAGGCCATAGAGCGCTTTTTGAAACTTATACACTTTCCTTTCTTCCTTTTGTATCACAAATCCAGGAGGTTGTGTGACATAGAATTCTTCATCTAAGGGACCATTCAAAAAATTTTATTTCACATCTTAGTGAAATGTCGAATAACCTTTCTTGCATGCCAATGATACAACCAATCTGACAGTCTCCAATCTTGCGACTGGTGCATATACTTCAAAGTAGTAGAGTCCTAATCTCTGAAAAGATTCTCGAGCTACCAATCTCGCCTTATGTCTTGATATCAATCCATCAACATTGTACTTTAGCTTGAACACCCACTTCACTTTGATAACTTTTGTATGTGCCGGCAATTCGACCAACTCCCATATGTTTTTTCTTTAGATTTCTTGTAACTCTTCCACCATAGAAGACTTCCACTTCATATTCTTTAAAGTCTCGTTATAGTTGATTGGTTTAACACCTACAAGTAAAGTAAAATGAACTAACTCTCCATCTAGTGTGACTTCATCATCATCAGTCACTTTATAGTCTTGAAATCTTATTGGATGAACTTTAGTTCTTTGAAGTCTATGGCTTGTGCAAGCCATACCCTCTTCAACTTCGAGTCTGTCGAGAATGTCAGTAATTTCTTCAACTGGAATATCGACAATTGTTTCGACTTCGACTTCATAGATTTTGTCATCAACGACATAGCTCATCAACAAATTATTGATTGGATCACTAGAATTCCAATCTGAGGCATAATTTTCATCAATAACAATATCTAGACTCATCATGATCTTCTCGTTGGTTGGATTGAATAGCGTGTATGCTCCAATTTTGTAATATCCTACCACAACCATAGGTTCACTCTTGTCATCAAGCTTCCTTCTTCTCACATCAAGGACATTCTTGTGACAAATAGAGCCAAACACCTTCAATTGACTCACTAATGGTCGTTTTTTACTCCACACTTCTTCAGGAACCTTGTTCTTTAGCTTCTTGGTAAGGCACTTGTTTATAATATAAACAGCAGTGGAAACAGCTTCACCTCATAAGGGTTTTGGTAAATTCTTCTACTTCCGCATGCATCTCGCCATGTCCAATATGGTTATGTTTAATAAGTCCAATATTTATGGCATCTTGGATCTGTTTAGTATTCAATTGATAAATAATAAGCCAAAAGATATTGAGACATACATTTCGGGACGATTAGGTCAAAAGGGGGGAAGAATGTTACTTCACACCATTTCTCAATGCGTAAGTAATTTTTAAATTGTGGTTTATCTTTTATAGTTAGTTTTGTTTTAGAGAATAATAATTATATATATGCTCGTGTTTATTCAGTGATCATTGGCAATTGATCATCGTATCGCTTAAGACGAATACGATAACGACATTGTGTTCATTACATCAACCACTCGATCTTAAAGTGAAGGCAATTATTAATAGTTAAGTTTATGTTTATATGAAATTTTCATTTATACATATTTTCTTTGAAATTGTAATTGGTTTAACCTTCAAATATTTTCAAATGTACAGTGTTTTGTAGCGACACAATACGTTGAACAATGTTAAGAAAAAGCCAACATTTATCTTGCCTAAAGTAAGTGACTATATTACTTTGTGACATTCATTTATATATATTGTTACATGCATGTGTGTTTATAACATTCATGAAATTAAATATATATATATATATATATATATATATATATATATATATATATATATATATATATATATATATATATATATATATATATATATATATATATATATATATATATATATATATATATATATATATATATATATATATATATATATATATATATATATATATATATATATATATATATATATATATATATATATATATATCTTTGATGTATAATTGAGTTTGATTTTTGTAAATAACATTTTTGATTTGACGAAATAAATAAGTATTTGAGTTTGAGTGTTGGTAATATACATCTTCAATTGTTGTTTCTGTTATGTTATAGTTTGATGTACATTTGAGTTTGAGTGTTGTAAATAACACTTTTGATTTGATGAAATAGATAAGTATTTGAGATTGAGTGTTTTAATATGCATCTTAAATTGATGTTTTTGTTTTGTTACAGTTTAAACAATACATGTTAAAAAATAGAAAATTTTCAAAATGCAGAAATTTATTTTTAAAAATGCATAAAATTTAACGACGGTTTTTTATTATGATTGTGGTTGTATAGTGTATAATATATAATATAACCATGGTTTTTATGTAAGACCGTAGTTATATACTTAAAAGTGCGCTGAGATTTGAACATGAGACATTTTATATATGACAACAACTTGTTTATTAACCATGATAATATATCGCGTGCGTTCAGATTTTCCACAGCGATCATAAGACCGTGATTGTAAGTAGCGCATATACAACTACTAAGCATGGGAACGGGTTGGGGCGGGTTTAAGAAGCCCCGCACCCGCATCGGCCTCCCTGAAACAGACCTGCACTCGCACCCGCACCCAGTCAAGGGTAAAAAATTACCACTCATATCCGCCCCTAATGGGGAACAGGTTCCTCGCCCCCGCCCCGCTCCCATCCGCAAAACTATTTTTTTTTTAAATAAATATTTTTTTCATAATAATAAAAATTAATAATTTAATTAAATAATTAATTATTTTAATAATAAACATGTTTCTAAAGAGTAAAATAACTAATAAACATGTTTTTCTAGTAATATTATTTCTAGAATTAAAATAACTCTAATAAATGTATAATAAAATAATTAAAATGAGGCATAAAAATAAATTAAAGTACACCGGGGCGGGGCCGGGTGCGAGGTGGGTAGTAGAATCCCCCGCACCCATAATAGAAAATTCGGTTTTACCCACACCCGCAACCGCACCCAGTTAAGTCGGGTTTTTCCCATTAATTTCGGGACGGGTCTGGGTTTTCTTGTCATGCCTAACAACCACATCCTACGTAACAACAACAGGTCATGCATGATGTTATCTCTTTTTTAACCGTTGTTGTATATGTTTTCCGTAATAGTGACTTGTGAAATCATAATCATTTTGTAGATACCCCATCTCCTCTCAAATTTTTCTTTGAAAACTTCAACTCTCCGAAACCAAATTTGATAATCAACAAATGAATGAGGGTGAGTTATGAGTTTGCTCAATTTTTATTAATTTTGTTTAATTCATTTTAAAAATATTATAATTAATGTTAAATATCAAAGTAACAATAATAAAATAAATATCTATATTGAAAAAGGTTCGAGCAAGAAACTTATTTGTTCATGATTAGCAAAGGCTGATCTAAAAGAGTGTTCACCTTAAAGGAATGACATTTCCATTTCCACCTTTGGATGCTTTGACACGACCATTCCTTTTTCTATTTTTTATGGGAGGTTTTTAAACTTTGAAATAGTAAGGAGATAAGTCAGCACATAACTTTGAAATAAGAAAATAAAAGTTTACAAAGTTCATCATCATGGAACGAGATAACCTTATAACCTTGAAGGGTGGTCTCTATGAAATTTTTTTCTTTCATAACAAAGCCACTAATTAGAAGGAAAAAAGAGGTTGATTTCTCATGGAAAGCAAGAGAATGAAACTATAAAGAAATAATGAATCTTTTGTATTCTTAGCGATAAACTTTGTTGACTTTGAACGCATCATTGAATATGTGGTGCGTCTTTCACAAAGGTATTGCTCTAAAAAAGAAATTCTCACAATGTACAATGCTTCCTAGTGAAAATCTCCCTAACAATGGTATTATGAGCCTTTGGTTCGTAAAGGGACCGACTTACTTGTATCGAAATGCTCATGAAGAGGTGTCCCGTTGAAATCGTAATGCCTAGAAAGAAGTGTATCGAAATGCCTAGTAATAGGTGTCAACTGCGGTACAAATGTATGTGGACAAAAGAGATTCCACATGAGGGGGAGCATTATGGACTCACATTTGAGGAAAAGTGTTGAAAATAATATAACAAGTATGAGTTAAACACATGCACATAATGTCCAATGCTTCATAGTAAAAATTTCCCCGAACATGCACATAAGACTATTGATTTGTAACCAAGAAAAATATGTCGAATTTTTTATTACATATTAAGGATTGTAATACTCTATTAAACTCTTGTTTTTTCTGTTTGGTTGAAGACTACAACCACGCCAAGAAGAGTAAGACTCGCTATGCTCAAAAATATAAAGGAATTATCACTTATAAAACAAAATGCAATAAGACCAAAAACATGCTTTGTGTAAGTTCTCATGTCTACTTGCAAAATCATAATCATCTCGTAGATATCTCATCTCCTCTCAAATTTTTTTTTCGAAAACCTCAACTCTCTGAAATCAAATGTAATAATCAACAAATGAATGAGGGTGAGTTATGAGTTCGCTCCATTGTCTTTTAAAAAAAAAAAATCAATCACAAACGAATGAAAGTTTATAGTCAAAAAGTTTGTAATTTTAAAAAACACCGAAAAATAACAAGACCTTTATAAAATTCACTTAAATTTATTTAAATAAAATAACTTGATCCTTCTAATTACAAGTATATCAAATTAAAACTTATATAAAAAAGCATCATACCTATAACAAATATTTAAGTCAAAAGTCGTTGCTGTTAGGAGAAAACGATATAGGTGTTATCATTACTTAATGTTAGGTTAAGTTTTAGCTTGAAGGTTACTGAAAAGTCGTAGTTAACAATTCATATCAGTCTTTGTTGCAAACATGGGATAAAATGGTGCTTTCATTAATCATTCATTCAAGGTATAATTGTATTTTTGCTCTTAAATTATTACAATTGTCACACTTCGAGGATCTTTAGTGAAAATAAATTAGATGGGTAAATTAAGATATTTTTTGTGTGTCCAAAAGTGATTTGTAGAATTTAAAATATTTATAGTTGATTTGACTTGTTTTTACTTTAATGATGGCTGCTTGTAAAAAATCAAAACTTGATCTCATATTTTATATTTTAATAATATAAAATAATAAAAAAATAATAATTAAAGTCATTGAAATTAAATAGTATGCGTTGGTTATATAGTTACCGAAAATTAATTGTTAGTTCACGTAGTGTCATGTTATTCTTATTTCAATTCAAATTGTTTATACCTACTGTTACTATTAAAAAATTTAATACTACAAAATCTACATTAAAGATTAAATTTCTTATTTTTTTTTTATAATTAAGATTTTGATTTTTTTATGATGTTTTTAATTGTAAAGAAAAAAAATCAAATAGTCACATGTTGGAAATTGAATTAATTTTAATTCTTGATTTTAATTTTCTACGTTATGCTTGAATTGAAGCCAGTCAAAACATACATTAATTAGACACTAATAACTATACTCTTTGAAATCTGGATCGCATGTGGATTGAAAAAAAATTTATCAGCAATTTTGAATTTTAATTTATTGTCAAACTTTTTTTTTTGGTCAAGATTGTCAAACTTTTGTTAGTAAATTTGTCTTTTATATAAGAGAAAATCAAATTGTCGAGGGGTGGCGCGGAAGAATCAATATAAATATAATTTATTATTTAATATGGTTAGTGATTATAGATTAAATAAACAAATTGAAATTATTCTATCATTAATCTATGTTGTATTGCTTTAAACTACAATATTTTTTTATTGTCGGAATTTTTATATAATTTCTAATATTTTCATATGCCCGTAAATAAGAATATATCACATAAATTTATATTTAACAATTATCATACACGAAAAAAAAGATGTTGAAAGAAGTATTAGAAGAAAGTTAATAAAAATATATAAGTTTTAATTATTAAATTAGAATAAAATACTACTTTCTTTTATAAAATAAGAAGTAAAATTTAAGAGAGAAGAGAGATAAAAATGTGAGCTTAATAGACCTCAATTTTTGTATAGTATAAAATTTAGTGAAAACTATCCTAGGAAAAACAAAGTTAGATAGATAAGAAAAATATAAAATTCATAAATCACCATTCACTACTAGAAATGGATTTACCTGCGGATACAAACAAAATTTTCGTAAGAAACGTGTTACATGCGGATTTTATGGCACTTTCTGTTCAGCGGAGAGAATTGCAGGAATTATCGCAGGAAAATACTAAATCGCAGGTAAATCTGCAGATAAAATCGCAGGTAAATATGCAGATAAAACCGCAGGTAAATGAAGTTGTCGCTGGAAAAGACACAATAAATTTAAAACCCGCAGATAATTTTTTTCTTAGATAATCAAATTTTTTACTAATTTTGTTTAATCCTTTTTTCAAATATTATAAATAATGTTAAATATCAAAGTAACAATAATAAAATAAAAATCTATATTGAATAAGACAAATCAAAACTAATCACATTCAAATTTTTAATGCAACCAAATATTATTATAAAGTCAATAATAATAATACTTCTAGAGTTATATTACTAAAAATGACACAACTAATCTACTAATAATCATTTTTCCAACCAAGTTAATAAGAAAAAACAATTCAAATTTCAAACAAGTTAACAAGGAAAAATAATCCAAATCAAAATTCACTACAAATGTGTTCACTAATGTCTTCATCTGATTCATCAACACCGTCTTTATTTGAATGATCAGTTTTATTTTTGACTTGGGATGGATGAGAAGAAGATGCAACAAATCCTAAATGATTCATTAACAAAGAAAGTGTATTGTTCATTTTAATAATATATTTTTCTTATCGTTGTAATTGTTGCTTCATCTCCAACTTTCGTTGTTCTTGTCATTGCAATGATGCATTGAGAGCATGAACTTGATTTCTCAAATCATCAACCTCTTGAGAGTTATTCGAAAGACTTGGTTTCATATTCTTGAACTACTTGAACAATATCAAGCATACCCAGGTTTATTTCTTAAGCTGCACTTGAGGGAAAACCTAAAGTGACAACGACAATTACATCATATCACATTCTGTGTATTTGAATGTTCATTGCAGAAAAATGTTAAATTGAAAATATAAAATTTAAGATTAGTACAAAATCAACAAAATCATGCAGTCTTTTGCATCACAACATAAATTATAAAGTTCTTACAGAAGCAAATTCATGTTTCAGAAGAAAAATATGTAAATGCCATGAGACTTACTTTATCATTTACTTCTGTGTTATTACTCAACCAAGCACAAGTCTCTCTAAAATCATCAAAAACATAAAGCTAGTCATGTGAATGTGGTGTTAGGACGATAGAAAGGGCAATAAAGTAGTGGATTATTTAATTAATTAATTAATTAATTATTATTATTATTATTATTATTATTATTATTTATTTGGTTAGTTAACTTGTGTAAGAGCATCTTTAGTGGGAGTATATATATATATATTCCCATATATATATATATATATATATATATATATATATATATATATATATATATATATATATATATATATATATATATATATATATATATATATATATATATATATATATATATATATATTTATGAATGTCTATTTTAGCAAGTTTTAACTAAAAAATTCTTATGCGTATGAGCAGGCTTGTGTAGTGACTTTTTCAATTTTCGCGATTTCTTTCCTGATTTCGCGTGAAATGCAATTCCTCTTGGTTCGTACGACTAATATGACGTAAGTAGAGATAGGGGGATCAGTAATTATGGGAAATGTGGTAAAACATAGAATTTTGTGTGGATTTCTATGTGATGTGTGGTTTGATGCCTATGTTGATGAGATTGTTGTTGTGTAGACAGTCTTGGGCAAATATGGTAAGTCCAGAGGGAGTTACGGTGAGTATGTGACTCACGTGTGATCATTGTGGATCGCATTTTGTACATTAATAGTATTTGTATCATGCATAGTTATATGTTGTGCATTTTCATGTCGTGTCATGTGGAGATGAGCCTAGGTGGGAATCCTTGATGGGTGCATAGTCTCATCCAAACTCTATGTGGGAGTCGAGTTGGAGACATGTGATGGTTTAGAGGAACATATACGAATTCCGACAGGAATCAGGTTCAAAGAATGAACCGTATGGATTATGTTGGTACCACATGCATGGTGTATTTCCAGTTGAGTCACATTGAATACATGTATAACTAAATGTAGACTGAGCAAGTTGAATATTATTGTGGCACTTGTACGTGCATCATAATTGTCTGATTAGTGTGAATTGTGAGATTACTACTCCTTAGCATGTGATTTTCAATGTAAAATTATTGAATGTAATTCTCACCCCTTTTCTGTTGTTGTGTCTGTGCTCCCCGGAAAGTACAGATAATCGGGTACCTAAGTAGTGCTTGGAGCGTGTGTTGCTATTGATTGAGTCTTAGGAGTTGCTCTGATACGTAACACGGGAAGGATGTGAATTTGTTATTATTTGCGTTGTTTTTCATTTGTTACGTATCTTGTTTTCCAAATTATGTTGAACCGCAAGTTTTGTGAAGGTTATGTGTTATTAAAGCCTTGAAGTGAACAATTTAAATATTCTACTGTTTATTTATTTTTATTTTTATGAGGAATAAAGATATGAAATGGCTTGATACTTCATGAGTTTTTAGGGATGTGGCATCCTACTTGTGTTCTTCTGATTATTCTACAACCTACTTTTATAATTAAATGAATGGGGGGAGTAAGGTGTTACATATTTTCTTTCCTAAGAAAAAGAGGTGCACTTGTTGAAATCATCAAACATTTTTTACACTTTACTTTGAATCTTTTAAGCTAGTGTATGTTATTTATCCTCTTGCAGGTATTCCCAAAACTTCAAAAGCTTCTACTAGTGGCTTTCAAGGAACCAGCGTTTCAAGGGTTGTAAGGGTAAATTCTAGGTTCATTGAGTATATTTCTTTATCTTCCCATCAACCTTTCTAAGCCGAAAGTACGTGTTTAGGGATAGGGAGTGATTGAAACCTCTACCTCCAGAAGGACATCACGGCCTAGAGACTTGGACGACATTAACCATGAATCTTATGATGACGAGGCATTGGTTTGTACCTTCATTTTTAATCTAATTATTACCAAGATATGGTCATTTTCTCATCTTGTCCAATTTTATTAGTCTCCTCAGAAAGAGAGCAAATTCGACATCAATAGTGGCGAAGAAGAAGCTCCAGTTCCTCCACCACCTACATTGAATGTTGGCACTCGTGCTACTTAGGCCACCACTGTGCCCCCTTGAGGCTAACATAAACCCAGGTGAGGCCTCTGTCAAATAGAGCAAGGACTGGAGGTGTGACAATCCTCGAAGAAGAGAGCATTGAAGAGAGTGAGATGCCACTTCAATACAAAAGAAGAAAGGGTGGTCATGCCTATGAGAAACCTTAAGCAACACCTGAGACCGTTACTCCGCCTCCTTGACTTGAAGAAGAACAGATAAATCCAACTTCTTCTCTTTGCTTTCATTTTTGGGTAGTGCTGACTTAGTTTGTTCTGGCAGCCTGTCGGTACTACTTCAAAAAGTTATCATCCTTAACTAGTTGATCTAGACCACGCTACTAAAGACACCAACCTCCAAATTATCACTCCCTCATAGCACCATCAGCCTATTGATCCTTCTGATGAGATTCAAAGTGATGTTGGCAATGGTGGTATTATCAACCACGAGGATCCAGTTGGTTGGAAGATCTTGGAATTTTGAATGGTGACCAACAACAAATCAACAATTATGCCTACCCTTACAAATCAACAAATCGGGGTTATGATGCCTGAGGCCCTCATGAGAACTAGTCTTATTGAAAGGACTCCTATGGGTGTACCTATCGAGGATGCTCTTGACGTTGTAAGTCATGGCCTCACACAACCATTTGGAGAATCTCCCCCTCATGAAGGGCTTTAGGAACAAAATTATTCCTCTCCAACTCCCACAAAAAAGACTTTTGACTTAATCTTTTTGTTGTATGTTTCATCTATTTTCGTCTTTTTCCTCATCAAGGCATTTAAAGCAAATAGCCTTTTTTCATCCAGGTTGACTAACTCGTCCATCATCATGCTCCAAAAACGGTCGGACGAAATTTCATTTTTCCTTTGAATCCTCACTGACTATAAGCATATCTCTGCAGGAAAAACTACATCATGGCCACATGTTAATCTAAATGATGTAGAATTAATAGCTTCTTTGGGCAAAGTCCTATAAGCCCAAAGTGCTTGATTTAAGGTTTTATGCCAACTTCTTGGCTTTTGGCATATGTGCCTCTTTATCAAACTTATGATAACTTTTTTTGCAGCTTCTACTTAGTCATTAGCTTGCGCATAGTAGGGGCGGCTTAGGGATTTAATTCCCGTCTTTGAGGCAATCTCCATTACTTATTTGCCGATGAACACTAAACATTAGTCAGTCATTATGATTTCAAGGGTTCCATATTAACACATGATATGACTATGTATAAATTTAATCATGGTGTCTTAGCCGACGTTAGTTAAAGGCACTGCCTCGACCCATTCTTAAAATTAATTAATGCCTATTAGGACAGACCTATGGCCTTTAGAAGACGTAGGTTTGGTCTCGCCTATTAGGTCTAATGCCCATCCCCTGAATGTCTATGGCTTGATGATCGAATGTAATTCACTGGCGGGTACATGTTTTATTCCTCCCTGTTTTTGACACTCTTGACATCTTTAAGCAAACTCAATGCAATCTTTTAACATGGCGGGGCAGTATACCCCCTGTCGACACAACAACCACATCATTTTGTGGCATGCTTGATGAGTGTCACATGTTCTGTTGTGGGTGTCAGAAATTTCCAAGTAAGCTTCGCTCTCACTAATACATTTAAGCAACACCTCTTTTGGACTCTTTTTGAATAACTTGTTCCCGATAATAACGTAATGTCGTACCTCGAGAAACAAGAGACGGCCTCACGAGGCACAATCGCACGCTCACGGGATGGACTAACAGAGTTGCCACCTAACTTTACTTATTCCCGAAAGGGAAAATATCGATAAAACCCCTAGACGAAAGGAAAAGACTTGGTCATCGCAACCAAAAGTCTGAGCTCGGGAGTCGGTTAGGCGAGAGAAAGATATTAACACCCCTCATATTCGTTGTACTCAACAAGAACTGTTAGGTTAGATGTATGTGTTAATGTTTACTTCTAAGTGATAGGCTTCTCGAGTTATTAGAAAAGATAGAAAATAAGGACTAAATGGTTTATTTTATTAGTGTGATCACCAAGATCATCGCAATCTCGTGCCTACATATCCTCATAGTGCAATGAAGAAGTGTAACACCCCGAATTTTAATTGGAATATTTTAATTCATTTATTTAATTAAGAATGTTCAATTTTGGTGATTTTTGGTTAATTGGTGGAGTATTGGAAAAATGTGCATTTTTGGGTATTTATTTGATTAATAGCATATAATATTAATTTATTAGTATTATTATTAATTAAAATGAATATAAGTGAAATAAGGGTAATTTGGGCATTTGAGGGAGTTAGTAAGGGTAATGAGGGAAAAGCTCAATTTGTGAGGCCCAAGACTAGGTTTGACAAAATTGAGTTCTGAAGGGAAATTAAAATTCATTTATGTTAACCGTGAAAGTTTGGTGGTCAGAGCTCTAAAGGAAAGGTTGGAGGCAGAAGATCCCAAAGTTAATCGTGAAAGCTTCAAATCGACTAAGGTATGGGGAGTATCGCTTTTCATGATTTTCTATGTATGTCTTTCGGTGTGTTTATGGTGGGGTTAAGGTTTAAGGTATTTTGGGTTGATTGTGGGAAAATTAGGGAAATTGATGATAAGACTCTGAGATTATGGCTTGGGATATGTATCACTGAATAATTGAATATTTGATATGAGGATTAGAGAACCTTAGGCCTTCGTGGCCAAAACTGTGGGGTGACATGCGTCTAACCTTGAAGGGATAGAGATATGTGATATGAGAAATTATGATGTCTTTAGGGTAATTGTAGGAAAATTATGGTTTAGGATATGAATATGTTCCGGGATTGGCCTAATAAACCGTAGGTTTTGTGTCTTTATCGCCGTAGGACCTTAGGGATGATTTAGGGATGTTTTAGGGGCATTGGGTAAGTAAATCATATGAGTATTTGACTGAAAATCAGTTCTGGTGCGTAGCAGTTTTTGCTGTCATCCCACTGTTCGCCTAGCGAACCATGTTTTTTCAGACTCACCTAGCGAAGACTCGCCCCAGACTCGCCTAGCGAGCATGCCAGCGAATGTAGCAAAGTTTCACGAAATTTGATTGTGTGCAGCGATGCCGTGATGTTTGAATTCGTGATTTCTGTGATGGATTACCATGAGTATGACAGTGGGTTTTGGGTGATATGTACACAATGACATGATGGTTTCTATGATGCGTTGATTGAATTAACATGACTAAATTACCATGATTTGATAAATTATGTGATAACATGAGATATGATGATCTATGTGATGATGATGAATATGATGAATGATGATGCACCATATGCTGTATTATGAGGATTATTATTGTGACGTGTGCATCATGCATTCATGTGCATCCATACTTCGATTCAGGACCTCGATTACTTTGACTTTAATCCCATTGTGCGGATGTGAAGTGTTTTGATGTGCTCCGGTTCTCAAGTAGAATCAATCCTATTGACGGGGATCTATGGAGGGTTGATGGCCCAGTGTCCATCGAGTTGTGATGATTGGTACCACATGTATTGAGTAGTGTTGTATTGCATTTATGAGTCTTTTGTATATATTATGACGTTATGGTCTTTGAGCATATTTGAGGAATATAAATGTGTTGAATATAATTATGTTGTCGTTTATGCATTAATTGTTATACATTGATTATTATGAACTATTTTACTCGCCCTGCCTGTTTGAATGTTACCTCCACGTGGATAACGTGCAGATGATCCAGTTTAGCCATGGATGTCATCGAGGAGTATTTTGAAGTTTTGAGTCGTTAGCCTTTATGGTTAACTTAGAGGGTCTTACTCTGATATGTAACATCAGGTTGGGTTTTTTAAGTTAAACTTTATATCGTTGAGTTATTTTGCTAACTTTCCCTTTTTGAGGAAAACTTTGATTCATGTTTTGAGTTCCTTTGTTTATGATGTTTTGATGTATTTTGGGGAAAACCCATAGTTACGGAGTATGGACCTATTTTGATGACATTGAGAAATGTACGCCCTTTTGGTGGCTTTTTATTGAGATTTATTTATTTATTTACTCTGAAATCTATGTAATTTTGCCATGATAATTATGGGGTAGAAAAGGGTGTTACAAGAAGTCATAGAAATCGTAGTTCGGGAAACTACAGGGAAAATGGGGGGAAAGAAAAAGGTTGGGTTGAGGATTGGGGCCCTTGTGCCTCTGTATTCTCATTGACAAATGAGAAATCAGAGCGTTCGTAGTTCTAAGAACTACGGTGGAAAAGGGGGGAAAAGAAGAAGGTTGGGTTGCTAGTGTGGCTTGGTTTGCAGGTGGGATTGGACCGGTTTGTACATGTTGTAGTGCTGGCTCGAGTGGTTTGGTTTTACGGATGAGTTTTAGAATTTGGGTGGAAGAATATTGATGAAGGTAGCAAGGCGTGGTACATATTGAAGAAAATACATTATTTTTATAACTTGGACAATTCAAACAATGGGCTTTTGTATTTTTTTTATAATCAATTCTCTTTTTTTTTTTTGCAAGAATGGGCTTGTAATTGTAAATGGAATTTGGAAAAAAAATTGGAATGTATTTGGATTAAATAATGGAACTTGAATGGAAATTACGCATAGGACTAGAAACTTGGAAACTGAAATAGGTTATGAATTGAAACTGGAGATGAACTCTTGTCATAAATCTCGAACTTGAATGGAAATCCTGAATGGCACGAAACATGAATTGAAATTGAAATTGAAATTGGAATTGAAACATGAATTAAGAACTTGAAATGCTTGGATTCGATACTTGAATTAAGTTGGAATGGAAATGAAACTTGAATCAAATCAAAGTAGAATTGAAGATTGAGTTGGATGGAATTAAAAGAAATGCCTGGAACTTGAATGTAAATTAAAGTTTACAACATAAATGAAACTGATTCTTGAACTGAAAACTAGAATGGTATCGAATTTGAAATGAGAACTTGATTGTGAATTTTGAAATGGAATTGAAAAGTAGAAAAAGCTTGAATGGTTTCAAACTAAATAGGAGGTTTGAATTCTCCTCTGGAAAGAAAATGAACCACATAATCAGGAGTTGCAAACGACTTGAGATATTGACCAAATGCCTCGACTTTTGATGGATATGCAACTTGACTTCATCAGGTACTTAAACTTTGATCTTGCGCAAAACCCTAATCCTAATCACTTGGTTGTTTTCAGACAGAAATCACTTAAATATGACACTTCCTTACCCTTAGAATGATCCATAACATAGGTGACCTGCGATATGAATTATGCTGCCACTACATCAAACCCTAATTGAAGGTGAACTTGATTTGATGACTCTTCAATCAAGAAGCACTGGTGAATTTGACTCAGCCTGATCATTTGATAAAGAAGCAAACGAATTGTTTGACCAAGATTAGGTCAATTGTCCATTGAATTTCCAACCACATTGCATACACACTTGACCTAATAACTTTGTCTGATCCTTGATTCGATCATGCAAGAACTGAGCTTCGCCAACAAGAAAATGAAAGTAAAAAGACACACATTTTTTGCAGGCATAATGTTTAGATGACATGAATAATGGATGTGATGCATAGATGATGAAAATGCTATAATATGTATTGATCGGCAATTCAGGGTCAAAATTGGGGTGTAACACGTAACTTAGCGCCTTGTATTTAGTTTTTCAATTTGTTGTTCCTGTTGGGTTTCTAAGGAACTCAATAATTTCCCTCTGCCAGTCGTCGTTTGCTATGTTGTCGATGGAAAAAGTTTCAAATATTTCTGGTATTAACTTCTCTGCCCCCACCAATTTTGGCATTGACAACTCTGGTCGAATAACACTAGTCAATACCAATTTATCTTTTAATTTAGCCAAGTTCTTTAATTTTTTCTTAGATACCTTGTATCTTGAGGCTAATTGGGTTAAATCATTCGCCTCTTGGTTTTTTATCAGTGGTACATGTTTAATATCCACAGTTTCAAATAGTTTAAGATTGAATTTGCCTTGACGAGGTATGCCGACAGATTATCTTTAATGCATTTACATTCTTTTTTTTAACTGTTTGATTACCAGTTTAGAGTCACCCTTTATCTCGACTTTGGTTACCCCCAAATCTAATAATATTGTAAGACCTATTATCAAGGCTTCATAGTCGGTCTCATTGTTGGAACAACGACCATTGATCTTGAGCTTATACTTAGTTAGAATTCCTTCTCTATACTTTACGAAAATCCCTATTCTCGTTCCCTTGGAAAGAATGGAACCGTCAAAATACAATTTCCATGTCAGGAACTTGACATAATTCTGCGCTATTTCTGCTACTGCATAATCCACTACGAAATCAACAATAATTTGACCTTTCACGACCTTCAAAGGCGCATAAGCTAAAGAGTATTTAGTTAGGGCTTATGCCTTTTTTCCAACTCTACTATGTAAAATTGGCTTTGACAACATGTGTTTAATTGTATCAAAGTGTGAATAAACAAACACATCTGAAGATTTTATATAATGCTTGAGTTTGGTACAAGAAAAATATAATGATAAACATAATTTTTCTATAATGGTGTATCTAGTTTCAGCATTATTCATGATTCAACTCAAATAATTATGGTTCTTTTGATGCCATTATCATCGTCTTGGGATAACATACTTCTAATTGTAGACTTATATGTAGCAATGTACAGCTTTATAGCTTTGTTTCTCATGGCAGGTGACAATGTTGGAGGCTTCGACAAGTACCTCTTAATCTCATCAAACACCTGTTGATGTTTTGGTTCCCATATGAAACCTTTTTCTTTATTTAGTCGTAGTAGCGGTGAGAATACTTTTCTCCTGCCACTCAGATTCGAAATGAATCTTCTTAGAAAGTTAATTTTTCTCAAGGACTGGAGTTGTTTTTTATTGGTCGGAGACTCAATATTTTGTATGACTTTTGTCTGGTTTGAATTTATCTCTATGTCCTTCTTGTGGACAACAAAGCCAAGAAAATTCCATGCATGAACACAAAAAGCACACTTTAACCAATTCATTTTAATCCCATGTTTCCTCGTCCTTTTGAATGGTTATCAAAGATGGCCAAGGTGGCCATTCTCGAAAGAAGATTTGATAAATATGTCATCAATGTATAATTTCATGAATGTTTCAATGAAGTCATGAAACATATAATTCATTACTCTCTAGTAAGTGGCACTAACGTTCTTCAGGCCAAAAGGCATCAATAACCATTCATATTTGCCTAAGGTCTCTGGGCATTGAAATGTCATTTTGTCTACGTCTTCTTCTATATTTTTTCACCTTTCTTCATTCACTCTCTATTTCTCTTCATCTTCAATCACCTTCATTGGTCCATTTCGCTGCAATTCAACCTCATCTTCACACTGCATCTTTAGCCTTTATACAATTCTTCAATCTCCTTCAAAGTTTCAACCACCTTTAAATCCATCTCTGCCATAATCCCGCGATCACACACCAACAAAATTTAACACAACACTCTGCAATACAAAAATTCAACACCAACACAGAAGCCAACTCAAACAATTCATCAAAATTCTGCAACGAGCCTGCAAAATCAAACAGCACAACAAATCACCACAAGAATTTACAACTGCGAAACACAATTCGCAAAGAAAATCACAATAAGAAATTTTAACTGCATCATCAACAAGATTTAACAATAATAACACGTCAACACAATGGAAAACAACGCTCATTGAATTGAGAAGAGAAGAAGATATGAAGCTGAGCAAAAAGCATACCTAAGCATAAATTCATCTTAAATTTCATTTTGCTTTGAATTTGACTCGCACCAGAAAACCTCATTGTCTCGCAGGTAAGCTTTGTTCTTCCCTTACGCGTTAACTCTTGTCACCGCCATGTAGTCGGACGCACGAGGCATTAAATACATAAGGGATTGGGCTCAGATTCCCCTTTTATGGTATTTAACTTGCGAATTTTGAAACATAGGGTCCAGTTAATTCTTGTTTTGTTTTTGAGCTGTATGAAGAATTTGATGAAATCATCGATGGATTAGAATAGAGAGATATGAAACAAGTGAAGTGATGTGTAGGTCGATTAGATTCGTGCTCCGCCGTCGTCGACAATGAGCTCCAACGCGGTGGAGTTGTGTTTCTGGCCAGTGAAGAATTTGAATATATATATATATATATATATATATATATATATATATATATATATATATATATATATATATATATATATATATATATATATATATATATATATATATATATATATATATATATATATACACACACACACACACACACACACACACACACACACACACATATATATATATATATATATATATATATATATATATATATATATATATATATATATATATATATATATATATATATATATATATATATATATATATATATATAGAGAGAGAGAGAGAGAGAGAGAGAGAGAGAGAGAGAGAGGTGTGATAATCAGAGACATGAGATGGATGAGTACTTTAGTTTGAACCTTGCTTGTTTATTCTCATGAGCTAGTTAAGGCCTTCTGTAACGCCCATTTTTAATTATTTGGTTTTCTCGTATTATTTGTTTTTCTGTGCGTTATGTGTGGAATTTGGTTGGAGAATTAAGTTCCAAAATATTAGAAAATATGATTAATAATAATAATAATAATAATATGATGATGATTAATAGTGTTTATTATTAATATTATTGTTATTATTGTTATATTTAAATATTATTGGAAGTGGTTTGGAAATTAAAGGAAAATAAGAGATATTATTTTTGGAATAAAGAAATGAGAATTATTATTATTTTGGGAATAAAAAGAAAATAAAGGTGAATTATTTGGGATTAAGGGTATTGTTGGCAATTTGGAAAAAATAGAAATTGAAGAGGAAGAACACAAACACGGTTGAAGGAGAAGAACACGATCAAGAGGGTAGAAGCAAGAGCAAGCTTGGCAGGAAGAACATAAAGGCTGTTGGATTTTGTGAATTCTTGAAGCTTTGTCATCATCAAGCTGCATTTGAGGTAAGGGGGGGGGGGGGGGGGGGGGGGGAATTGATCGGTTAAATGGTATTTGCATGAGTAATTGGTAGAAAGGGGAAATTCCCTAGTTCCCATGATTGATGATGATCTAATGTTGTTGCATGTTGTTAATTCTGATATGTTTATGATTATAGTGTTAGAATTCATTTGCATGTGCTGTGGAGTATTGGATTGAGTGAAATTGGGGTTTCCGGGTAATGCGTAGTTTTATGCCGGAAGTTGGTAAATTGAGCAGATATGAGGGTTTATTGGGTAAAACTGAGTTTGGATGTTGTAGTTAGGTGGTAGGACCTTAAGCCGATGATTCTGGTGTTGTCCCGATGAAAATTGGAGAGTGGGAGGGCTGTTGAATTCTGAGCAGCAGTTTTATTTTTTTTCCAGAAATCGCAGACTTTCGCTAACCCATCGCTAGGCAAAAGCGCAGCGAGCCTTCGCTGGCAGCTCGCGTAGCGAGCGTGTAGCGAGCCATTACAGTGGTTGTTTTTCTGTACTCGCTAGCAAGTTCGCTGAGCGAGGCGGGTAGCGAACACTTCTAGTAGCTCAGAAGTGTGACTCGCGAGGAGGTTCGCTAGGCGAACGTATAGCGAGCATTCGCTAGGAGCTCGCGTAGCGAGCAGGGAGCGAACGTAGCAGGTTTTGGTTTTTGAGAGCTGTGTACAGCTGTTGGCGCTGAGTGTGATCGGTCTGATGTGTTGTGATGATATTTGAGTGCTGAGAGTATGTTGAAGGTTATGAGGGCCGTGTGGCCGGCGTGTATCGCATTTGACATAATCGGTGGATTATGTGATATGTAAAGATGTGTATGTGTTATATGTGATATATGATGGATCCGTAGGATCGATACGCCTGTGCGTGTTGTGTTTATATGTTGTGGGAGGAGTGGATCAGTAGGATCGGATTGCATTTTGTGTGCTAGACGTGTATGTGATGCGTGATATATGTATGATACATTACGAGATATGGTTAGGGGACCGTGTGTGCTGATTATGTGTGATTGTTGTGGTGTGCGTGCATTGGGGTTATGCATGGCGTGTTGTGTTGTGTGCTCCCTGTGAGGAGGGTGATGGCCAGGTGTCCATCAATATTGTTGTTGTGCTCCCTGTGTGGAGGGTGATGGCCCAGTGACCATCGGAGATGTGCTCCAAGTGTGGATGGTGATGGTCAGGTGTCCATCGATAGTGTTGTTGTGCTCCCCGTGTGGAGGGTTGATGGCCCAGTTCCCATCGGTGATGTGTACTCCTTTGTGGAGGGTTGATGGCTCGGTGCCCATCGTTGTTGTGAGTCGGTACCGCATATCATTGTGTGAGTGACATGTGTTGCATTGTTATATGTAGTGATTGTTGATGGTGGGACAGTAGGTCCGACTGTGTTGTATATGAAATGATGTTTTATATGTTTCTTCCTTGATTTCATGTACATTTATATCGTTAATATTTGATTGTGAATTCTCACCCCTTTGTTGTTGTTGTGGTCTGTGCTTCTTTGGAAGTACAGACAATCCAGGTGTATAGCTAGCTTGGATTGTGGCAGTGTCATAGGATTACTCTGATACGTAATATCGGGGCTTTTGGGAGTATTTATGGTTTATTGATGATTATGTGTGCCCCCGTGGCGTATCTTATTTTGTGGGATTAGTAATGATGTTTGATGGATGTAATTTTGGGCAATGGTCGTACATGATGTATATGATGATGTTGATTGGCGACGACGATGTATATATATATTATGTGTTATGACAGACTACTTCTGTTTCTGCTGAAAATTTTATTGGAAATCAGTTTTTTTAAATGATTTATGGAATTTCATTGAGGAATGTGACATCCGGTTGTGGGAGAAACTCTGATAATTGTTGATTTTAATTGTTTTATTTTATTTTTGGGAAACGGGGTGTTACAAGTTGGTATCAGAGCAGGTCGGTCCGTCCGGCCAGTGTAGTGTTTTGAGTCTGTCTGTAGGATAGAGTTGGTTGTTTTCTGTTAACCTGGATTGTTGTTGTTGAGCAGTATGGATGGGAGGAATGATGCGGCGTTGGCTGCTGCTATGCAAGCAATGGCAGAAGTGGTGGCTAATCAGAATCTGGCTGCGGGTGCTCAGTTTAGAGACTTGACGCAATTCCAGAGCAACAAGCCACCGAAGTTTGAAGGTGGGATTTTGGATCCGGCCGCTGCACAGAAGTGGCTGAAGGCGATAGAGAAGATCTTCATAACCATGGGGTGCAGTGACGAGCAGAAAGTGAGATTTGGCACTCACATGTTAGAGGGAGAAGCTGAAGCTTGGTGGGATAATTATCGTCAGAGGATGGAGGCTTCGGGGACTCTGATTACTTGGGAGGTGGTTCGATCTGGATTTCTGGAGAAGTATTTTCCAGAAGATATCAGAAGTGCTAAAGAGGTTGAATTTTTAGAGCTGAAGCAAGGTAGTATGTCGGTGGCCGAGTATGCGGCCAAGTTTGAGGAATTGGCTCAGTATTGTCCCCATTACAATACTGAGGAGGCAATGACTTCTAAATGCTTGAAATTTGAGAATGGGCTGAGGCCGGAGATCAAGATGGGGATTGCGTGTCAGAAGATCAGGAGCTATCCTGAGTTGGTGAGTAGAAGCCGGATTTATGATAATGATAACCGTGCAAGGATTGCACACTACAAGACGGTGAATGACCGTAAGGGTAAACAAAGGTTTGGTGGTACTCCTTACAGTGTTCCGACTGATAAGGGGAAGTTCAAGGGTGTTGTTGATAGGAAGCCCAGAGAAGGAAGGGCAGTTGCTGGTACAAGTGTTTCTGGTGCAGTGGCATGGGTCATCGTGCCAATGATTGTCCTCATGAAGCGAAGAAGTGCTTCAAGTGTGGGAATCCGGGCCATGTGATGGAGGATTGTAGGATTAATATGCCTACTTGCTATAACTGCAGTGAGAAAGGCTATATTAGTACTCATGGTGAGAAGCCGAGGAGGGCTCAAGCGCCTCAAGTTGGCGGGAAACTGTTTATTGTGGTGGGAACTCAGTCGGCGGATGAGGAGCGTTCGATCAAAGGTACTTGTTTTATCAATAACATTCCTTTGACTGCTATGATTGACACGGGTGCGACCCACTCGTTTATCTCTGTTGATTGTGTGAAGAGGTTAGGTTTGGTGCCGACTACTCTTGAGCGGCGGATGACTATTGAAACCCCCTCGATTGGTTCAGTGACTACTTTGTTAGTGTGTTTGAAGTGTCCACTGACTATTTTTGGTCGAGACTTCGGTGTGGATTTGATTTGTTTTCCACTTGGTGGTTTGGATGTTATACTGGGTATGAACTGGTTGGAGTTCAACCGAGTGTACATCGATTATTTTCGGAAGGTGTTATTGTTTCTGACTCCAGAAGAGGAAGCGTTGGCAGATTCATTGTCTAGTAAGGAATTGAGGACCTTGTTGGAGGATGAAGCTCAGGTGTTTTCTTTATTTGCATCGTTGTCAGTTGACAACAAGGCGTTGTTGGATGAGTTGGCTGTGGTGAATGAATTTCCGGAGGTGTGTCCCAGATGATATTTCAGATTTGCCTCCAAAGAGAGAAGTTGAGTTCGGCATTGATCTTATTCCTGGTACGAGGCCTATTTCTATGGCGTCGTACAGGATGTCGGCAGTGGAGTTGGCCGAGTTGAAATCTCAGATTAGAGAGTTGCTGAATAGGAAGTTTATCAGACCAAGTGTGTCGCCGTGGAGAGCTCCAGTGTTGTTAGTGAAGAAGAAGGATGGTAGCATGCGGTTATGCATCGATTACCGCCAGTTGAACAAAGTGACCATCAAGAACAAATATCCTCTTCCCATGATTGATGATTTGATGGATCAGTTGGTGGGAGCTCGTGTGTTCAGTAAGATTGACTTGAGTCGGGTTATCATCAGATCAGAGTGAAGGAAGGAGATATTCAGAAGACGGCGTTTAGAACTCAATATGGACATTACGAGTATGCGGTAATGCCTTTCGGAGTGTCTAATGCGTCGGGCGTGTTCATGGAGCATATGAACCGTATCTTCCATTCTTATTTGGATCAGTTTATTGTCGTGTTTATTGATGATATACTGATTTATTCCAAGTCTAAGGAAGAGCATGCGGGACATCTGAGGTTTGCTTTGCAAGTGTTGAAAGATAACAAGTTGTTTGCTAAGTTATCGAAGTGTGAGTTCTGGTTGAAGACAGTGAGTTTCTTGGGGCACGTTATTTCTGGTGATGGTGTTTCGGTAGATCCATCTAAGGTGAGTGCGGTGTTACAGTGGGAACCGCCGAAGACGGTAGCAGAGGTTAGAAGCTTTTTGGGTTTGGCTGGTTACTACCGAAGATTTATTGAAGGTTTTTCCAGATTGGCGTTGCCATTGACTCAGTTGACAAGGAAAGATCAAGTGTTTGTGTGGGATGCTGCTTGTGAAGAGAGTTTTGTGGAGCTGAAAAAGAGATTGACTTCGGCGCCGGTGTTGGTGTTACCGAATCCGAGTGAGTCTTTTGTGGTGTATTGTGATGCGTCTAAGATGGGATTGGGCAGAGTTCTTATGCATAATGGAAAAGTGGTAGCTTATGCTTCACGGTAGTTGAGGGTGCATGAACGGAATTATCCTACTCATGACCTTGAATTGGCTGCGGTGGTCTTTGTTTTAAAGATTTGGAGACATTATTTTTATGGTTCGAGGTTTGAGATGTTCAGTGATCACAAAAGTTTGAAGTACCTGTTTGATCAGAAAGAGTTGAATATGCGGCAGAGAAGGTGGTTAGAATTCCTGAAAGATTATGATTTTAGTTTGAGTTATCACCCAGGAAAAGCGAATGTTGTTGCGGATGCGTTGAGCAGGAAGACAATTCATATGTCAGCTTTGATGGTAAAAGAGATGGAGCTTATTGAGTAGTTTCGAGATTTGAGCATGGTTTGTGAATTTACGGCTGATGGTGTGATGTTGGGTAAATTGCAAGTAAAAAATGATTTCTTGGATATGATAAAAGAACATCGTAAGTTGGATGTGAAACTTGTGTATGATGGGCTAAAGACGTGTCTACTTATGCGTCTAGCGGTATCTTACTGCAAGTGCACAGCCTATCGAAGTAATATTTAAGATTATCGATCCACAGGGATTCTATTGTTACTTAGTGCTAGATGAACTTCTAGTTTAGCTAAGGCGAAATGGTTGTCACGATTGTTGTTGATTTTTAAGACTATTAAAGACGGAATTAGATTTAAGTTTTTAATAAAGTAATACTAAGGCGGTCGGTATGTAATTATACTAACTTAGGTGGGTCGATCTAACCTAGGCTTATAGAGATGTTCACTTAATCTATTCGGTAGAGATTACTAGTTTAAATACCCTCAACTCACACTCTCGTGGTCTTATATCAGATCTTATCCCTAAAGCCCTATGCCTGCTCTCGCTAGCTCATAAGTGTTTAGAGGTAATTTTTGGAAACTTAGTAATTCTAATTTATCTTAAAGCGCTCTCGCTGTGTTTAATTTAAATGCCTAACTTTAGCTATCTGGTTAAAATCTCACACTCTCGTGGTCTTGACCCAACCTAATACCCTTTTCTTACTCTCGTAACGAAAAGGTCTATTTCAATTAAAAAGTATCAGCCAGAATGTTAAGTGATTAATTATTTTCAGCCTATGGTTATATTTTACCGGTTAAGTTTGTTATAACTACATACCGCCCTAAGGTGTTTAGCTACTCATCGAGGTTGAACCAGACAGAGAATTAAATAATAACTTACTCATGGCAGAAAAATAAATAGACATTATAATTAAATTAAATTGCAATAAATTGAAAAACCTGATTAACAAATATTTGAGCAGACTCCTTCTTCCACAGACCGGAAAGCTTGGAGTAGGCGGAAATTAAAAATAAACGAATGCTGAAGGTTTAGAAACAAATAAATGTATAACAATTTCCTGATGTTGGAAATTGTTATACGGTTGGTTTGGATACAAATAAAAACGAAACAGAAACTAAAAATAATGCTGGAATGGAAATGTTGGTTCGTAAAGCAGTTTGACAGAGCTTCCGCAGGAATTTTGAATAATGAAGTCTATCCTTGAGTTCACAGAGCTTGTACTATTTATAGAGTCTTTAATGGGCTGGATTCTTGGTCCTTTGTTGCATGGGCCTTGCTGAAGTTGTTGAGGAAATGCTGGACGTGGCAACAAAAATGGGAGAAGTGGTCTTCACGTGCTGCCTTGAGGAGAAATAAGAGGAGAAGTGGTCTTCAAGTGGTGCCTTGACGTAGTCTGAGTCAAAACCAAGTTTTATCCTTGTCATGGGCGTGACAAGGTCTTCACGTTCGTAATTTGAGGATTTTAAGTGTCACGGTCGTGACCACTCTCTTACGGTCGTGATGGCCCAAATTGGGGTGTCACGGTCGTGACACCCTTGTAACGATCGTGGCTGCAACAAATTATGCAGTCTTTTTGCAGGCTTCTGCATTTCTTCATCTCCTTGTGGTCTCTTTTGTTCCTTTTCTCTTAATTCATGATTTAGCTTCACATAACGATGTACCTGCAAAATAGTAAGAAAAACTCGAGAAATCGAGTGTTAAAACGGTGAATGCGCGATAAAACGTCAATGAAATCTAGCGATATAATCGATGCGTTTTCTTGTTATCAAACTTCCCCAAACTTAAACCTTTGCTTGTCCTCAAGCAAATAGTCGGTTGAAAATCGGCGGACACGAATTTACTCACGCATACTCATAACAAACCGTACGGTGGATCGTTTTGTCGGATAATCCGGTACTTTGATAGAACACTATCGATACACTAATGACACAAGCAACAAGCTATGTCGTCGACTTCCCGTCAAACGAAACAATCGGCAATCACATTACGATTTCACCTAGAGTTTTTCGATCTTATTTCGCCCGGTTTCATTCTAGCGCAGTCACATTAAGCCCTTTGCCTTAGCACGCACGTAGTGGAGTAGCCGGTTAGCGATTTTGATCCTTTTTGAGCACGGGGTCTGGTACACGAGTGTGGTAACCCTTCATTTTTTTATCCGATTTGGAGGTTGTGGGGGATCGAGCCGTAGCACGCCCTACCGAGTTCAGAACCAGTACCTCTGAACCAACTCGCAACGGATTCCTTCTCATATTTCTCGTTTCGTATATGCGACCGTGTACTTTGGTGCAATTTCTTTTCATTTTTGCATCGAGATATGAAGGATCATTATTGATTAGGCATCAAACGCTTATATTCATCGGCTCCCCACGTGGTTTGTGTTCAGACGGTGCTGACTGCTAGTATAAACTACTAGGGGTTACTTTTGAACTGAAACTAAAAGTGTACTCGTAATGGTAATCGGGATGGAATTGCTTAAGTAGGGAGTCAAAGATGTCAAGATTGTATTGATCTTGTTAAATCGTTCTTGGCTTCCTAGTTACGATTCCGTAGGTAAGTCGGGTAATGTGAATAATTAGAGATTTTATTTTTCTGGTACAGCTAAATAATCGGGGAAAGTTCGAGATTAAAGAAAATAGCGCACAGATTTGCTCATTTCATTAATTTGCTAAAAGAAATACAACGGAATTGAAAGTACAACGAAATGAAAAAGTGCGGAAATGAAATAGCGTACGGAATTGAAGGTGTCCTCAATGTTGTGATATAAATGCGGTACAAATACAGTACAAGACTAAAACGAAAAACAAACATAAAAGTACTATGGCTGCTGAGGACCGCGGGCTCGGCCTCTGGTGCGAGAGCGGCGTCTGGAGGGAGTCGCGTCGGGATCAGAACCGGTGCCGGAGGTAGCAGTAATGCTAATGCGGAGCGCTTCTAGCTCGCTGAAAATTTCTCCAAACCGCTCATTAGTGGCCTTCTGGTTTGCAGCAATAGTGCCGAGTAAAGCATCATACTGCGCCTTCTGCCTTCGCTCCAGTGCGGCGTTCATCTGGTTCTGCTGATGAATCGCAAGGAGGACTTCCTCAAGTGTGACTGCGGGAGCAGGGGGCTGTCGGGTAGATGTCTCTGGGATATCCTGGACAGACTCAGCTGCATCCATAGCGTCCTGCATCTCGTCCGCTGGAGCGTCTGCCTGATCATCATGAACCGGGACGTGATCGGCAGCAGCAGGTAAAACAAAGAGCCAGTTGGCTCGGTTGGATGGATCGATGCGGCTGCGGGACGGTAGAATGATGTGGTGGAAAATGGTGCCATTGACAACAGGGCTATACCTGCCATCCTCTCTCTGCGCGATCAGGTGGGCGGACCTGCAATAGCTCTTGGTGAGGAATTCAGCGGCTAGGTGAGGCTGATTAACGAGCGCGTCACCAAGCCCCAACTGAATGGCGAGGGCGGTGACAATGCCGCCTATGAAGAACGGGGAGGAGCCTTTCTGTGCAATGGCCTGGATATGATGAAGCATGAAAGGGGCAGCGTTGATCGGCTCGTCATTAAGCGCGCAGTGTAAGAACAGAAGCTCCTTGGAGTTGAGCTTATGGTTGCTTTCTCTAGCGAAGATTGTGTTGCAGATGACCCGGTGAAAATAGCGAATTGTCGGGTTGTGGATGTGTGTGGCGTTGAGGCTCTGGAAGGTGGATGCACGGGTGTTGGTTAAGTCGTGCCATAGAGTGAAAGCTTGTTCACTAAAATTATCGGGCACGCGACGGTGGGCTTCAGTTCCGTGATCGAAGCCTAACAACTCGGCTATCCTGGTTTGCGGAAGATTGAACTCTTGGCCATGCAATCTGAATGTTGCGATGCCGGTGAGCTGACTCTGAGAACCGGGAGGGGTGATGTAACTATAAGAGCTTAAGAACTCCAGCGTCAGAAGTTCGAATGTGGGCTGAGGTTGCCGGCAGAGATCCCACAGACCGACCTTTTGCAGTAGGCTTTGAACGCTGGCGAGCATTCCGAGTTCCCTCAAACAGTCAGTGACAATGTAGCGGGTAGGTTGCACACCGCGGTTTTGGAATCGGATGAAACGGTCTCTCTGGGTTACTCCAGCTTCACCTTCTCTAAAAGTGATGGAATCCATAGCATGCAAGAGTGAAGAGTGAGGGAAGAAGGTTTTTGTGAGGTTTTGTGAGAAAAATGGTAGAATGAGGGAGATAGAGGTTCGGGTTAAATACGGGAAAGTGTTAATGAGATGGGTTATGATAATGGGAGTTTAATGAGGGTAATGGGGAGGTTACGGCGGTTAAGGAAGGAATGGGTAGTTTTTTGGGGGAGTTATGGAGGAAGAAGAAGAAGGGGCACAATGAGAAACAGTTCTGTTTCTCACGATTCCTGTAATAGAGGTAGTCACGGTCGTGACAGGGGCGTGACGGTCGTGACACGCTAATTAAGCACGTCACGATCGTAAGATGGGCGTGACGACCGTGAGGGCATGCTTGCTGAATAATTCCCAGAAAAGAACATTTTCTCACGTGATTCATAAATTAATAAAAATTTATTTTCTTTATTAACACTTATATTAAATAAACACCATATTGTATATAAATTGCAACACAGTATTATACGAACTTGCATGAGAGATTGTATACATGAAATAATGCAGGCATAACAGTATATAGAAAAAATATATAAGTTGCTAAAAATGGAGAAATATTTGGAATTAAAGGTGCATTGCATAAAGTAAAAAAATGAAATTACAAAAACGGAAATTACGGTATGAAATTGTTGCGAAAGATAAATTTAACTAGAAACGAAAACAATGAGAAAAAAAATAAACTAAATCACTTATAGCATGTTCAAAGGCGTTTCTTTAGGTCTTCGATGGCGGAGTCCAAGTGATAGAATTGTTCGCAGGCCATGTCAGTCAATCCTATAATGTCCAATCGCATGCTCTTAATGTCTTCTTTAAACAGATTAATGTCAGTTTGGTAAGCATGGAGAGTGTTCATGATGTTTTGTAAGTTGTTAGCGTAATCTCCTTGATTCACTTCAGGGGTTTCATGAACTTTGTCAGTTGGGTCAATGTCATGGTAACCAGGAGGTGTCTCAGGGTCAGTTTCAACAGCGGTCATTATATCATCTGTTATCCTGTGAGACTGAGGTGTTTCGGGAGTAGCTGGATAATCAGGTGGGTTTAACTCATACAGCCAGTTATCCTTATTGTGAACACTTACTCTAGCATGATTAGGCAATGTGAACAGGGTTACTACTTCGTTCCGGATTAGGTACTCAAAAGGTGGATGTCCTAAATTCCTTATGATATGTCTATTGAAGCAGAATTTAAGATTCATTGGGCGGATGGTTCCTAGACGGTTGCACCTGTCCAGTTGGTACCTAAGTCCTATGGCATCAGCAATCATGGTTACAAGACCTCCTACTAATATAGGTAATTCAGGTTCTTCTTGGATGCGGGTGAAGGTTTGCATCATGAAAGGTACACCATTAACAGACTGTCCATTAGTGAAACATGACATAATAAATACTTCATCTTTAGAAACTCCGGTGATGTTTTCTTCTTTTCCAAAGAAGGTGTGGGCAAGGAATTTATGGAAGTAACGGAGAGCAGGATTATGGATCTCATCATTATTCATGTTATTTGGTTCAGGGTGGTAGTTTCCGGTTAGAGTTCCCCAAAAGAAGTCTAGCTCCACATCCATCAATTCTACCTGTGTGGTAGTGAAAGCGAATGGTCCACTAGGGAATCCTAACAAGTCAGCTAGTTCTTTATGGTTAAAGTCGTATTCTATTCCAAATAGGCGGAAACTAATAAATCCTTTCCTAAATCCAAAACCGCGCTCAGGTAGGTAAAGGAAGGAGCTAAGGAACTCAAGGGTAAGCTCGCGGTAAGTCGCAAACTTATGTTGGATCAATGCATTCTCCCATCCGAGTCGGTTGAACAAGTACATGACACTATCATGTATACCTAGGGTTTCCATAGTCTTATCATCTGGGTACAGGGTCAAATCCATTTGCCTCTGTGATAACTCTTCAAACTTCATTCTTTGGTTCCTACCTCTAAATTTGGTTTCCATATAGTTAATTGGTTGGTTAGCCATGGTCAGTGCAAATATGGGGGAAACAAATCAGTGGAAAAGACTTTAGAAAATCTGTAAAAAGTGATTTAAGATAAAAATAAGAAAATGAAATGCATAATGTAATGGCGATAATAGTAATGTAAAATAAAACTGACAAAACAATTTAAACAAATAGTAAAAACGATAAATAACAATGTGCTAAAAGAAAAGAATAGTTAAAATAAGTAAATAAGTAAATGGGTTGCCTCCCACTAAGCGCTGTTTTTATTGTCAAAAGCCTGACGTAATGCTTGGTTTAGATTAATCAGGGGAATTAGTGGACAATTCTAAAAGCTTTAGATTATTCGCATAATCTCTATTTTCAACTTTATGATAGTGTTTTAGACGTTGTCCGTTTACTATGAATGGTTCACTATTCTCACCCTTAATTTCTATTGCTCCACTTGGGAATACTTTAGTTATATCAAAGGGTCCTGACCATCTAGACTTTAATTTTCCAGGAAAGAGCCTAAGTCTTGAATTAAAGAGGAGTACAACGTCTCCCACACTAAATTCTTTCCTAGATAGGCGTTTATCATGCCATCGCTTGGTTCTTTCTTTATATATCTTAGCATTCTCATATGCATCTAACCTTAATTCTTCTAATTCGTTAATGTCTAGGATTCGCTTTTCTCCTGCAGCATTATAGTTTATATTGAGAGTTCTGATCGCCCAATAAGCTTTGTGTTCTAGTTCTACTGGGAGGTGACAAGATTTTCCATAAACTAGTTTGAAAGGTGTAGTACCTATGGGTGTCTTGTAAGTGGTCCTATAAGCCCATAGAGCTTCACTAAGTTTAGATGACCAATCTTTCCGAGATATGGCGACAGTCTTTTCTAAGATTTGTTTAATCTTTCTGTTTGAGACTTCGACCTGTCCACTTGTTTGTGGGTGATATGGTGTAGCCACACGGTGTCTTACTCCATACTTAGATAGTAATTTGTCAAAGATTTTTGAAATGAAGTGCGAGCCACCGTCACTTATGACTAGTCGAGGCACACCAAATCTGGGAAAGATTATATTTTTGAAAAGCTTTATTACTACTCGTGTATCGTTTGTAGGAGAAGCTATGGCTTCAATCCATTTCGAGACATAGTCAACAGCTACGAGTATGTAATTATTACCGAAAGATGATGGGAATGGTCCCATGAAATCTATTCCCCAGACGTCGAAGATTTCTACTTCTAAAATTCCCTTTTGGGGCATCTCATCTCTTCTTGAAATATTGCCAGTGCGTTGACACCGATCGCAATTTATAACAGCGATGTGGACATCCTTCCATAGATTAGGCCAGAATAGGCCGGCTTGCAAGATTTTTGCACAAGTCTTGGAAGTGCTTGCATGTCCACCATAAGGAGATGAATGGCATTGAGCAATGACATCTTCTATTTCTTCTTCGGGAATACATCGGCGAAAGATTCCATCTGGTCCTCTTTTGAACAATAATGGTTCATCCCAATAGTAATGTTTCAGATTATGAAAGAATTTCTTTTTCTGCTGATAGGTTAGATCGGGTGGAAGAGCTCCTGCGGCTAGGTAGTTGACAATGTCAGCGTACCATGGCAGTCCTACAGTTGTCTGTATTGTTTCCACGGATTCTGGTTCATTTATATCTAACTGCGCTAGGTCGCTTCCTATTTGTGCTATCAGCTGTTCATACGGAAAATCATCGTTAATCGGCACTTGTTCGGGTTTAATACCTTCTATTCTAGATAAATGGTCCGCTACGACGTTTTCAGTACCTTTCTTATCTTTTATTTCTAGATCAAACTCTTGTAAGAGTAAAATCCATCTTAAGAGTCTTGGTTTAGCATCTTTCTTAGTTAATAGATATCGGATAGCAGCATGGTCTGTGTAAATGATTATTTTCGCTCCAACTAGGTAAGAGCGGAATTTGTCAAGCGCAAAGACAACTGCTAGCAATTCTTTTTCTGTAGTAGCGTAGTTCATCTGGGCAGAATCCAAGGTTCTACTGGCATAGTAAATCGCATGGAGTTTCCTTTCCTTTCTCTGGCCCAGGACTGCGCCTACAGCATAGTCACTCACATCGCACATGATTTCAAAAGGTAATCTCCAGTCGGGGGGTTGCATGATTGGTGCGGTGATGAGGGTTGTTTTTAGAGTTTCGAATGCTTTAAGACAATCTTCATTGAATATGAACTCAGCGTCTTTCATTAATAACCCAGTGAGAGGTTTAGTGATTTTCGAGAAATCTTTGATGAATCGTCGATAAAAACCGGCGTGTCCTAAAAAGCTTCGTATTTCTCGAACGGTTTTAGGGGGTTGGAGATCTTTTATTACTTCGATCTTAGCTTTATCAACTTCAATTCCCTTGTCAGATATTACATGACCTAATACTATTCCTTCGTTGACCATAAAATGACATTTCTCCCAGTTAAGCACGAGATTTACTTTTACACACCTTTCTAACACCATTTCTAAGTTCGATAAGCATCCTTCAAAACTTTGCCCGCATACAGAGAAGTCGTCCATGAACACTTCCATGATGTTTTCTATAAAATTTGCGAAGATTGACATCATACATCTTTGAAAGGTTGCAGGAGCGTTGCATAATCCAAAGGGCATTCGCCTATAAGCGAACGTTCCATAAGGACATGTGAATGTAGTCTTCTCTTGATCGTCAGGATGGATAGGGATTTGGAAAAATCCTGAGTAACCATCAAGGTAACAGAAGTAAGAATGCTTGGCTAATCGTTCTAACATTTGATCTATGAAAGGTAGTGGGAAATGATCTTTTCGAGTGGCTTTGTTTAGTTTACGATAATCTATGCACACTCTATATCCCGTCACTACTCTTTGCGATATCGATTCGCCTTGAGCGTTTTTTACTACAGTGATACCTCCTTTCTTTGGCACTACATGTATTGGACTAACCCATTCACTATCAGAGATTGGATATATTATCCCGGCATCTAATAATTTCTTGACTTCTTCTTTTACTACAGTGCTAAGGGTTGGGTTAATTCTTCTTTGAGATTCTCTGGAGGTTCTGCAATCTTCTTCTAGCAGAATACGATGCATGCAAACTGAAGGACATATTCCTTTGAGATCAGATATGTTATATCCTAATGCAGTTGGATATTTCTTCAAGACATCTAAAAGTTTCTTTGTTTCTATAGTTCCTAAACTGGAATTTACTATAACTGGTCTTTTACATTCAACGTCTAAGAATTCGTACCTTAGGTTATGAGGTAAAGTTTTTAACCCTAATGTAGGTTTATCTTTACTTGGCATGGGATCCGGTGTAAGTGCTAAACTTTCGCTCAGACTAACATCCTGATACGGTTTTCGCCAATTATCATCTTCGAAAATCGGAGGGATTTGAATTTTCATTATTTCAGAATAAGTGGTCTCCTTCAGTTCCATTTCTCTTACACATTCGTCAATTACGTCCATTAGATAGCATGTATCCTCTATAGCTGGTGATTGTAAGAATTGTGTTAAAACAAATTCAACTTTCTCTTCACCTACTTCAAAGGTTAGCTTTCCTCTTTTCACGTCTATTATAGCTCCGACGGTAGCTAAGAATGGTCTTCCTAGTATGATAGGTGTAGTGGAGTCTTCAGAGATGTCCATGATTATAAAATCAGTAGGAATGTAGAATTGTCCTATACGTACTGGGACGTTTTCTAGGATGCCTACAGGATATTTAACAGAGCGATCGGCTAGTTGAACAGACATTTTAGTTGGTCTTAGGTCTCCCATGTCTAGCCTTTTGCAAATAGTTAAGGGCATAACACTGATACTGTCTCCTAAATCGCATAGAGCTTTGTCAATGACGAATTTTCCTATTACACAGGGTATAGAAAAACTTCCTGGATCTTTTAGCTTAGGAGGCATGTTATTCTGAATTATGGCGCTACACTCGGCAGTAAGTGTAACTGTTCCGTTATCCTCTATCTTTTTCTTATTGGATAAGATTTCTTTTAAAAACTTAGCATACGAGGGTATTTGGATAATTGCTTCTGTAAACGGAATAGTAATATTCAACTGTTTCAGAAGTTCGACAAATTTCTTAAATTGACCCGTCGTCTTGGAACTTACTAATCTTTGAGGGTACGGAATTGGTGGTTTATAGGGTGGTGGAGGCACATAAGGTTGTTCTTTCTCCACTACCTCTCGATTGTCATCTTCCTTTTCTTCTGGATCATTCACCACTTCAGTCGGTTTATCCGGTTTTTGGTACATGGCTGGATTGTCAAGTCTTGGATCGGTAGGTCCGTCAAGTTCCTTGCCACTTCTTAATATTACAGCGTTAGCATGTTCTTTTGGATTAGGTTGAGGTTGTCCAGGGAATACTCCAGCTGGTGCAGCAGTAGGTGCTTGTTGTTGAGCTACTTGTGAAATCTGAGTTTCAAGCATTTTGTTATGTGTAGCTAATGCGTCTACTTTGCTCACTAATTGTTTAATCTGCTCACTAGTGTGAATGTTTTGGTTTAAGAAGTCCTTGTTTGTCTGAGATTGGCTAGCTATAAAGCTCTCCATCATCAATTCAAGGTTCGATTTTCTGGGGATATTAGGAGCAGTCTTTTGATATCCTGGTGATGTAGCTGGTGCTTGACCTGGTGCGTAATAAGCATTGTTATTCTTATAGGAGAAGTTCGGATGATTCTTCCAACCTGGGTTGTACGTGTTTGAGTAAGGGTTTCCTTGAGCATAATTCACTTGATCAGTGGGAGTTCCTGTCAATAGTTGACAATCAGAAACTTCGTGTCCTAGGACTCCACATAACTCACAGTTAGGTGTTACTGCAGCCACGGTGGCTGCAGGTGTTATGGCCAAGTTATCGATCTTTTGGCTTAGTTGGTCAAACTTCGCATTGACTTGGTCCATACTACTTACTTCGTACATACCTCCCTTTGTTGGTTTCTCAGTTGCGACTCTCTCGCTTCCCCAAAGGTAATGATTTTGAGCCATACTTTCGATAAGTGCATAGACATCTCTATATTCTTTGTCCATCAATGCACCACCCGCGGCAGCGTCAATTGTCATTCTTGTATTGTACAAGAGTCCATTATAGAAGGTATGGATGACCATCCAGTCTATTAATCCATGATGTGGACAAAGTCTAAGTAGATCCTTATAGCGTTCCCAAGCTTCGAATAATGATTCACTTTCTCTTTGCTTAAATCCGTTGATCTGAGCTCTCAGCATGGCTGTCTTGCTAGGTGGAAAATACCTATTCAAGAAAAATTTCTTAAGTTCTGCCCACGTAGTTACTGAGTTCGAAGGCAGAGATTGAAGCCAAGCTCTTGCTCTGTCTCGAAGTGAAAAAGGAAATAAACGTAGTCTAATAGCTTCTTGGGTAACTCCATTGGCTTTTACGGTATCTGCATATTGCACAAAGATCGAAAGATGAAGATTCGGATCCTCGGTAGGATTTCCGGCGAATTGATTTTGTTGCACGGCTGATATCAACGAAGGTTTTAGTTCGAAATTATTTCGGTTGATAGCCGGCGCTGCAATGCTTGAATGCGGTTCACCTTGCGAAGGATTAGCGTAATACTTGAGTGGATGAGTTTGTTCTTCAGCCATCCCTGCGTCTTCTGATTTTATGACTGGTTTAGGCGGATCTAATTGAAGATCTGGAATATTGGAATTATTTTCGAAATCGAATATACGTCTTCTTACGTGTAAGAAGCGCTCCGATTCAGGGATTAGAGGTTGCAAGTCTTCGCTTTTAGAGCGAGTACTTGGCATACACTCGAAGATTAGATTAAATTAAATAGTTGATACCTTAGTCTAGACAATGCTACCTAAATGCACTAGTAACTAAATTAAGGAATCCCCGGCAACGGCGCCAAAAACTTGATGGGCTAAAGACGTGTCTACTTATGCGTCTAGCGGTATCTTACTGCAAGTGCACAGCCTATCGAAGTAATATTTAAGATTATCGATCCACAGGGATTCTATTGTTACTTAGTGCTAGATGAACTTCTAGTTTAGCTAAGGCGAAATGGTTGTCACGATTGTTGTTGATTTTTAAGACTATTAAAGACGGAATTAGATTTAAGTTTTTAATAAAGTAATACTAAGGCGGTCGGTATGTAATTATACTAACTTAGGTGGGTCGATCTAACCTAGGCTTATAGAGATGTTCACTTAATCTATTCGGTAGAGATTACTAGTTTAAATACCCTCAACTCACACTCTCGTGGTCTTATATCAGATCTTATCCCTAAAGCCTTATGCCTGCTCTCGCTAGCTCATAAGTATTTAGAGGTAATTTTTGGAAACTTAGTAATTCTAATTTATCTTAAAGCGCTCTCGCTGTGTTTAATTTAAATGCCTAACTTTAGCTATCTGGTTAAAATCTCACACTCTCGTGGTCTTGACCCAACCTAATACCCTTTTCTTACTCTCGTAACGAAAAGGTCTATTTCAATTAAAAAGTATCAGCCAGAATGTTAAGTGATTAATTATTTTCAGCCTATGGTTATATTTTACCGGTTAAGTTTGTTATAACTACATACCGCCCTAAGGTGTTTAGCTACTCATCGAGGTTGAACCAGACAGAGAATTAAATAATAACTTACTCATGGCAGAAAAATAAATAGACATTATAATTAGATTAAATTGCAATAAATTGAAAAACCTGATTAACAAATATTTGAGCAGACTCCTTCTTCCACAGACCGGAAAGCTTGGAGTAGGCGGAAATTAAAAATAAACGAATGCTGAAGGTTTAGAAACAAATAAATGTATAACAATTTCCTGATGTTGGAAATTGTTATACGGTTGGTTTGGATACAAATAAAAACAAAACAGAAACTAAAAATAATGCTGGAATGAAAATGCTGGTTCGTAAAGCAGTTTGGCAGAGCTTCCGCAGGAATTTTGAATAATGAAGTCTATCCTTGAGTTCACAGAGCTTGTACTATTTATAGAGTCTTTAATGGGCTGGATTCTTGGTCCTTTGTTGCATGGGCCTTGCTGAAGTTGTTGAGGAAATGCTGGACGTGGCAACAAAAATGGGAGAAGTGGTCTTCACGTGCTGCCTTTAGGAGAAATAAGAGGAGAAGTGGTCTTCAAGTGGTGCCTTGACGTAGTCTGAGTCAAAACCAAGTTTTATCCTTGTCACGGGCGTGACAAGGTCTTCACGTTCGTAATTTGAGGATTTTAAGTGTCACGGTCGTGACCACTCTCTTACGGTCGTGATGGCCCAAATTGGGGTGTCACGGTCGTGACACCCTTGTAACGATCGTGGCTGCAACAAATTATGCAGTCTTTTTGCAGGCTTCTGCATTTCTTCATCTCCTTGTGGTCTCTTTTGTTCCTTTTCTCTTAATTCATGATTTAGCTTCACATAACGATGTACCTGCAAAATAGTAAGAAAAACTCGAGAAATCGAGTGTTAAAACGGTGAATGCGCGATAAAACGTCAATGAAATCTAGCGATATAATCGATGCGTTTTCTTGTTATCAGTGTATTTGATGCGTGGGGCCGGAAGTGACTCCGGTAGTGATTTCGGGTTGGATAATGCTGGTGTGTTGAGGTTTCGGGCAGAATTTGTGTGCCAGATAATGACGATCTGAGGAAATCGATTTTGGATGAAGGATATCATAGTAGCCTGAGTATTCATCTAGGAGCTACGAAGATGTATCAGGACTTGAAAAAGTTATTTTGATGGTCGGGTATGAAGAGGGATATCGCTCGTTATGTTTATGCTTGTTTGGTATGTCAGAAATCAAAGGTGGAGCATCAGAGACCTTTTGGGATGATGCAACCGTTAGAGATTCTGGTTTGGAAGTGGGATTGTATCGCCATGGATTTTGTTACGGGATTGCTGAATACGGCGAAAGGATTTGACGCGATTTGGGTGATCGTGGATCGGCTTACTAAGTCTGCACACTTTGTGCCGATTAGTATCAGTTTTCTGTTGGAGAAGTTGGCAGAGATCTATATTCGGGTGATTGTAAAGATGCATGGTGTGCCTTTGAGCATTGTGTCAGATAGAGATTCGAGGTTCACTTCAGTATTTTGGAAGAGTCTGCAGGAAGCTTTGGGTACTGAGTTGAAGCTGAGTTCAGCTTATCATCCGCAGACGGATGGTCAGTCAGAGAGGACTATTCAGACTTTAGAGGATTTGTTGCGGGCTTGTGTGTTGGAAAGAGGTGGTACGTGGGATACTCAATTGCCTTTGGTAGAGTTCACGTACAACAACAGTTACCATTCTAGTATCGGGATGGCACCGTTTGAAGCTCTTTATGGTAGGAGGTGTAGGACTCCTCTATGTTGGTATGAGTCGGGTGAGAGTGTTGTGTTGGGACCAGAGTTGGTGCAACAAACTACTGAGACAGTGGAGATGATCTGTGAGAAGATGAAAGCGTCTCAGGATCGACAGAAGAGTTATTATGACAACCGAAGGAAAGAGTTGGAATTCAGTGAGGGTGACCATGTATTTTTGAGGGTTAACCCAGTGACTGGTGTTGGACGTGCATTGAAGTCCAAAAAGTTGGATCCGAAGTTTATCGGGCCATATCAGATTTTGCAGAGAATTGGCGTTGTGGCGTATAGGGTGGCGTTGCCGCCGGAGCTTTCAAACTTGCATGACAAGTTTCATGTGTCGCAACTTCGGAAGTATGTACCCGATCCGTCTCATGTGATTCAGAAGGATGAAATCCAAGTTAGAGAGAATCTAACTATGGAGACGTTGCCGTTGAGGATCGAGGACCGCAAGATGAAGCGACTCAGAAGCAAAGAGATACCTTTAGTGATAGTGGCATGGGGAGGTGCTGCAGGAGGCAGTGTGACCTGGGAATTGGAAAGCAGGATGCGGGAAGCGTATCCAGAGTTATTTCCATCAGGTATTTTCGAGGACGAAAATAATTAAAGTGGGGGAGAATTGTAATGCCCATTTTTAATTATTTGGTTTTCTCATATTATTTGTTTTTCTGTGCGTTATGTGTGGAATTTGGTTGGAGAATTAAGTTCCAAAATATTAGAAAATATGATTAATAATAATAATATGATGATTAATAGTGTTGATACTATTATTATTAATATTATTGTTATTATTGTTATATTTAAATATTATTAGAAGTGGTTTGAAAATTAAAGGAAAATAAGAGATATTATTTTTGGAATAAAGAAATGAGAATTATTATTATTTTGGGAATAAAAAGAAAATAAAGGTGAATTATTTGGGATTAAGGGTATTGTTGGCAATTTGGAAAAAATAGAAATTGAAGAGGAAGAACACAAACACGGTTGAAGGAGAAGAACACGATCAAGAGGCTAGAAGCAAGAGCAAGCTTGGCAGGAAGAACATAAAGGCTGTTGGATTTTGTGAATTCTTGAAGCTTTGTCATCATCAAGCTGCATTTGAGGTAAGGGAGGGGAATTGATTGGTTAAATGGTATTTGCATGAGTAATTGGTAGAAAGGGGAAATTCCCTAGTTCCCATGATTGATGATGATCTGATGCTGTTGCATGTTGTTAATTCTGATATGTTTGTGATTATAGTGTTAGAATTCATTTGCACGTGTTGTGGAGTATTGGATTGAGTGAAATTGGGGTTTCCGAGTAATGTGTAGTTTTATGCCGGAAGTTGTAAATTGAGCAGATATGAGGGTTTATCGGGTAAAACTGAGTTTGGATGTTGTAGTTAGATGGTAGGACCTTAAGCCGATGATTCTGGTGTTGTCCCGATGAAAATTGGAGAGTGGAAGGGTTGCTGAATTCTGAGCAGCAGTTTTATTTTTTCCAGAAATCGCAGACTTTCGCTAACCCATCGCTAGGCGAAAGCGTAGCGAGCCTTCGCTGGCAGCTCACGTAGCGAGCGTGTAGTGAGCCATTACAGTGGTTGTTTTTTGGTACTCGCTAGCAGGTTCGCTGAGCGAGGCGGTAGCGAACACTTCCAGTAGCTCAGAAGTGTGACTCGCGAGGAGGTTCGCTAGGCGAACGTATAGCGAGCATTCGCTAGGAGCTCGCGTAGCGAGCAGGTAGCAAACGTAGCAGGTTTTGGTTTTTGAGAGTTGTGTACAACTGTTGGCACTGAGTGTGATCGGTCTGATGTGTTGTGATGATATTTGAGTGCTGAGAGTATGTTGAAGGTTATAAGGGCCGTGTGGCCGGCGTGTATCGCATTTGACATAATCGGTGGATTATGTGATATGTAAAGATGTGTATGTGTTATATGTGTTATATATGATATATGATGGACCTGTAGGATCGATACGCCTGTGTGCGTTGTGTTTATATGCTGTGGGAGGAGTGGATCAGTAGGATCGGATTGCATTTTGTGTGCTAGACGTGTATGTGATGCGTGATATATGTATGATACATGATGAGATATGGTCAGGGGACCATGTGTGCTGATTATGTGTGATTGTTGTGGTGTGTGTGCATTGGGGTTATGCATGGCGTGTTGTGTTGTGTGCTCCCTGTGAGGAGGATGATGGCCAGGTGTCCATCGATATTGTTATTGTGCTCTTTGTGTGAAGGGTGATGGCCCAGTGACCATCGGAGATGTGCTCCCTGTGTGGAGGGTGATGGCCAGGTATCCATCGATAGTGTTGTTGTGCTCCCCGTGTGGAGGGTTGATAGCCCAGTGCCCATCGGAGATGTGTACTCCTTTGTGGAGGGTTGATGGCCCGGTGCCCATCGTTGTTGTGAGTCGGTACCGCATATCATTGTGTGAGTGGCATGTGTTGCATTTTTGTGTGTAGTGATTGTTGATGGTGGGACAGTAGGTCCGAATGTGTTGTATATGAAATAACGTTTTATATGTTTCTGCCTTGATTTCATGTACATTTATATCATTAATATTTGATCGTGAATTCTCACCCCTTTGTTGTTGTTGTGGTCTGTGCTTCTTCAGAAGTACAGACAATCCAGGTGTATAGCTAGCTTGGATTGTGGCGGTGTCATAGGATTGCTCTGATACGTAACACCGGGGCTTTTGGGAGTATTTATGGTTTATTGATGATTATGTGTGCCCCCATGGCATATCTTATTTTGTGGGATTAGTAATGATGTTTGATGGATGTAATTTTAGGCAGTGGCCGTACATGATGTATATGATGTTGTTGATTGACGACGACGATGTATATATATATTATGTGTTATGACAGACTACTTCTGTTTCCGCTGAAAATTTTATTGGAAATCAGTTTTTTTAAATGATTTGTGGAATTTTGTTGAGAAATGTGACATCCCGTTGTGAGAGAAACTCTGATAATTGTTGATTTTAATTGTTTTATTTTATTTTTGGGAAATGGGGTGTTACACCTTCAGGCCCATTGGATTACGTTTTATGCCAACTGTCCAACTATGCATCCTCTCCTACATATTATTATAATTATTGTTATTCTCTATTTTTTTTCTTATTGATGTTGTTCATGATTCTTGATTAAAAATTTATGACAATCTTGATCAAAATTTTCTATTCCATCTTGATTAAAATTTCTTGATTATGTTGAGTAGGATTTCATGATCATTTTGTTGAGCTTTTTGTGCTATATTTTAATTGAATTTTTGCTACATTTTGTGATATAATTTTTGTCAAAGTTTCAATGATAATTTTGTTGAATTCTTGTGACATGCTTTGTTTACATATTGTGATATAGTCTTGTTGGATTCATGCAATATTATTTTTGTAACATTTTGGGCCATTATCTTGTTAGAGTTTCCATGACTATTTTGGTGATTTTCTAGATATAACTTTGTTAATTTTTTACTATTGTCTTGTTGAATATCTTGTTCCATAACATTTATCATAAATAATGCATATTGCTAACTTTTCACCATTTTTTGAGGTATCAACTTATAAAGCTTGATCCAATGTAAATCCATTTTTCAAACTAATTAATTGAACTTCACATTTCACCACACCTCTACTCCCTCGTAAGTAAATCGCTTAGGCATCACTATCAACCTTTATTCCATCACTTAACCCGCAAGCAAGCCTTGTATGTTTTCACTGGTAAGTCGATCGCTTATGCATCACCGTCAACTTACCTTTACCTAATCCACCACCCATACTTCAATCTATTTCACCTCATTCATTCATCTTTTCATTGTTCAATAAAACTAAAACCTTGGTCATTGTATCAAGTGCATTTTCAAACTCTTTTCTAAACAAACTTGGAATGGATGTGGAGTGGTTAGGAAAAGGCCTTGTCCTATTCCAAGTGTTTGACATTAGATTTAGGGTTCACTGTTTAAACACTTGCCTTCCAAAGTAAAACACTTCTTAATTAAAATGAGTAATATCCTCACTGTATTGGACTAAAAAGAGAAGATTTAGTGTAGATTTCTTCTTCTCCGAGTATTAGGATGCTCACCTTAGAGTGTGTGGTCTTGATACTCATCTTTCAATATGAAGACGTGACTATACTCGCGACACATCTTTCAAAGAAAACCCTTTAAGATAAAGAATTGGGTGTTATCCGCAGGGGTTCTTATCCAAGGACTTATCTCCCCTCTAAAATCAATCTCAATTAATCCAATACATTCTCCCGCCTTAGGGAAACATTCAAACCTTTCATTCTTCAATAACTCAATAAATATTATCCTTGTTGGATCAAACAACCTCCTTTGGAACATGTTTCCCTTTGGGTTAGGCATCTTATGGTCAAATACCCTTCTCCAAATCAATATCCTTCATTTTTCCCTTTGGAGTTTCACAGTCTAGCAATCTTTCCTTTTGCCCTTTGGATTTTCATACTCTGGCAATCCTTCCTTTTGCCCTTTGGAGTTCCATACTCTGGCAATCAACTCTTCTTTTTCTTTTGCCCTTGGGAGTTTCATACTTTGGCAACCTTTCTTTTATCTTCTTTTGCCTTTTTGAGTTTCACACTCTGGAAATCTTCCCAATCTTTCCTCGCCCTTTGGAGTTTCATACTCTGGAAACCTTTCTTTTTTCTTTCTTTTGCCTTTTGGAGTATCATACTCTGGCAACCTTTCTTCTCTGTTTCTTTTGCCCTTTGAAGTTTCATACTCTGGCAACCTTTCTTCCCTTTCCTTTTGCCAAGTGGAGTTTTATATTTTGGAAATTCTCCTATTTCCTTTTTTCCTTGTGGAGCCTCATTCTCTGGCAACTTTCTCTTTTTCTCATCCTTAGTTCCATGAACTACGGAGCTCTGACTTTCTCATTGCACCATGAGGATACGTAGGCATAAGATTGCGAGATCTTGGAGAGCAACCTTCTTTCACTCTCCCCCTTTAGTTCTCCAAACTACAGAGCTCTGATTTCCTCATTGCACTATGAGGATACGTATACACGAGGGCCCCAATCATCCGCAAGCACCCTAATTATAAACCTTTTTCCCCTTTCGTAAGTAACCCTTATATAGTAACACCCATCCAAGCAAAGAACAAACAAAATGGTTCCCGTCGAGGACGAGAGATGCTAATACCTTCCCCTCACATAACCGAATCCCTTAATCGTTTCTTTTTCCTATGGGTTTTATTGATATTTTCCCTTTCTTTTTAGAATAAATAAAGTTCGGTGGTGACTTTGTTGTATCATCAAGCGTGCGATGCGCTCGGGTATTTTTTGCGTAGCTTCAGTTGGCGACTCTACTGGGGAGTCCTTAAGCGAGTCGAGCATAGTTTTGTTTGTTTTCTTTGCATGCTTAGGTGTTTATATTTATGCTTTACTTGCTTTATCTATATGTTATTTATTTCATTATTTTACTATTTTAAATATTTATATGTTGTGCATTCTGGATATCTATTGTATTTGTTATTGTTGGGCTGGGATGATGTTACATGTGAGAGGAGCTCTATACCCGAGCTTTTAAGCATACATTAAGATAGAAGGAGGTTACTTATTGACTTGTAAGACCTTGGACTCGTTGAGTTGATATGACTTCCCCACTCAGACGAGATCCCTCGAGATACCATTTTTCCTACGAGAAATCGTTATGACAATGGTATTCTTGACCTCGATCTGTGACTCTGGGGACCTTTAGTGAACTCGTGGCTTTACAAAGTTAAGGGTAACCTCACTTATAAGAGATTCCTCCAGGAGTATCATTGGCTTTGCATATTATTTTTGCACTGATTAGGGTATTCTCAAGATGGATTCGTGACTCGAAGAACCTTCATTAGAACCTACCTTGTGAGGGGATATGAGTTTACTGCAAATAACCAAGCCTCTACATACCTCGATATGTCGGACATTTGAACCTATACTAAGGAGTATACACGGATTATCCAGAATATGCCAAACTTTTTAACCTATATTATAGCATCATCGAACCTTTGAATCAATGGATGCTGCATATCTATTTGCATTTCATCCATATAATACAACATATGCATTCATGCATTTGCATTTCATGCATACAAACCAGAGAAAGCTTATCTTCTTCTCTTCCTCCGCCAGAAGACAGCGATCCCCCAACGCCTATAACCAAAGAATCATGGAATAATTTGAACGTAAGAACATAATGTGCAAAGAAAGCTTGGATCACGTCTTAGAACTATTTCTTGACAACACTACAACATACTTCTCGGAGTGAGTTGTGATAGGTGAACAAGCTGAGAACAGACAAAAGATGGGTAAAATCCAAAATGAAATTGCAAGGAATTTGCCGGTTTACCCCCTACCTAATCAGAAGTCCACTCAAGGAAATAAGAAATAGAAGTAGAAGGAAAACAACCGTGGGAACAACAATCAAGATATATAGGAGACATCCTCGCTTTGATATGATTTCAACGTCTTATACGCGTCTACTGCCTTTTTTATTCGTCTTGGGGAAATTATGCTCAAGTAAATCGGGCCTTCCAAGTTTCCCTTGTCCAAGTAAGTTCCAAGATTGCAAAAGCATCCCCTGAAACCGTTAATCAAGACTGAAAGCACCTTCTCAACACTCTCGATCATTACGTCATCTTCATATCATTTTCATTTGTACTCCTCCTTGTTTGTTAAGCAGTGTTTACTTCTAAAACTTGTTTCTTTTCAAATGACAATAATAATGAAATGAATATGTATGTTTTGAATAAGTCCATTCGTGTTCACTCGTATTTTCATCGGCATCACATTTTGTTAACCAAAATCAAAAGGAGGATGATGAAATCAAAAAATACAAGACTACTGATTGTATGCTTTTGAATAAAACCTTGCTAACGGTGTAAGGTATTTGTTCAAATTCCCAAACACTGAAGGAATGAGAAAGATAACCCCTAGTCAACTCCTTTGGGCCTAGAAGTGGGAGTTTCTTTCTGTACGAAAAAAACCCTCAATCATAACCAGGGGCATGGTAGTTGTCAGTTAGTTTGATCGTGCGTTCAAATTTCAAAAAGAGTACCCCATTCGAGGATCAACCACATATTATCCCTCATAAAAGGTCGGAAACCACAAATACATAATGGTTGTCCCTCACCAGCCAAAGGAGTGACGTAGTAACAACCCTTTATCAAATAAACAAATGCCACACAATTTATTCTAAAAAAAAGGTCAAAATCACAAAAGCAAGAAAAAACAGAAAAACCCGCTAAGTCAAGAACTCGAAAATGAGTGACTTGGGCAAAAATTAGGGCATCCTGATAGACTTCAAACTCAAAAAACCAGTCTGCGCAAAAATAATGGAAAAAAAATCAAAAGGAAAAATCCCCAGCAAGAACAAACTTGTGTGGCTACAAACAACGACAAAAGGCGAGTGAGTGTCACTCCAAAAAAACCTTATTGGTTCCTCTTCCATCACATCTACCATTCAAAATCCTTTTTAAAAATGAACAATTATGTCAAACTAACTAAACATATGATTGGAGAACATCAAGGAGAATGGGTGGGTTAAAATAAAATTTTGAGCCATATATCCTGTCTTTTTGAAACCGTGAACTAGACCATTACACAACCGTAAAAAGACTTAATTGAAGCATGGTTTATTTCGAAAGCATACTACGATAAAATTATGTTAAACTGACTCCTAAAGATTTGCTTGTCATTTGTGTTGGTATTGATATAACATCCTAACTAGTGAATTGTTCACTATATGTCATTATTTTAGTGAACAGACTTGGATTCCAAAACTGACATTAGCATTATCATTTCCAAAATGGACATTTTTACTTGTGAACAAGCACTTGACATCAAGAAATTTTCCAGAGTGGGAAGTATAATCACACCAAGGAGCAAAACGCCTGAAAACTCTGTTGAGCAAAAAGGCAAGTCGGTCCAAGATTGAGTCAATATGGAGCAACCATGTTGAGATTCGACAAATCTCTCCAAGATCAGTTAGTTAGGGGCATTCCCTTAAAGATCATCCAACCAGAGGCAAAATAGTTTCAAGGCTCGCACTAGGGCATGCCATCTCAAAAGCAAGAGGTCAACCGCTCTAAGAACCGGTTAATCAGGGGCATAATGCTTCAAGGTATTAGGACACGTCGTATCGAGATCGTCCTGTGACAAGATTGCTTATGGCTGGGGCAGTCCATGCGAATACTCAACAGACTGGGGCAGAGGTAGGCTACAAAGGTACAAGTCCTTAAATGTTTCAAAAACAAAGGTGCGTCAACAGTTGTTGAGCCTAAAGAAGGTGTTAGGGAGTCATATCTTCATAACCCTTATCCTAACCTTAAACCTTTCATCTCTCGCAACACGAGCACTTGATGGATCCTCAAAATTATTACATAGATCATTATCATGTATTATTCATGTCATTTCACTAATACATATCATCACATTCATCTAGCATAACATGAATCCTTATCAAACAAGAAGAGCCAAATCCCAATCATACTTGGCACCTCCGAAACCCAACCTACTTGGCACCCTACAAAGCCCAACAATTGGCATATTACATCACATATCATTGCATCCTCAAATGCATAGCATATCCGTTGAGATGTAGCATTACACCATACAGATTCAAAGGTGTAGGTAAGAATTTTTCAAATTCTCTTTGGTCCATCCATAATCTTTCCAATTTTCTCGGGCCCGTCCAACACCTTTCCAGTTTTATCTGGTGTGTCTAGAATCTTTATAGTTTTCTCTAATCTGTCCAAAATCTTCCCAGTTTTCTCTGGTCCATCCAAAATCCTTTCAATTCTCTCTGGTCCGTCCAAACTCTCTTTAGTATCTCTAGTTCACCCAAAATCTTTTCAATATCTCTGGTCCGTCCAGAATCTTTTCTCTATCTCTGATCTATCCAAAACCTTCTCTTTATCTCTGGTTCGTTTAGATCATTTTTCTCGTCCCTAGTCTGTCCAGAATCTTTTTAATTTATCTTTGGTCCATCCAGAATCCTTTCAGTTTACAATGGTCCATCTAGAATCCTTTCAGAGAATGGAATAAGGTTGTGCGATAAGAGAATGGAGTTGTACAATATGCGCTGATGTTTATGGAGCTGTGCGACGTGGGATGATGTTTATGTGCGATGAGATATGGAGATTCTGGGTTTGTGAGAGAAACATGTGTTTTAAAATGGAAGAATATAAAACTTGTGGTTTGTTAATGTGTTTAGTAGATTATTTCATTCACACAATATTCACTTAATAAAAAATTACATCCGATAGTCACTTAACTAATTACTAGGATTAATATTTTGAATTATAAAATTAAACAATTTATTTTCAGTCCATCTAAATTTGCCTCCGTTTTAAATTTAATGGAAATAATAGAGATTCAATTATAATAATATTTTAAATTTACACCAATTTTAAAAATAAGACGTCTATTGTGACTTGTTAATACTTAAAATTATACTTTATTTACAAATTTGTCATTATATTTCTTATTCACATCCGCTTTTGGTATAAAAAATGTAAAATTTAAAATTATATTTTTCTCTTTGCATTAATGAAAGTATGCAATATATCTTTTGACTAACAATGAGATAATGACGATAATATAAAAGTATATGGTGTAGAGAGACTCATAAAATTTATAGTCTTGTTTAGTTTAATGGCCAAAAAAGAAATATAATATTTTAGACTATTTTAACAATGGTGTATACTAAATGCCACTTGTTTTCAATCTTGTGTATTACATTCAAGTCATCCTGGTAGTTAGGTATGACAATATGACCTATCTCTAATGGACATCCGCAAAATTATCCATAATGAATAGGGTAAAAGTCCGCAAAAATAGATACGGACTTGGGCTCGGGTAATTACCCACAAAAATAAGTGGGTATGAGTGTGGATACGAGCACATTGGTACCCACCCCGCCTAATACCCAAAAAATATATATTTATGTATTTTAATTTATATTTATATATCTTAATTTATATTATTATCTAAAAATGTATGTTTATCAATTTTAAAAGCAGGGTTAATATCACTTTACCCCCACCCCCCTCTTGCCATATAGGAGATTTCCGGTTTACCCCCCTGTAAAATTTTCTTTTGCTAATACCCCCTTACCATTTCAAGATTCCATCAATATACACTTTTGAAAGATCTGGCACATGCCAAGTGCATATGTGTCAAGTTGAGTGACATTTTTTTCCTTTTTTTTAAAACGACACCTAAGCTTATTTTTGCCACATCAGTAATTATTGAGGTATATAATGTTACATTTGCAATGCTTGTTTTAGTCCTCCCCATTTGACCTAAGTGAGAACCACCGTTGAAGTTGTGCATGCAACCTCATTGAAGCATTTCGTGCCCAAAATCACTCAAGGAATCAGCTGAACATCTCGTCATCCATCGCTTCGAAATGGATTCGCATCCAAAGGTATGACAATTTCATCCCCTTTTTTCTATTTTGAGATTTTGTGTGTTAGGTTTAGTCTGATGTTAGGGTTTTTGTTATAGATTATGCGTAAGTTCATTGTTGTTATTCATCATGGAGGGGTATTTGTTAAGGAGACGAATATGTTTTATAAGGGTGGGGTTCAATCTACTGTGTCTAATCAAGATATCGAAGAATAAGGTATAGATGAAGTGATGGAACTGGTACATGGATGGGGATACATTAGAGATGAATTTAGGGTTGGGAGCAAAATAGAAGGTATAAATGAAAACTTTATTGAAATTAACAGTGATCATTGTGCATTGGATGTTGCAAATTATGCTTTAGGTAATAGCACTGAAGGGCACATTTATGTTGAACATAATGTGAAGGATATAAAAGATAAGGTTGTTGAGCCTAAATATATTGAGATAGGGGTGGGAACCAATTCAAGTGATACAAAAAATGTTGATGAAACAACAAATGTTAGGTTTGATGACACAGAGGATGAGAGGACAATTGTAGTGGATGATGGTTTTAAATGTTTTTGAAGTAGAGAAAATCAAACATTCTTCACGTAGAATTGTAATTGATGGGAAGTCCTACAATTATAAGAGGTGTGTCAATAAATCACCCATGAAGAAGATGACACCAAAGAAAAAGCAGAAGATGACACCAAAGAAAAAGGAACGTGTAGACATGGATGAAGACCAATATGTAAGTGATGAGTTGGGTAGCTCTGATCCAGATGCATCTGGTGATGAAAAAATGCCAAGGTGTGAGAAGTTTATGAATGAGCAGCTTGGGAAGGATTATGAGTTTAAGTTGGGAATGGAATTTAACTCCTTGGCTAATTTCAAAGATGCAATAACTGAGTGGTCAGTGTTGAATGGAAGGGAAATTACTTTTGTGAAGAATGAAAGAGATAGGGTAAGGGTAGAATGTAAGGGTAAATGTGGGTTTTTTAGTCTATGTTCTAAAGTGGGTTCCAGCAAGACTTATCAAATTAAAACATGGGTGGGGACCCACAATTGTGCTAGGGTTTTAAACAATATATGTGTCAAGTCCAAGTGGGTAGCAAAGGTTATGGTAAACAAAATACGGGAAAATGAGAAAGTGAGGATTGCTGATATCATTCAAGACATGAGGAAGACTTACTAAATATGGATTACACTAAGTAGGGCATGGAAAGCAAATGAGATTGCAAAAGATATTGTTGAAGGGGATGTTGTTAGATAATATGCAATGATTTGGAGGTATGCAGCTGAATTAAGAAGAGCATGTGCAGGGAGTATAGTGAAAATTGATGTAGAAAGACCTAATCCATCTATTCAACCAAGATTTGGGTATTTATACTTCTGTTTGGATGGCTATAAAAGAGGTTTCATTTAGGGGTGTAGACCATTTATTGGTGTGGATCGATGCCATTTGAAGACTAATTTTGGTGGTCAGTTGTTGATAGCAGTAGGAAGGGATCCAAATGATCAGTACTTTCCATTGGAATTTAGAGTGGTTGAGACTGAAACCAAAGATAGCTGGAGGTGGTTCTTAGAATTGTTGATGGAAGGCATTAGTCAAGACAAAAGATATGTCTTCATCTCATACCAACAAAAGGTATTTGCAAGTTTTTCTTTATCACTACTTATGAATAATATTTACCTTATAATGTGATTTCTGAGTTGTTAATATTTAGAGGGTTTGGTAAGTGTTTTTGAAGACATGTTTGAAAGAAATGAACATAGATTGTTCCTTAGACATATGTGAAGCTAGTAGGATTATACTTGAGTGAATCACACACTCAAAGATACAACAGAGTCACCACCAAACTTTATTTAGTCCTAAAGGACAGGGAAAATATCGATAAAACCCAAGGGGGGAGAAACGGGAAAGGGGGTAGGCTATGCGAAAGGAAGGTACTAGCACCTTAAGCATCCGTCGTACCCGACGGGAACCATTTCGCTTGCTTCTAAGCTTGGATGAGTTATCTATCTAAAGGCTTCTAACTAAAAAGGAGAAAAAGAAAGAGAAAGAAAAGAAAGAAAGAAAGGAAAGTAAGTAAGTGCTCGTGGAGGATTGGGGTCTTCGTGCCTACTTACCCTCATAGTGCAATGAGGAAGTCAGAGCTCCATAGTTCAAGAAACCAAGAAAAAGAAGAGGATCTGGATAGACCAAAGAGATAGAAGAATGGAAGAAGACGGAGGAAGGTGGCTCGCTAAGATTTTGCAATCTTGTGCCTACGTACCTTCATAGTGCAATGAAGAAATCAGAGCCTACGTAGTTTGGGAAACTAATGCTGAGAAAGAAAACAAAGACGACATCGAAGTCAAAAAATGAAAGAGAAAGAAATACCCCAACTGGGGTATGTAAAAGGAATGATGTCAAAACCAAGAAAAAGGCAAAGGAGAACTCTACTGAGGAAAGGAGAATCAAGGTAAGAACTCTGTCAGGGAATGTAGAGGAAAAGAGATGACTCCACTGGGGAGAAGACGAAATAATGGCGACGTGGCCGGGGAAAAAAGGAGTAAAGGACAAGAATTAAAATAAAAGTGAGATCTAAAAAGAGTTTGGTGCATCAACTGGCGAGCAGTGATTAACCAAAGAAATATAAGAGTAAAACTTTGTGAGAAGAGAAAAAAGGTTGGTGTCAACAGACGAACTGTGACGAACCAAGAGAAAGAGAGTACTGAACCAAAGGGAGGTGTTTGACTCTGAGGGGAAAGCAGTATATTAACTGATAAACAATGGTTAACCGAAGGAAAAAGAAGCTGGTTTTAACCGATAAACGGTGATAACCAACAGACGGGTGTGGAACCAAGCAAAGGTTATAACCCAAAGAGCAAGTTGGAACCAAGTGAAGGTTGTGACCCAAAGAACTAGTGTGGAACCAAGCAAAGGTTATGACCCAAATAATGGTACATTGAATGAACAAATAACCATTGACCAAAGGAAAGGGTATTCGAACCGAAAAAAGATTACTAACCCAAAGCTGACAGTATTTGAACCAAAGGAAGGTTGCTAACTACAGGGGGTTCGGTACTTAACAGACAAATTATGATTAACCAAAAAGAATGAGTGATTAACCAAAAGAAGGTGATTTACTCAAAAGAAACTCAGTATCTTAAAAGACGGGATGTGGTTAAATGAGAAAAAGGGTGATTGGTTCAAACAGGCGGACTGTGATTGGCCAAAAGGCGGGTGATTAACCAAGAGAAGGTGATTAACCCAAAGAAAATGTTGGTTTTAACAGGCGGACCATGATCAACTAAAGATCAGGTGATTAGCCAGAAGAAGGCAAGTAACCCAAAGAGAATTCAGTATTAACAGATGGACTGTGATTAACTGAGGAAATAATGACTGGTGCTTAACTGACAGGCAGTGATTAACCAAACAAGAAGGAGAGAGAACCAAGAGAAGGTTGTGAACTCCGATGGGGATTAGGTTTTAACAGAATTACTATGTTAACCGAAGAAGAAAGACTGACTTTGTTGGGGAAGAAGAGAATTGGCTTTAACCAAAGAACGGTTGAATAGCCAAGGAAAGAAGTGATTACAAAAATCTGGGGAACCAAGAATGGATTAGCCTCAAGAGAAAATAGTGTTGAATTGAAAGGAGGAAGTCACTTCAAAAGAGGAGATAAGGGTGCAAGTGATCAAGGATCGACTCGACTGGAGAAAGCAGTGATACCATAGTAAGAAGATAGAGGAGACTATTCCAAGCACAAGGCCATTTGTCCCCTACCCAAAATAGTCAGAATGAGTGTAGGAATTCTCCACTCTCATTCCTTCTCTAACACCAAAGTGTAGTGCAAGAAACGAACGAATAACACAACGGCGCCAAGTTTGCATAGTGCTCCAATGCATTGTGAATCTTTAACTCCACGGGGGAAAAGAAAAGACAAAACTTTAAATGATCCAAAGGAGAAAAAAAGGAAGGATCGACTAATCGAAATGAATTTTCAATTAATCAATCAAAAGGGGAAGATGCTAACAATTTTCCAAAAGGATGAAAAATCATTGAAGCAAAGGATGAATTATTGATTGTACAAGATTAAGTTTATTCCAATGAGGAACAAACTTAATGCAAACATGAATAGAAGTGTAAAACAGTACCAAATGCAATTGTTATGCATCACGAATCATGTAGCATGTGATCAAAGAATGTGCAAGAAAGACCATGATCATACAATGTCAAAAATGCAAATAATCGATAATTGAAAAATCGCACATTGAAAATTTGCATACATGCTTCAAACAAAAGGTGAACAACTCATAAAACATCCACAAGTACCAAGCATATCAAGCCATGAAAGTTACATGAGGAAAGAATAGAAAACAAGCTTGAAAATAGGCAAAAATGACATTTTGTCACTGTGGTAATCGATTACCACATGCAGTTAATCAGTTACCTGCTTAAAAAATGCAAAAATACGTGAAAATTGTGCAGGTAACCGGTTACCACATATAGGTAACTGGTTACAATTGTGACAGTGGCAGAAACAAGTTTTGAAAAAGCACTTTCAGCAACCAAAAGACTTTTCCAATCATCCACATGCCATGATTAACATTTGCAAATGAAAAATGAAGTTCAAAATCATTTAGGAATTAATTAAACATCAATTGGAAGCATTAAACATGAAGGTCAAAGATCAAATAATCACATGATCAATCAACACCGCAAAATGATCAAACTATATCATAAATGCGCGAAAGTGATCAAAATAGTAAATCAAGTGTGAATTACCAACCTACAAGGAGGAGGAGTGCCTTGATAATTGTTGTTATTGATATGTGACGAGAAATAAGCAAAGAAAACCAGAGAATTCCAAGCTTGAGATCAAATCCTAGCGAAATTGATAAAAACACGATAAATGTTCCAAATACCGATTTGCACCGAGGAAGCTTGAGGTGATTACTTGAATTGGAGAAGAATTTATTGTAAATCAAGAAATCCAAGTAGGAATATGGAGGAATGAGGTTTAGATCAAGAGAATAACAATTTTGATGTGAAGATTGTTACACTCTAATAGTGGAAATTAAGCTTTTGTGAGAGTTTTTGGAGAGGATGAAGATGAATGTGAAAATGTTGTAGAAAATTCAGAGAGAATGTGAGAGAATTGAGAAAAAATGATTGAACCTCCTTGTGAAATGGTGGTGATTTGCTTATATAGACTTTTGCTTCAGAGTTACTAGGTTCGGAGTGAGCTTTGGATGTAGCCTTAGAACTAGCCTTGGAGTTAGTTAGCCTCAACTCACTGAGTTAGAGGTTAAATCAGTTAGTTAGGTAGTTTGCTCGGTAATCATCCCAATGCAAACTTGAATCTAAGGGCTCGCATGCTTGGGAATGAAGCAACATGGTGGTCTTAATCCCAATTGATGTATTGGAGCAAATGCCTTGAAGTGCTTAGAAAGGTCTTTAATTGTCCAGAGATGTCTAAAATGTTCCACACAATGCTAGAACAATGTAGGCCCCAAAATGGTAGAGTAAAAGTGGCTGTCACAAAAATGCAGCAAAAACTGCATTTTTTGCACAAGGTAACTGGTTACCCTAAAGTGGTAACCGATTACCACAGGCAAAATTTTGCATATTTGCTTGCAAAATGGTGTTGTGGTCACGGTTTCAATTTTCGACCTTTTGCTTTGATGAATAGGCATAGAAACCTTCATTTTATGCTTGTTTTGATAATGTGATATCTTTGAGAGGATGTGATTAATTGGGCTTGGAAAACCTAAATATTCTTGCAATAAAAATCACAAAGAAAGATTGCGAATGCATATGCCGACGATGTGAATGCACATGCTTATGCAAAAGGAAAAAGGGGGGGTCAAATTTCGGGTTACGACAATCTGTATGCAAATTTAAGAAGAAATTTGGTGGAGGCACTTTGATTAGAGACCTAATGATGGAAGCATCTAAGGCAACCTATTATCAAGCTTGGGAGGAGAAGATGGCTGAGCTAAATAAAGTGGATTCAAATGCTTGTGAATGGTTTATGAAGGTTCATACTAAAACACGATGTAAGCATGCTTTTAACAGATGCCATAAATGTGATGTGTTAATGAATAACATTTCAGAATCGTTTAATGCAATAATACTAGGTGCTATAGATAAACCAATTTTAACAATATGCGCATGGATTAGAAACTATCTCATGAACATAATTTCATCTACTGTAACTAAGCTTGAAAGATGGGAACATAGAACTATGCTCATTCCTAGGAAGAAACTAGATAAGAAGGTATTCTTGAGTGGGCAAGGGAATCAATCTTGGTGTATGAATGAGCAATGAGAGGTCAAACATGCATACAGTTCTCAACAATTTGTTGTTGATGTGGGAAAAAGAACATGTTATTGTGGGTTTTGGGATTTAGTTGGGATTCCATGTAGGCATGCTTGTGCAGCATTGGCTTATAGGAAACTTAAACCTGATGATTACGTGGATGATCGATACTCTAGAGAAAAATATGGACTGGCATATAGTGTTGCAATTAGCCCAATAAATGGGACGGATATATGGCCATCAGTCGAAGTAGATGAATTACTTCCTTCTTTATACAAGAAAGGACCTGGCAGGCCCAAGAAGCTAAAATTTAGGGAATTAGGTGAGAGAGGTTCAAGAATGGGGAGATTTGGAGTTACTTATAGATGCACTAAGTGTGACAGGATTGGTCATAACTCAAGAAAGTGTTAGGCTACAATTCAAAATCCAGATGCTTTAAAATGAAAGGTACATTAACTCATTCCTATTGCAATATATTTTGAACTGTTCATATTAATATCTTGTTGTTGATTTGGCTTCCATTTTCAAATGTAGAGGAAGGCTCCTAGGAAAAAGTATAGAGTAGTACTAGTTGCTGACCAAGGAGATGTACCAGTTGCTGACCAAGGAGATGTATCAGTTGTTGAAGCACAAGTTGGTGACACTACTGCAATCCCAAAGGAAATGAACAGGCTCAAGGGCAAGAAAAAAGTGAAACTTGTTGGACATAAAAGATCAAGTGACAGGTTGAAGGTGTTGAAAACCAAAACACATAAGGTACCTGGAACAACTATTGTTGAACCACTGGTAATTCAAGAGGATGAAGAGGGTACATTAACTCAAGAGCATGCTGAAGTTGGCTCAGACCCTAAGCTAAGGACATGTGTCAGGGCAATGACGTCTTAGAGTGACATTTCAAGGGCGTAGTAAAATCTTGATTAGTTTTATGTTTTTTGTGTATTGTAATGACAGTTGCACTTTAAGTGCTTTTGATTATGTTTAGGTCCTGCTTATGACAGATGCACTTAGAGTGCTTTTAATTACAGTAATGTTATGACAGTTGCACTTCAAGTGCTTTTAGTTATGTTGAATGACTTATGTTAAGATTTGGTTATGTTATGTTAATTATGCCTTTAAGATATATTATGACTTATGTTAACCAAACTTTGAAGTAATGCTTTTAACCAAACTTTGAAGTTATGACAGTTATGCCTTTAAGCTATGTTATCACTTATGCTAACCAAACTTTGAATTTGTTATGACTTATGTTAAGATAGTTATGTTTTTAACCAAACTTTGTAAACAACAAATTAACCAAACTTTATATGTAATTCACCTTCTTCATTCATTACACCAAAATGGTACATCACATTGTAAACAAAAAACATTACATGGTAAACAAAAAACATTACCTTTCCAACAAATAGAACCAAAATGTTACTATAATTAGAACCAACAAATAGAAATTACCTTTCCAAGATTTTTGCATCTCCAAAACTTCCTCCTAGGATTATCTTGGGTATTTGACATGAACATCTTCATTGAATGTTACAACCACGTTTGGCTATTTCCCTGCCGACTGAATTAGCAATGAAGGAACTTCTGCTACCACCCATTTTCATGCCCTAATTCGAAGAGGAACTTCTGTAAACACGATTTGGAGAAGAAAAAGAAAATGTAATAAAATTATATACATCAATAATTAATGATGTGGTAAAAATAAGCTTAGGTGTCATTTAAAAAAAAAGAAAAACAAATGCCACTCAGCTTGACACATATGTACTTGGCATGTGCCAGATCTCTCAAAAGGGTATATTGATGGAATCTTGAAATGGCAAGGGGAAATTTGCAACAAAAACAATTATAAGGGGTAAACCGGAAGTCGCCTATATGACAGGGGTAAAATGGTATTAACCCTTAACAGCTTAACAATGTTAAATCATTACGTATTTAATATAAGTGTTTTTTTATTTCAACAACAAATTTTTTAAAAACTTTTTAGTATTTTTAAAAACTTAAAATAATATGATATCTTATAATTGGTTTATTTATTTATAATAGGAATGAGGGTAATAGGTACGAGTATGAGTACTCACATACTCATAGGAAACAAGTACAAGTGCTAACTTTGGCGCCCAAGCGGGTATAGACTCGGGTACGAAGATTTTTTTAAATTGTGGATATGGAAATGCGTACTATAATACCCTGCCCAAACCCTACCCATTATCATCCATAATGGTATTTCTATACATAATGTGTCCTTTCAACCAATATTTCTATACATAATCCTAAAACAAACTCTAAGAATTGAGCATTTATAAAATTATTTTTTTATAAAAATAATTTAAACAAATTATATTTTTTGAGCTTTTTAAAGTACAAAGTTGTTTATTAGAATTTTTTTTTAAACTAGCAATGTATTATTTTTTATTTACCAAATAAATCACACTTTCAAAATTATTACCAAAATGGCAATGTTTCAAATTAGACTAACATGTGTTCACCAAACCAATTGGCGAATTAGGCCAAATTGGGCTTCAAGCAATTCGCCAAACCAATTGGCGACAGAGTGTTTTTGTGGGCATTCGCCACACCAATTGGCGAATTGGTTATATTTTTAGGGTTTTCGTTTTCATTCTTTTTTGATTTTAATTATTATTATTATTAACCATAAATATTAAAAAAATTATAATGTCATTTATAATATGATAAAAATTATTATTATTCCATTAATATTAATTTATAATATAATTTATAATATTAAAAAAATTAAGTTTAAAAGGTTAAATTATTTTATGAAATTATAAATTTAAAATGAATTGGTTTGCTTGCTAAATTGCCCAGCTTGAGTTTTAAACTTCCCTTATATATTTTTGGGGTGACATTCATCAATGAATCTATAGCCACCCCAGTGGTAATCACTTTGTCATCAAATGCGCATTTCACCTTGCTAGCCTGGGTTTGATCCCTGAGGAGGATCAATCCTTTTGTATAATATGTTTTTGCTTTTTTTTGCATTTTATTTTCACTTGTTGTGATGTATTTGCGCACTAACTTATCATTTTTTAATTATCATTTTTTTTGGCTATAAATACGAGCTCAAACACATGTTTGTTTTCACAACATTATTTCCTAAAAGACTAAAGTGGTAGTGCGGTTTGAGTTGAGTGTAGTCCACAATGTCTGCATTTCTGAATCAACGTTCTTCTTCTTCGCCATCAACATCGGAGGAACCTTTTCCAACGTTTAATATAATGAAAAGAAATGCCCTTGTGGTGTTTTCAGCAACAAAGCCTCCGATGAAGGTGCTCCTGTGGAATACGTAGACGTTGGAGCACTTGCACAGGGAACTGAACCGCTGGCTAGAAGGGGATATTGGTCCAGGAGAAAAGATTAGAAAAATTGAGAGGTTGATGGAGAAGACCGATAGAAACGGAGTTACTCGTGAATGGAGAAAAGTGGAAAATGATGCCGGTGTCCTTGTGATGATGTTGACACCAAAGGAGATAAAGTTGATGGTTGTGATATCGTAGACGCTCTGTTCCGGTGTTTTGGTGTATCTTTTTAATTTGTTGTTATGTTTGTTTAATTTATGAAAGTTAACTCTGCTTGTAATAGAAGGAAATTTGCAGTTACCTCTGCTTGTAATAGCATGAAATTTGATTTTAATCAAATGAAAGTTACTATTGAATTAAATGGACATGTTTACAAATGAAACTATGATCTGCTGCTCGGACCTACGTTTGGACATGTCGTACGATTGTGTCCTGGTTGCCGACACGAACTACACAATCTCACTAGCTTATCCGAGGTATCCATCTTTGTTCGTATGCGCGTGCTGTTAGGCCGACCCTTCTTTTTTCTGTGCATCAAGTCATTATGCCAAACAATTTGGCCTTCGTATTCCGGCCAATAGTCTTCCTTTGCCAACACCTGAAAACTGCATGAGTAGACATTGCATAGACTTATGACTTGGTGAACTGCAGAAAGAAGGTTGGTTGGGTCCTGGCGCGCCTTCGAACAAGCTGCTATGACATGAGAGCAAGGCATACGGAATGCTTGAAACTTTCCACAATCACACCAGCTCTTATCTAATTCAACACGATAACATCCCCTGGGCCTTCCTTCATTGTGATCTATAGCCTCGGCAACACTGAACCAACCAGTTGTACGGTCAAATATTGTGACCACGTGGGTGTTGGCTTTGGCAGCTTCGTCTTTCATGAATTTCATTGCAGTGTCGCTGTACAGCTGACCCGATTGTAATAACGAACCCCACTTCGCACGTCTGCTATCAAAAAGTGATCCCATCCTAAAATAGGTTGCCTTTACCAAAGCAGTTATTGGGAGGTTTCGAATTCCCTTGAAAACAGAATTCATTGACTCGACGAGGTTGGTTGTCATGTGGCCCCATCGCACCCTATTGTCGTATGCCCGCGTCCATTTCTCCTTATCAATGCCGTCAATCCATCTTAATGCATTTGCGTTGTTCAGTCTAATCTCGTCACGGTAGTATCTAAATGTTGGTTCAGTTAGTGCATACCCCGCGTTCACAACCTTCTTCCGCAGCGTCCTGTCTTTGATCTCCCTCATGAAATTTTGGGCAATATGCCTTATGCAGTAGACGTGGGTCGATGGAGGATCCTGCCAACCGTTGTCATGGTTGTTGTAAGCACTCTCGATGGATGGGTGTCGATCAGAGATCAAACATAAGTTAGGTTGGGGAGACACGTATGACCGTAGGTTTTTTAAGAAAAAACTCCAACCCCCAGCAGTCTCCCCTTCAACTATGGCGAAGGCTATCGGGAAAATGTTGTGTTTGAGTCTTTGAGTGTGATTGATAAAGGCTTTATATAATGAGCTTAGTGCTTCTGAATGTTTGGGTCTTTGAGTGTGTTTGTTAAAGGCTTTATATAATGGCCTTAGTGCTTCTGAACGTTTGAGTCTTTGATTGTGTTTGATAAAGGCTTTATAAAATGGGCTTAGTGTTTTTGCATGTATCAGTAAAGTTCTGCCTTTCATTAACCACGCATGCTCCTTAATGAATAACGTGAACCACAACCTTGATATGAAGTGACAATGCATAGTTCTGCATTTACATGTGATGTTCAAGTCAGGAATCTCTGTCTGCCTTTCATTAACCACGCATGCTCCTTAATCAATAACGTGAACCACAAAGTTGATATGAAGTGACAGTGCAAAGTTCTACATTTACATGTGATGTTCAAGTCAGGAATCTCTGTCTGCCTTACATTTATCACGCATGCTACATAATCAATACCGTGAACCACATACTAGATATGAAATGACAATGCAAAGTTCCGCATTTACATGTGATGTTCATTTATCACGCATGCTCCATAATATGAAAAAAGTATAATATGGAAAATAGTATAATACGAAATAAATCACACTTTGACTTGAAAATATTAAACATATAATATGCTGAATAAAAAATCACACTATGCAATGAATGAACCACTGTATGATTAGACGCTACACTGAAGGAATCTCCTTTTTTCACATGTGATCTGCATCCCTACATTGACCATGCAGGCCTACGAGCATCTGCTTTCATACATTAGACGGGACACTGCATTACAATAAATGTCATGTAGCCTGTTTGATTAGACGCTACACTGAAGGAATCTGCATCCTTTTACCAAAAAGACACTGCATTTATGCATAGCTGAAGCAAAGTGCCAACCATGCACTCACACCACACATATGTCACGCCAAGTGCTCTGCATGCACCCACACAACACATATGTCACGCCAAGTGCTCTGCATGCACCCACACAACACATATGTAACGCCAAGTGCTCAACATGCACCCACACAACACATACATCTCATCACAAGTGTCAAGCATGCACTTAAACCATATCCACTCTTGCAATATAAATATGGGGTATTTACCCATCAAATTCTACTCACACTTAAAGTCTCCTACTCTCTTACTCTCCTACTCTCTTACTCTCCTACTCTCAAACTCGCAAACTCTCAAAGTCTGAAACTCTTAAACTTTCAAACTCCCAACTCTCGACAATGTCTGTACTAACCATGGGTGATTCTCATAGAGGGACGGTTGAAAACATCGCCGAGTTTGTAAGTCTTTTTGTTCATGTCTATGTTTTACCATTTTGTCCAAAAAAACTATAGTAATTTTGTCTAAAAAACTATAGTAATTTTACTTCATCATTTTGCAGGATGTATCAAGGTTTCGGTGTCGTGTGCATGACTACATACCACACGACCCCCTCATTACAAACTATCTTATACATTGTGGGTTTGGGCGTGTCATCGAAATCAAATCTTATTCCCTTGACACAAAATTTATTCTAGCGTTGTTAGAACGCTGGAGACCGGTGACACATACATTTCACCTTCCTTGTGGTGAGTGTACTGTGACTCTCCAGGACGTTTATATGTTGCTCGGCCTACACATTGATGGTAAGGCCGTCAACGGCAAAGTTGGTGTCCCTGACCGACTTTGTGAAGATTTATTGGGCGCCCCTCTTTGTGAGGACGGACCTCAGGCGGCAAACAAGGGCCGCCCGAGGGGTCAGGGTATTAACTTAAAATACCTGAGAGAACAATACAACGGTATTGTTTTAACGGATGAGAGCACCGAGTATGAGAAAATACTCAAAACTCGGTGCTATATTATGATTTTATTTGGGCACTTTTTATTTCCAGACGGCACTGAAAATACAATTCATACTATGTATTTACCATTATTGCGTAATATCAACAAGGTGTGTGAATATAGCTGGGGATCAGCAGTCCTCACTCATCTATATAGCGCACTTTGTAAGACGTCCAAAAAAAATTCTTGTACTTTTTTTGGTTGTGCCTATCTTTTGCAAGCTTGGGGTTGGTCGAGGATGCCAATGCTTGCTCCAATAAACAGAAATTCTTTTACGTTCCCCTACGCAAAAAAGTAAGTATCTTTTCAACATTATTTGGCAACTACTTATTCTATTTCAGTTAATAATTTCTAACTTCTGTTTATTTTTTTAGGTGGTCTGTACCCGGGATGAATTATGAGAAATGTCCAAGGCACTATATAATTCAATACCGCAACCTAATCGACCACCTTGGGCCAAACGATGTAAGCTATTTACTCTAATTTTTTTTAATGTATATGCATACACTTCACACATCCTGTCTAACTTAATTTTACAACTGCATTGTAGTTTGTCTGGATGCCGTACGAGGGTCTCGACCACCAGCCCAACCCCGACGATGCCGCTGTGTGGACAACAAAGACACCTATAATTAGGTTCACTACGGTGGAGATGCACCAAAGTGATCGGGTCAAACTCCAATTTGGGATGCATCAAGATATTCCAGATGCTCCCGTAGACTTGGGGAAGTGGCATCAAAAACGAGTAGACGCACAGTGGATGGTTGGTGATTGGAAGGAGTTTGCAAAGGAGCTGCGTGTACTTTGGAAAAGAAGAAGGCAATACGTCTTAACCGACAATATTGTGCACGGGGCTAGGCCAAGTCTTCAATATATGACTTGGTTTAGTTCTGTCACGACAACCCAACCTTTCTTGTCCCAGCCGACCTATTTGGCCGATCCAAGGGAACGCGGTTCTTCATCATACCCACAAATACCAACAGACACCCCCCATCAACAACAACCACCATACGAAGACCATCACCAACAACCACCATACGAAGACACCCCCCAATCCATGCCAACATATACCCCCTATCAACAACAACCACCTTACATGCCACCAATCCAATCCCAGCCTCAACCATCTAACCAGTACAACCCTGATATGTCTTTTGATCCTACCCCTGCCACCTATATCCCGGACAACTCATTCGACCCTACCCCTTCCAACTACACCTCCAACCACCCACTATTTAACTACCACACCCCACAACAACCAACACACCTAGACCAACCCAACTCCATGTACACTTTCGGACAACCATACCGTCCATACTCCACCCACCCTCCCCGACAATCGTACGAAAATATGGGCATTGGCCTTGACTACGGAAGTGCATGTGAAATGGGACCTCCCGGCTATTGGGGTCAAATGATGCAAGATCTAGCTGATACGCCGGGGCCGTCCCAACAGAACCCTCCACCACAACTGAACACACAACATCCTGACACACCACAACAACCTCGTCGAAGACCTCGTCGCAACACGCGTCCCCCCCAATGTGGCACCGGTGGTCACTTGGATAGAGCCGATCATTAGGTTTTTTTTTTTTAATTTTCATTGTATTTATATTTTTGTTCGTGTATTTTTAATTACATTATAAATTAATATAATTTCTTTTTATTATCACTTTATGCTTACGAATATATTTCAATTATATTAATATTAATTATATTATAAATTAATATATTTTATGGTTAATAGTAATAATAATTAAAATCAAAAAACAATTACATATTAAAACTTTAAATATGATAATTAAAACTATAAAACTTTAATATGATTTTCTCTAAAATATGATAATTTTAAAACTTTAAAACTTAAAAATATTATATGATAATTAAAAGAAAACTGAAAAACAAAAACAAACCCTAAAAATATAACCAACTCGCCAATTGGTGTGGCGAATGCCCACAAAAACACTCTGTCGCCAATTGGTTTGGCGAATTGCTTGAAGCCCAATTTGGCCTAATTCGCCAATTGGTTTGGCGAACGCATGTTAGTCTAATTTGAAACATTGTCATTTTGGTAATAATTTTAAAAGTGTGATTTATTTGGTAAATAAAAAATAATACATTGCTAGTTTAAAAAAAATTCTGTTTATTAAGTTATCATAAATAATTTTGTGTAAAATTTATTTTTTAATAGATAATAAAATAAAATTTGCTTAAAGTTCAGAAAAAAATATGTTCTTTATATAAAAATAAATTTTTATATTTATAAATATTAAAAATAATATATTTTAAAGAAAATTTTGATTATTTATTAATAACAACATGGAAATTATATATTTTTTATATTTAATTATATCTATATTGTATGTCCACTTATGTAATATTATGTCCATTATTATATTGTTGATTATTGTTTATTCATATCTATTAATACATTTATAATATATATATATATATATATATATATATATATATATATATATATATATATATATATATATATATATATATATATATATATATATATATATATATATATATATATATATATATATTATTTATTTATATGTATAGTATATTTGTATATATATTTATATGTATAATATATTTGTATATATATTTATATTTATATGTATAGTATATTTGTATATATATTTATCTATTTATAGTAAACTTAATATATTAATGTTTATACATATTTATATATTTATACATAACTTAAATATATCTGTATTCAATATTTCTATGTTATTACACTGAAATAAGATATATCTTGAATCATACTAAAATATAAAACAAAATAATTTTTTTAGTTAAAAAAATATATTCTTTATATAATAATAAATTTTTATATTTATAAATATTAAAAATAATATATTTTAAAGAAATTTTGCTTATTTATTAATAACAACATGAAAATTATATTTTATTTATATATTTAATTATATCTATATTATATATCCAGTTATCTAATATATTTTTATGTCCATTATTATATTGTTAATTATTATATATATATATATATATATATATATATATATATATATATATATATATATATATATATATATATATATATATATATATATATATATATATATATATATATATATATATATATATATATATATATATGTATTCCAAATCGGATAAGAACTTGCTAGATGTTCTAATTGGATGTTTCGTCAATGGTGTTAGGACAGAATGGAATCCTTTTTTGACTCTGTACCAGCGATTCCACTATTATTAGAAGATATTCTCCAAATTTTAGTGAAAACTAAAAGAATACAAGAAAAATAAGTAAACAATAAAAAAAGAATTAATAAAAGAATTTCTTCATATTGATATAGATAAGAGACATAATTGACATGGATATAGTAAGTCTTGCTTGGGCTGCTTTAATGGTAGTTTTTACATTTTCCCTTTCCCTTGTAGTATGGGGAAGAAGTGGACTTTAAAGGTATACTCTATGAAAGATGAGAGAAACAAATAACAACCATTAGATCAAATTAATAAGAGAGATGAAATGCAAGTTAATAAGAGAGAGAAATTAATAGTCACATTAATGAATAAGTTTAATCATGATCTAATGATTGTTGTTTGTTACTCTCATCTCTCATTTAAAATCATTTTATTCAAGTTAATAAGTGAGAAATTAATAGTCACATTAATAAATAAATTTATAAACATGAATAAGTTACAAATATTTTTAATATAATTGTTTATTTATTTCTTAACTCTAAAATAATATTTTTTTTGAAATGTTATTAAAAATTTAAAGTGACTTGATAAATTACAATTGATTGATAATTTTTTTATTATAAATGCGGGTAAACGAGTATGTGTATGAATATCTAGATACCCATAGGGTACGGGTACAAATGTTGGTTGTCACTCAAGTATGGGCTCGAGTAGTATATTTATATGACAATCATCATTTAAAATATTTTTTCGACATTGTGCGACTCGTTCGAAATGCACTGGTAGATGACTACTTTGTTACTTCCTTAAATACAACCATATTACAACATCATCAATACTAATTTAATTGAGTATACATATGTGTTTGTATGAAGTGTACTATATCATACTCATATATTTTTTAACATAATTTCTAGGTATATCCTGACAATTCCTACTACTTGATAAATTATATTAATATTTATATGACAAGTATCATTTAAAATATTTTTCTCTTAATTTATACATATTTATATATATATATATATATATATATATATATATATATATATATATATATATATATATATATATATATATATATATATATATATATATATATATATATATATATATATATATATATATATATATATATATATATTTTAACCATAACTATATAACATTTATATAGGCATTGCATGGGTCCTTTACTAGTTTTTTTATAAAAATAATTTAAACAAATTTTATTTTTTAAGCTTTTTAAAATGCAAAATTGTTTATTAAATTATCATAAATAATTTTTTGTAAATTTTATTTTTTTTCTAGATAATAAATACAACTTATTTAATATTTGTTGAGACATCTTTTTAATCTTAGATAGGTTTTTATTAATTTTAATTTTAAGAAACTATGTTCCGGAGAAACAACACTTATTAACATTATTTTAAAAGTAATATATGCATTTGGGAAAAATCAATTATTTATATATATAGTTAAGTATGTTAATTGATATATCATTTTCTATGTGTATGATTTTTTTAAAATGTTTAATTATTTAAATAAATCCAATCCATTAATATTTGAATTTTCATTATGTTTTGAAGGCTCAAGGTTAAGACAATATTATTTTAACTTTTCATTATTTAATAGTCTTATTTTCTCAATGCTAAAAAGAAATTCAAAAATATCATTATACAATTTAAATTGTTCAAACTTATTTTGAAATGAAGTAATTGATTTATCTACTATGTATAACAAATAATTACTCTTAAATGATTTCTTAGGAGATTTAACAACTTCATTATCGATATTCTCATCAAATTGTTTCTTTCTATGAATAGTTTGTTTTTCATGAAATTTAGGTTCTATATCTATTTCAAAAGCAATTTCATTAACATAAATGAGAGAAATTTTAAAATCACGTTTCCTATATTTTCCAAAAGATGTATGTTGTGAAACGACGTCATCAATAACATAACAAAGTTATGAGATAAAGATTGAGTTTTTTGAACAAATACAAAAAATCCTATTAGGTTGTATAAAAGAGAGAAGAAGGAAGAAGAATAAAAATTGGTTAAAACGATTTTACTATTCACTTTCTTAATAAAGGTTCAAAGATTACAAGTGAATAATAACAATTAACCTCTTTCAATAACTTGAAAGAACTAGTATATTTATAGACTACTAAGCTAATTTAAGGTACAAGTTAACTTAACAATTGGACTTACAAGAAAGACCTGATTTGACATGCTAACTTAAACACAAAGCTAACATATTTTGACAACATGCTTGAACAGACTTCAACTACAACATGCACAACTTCTATCTAACCATGAAGCTACAATTTTCGACACTAGAGTTCGATCCAAATACCACAATGTAACTAGATCTTTTAACTATTCTATAACAACATCAATACGCATATCCTTATACTGAAAAATTTTACTAACTTAATTTATTACAAACAATATCTCATACCAAATAGTCATGCCTAACAAAAACTTAAAATTTTCAAGTTCATAAGCTGATAAATATTGAGCTTCACTCTTTATTTTAATTTTGTCATTAACTTCAACTAATTTCGATAAAGCATCTTTTATTTGTAAAGTTTTAAATCTCAAAGGTTTTACACTTTCAATACAACTTTTTCACGCATTTGTAACATAGATTTCAGAGTTGAGTAAGAAAATAATGTATATATTCATTGTAGCACTCGTAAAAAAAGATACAAGTTTAGAACAATAATTAACCATGTCACAAAGTACCAAATTTACACTATGACAACCACATGGAGAATAGAATGATATAGAATTAATGTCTAAATTTTTTTTGCACACCTTGTTATTTTACTTTCATATTAGACCAATTATCATAATTTTGTCCTCTAATGTTACTAATATAAAGTCGAATAGTATTCGTTTCTTTTATTATATCATCAAAAAGACATTTTACCAGATGTATCATCTATCTTCAAAAAATTTAAAAAATATTTTGAAATTTATATTGAGGTTTAAGAAATATTCACACATCATACTACAATAGATATTTATTTTTGATGACTTACATTGAAAGTACAATCAAGTATAATTAAAAAGTATTTTACATTCATTGTTTTTCTATATATGTTTGCAATATATATATATATACATATATATATATATATATATATATATATATATATATATATATATATATATATATATATATATATATATATATATATATATATATATATATATATATATATATATATATATATATATATATTTTATAAGTGAATGTTATCTCTAGTGTGTGTATACTATTAAAAAATTAAAATTTCGAGACATAAAACAATGATTTTGCTGGCTGAAGGTTGAGACGATCTTAGAGCATTTTTAATAGGAACAACTAAATTTGATAAACTAAATTATTTTACGTGGATCCATATTAACACAAAAGATTTAAGCAATTCAAAATTGAATTAAGAAATTTTTACTTGATTATATAACATTTCATTCAAGTTAGTACAATAACTTTCAACCAACACGTATTGCATTCAAGTCAACTCAGTAATTTGCATTTAAGTCATCACGATAACTTTGAAATTACATGTATTGCATTCAAATTATCACAATAACTTTGAACTTACACGTTTAAGTCATCATTGGATATTTCATTAAAAGGTGAATTCTTTATTTGTTTAAGTCATCATTGGATATTTCATTAAAAGGTGAATTCTTTATTTGTTAATTATTGAAGGAAAAAATTTATACAAATTCATTTGGCAATTCATTGATAAATTATATATATATTAGTTACTTAATTGCTTACCATTTAATCCATTCAATTTTATACAATGCATTGTGTCATTTACATCTTTTAGATTTTTTAGATGAGATTAATTGTTATTTATATTATCAATGTATCACAACTATTGTATTATTTTTTAAATAATTAAAATAAAAATAAAAATTTTAAATAAATTATCGGTTATTTCTCCAATTCTATTCACTTGAGTTTTCTATTAAACTATGAAATCAATAATTTTCACTTTTATTTTATAATCGGTTATGTATCGAAAGAAGAATATGGTCCAACCCGCAAAATCATCTCTAATTTTAATTGTGTTTTTCCTGTTTTTTAAATCAATACATCTTTTCAATAAATTTTATTTTTAGTATTTGTAGAAAAAGAATTAGTTATTTTTCGGATCTATTAAATTATAATTTTGCTTGCAAAATATTTTTCACTTACATTTGAATTGTCATGTATAAAAAAATGTTTCAAGCTACAAATCTATAGTATAATTTTAAGGACGTGTTTCCTTCAAGTTATGAAATATCATTCTTTGAAATCTTACTCTCAAGATTATTATTTCCCCAAGTGTTTAGCCAAACATTAAAATTTTTAAAAATATTTATAATATTGATTTATTTTAAAATTATAAAAAATATAATTAAAATTAAATGTGAATAGTAGTTAAACTTTATTCCATCACGTTGAATTCTTTAAAGCATGTGAATAATAATGAGAAAAATTACGTGTAACAATATTTTGAAAATTAAAAAATACTTTAAATTAAATTTTTAAAAAATTGAATCAAATATATGATTGTTGCATTTTCAATTTATGTAATTGCAATTCTTGAAACAAACACATCTTCGTTATTTTTTCTTCTATATTATTTATTTATTTCTTCAGCAATTTTCTTTGCCGAAGGAAAACAATTTGTTAGTTTTTAGATCTATTAAATTATAATCTTTTTACAAAATATTAAATAATTATCAAAATCAATGAAATAATTTATTTTTTTAGATCTATTCATTTCTTCAATAATTTTTAAAATTTTTGATTTATTTCTACAAAAGTTTTGTCTCCACAATTGTTGGTGCAAAGGTAGAATAAATGATGAATAGAGAAATATTCTATTAAGAGAATGACGGCTACACACAACTACAAAATTGCAATGATTGTTACTCCATTTATAAACTAATACTAGGGTTACTAGAATAAGATAAAAATACTAAAATACCCCCTAACAAACTTAGAGGCTAAGAAAATAGTACAACTAATAAATATGAATTACTTCTAATATCATCCCTTAATTCATATTCCATCAAAACTTGTAACACCAATTCCATCCCTTAGTCTGAGAAATTGATCAGTCTTGATAACTTTCGTCAGAACATCTGTCAACTGTTTTTGAGTGCTGCAGTGTACAACTTCTAACACTCCACTCTGAACTTGATGTCTCAGAAAATGATACTTGGTCTCAATATGCTTGCTTCTCCCATGCAACACTGGGTTTTTGGCAAGATTGATTGCAGACTTGTTGTCAATCATCAACTTCAGAGGTTTGTTTATTTTAATCTTCAAATCCTGCAACAGATTCAGAATCCACACAGCTTGGCATGCAGTAACAGCACCTGCAATGTATTCAGCTTCACAGGTTGATAACGCCACAACAGGTTGCTTCTTAATTGCAGGAATTCCATGTACCAACTTCTTTGAATTCAGATGTTTTATGCTTCTAAAATTCAAATGACCAAATCTTCTGTGCCACAACTCACTCTCCTTCTCAGCACTTGTTGCACTAAGACATTCTGAGTCTGCAGTTCTGACATTCACCTTGAATGTTTTATTCCTTCCCTGTTCTGACTCCATAATCAACTTCTGATTGCAGTCATACAGTTTCAGAAGATTGTCCTTCATGGTAACTGAAAAACCTTTCTCAATTAATTGTCACACACTCATCATATTGCTTCTGATGCCAAGTACATACCACACGTTCTGAATCAATGTTGTTTCCCATTGTTCAGAATCACTCTGACATTTCCCATACCTTCTGCATTAAGATATTTGTCATCAGCACATCTGATATTTGTTCTCTTTTCAGAGTCAAAGTCAACCAGCCATTTCTTGTTTCCAGTAAGATGATTTGAACAACCAGTGTCCATATACCACCAGTCTATCAGATCCATATTATCAGATTCCAATAGCACAGATTCGTCATCAGAACTTCTGGCTATATTTGCCTCTTCTGATTTTCTCTCCTTGTTTGACCAACAATCTCTAGCAAATTGACCAAACTTCTTACAACAGTAACATTTGATCTTCTTCTTGTCATACTTCTCTTTTCCCTTCTGAGCATTCTTTTGTCTATCAGAGGTTGAGCTTTCTGACTTCTGATCACCATCAGATCTTCTCCTGGCTTCTGAATGCTTCTGATACCTTCTATCAGAAGTTGCTTTCAGAGCCTGCTGCTCTACTTCCTTTTCAGAAGTTCTTTCAGTCAAACGCAACTCTTGCGCTTCTAGACTGCTCTGCAGCTCTTCAATTCTCATGGTGCTCAGATCTTTGGAATGTTATATTGCTACCACAATGTAATCAAATTGAGGGGTAAGGGATCTCAATACTTTTTCAATGATTGCTTCTTCAGAAAGAGTTTCTCCACACGCCTTCATCTCATTAGTGATCAGAATCATTTTGGAAATGTATTCAGAGACTTTCTCATTATTCTTCATGTTGAGATTCTCATATTGTTTTCTCAAGGACTGAAGCTTCACCTTCTTCACTGATGCATCACCACCATAACATCTCACCAGTGTGTCCCACGCAACCTTTGCTGTTGTTGAATCTGCAATCTTCTCAAACACATTTACATCCACACATTGATGAATGAAGAACAATGCTTTCTGATCCTTCTTTCTTACTTCCTTTTGCGCGTTTTTCTGTTCATCTGTTGCATTTGCTGCTACTGGAACATAACCATCAGTGACAAGATCCAGAACATCTTGAGCACCAAACAGTACACGCATTCGGATCATCCAACGATTCTAGTTTTTACCGTCAAATACTAGAAGTTTGGTGTTCATGTTGCCGTTTCCGTTCATCTTCTACCTTGCACAATACACTCAGATTTCTCACACAGTGTTTCCCAACCCACAGAATTAAAATTTTGATCAGATTTTGTTCAAGATTCAACACGAATCTAAGAATCAAAATCAAACACACAAGACCTCACGTTCACTCGTGTTTCCCGTGTTTCCCAATGAATCCGAACCGGAGCTCTAGATACCAATTGTTGGTGCAAAGGTAGAATAAATGATGAATAGAGAAATATTCTATTAAGAGAATGACGGCTACACACTACTACAAAATTGCAATGATTGTTACCCCATTTATAAACTAATACTAGGGTTAATAGAATAAGATAAAAATACTAAAATACCCTCTAACAAACTTAGGGGTTAAGAAAATAGTACAACTAATAAATATGAATTATTTTTAATAACAATTTAGTATTAAAAATATTTTAAGAACTCTTAGATCTCAAAATCAACTTGAAAAAAAGAAGTAGAAAAAGAAAATCCGAAATAGAGATATTTTGAGAAGAACTATTTAGCAATTGAAGTTGGATTTGCATTTTTTTTCCTTCAATCTTTTAATCAATGATGTGTGAAGTTGAATAACACAATTTTGATGTAAATGTCAAAAATATCCTCCAACTTTGTAGCAGTAAAATGAATTTGATAGTACAGGATCATGCACCCTGCACTACTCAAACAACCTATTCCACGTGTCACTTTTTTACTGGCTAGAGGTGCTGCCGATTCTTTTCCTTATTATTATTACAGTGTTGTTTGATAAATTTTTTTTGATTTTTTAATTACACCTATTTTTTGTAGTAATATTTAATTGCTATTATTATAGCTTGCAGGTTGCAATCGAATTCTCATAGGTTGGAGACTTGGAGCTCTTTTTATAGTATTAAACAGCTTTTTCTTTAATTCCTTTTTCCATTTCATTATTTGTCTTATTATCTTCTCAAATATCACACTATTTTCATTTTTGTTTTTAACTTTTCTTCACAAACACACAAGCAAACCCACTAAGCTTCAAAACCGTTTATCTTCCACGACACAAAACCCTTTAACCGCAGAAACGCTTTTCATAATCACTTCCACGGTGCTAAAATCACTTAAAACTTCCATTTTCGATTTCGTTTTCTTTCCTTGTTCTACACGGAACAGCAAGAGCTTACTGAAATCATTGCGTTCTTCTGGTTAATCACTGTTACATTCATTTCATAAGATTATATCAGTGTGCATTTCACACTCTGTTCTCGTTTTTGACGTTAGATTGCTTACGTTGTTTTGAACTCTGAAGCGTGTTAAGTAAGTTTTTATTTATAGGTATCTGATTTCGAAATCAAAATCGCTTTTAATTTCTGTTTTCGTATATATACATTTTATTTTGCTTTTTTTGCTTTGTTTGAACTTTGAAATATAAATAGTATTGAAGTTTTGTTGTTGTTGTTTCTGTTTTTGCAGAGTGGAGGCATGGAAAGGGCAATGGTTGTTACCAACCCTAAAAAGAGGAAAATTGTGAGTAGTGACGACGATGACAATGATATTGGAATACAAAGAAGAGAGTTCAGGTTCAAGGTTTTGTTGCCGAATGGAACCAGCGTGGAATTGAAAGTGTGGAGTGCAGAAAATGAAATGCATGTTGGGGATTTTGTTGGATTAGTTAGAGAAAAGTATTTGGAAAGTCTGAAAAAATGTGAATGGATGAAGAAGAAAAGGGATATAAATTGGAAGGGAAGTGGTTTGTATCTTGAGGATGCTGCTGATAATAAGATCAGAAATGTTATCGAATTAAAAAATTTCATGCCTCGGAAGTGCCATATTTTGCGCCTTAATGTAAGTATATCACACTGATTATGCCTCCTTCTGTTTATGTTATTGTGTGTTGGTGTTTCTTTACTCTAATTTTGAGTTTGGTATTGTTATTTCTTTGCTTTGTTGCTGAAGCTTTGGTATTTGTTTTCATTGTCTGTGTTTCTTTTCAATCAGGATGGGAGTAGCGAAGTTGCTCAGACCTTTGAGGTTGGAATCTCCCTTGTTTCTCTGCCCCCTATCAGCTATATTGTTAAACAATATGACACCATTGTCGTATTTCTTATTATTTTTCCATCTGTCTGAAATGCAGAATATGTGGGACTTAACACCGGATACAGATTTGCTGCTGGAGCTTCCTGAAGAGTATAATTTTGAAGCTGCTATTGCTGACTTGATTGTGAGTTCATTGACAAAACAGACTATAAACTCAAATTTTTTATGATGGTTTTGCACATATCAACACTAACACTGTTATTCATATATTATCAGGATAATGCTTTGCAAGCTGTGTGGTTCAACGGGAAAAATAATCGGAAGCTTGTCAGGTATAGTTGCATATGATATGAATGTGATAATGATATTTCTTTTTTGTCTGAACTACTGGAGGAATGTCCGATACTAAATGTGAATACTTCTATTAATCTTAGTTTACATTTTAGTTCGTCACATTATAAAACGCTAGCCCTTTCAATTAGAATCAACCTGTTCGTTTTTCTTGTCCTTTATTTGACGAAAGAGTTCAGGATAAAAAGAATCAGCCATTTGACATCAGTCTTATGTCAGTAGAAAGAGCTAGGAGTTTTAGGGATATTGAAGTAATTTTCTTCCTAAAATTATCTACACATTTTTGTAATAGTTGTTATATAGCGTTGTCAAAGTAGCCCTAAAGAAATTGATTTTATATGCCCTAAAGCACTGGTTATAGCAAAATCTTCAAGAAATCCATAGCTTCTTGGGAACACAATGGCTGTTTTGCATAAAAATAATGGTTCGGTGGTAAGTTAGTTTTTATAGTAGTTTATATAGCTTATTCAACATATGGTTAGTTTTTATTTGCATTGCATAGTAGTTTATATAACACTATGGTTAGTTTTTATTTGCATTTCATAGTAGTTTATTCAACATATCTTTTTTAAACATAAGAATTTATAGACTATAAAACATAAAAATAAGCTTAAAATATTGCATTGCATGTGTCCAATTTCTATGGAAGTTAAGTTGTTGAGTTTCTAATGATTAATAGGTGCCACCATTTTTGACATAAACTATCTTCAACTATTTTTTATCATAATAAATGTATTGAAATACATAGTTGATTTTTATAATCTCTAGTGTTTGTTTGTTGGTTTCTTAGACCGGTGCAATCAATTATCACTTGTTCTTGTGACTTTTTCTGTTTTGCAGAGTAAATGTTACTGACGATAAGATTTCAATATTTGACAATGGTTCTGGAATGGATGACACCGATGAGAATTCACTAGTAAAATGGTAGCTATTTGTTCTTAGATTATTTCATGAACTTTTTGAAGTTGCAAAGTACATTATGATATTCTGTTATTTGAGTTGAAATACACTTACTTTCAGAAGCCTTTTGAACTTTTTGTTATTTAAAACTTAGGTAAGTGCAGATTTGTTGATCAACTGATTTCAGCCTTTTCTCTTTTTGACTCAATTTCATTGCATGCAATTCCTTAAATGCTATCACAATATGTCACTTTCTTGCTTAATGATCTCTGACATATCAATTTGAACTCTTTTTCTATGTTGATAGCCAAAGAGATTCAAAGTTAGGCGTCATGATCAAAATTTCAGTAAAAGGTTTTGTTTTTTCAACTTAATCAAGCTTAATATCTAATAAAATGGATATAAAGGAGAGACTGAAATTGATTGTACTGTTCATAGATAGTAATAGGCGATATAGTTTTCAGTTAGAAGAGTTTAACGATCTTTTTCAGATTTTGTTGGTTATCTGTGTTAAATATAACAATCAGATATACCTTCATTTTATTAAAAGCAAAGTCTGAAGTTGTAGTACTGTGTTTGGTTTGAAAAAAACATTTTTGACAAGAATCCCACCTTATGTTCATTTTGTTTTTATATTTCTTGTTGTGTTCTCCATTTCACCTTTGTTGTTTTACAAGTATCTGCTAGTCCAAACATGATAACTTTCTCAAAACCAAAAACAAGTCCTAAAATTCCAATCATGCTAAAACATTATAGTGTTTTTATAAACTATACCTAGTTTCAAATATTGTTAGCTTTTGTTATGAATAAATGAGTATTTGTCTTTTAACACAATAGACTTTAAATTTTAAAATATTAAATCACACTTTTAGTGACTTTCAATTAATTTGTACCATTGCCTTTTAAGATTTATTTGTTTGCATATTCCACCGTTTCTCTTGATTATGGACTTCTTATCTCTTGCACAGGGGAAAGATGGGTGCTTCAGTTCACAGATTATCAAAATCAGTGGCTATTGGGGGAAAACCCCCATACTTAAGGGTATTCTTCATTTTTGTCCTCTTTCACCCTTTAATCTTTGTTGTAAATGCTCTAATAGGACAAACATTTGGACGAAAAAGTATCTTTATGCTAGGATCACATACCTTCATTGAACACTATTTCTTATTCTTTTTGCTGACAATGTTCAGATAGGACAAGCATTTCAAATAATATATGGGTGACCAGAAGCATTTCCTTTATCTACACTTCTGGTCAAATTGTTGTCTGTGATGATGCTTATGCACAAAGAAAAATCCACATGTTAATCATCGGGATTGGGATTGATTACTCTTTTGCACATTTCAAATTATTGTTTGCTATGTTGTATTGATTGTGCTGTGCAGCCTTACTTTGGGATGTTTGGATATGGAGGACCTGTAGCATCTATGCACTTGGGGAGGTATGATTGTTTTTAAGATAAATACCTTTTTGTCTTTCTTCTGTTCAAGTACATCTCAAAATTTATCTCTTTATCATTCCCTCTCTTATTTTTTCTATTCTCACATTACAGGCGTACTTGTGTTTCGTCCAAAACAAAACACGTAAAGAAAGTCTACATGTTACTTCTTCAGAGAGAAGCTTTGTTAAATAGATCTAACTCTGAAGTTACATGGAAGGTATTCATGTTTCCCTAACAATGCAATGGCTTTAATGCATGCTTTATCATCGTATTTTAATGTTCTCAACTGATAGTATCATTTTCTTTTTCATTTAGACCAATGGTGGCATAAGAGAGCCCGTAAAGGATGAAATTAGTAATTCTGATGGCAGTTTTACAAAGGTATGCATCTCTCGTCTTTGGCTTATTCTTGTTTGTTTTCAGCAGCATTGCAAAATGGGAGATGAAGGAATTTAATGGACGGAAGGAAAGCAATGGGAGTAAAAATAAATATCCTAAATGTTATTATTGGAGCGGAGGGGAGGAAAAGGGAAAAGAAAATCAAGTTTCTTTATTATTATACCCTTCCGCAGAAAGCTGAAGAAAGGAAACATATGAAATTCATGAAGTAGCTTTGGTAATAAAGAATGGGTAAGGATGAAATTGAACATAAGATTTGGTACTTTTGCAGGTTGATATTTACAATCCAAAAGTAAAAGGTGTTGATATTAACAAACTCCAGTGTCGCCTCAAGGACATATATTTTCCCTACATTCAGGTTAAAACATGCCTATGAATTGAATCAATTTAACATATGAGATTGCTTCATATGTTCATTTTCCTTTTAATATTGTCAATATAAAAGTTAACATTTATCATTATTATGATTTACATTTGCAGTACCCATTAAATTCATATCTTATCTACTGCTGTTTATTGTCGTATTGTTGCTTATTGTAATTAATAGTTTGTTAGTCTTTTTATGTTTCTTTCCTTTGATCATTTTCCTTTCCCAACTATATTTGAGTTTGTTTCTTGTGCTCAAAACTATTTGGCTGTAATTGTCTGGAAGAACGATATTTCATCCAAATCTATATTTGGATGTTGTTTGCATTTTCACAAATGGCATGAACCAGACTAGTTGAGAATATTCTAGAAAGAAGAAATGGAACAAAATTAAATTTATCCTTACATAAAAGATTAATGTGGTGACTGAGTGGAGCTTCATTATCCTTGTTTTAAGAAGTACACATTTGGATACAATTAATATAATATTTTATATCTAAACAACCCCTTTAATTGCTTTTTTTTTATAATTGTCACTATCATTTATAGTTTTATCAAACTAAACCTTAACTGCTAAAAGATTTTAAGAATAGCCATTACATAGTTTTCTCACAAACATTTCCCTGTAAATGATGAAGCCCCATTTAAGAGATTCCATAATAAGTCATAACTTATGAGGAGGGAACTATCACAGCAATCCACCATAATGTTCTAAAAAATCTTAGTTCATTCAGTTTTTATGCAACAGAAAGTTGGTCACATACCTCTGAAACATTATTGTTCCTTGGCTAAATATTGTTGTCATTGCCTTGAAAACATGCCTTTTAATTTGTTTCATTCCTGCAGAATGATGACTTGTCTGCCGGAGGGAAGACTATTACACCAATTGAGTTTCAGGTTCTTGCTCCAGCATTACCTTCACTTAGCTTATTGATACTATTATGGATTAATCTGGTAGCGTATTTGTGTCTAGTACTCAATGAATGTTAGAACTAGGAGCTACACTCAACTCTTCAAGGATACTTGTATAATGTAATTCTGTTATACATGTTCAGTTAGTTTAATTATTGCCGAGTTGGCATTAGTGTTATGTCACAGGTATTGCGGAAACTTCTTTTAGGTAAGTATCATTGCTTTCTACACTTTGGTTTGGTTTTTTTTGCTTAGTAGATTATATTGGGAAACAAATAAACAAGACACATAATCGAATTTCTGAATCTTGATGGCGGATTCTCTTGTTCTTTTGGTGGCTGGCAGCAGACTCCTTGCTTTGCACTGCTATACAATTTATAGTTGTCACTTTCAATATTTTGAAGAAAAATTGTAGTTTGTGTTCCATGAAAGGGTTACTTGATGTCACATAACTGCATATACAAGATTGTAACAAGTTTGGTTCTTTTGTAGGTCAATGGCGTTGATCTGACAGAGATTCAGGGTGGGGAGGTCGCAACTACCAATTTGCATTCTTGTAATGGTCCTGAATTTGTTCTGCAGCTTCGTATGTCAATTAAAGATGACCATGATGGTATGTTCATGAATTATAATTCTATCTAGCAATGTATAGTTTGAGATAAGCTAAATGATTTTTTTAATCAGTATGTCTAACATTGTACAGCTTAACCATTTCACCTGATTAACTGTAAAGAAATGTGGGTGTTGAGTTCTAATTGAATAACCATATTTTAGGCACAAGAGGATTCCATGAAGCAAATGCACGCCTTAGATTTGTATATTTCCCTTTCACAGAGGTAACAAAAATAAATAGCCTGTAGTATTCTCATAATCAAAACTAATCAAATGAATCCATACATTATTGCAGGGAAAGGAGAGTATTGAGAGGGTTTTGGAAAAATTAACGGCCGATGGTTATATTATAAGAGAAAACTTCCAAGATTTTAGCCGGGTCTCCATTAGGCGGCTTGGTCGTCTCCTTCCAGATGCTCGTTGGGTAAATTTCAAACCTTTTCGCTGAACTTGTTGATAGATTATTGAAAGTAATATTGTTTTTTAAATGGTTAATAAATAATATAAATATATTTTTGATAGAAAACTCATAAACATGTTCTTTAATATAGTTTTATTTTTATCAACATAAAAATCAGTCATGAATACTAAAATTTTCAACCATATTTCTTTCAATTAACTTATTTGTTTGTTTTAAAGTTGATTGACTTTTTAGTTATTTATGCTTAATTGATGGAAAATCATCTTTTAAAGGTTGCTGATCAGTTACAATTCTTTTTGGTCAGACCTTCCTTCCTTTTATGGATTTTAGGAACAAAAGAGTAAATAGCAGTAGAGGAAGCATATTGAGGAGATGTTCTCTGAGGGTTAAATGCTTTGTTGGTATGTAGTAACCGTATGTTACCTTACATTCTCATACTTTTTTATGATTCTTTCGTTGGTCATCTAAGTCTGACTTTCTAATTTGCAGAAACTGATGCTGGTTTTAAGCCAACCCAGTCAAAGGTTAGGCTTGCAATAGTTTAAAATATTAGTAAATAAATTGTGCGCCCGTCGCTATGGTGATCTTTTTTCTGTTGAACATTGTTGTGATAATTTACATGCTTAAAAAATCATATTGGCTACAATTACATATTACGTGGTGCACATATAAAGATGCATCATGTATGTTCCATTAATCCTTCCAAGAAAATACAAGTGCTCGTGCTTTTTCATATTTGTGTATACATGTATACTCCTTTGAAGTACGAAACCACGGGAAAGTTGAGAAACAGTATAACTGGATATAAATCTAATGAGTCTGCTATGTGTCTAGTATGATCGACTAATATACAAAATGATATTGTTTTCTTTTAATTTTTTCTCAATTTAAGGATAATCAAAAGAATAATGCCTTTTCAGACGGATTTAGCTCACCACAATCACTTCACCGTTGCTTTGAAGAATCTGGGAAGTAAAATTTCAGACAAAGAGACTGGTATTTTCTGCTTCTAAATTCTCATCATACTGTTTCAAGTTAAATTCTCATGACCGGTTTTTTCTGCTTATTAAATACTCAAAAGTACTCAACTTATCTGTTATTTACAATCAGCAGCTGTTTCTGTTGAAATTAGCACGGGTACAAGAATGTTAACTCCTGCGCAGCTCGAAAAGGAGTACCAGGAGTGGATAATAAACATGCACAATCAATATGATGAAGAAGCTGATGCCACCGCAGAGGATAACCCGGTTATAATTGTCAGTCCACCAAACAAGAAAGCACTTGGCATTTCTAAAGAGGGTATGACTTACTAAATTTTGATGGCAATTACTTCTATTTATGATTGTTGCTTGTGGCAGTTCAAATCGGTGTTTTGGAGAAAATGCTCATGTATACTAACAAAGGAATAAATGAACCTTGCTAATCCTCTGATACGTGAATTTATGATATGGATATTTGAACTGTTGCTCTAGACTAGGTATATATTTGCTGCTATTGGACTAAACTGAATCTTCCATTTGGTGACTCTATTTTTCTTGCTAATATGAAGTCGTAAGAGTTCACCAGATTCTGAAAAGAAAGGAAAAATCATGGAGTAATGGACAGAGAATTAAAGTGTTAAAAGGAGCATGTCCTGGGATTTCCAACAACCTTTATGCAACCATAGAGTACTTTTTGCTTGAAGGATTTGAAGGAGACCCGGGTGGTAAGATTTCTGAACGTAGCACATAAAGTAAAGCATTAACGTTTCCTATTTGTTTTAATAATATAGAATGAAATAGAATGTAGTAATGTCTGTTCCGTCTCATATCTCCCAAATTCAAGGTTAATGAAAAGTATAGTATTGAACGAAATGTATTAAAAACAATCCAAATTATAGAATATGTTATGTTGATCTTATTGCTTTTAAATTTAACGGTAAAGTCAACGTGTGCTTGTTTAAACATAGAAAAAGGGAATAACTTTGTTAAAATGTGATACGTATAAACTTTTTTGACCAGTGAGATAAGCTTATTCTGTCAAGTGACAACTTTCAATGTTTTTTTTGTTAATAGGAGAAGCTCGGATTATATGCAGGTTTGTTGTACATACTTTTGCAAAATTGTGCCTTTCAAAAATCATATAAATCCTCTGAAATTGTTTTTATTCACTGTCATTTGCTTGCATATAAAGGCCAATAGATATCCCGGATGAGAAGGGGTGTTCTCTCTACGGCAATGAGGAAGACCCCACATTGAATGTTGGTAGCTCATTGTCTTTACCTATAACTGTTATCGACACAAAAAAGGTTAGGTGGTTAAATTTTGTTGTATATTTGTTTTATACGGTTGAAAAATTTTAAGATTTCTAACTTCTAAGCAATACGTAACAGCTTGTAGCTGTTGGAAGTGCTGAATGGGAGAATCGACTTAATAAGATACAACAGCAATCTCCTGTTTGTTTTGACACGCCGATCCCAAACCGTTATAAACGACAGCTAGTTGGGGTGGTAAGTATTTTATTAGTTCCATTTTATATCTGTCTTGTCAATTAATTATACTTTCAATGATGAGGTGAGATACAGATTTGGTTGCAATACTTCTGCGATTAAAGAAAGGGAAAAAATAGAAATTAGAATGTAATATGACAAGAAAATTTTCATTTATATTCATATTTAAGAGGACAGCTAGTTGGGGTGGTAAGTATTTTATTAGTTCCATTTTATATCTGTCTTGTCAATTAATTATACTTTCAATGATGAGGTGAGATACAGATTTGGTTGCAATACTTCTGCGATTAAAGAAAGGGAAAAAATAGAAATTAGAATGTAATATGCCAAGAAATTTTTTATTTATATTCATATTTAAGAGGAGTGAAACTCTCTTTTTAACAGTCATTTTCTTATTAATTGAAATTTATATTAGTCTCACCATTTTATATGAAACATATTTTTAAAGTTTGGGATCCACATCTATTTCATCCAATAAAAAAATGAATATCGAGCACAGAGTGTTTCTTGTACTCTTATATTCAAACAATAAAATAACTTGCTTTTAATTATTTAACAAATAGGTTGAGGATTTCATCCATGTATACTCAACCCAAGGAAAAAAATTATGAGAAACTGAAGAACTAAAATTTGAAGGACATTTACAAAATCTTCATACACGGTCAATTTAATTTTATTCTACTTGCAATAGCCATCTTTTCTCTATAACTTTGTATTCATGTAGTATTGTAAGTTGTAGTTTGCCTTTGTAAATTATTTTTTGGGCGTCGTGCACTGCAACATGGTGCCTTGGTGATTTTGTCTGTTAGGTGGACTCAATCAGTAAAAGTTGTGACAAAAGGGTGACAGAGAAGCCTTCTCTTTGTGCCGAGAAGTATGAACTTCTAACTGATGACCAAAGTCCAAAGCTAGATGTAAGGTATGATTGCTAAAGATGTTTGTTGATGAATATGTAATATACTAAAACATGTCTTTCCTTCACAAAGTTTTTATTATTTTTTCCTTTTGTTTATTTCTCGGACATATCTGTTTTAATTGTTGGAATATTGTGTATAATTTTAACTTGTACTTCTACTTCTGATCAAGAATGTTTACTTTGGTATGCCATTGTTTAACAAATGATTTGTTATGCAGGGCTGGTTCTAACTTTCCAACCTTAGAGATTGCATGTTATGACATCCATGGTAATCGAGCGCCGTTTCAAACAACTCCGGATGTGGCTATCCAATTTCAGGCAGCTGAGAACTTGTACTTCGAAGTACATGGAATGAAGATTGGACTCTCAACTGATAAAATGACTTTAAAAATCATGGTATGCATGTTGTGTACTTTTGGGTCTTGTTGATTGAAATAAATTAACTATTGCATTCTTTTGGAATAATTGATACAGGATGCAATGGTTACATGTAATGAACTGGACAAGATAAGGCCCAGCTATACAGCTACTTTGATTATTACTTCAAAAAAATTTCCGTTGTCACTAACCTTTCCGTGTCGAGGTGCTTTTGATTGATATTTGTCTTTTTGTTCATCAGGAAATAAATTAGTTTTCAGTGTTGTTTATTCTTATGCTTGTTATTTGTTTTGTACTCAGTTTTTCCTAGTTATCCCAAACATGTTACACTGAAGCCTGCTGAGATAAGAGACAACCAACTACTTCCAGGTTTCATTTTCAAGGAATTAATGTTGGAGGTATCTCAAAGTTACATATGTTGGTTGATGTACATTTTGTCTTTATATGATTCATTTGTTTTAGTTCATTCTTTTAATGCTTGATGTAACATTATATGGGAGGGCTGTGTTTGGTAGTTAAGTACAATAATAAAAATGTCCGAAAAAGTTTAAAATGATAGATCAATGCTACAGCTTCTGAGTTCTGCAAATGTTTCAATATACAAAGTGATTAGACAATGGAAAGTCAAATGTTTCAACGTTTATATGCTGGGTTGGATCTGTGAAAACTTTGCAAAATCCAATCAAATGGGTAGATGGTGATTTGATGAAAAACTAAACAAAACTATTGAATGATATATAGATTAAATGGTGTTATTGAACACACGTGCCTTTATAACGATAATGGTGTTGATCAATATATATAAGAATGGTATATGTTAAAGAACATTTATCCTTTTAAATCGATCAATGATTAAATGGTATATATTTTTTGTGGGTTTATTTTTGCCCTTTTTGGAGTTCTAGTATTCAAGGGTTAACGATTACCCAAATGTTCACTTGAATGGCCAATTAAACTTTTTTTGGATGATCTTAATGAAATTGTTCATATATTTATTTAACTTGTTGAATGGCCAACTAATACTATGTAAAATTACAAATACACTAAGAGCCTCATATTTGTGTTTCTAACATTATATCAGATTAAGTTTCTAGGTGACATATTTGTTTGTATTTCTTTTATCCAGATGTTTGATACATATAGAAACCATGTGCCTGAAGGCACGGAGGTTGATATTGTTGTGGCTGGGTTTGAAATGCTAAATCATTGCAGTACTTCATACAAGGTAATGCTTTTTTTTACAAACTCTATTCTAGTATACTGTGATGAATGTTTTGCATGGATGGTTGTACTAGGATAGACATATAGGTAGGTAAATGTATGTATATCCTCATATCAATATAGACATGAGTTTTTATTTCCCTGTTTTTTTCCTCATATGCTAAATGAAAACTCTAATCTACAGGTGGATGATAAAGGAAAAATTAATCTTAATGGTTTGCTAAAGTTAATTGCAGGTTACGGAGAAATTGGTATGTTGTTAAATTAAATATGATGTTACATATTTGTATCCATTAGTTTATACTTTTTAACTTCAAACTGTTTTATGTCGATGTAGCTTGCAATTTTTTTGAGGTTGTGGACACAGTGCCATTACTAGTTAATTATTTAAATTTACTTTATGGTTGCAAATTAAAACGTTTTTATATCTTCTTTTCATATTATCTAATTTGTTTGGTTCATGATGCAGCATCCATCTCTGTTGTTTTTCAAAATAAAAGTATTTTCAAGCAAGAGTTTTCAATTGCGAGAAGAAGCTTGAGAATTGCATCTGAGGTTATTTTTTTCTATACGCATTTTTACAATTTATTTAATAAAAATATTTCAATTGCGGGAAGAAGTGTTGAAAAGAATGAGTAATTGCGGTTGAGACAAACAACATATCTATTGAAGACAATTCTTGGAGATTAAGACATACCTATTGAAGACAGTTCTTGGAGATTAAGACAGTGGGTGACTCACCAAACTCTTAAACCAAATTATAAGGTAAAAATAAATGTCAGATGAATGGAGAAGAAACAATTTAGTTCCAATCTATAAGAACAAGAGAGATATACAAAATTGTGCAAATTATAGGGAGATTAAACTTATGAATCATACCATGAAGTTATGGGAAAGAGTGGTTGAACGAAGACTAAGAAAAAAGACTCAAGTTATTGAGAATCAATTTGATTTATGCTTGAGAGGTCAACCATAGAAACGATCTATCTACTACGGCGTGTGATGGAGTTGTATCGAATGAACCACAAGACTTGTACTTAATTTTCATTAACTTAGAGAAGGTCTGTGATATAGTGCCTTAAGAGATTTTGTGGAAAGCCCTAGAGAAAAAATGGATTAGGATTGCATATATTCAAGCTATTCGAAATATGTATGAAAGGGTATTGACTAGTGTGCGTGCATAGGGTGGAGAGACGGACGATTTCTCTCTTACAATAGAATTGCACCAATGTTCAACCTTAAGCCCCTACCTTATTTCTTTAATTGCGGACGTACTCGCTGAACACATTCAAGTGTTAGCACCGAGATATATGCTTTTTGTAGATGATATAGTACTAGAGTTGAAGGAGAATTTAAATGAGGTTAAAGACTTGGAAACGAGCCTTAGAAATACATGTCTTTCGCCTAAGAAAAAGTAAGACAGAGTATATGGAATATAAGTTAAACAAAATCAGAAGCGTTTCTAACCGAGAGGTAAAAGTTGAAGACCATATCATCTCACAAGTCACATAGTTTAAATATTTTCGGTTCGTAATACAAAGTTATGGAGAAATAAAAGGGGATGTAAATCATCAAATTCAAGTTAGTTGCTGAAATGGAGGAGGGCATCGTGGGTTTTATTATGTGACACAAACGCACCACTCAAGCTCAAAGGAAAATTTTATCGAAATGTGATAAGACCTGCGTTGTTGTACATGACAGAATATTTGACGATTAAGAATCAACACGAGAATAAAGTAAACGTAGCAGAGATTTGAGTTGAATGTGTGGTAATCCTAGATAGGATAAGATTATAAATGATAACATTAAAGAGGGAGTTGGGGTGACACCTATACGAGAAAAATAGTGGGGAATAGACTTTGGTGGTTTTGAAATTTAGAGAGAAGACCTGTAGATTTTGTTATAAAGAGAGTTATGGAGATGAGTCAAACAACTAGAGGTAGAGAAAGACATAAAAAAATTATAAGAGAAACTATTAAAAAAGATCTCGAGATTAACGGATTAGATAGAAGCATGGTCTTGGATGGAACACTATGACATAGTTTGAACCATCTAACCGACCCCTCTTAATGGAATAAGGCTTGTGTTGTTGATTGAACTATAGTGTATTTGCTTAAATTTTAACTGATTTTTTGTGTGCAATTTCAGGTGCCTGATTTTTGTGCTGTTGGTGGTCAACTAGAAAACATTGAATTTGAAATCGTCAATATTGATGGAGAAGTAGATACGAAGATTCATCATGATGATCAAGATTGCCAGTTTCATATGCTTACAATTAAGTCTGACTTTTTCAATGCAGAGGAATCTATACGGTACACTTTCAAGCATGGACGCTGTACCATCCCATCCATAAGAGTTCCAGAAATTGAGGGGACTTTTAGTTTTGAAGCTTCTCACTCACAATATACCAGGCTACGTCAGGATTTAGAGGTTATATATATATATATATATATATATATATATATATATATATATATATATATATATATATATATATATATATATATATATATATATATATATATATATTTTCACCTTTAATATATATTTTGGCCTAGTTATGAATTATAATTGGAAGGGATTTGTCTGCAGGTTCAAGTTATCAAAATGTCCAATGTGAAAGATGCTACACAACTCTCAGATAAGAATATTTTGCCCCTGCCAGAACTAACACCACTTAATCATGATTACAGTTTAATATCTATCCTCAATGAAGCTGACAAGGTATCGGACGTGAACTATGTTGTGTTTTGTTTGATTTTTGTTCTCAAATATAAATGGTTTAGATGCGAATAAGGCACATTTTGTTTTATCATGCTTTGAAATTCACGATAACAGCAAACTTATTAGGTGATTGCAAGAGATTAAAATTATTGTTTTTCTAAAATGCTTTCTCATTTAGGAGATTGTCAACAATGAAACTGTGTTTAGCTGATTACAAAAACTTATCCGTCCATGGTTTATTATTTTTGCCTCAACTTGACTTTGTCTTGATGTACTTCTATGCAGAGACTTGGAAAGATTTTAAAAATTGGTGAGAAAATTCAAATAGCAGAAGAACGTCTTGAAAAATATAAGAAGCGAAAGGATGAGATTGAGAAAGATATGTTGATGCTGAAAAGTATGTATGGTGTTGTCCATTGAAAGAAAATTTTGCATTTGATGTCTTTTTGTCTTATGAGATGTTATTTTATCTGTTGACATAGTTGTGCGTTTATGAATGCTAGTTTTAGTCTGTTACCACATTACATTATACTTAAAAGTTTACTCTAATTAATAAATGACATGTTTTGTTTTTTGGGTGCACAGTGGAGGTAATGATGTTTGAACTTACGATCTCATGCATACTACTCAAGCCATTGACCATTAGACCAATCTTAGTGTCTTAAATGAGTGTTTTGATGTTTATGTATGTTTTGAATTTGGCAGATAATGTTCAACATTATCAATTAGACTATGTGGACTCTGGGTTCACCAACACCAAAGAGGAAATGACTACAACAATTAAAAGCATGGAAAATTCAGCAGCTTCTGTCTTATGCAGTTTGACTACGCACCAACAGAAGAACTTCTTGGAAGATATAATTGGGGTTGTTGCTCTCCTTGGTTCCGTTCAGAGTCCTGAGCTTAGCAGGTTTCATATTTTTCTCTTTTCTCATCCCTGCCAACCAAAAATAAAATACTTGGAATAAAATTATTAGTTTTAAATTGTGATTGTAGTTGTAGGGAATGTTATTATGATGATTGTGGAAATTTCAAATAATGTTGTTTACACTGAACATAATATTCCATCATTAACGAAATGTCCCCTGTATGACTTGTTCACTAACAAGACATTTTTTTGATGTTTATTGTGCTTTTGAGCGAGTTTTTATCTTAATTTATTTGCAGAATTTTAGCTGAATATCTGGGGGAAGAGAAAATGTTGGGTGTGATTTGTAAATCCTTCAATACTGCAATTTCTCTTGAGAAATACAAAAAAAATGGAGAAATTGATTATTTGCATGCTTTGCATGCTGAAGCAGCTGGTCTTGGAAAAACTATATGCAAGCGTTTTTTTATTATGTGCTTTGAAAATATAAGGTAATGCAGTATTTCAGAGGTCACAGTAACCACAATTTTCATATTATAATTGATTAATTTTATAGATATTTTTTTGTAGAAAAAGTTATAGGACAAGGATTTATGGCTAGATGCTTTTCATTTTTTATTTGTCTAGAGAAGACATCATGCAGACATTGTTTCCATTGATAGGCCATACAAGTCAATTGACAGGCAACACAATGGGTCCTTGCATGATAATGACTCTCAGAGGAAGCTATTCTTGCCTGATCCCAAGATGCCAAATGGGAGAACGCCAGCAGGCTTTATGGGTTATGCAGTTAATATGATTGATCTGGACACCCATCACCTGCAGACAAGGACAACTTCAGGGTACGGGCTTCGCGAGACCGTGCTCTTTAGCCTTTTCAAGAAGCTCCATGTTTATAAAACTAGAGAGAATATGATGGATGCTCTTCCCTGTATAGAAGAGGGTGCTGTATCATTGGATGGTGGTATTATAAGAGAAAATGGAACTCTTTCTCTTGGTTATGGGTATGTATTCTTTTAAATGCCTTTAAATGTGTATTATGCCTAGGTTTTGAGTACAAATTACTGATCTTACTACTATGTTTTGTAGGAATCCTTGTATATGCTTTCCTTGTACAAACAAGTTGGACATTTCTCCAGAAGCTATGGGAATCTTGACTCAGATTGAAGGAAAAAAACAAGAGCTGGTGGCGATTGAAGAAGATATTGGAAAATTAAATACACATCACCAGAAGTATCTACAAAAATATAAGAAAAAAAAGAAGAGATATAATAATCTTATGGATAATATTAAGACCGAGGAGTTCTAATAAAAACCTCTGGTAGACAGAAATTGATTCGTCTCCTGGTCTCCGGTAGACTTAGTTGATTAACTTGTTTTGTTTTCTATGCTTTTGTTCATTGAACTTGGAGCTTTGGATAGTGTGCTGTCATGTTGAGTTTTCAGTGGCTGCCGGCTTTCAATGATTTCAGAGGAATACAATATGCTTTTTTATGAGCTAAAGGCATTGTGAAATTAAACTCAAATCACTTGACAGATGTTCTATATGACTGTGTTTCTTTTGTTGGATTAATGTTTATAATTTTATCAAATAACTATATTGTAGCAATTTTGTATGAAATCTTTAAACATAAAATGTCAAGTCTGAGTGCATGTTTGAAATCACTGTGATTTATCGTCCTTGGAGGTTTTCCTCTGGCAGCTTCAGCCCCTCCAAGATTTTAGAAGTTTTTTTTACACTTAATATACAACACCGAACACATTCAAGACACGTAACTTTTTTTTTTTTTAGGGGAAGAAAAGCAGGGAATACAAATCAAGGAACGGAATTACACCAAATCAAGTTCTAGTTTTCCTACCCCAACCATATGGTGGACGTCAGACATAAATTCCCTGTTAAGAAAGGTTTAAGACGAAAAACTGAAATTTGACAGTAAGACCCTATAATCCTGGGCTATGTGGTCTAACTCAGCTATTTGCTAAACAGAACTTATGTAGTCAACAGAATTTTTCGAATCGACTGCACAAGGATGCTGTCAAAATGGAGGTTCCTTGCAACCTGCAGCCTCCAACGGATAGCCAACATCTCCGCAGTGCAAGAATCAACCTCAATGTGCTGCTTCACCACCCGCTTGTCACAATCTTTGATTACATAACCAAATGTCACAAAGCCTTCACCAAAAACGCCTGCATCAATCTGCACAACTTTTGTACCTCTTCTAATATTCTCCTCTAAAGGTGTCTGTTTCCTCTTGCTAGTGTTCCAATGGTCCTGCTTGTCGGAACTCCATTCAAAAACACTCTGCAAAGCCTCATGAGCGATTGTAAATGGCTCCTTCTTTTTATTATAAACCAACTCATTCTTTGCATTCCACACCTTCCAAAGGGTCGTGCACAGAAATTGAGAAACAGATTTGTCCTTCTTTTTCAAAATCTTCAAAAGCCGATCGTTAATCCCCGTAAGAGGAGGGATCTTATACCCCAGGTATGAACAAAAGGTAGCTTTTGTGAACGGAAAACGCATGAACAAATGTTCTAAAGACTCAGGTGCCATGTTACAAAGAAGACAACAAGTATCAGTATTAATACCTTTGGCAGAAAGACGCACCTTGGTGGGAAAAATATCCTTAGCAAGACGCCACAGGAAATTATGTATCCTAGGGAGGATAGGAGTGTGCCAGATCAGCTTCTAAAGCTCCTTAGAAGAGTTTCTGGATGGGCCAGGCTTCAGGGCATTCTTGAATTGTTGGAGAAGATGATAGGCTGAACGAAATGATCACTCGCCATCTTTTTCAAAATGTCATATTCTTTTGTCAATATGTTGTTTAAAAGATAGGGGAATGCTGAGGATTTGAGTTGCATCTAAGGGAGTAAATAGCTCATTCACCCTCTCAGTCCTCCAAGCCAAAGAATCTCTATCAATCACAAACTCTAGTTTTAACACCAACCTCAATAACATTGCCATAAGGTTTGAATCCTGGATTGAGTGGCAGCCAGTTGTCCAGCCAAATCTGAACTTGTTCCCCGTCCTCGATTCTCCACCTAGAGCCTTAAAGAACCACATCCTTTGCCTCTAGTAGACTCCTCAAAGCATAACTTTGTTGATAGCCCACATAAGCATTCTCAATGGAGGTTCGAGGATAATATCTCCCTTTAAGGGACCCTGCCCAACAATGAATCTTTATCAGTTAAAAGCCTCCAAAAGTGTTTTCCAATGAGACTTGTATTGAAGTCACCAATCCCCCTGAAACTAATTCCTCCCTCACTTTTTGCACGCACCAATTAGTCCCAACTCAACCAATATATCTTGTTCTTCCCTTCCTTCGTGTCCCACCAGAATTTAGCAAGCATGCCTTCAATGTCGTGACAAACACTATCTGTCATCTTGTAACAACTTATTCTGTAATTTGGGATCGCCTGCACAACAACTTTGATTAAAACCTCTTTCCCCGTCCTTGACAGAAACCTCTCCTTCCACCCTTTGATCTTCTTCCACACTTTCTCAATCACCGGGGCGAAAATTTCTTTCTTTAACCTCCCTAGGACTACAGGAAGACCCAGATAACGAATTTGACTTCCCACATCTTTCATACCCAACATGTTATGAATCGAAGCTCTAACCCCATCTTGCACATTTTGGCTAAAAGAAACCTTCGATTTGTCAAGGTTAACCATCTGACCGGAAGCCTCTTGGTATTTTTGGAGGATGTTGAGGATGCAAATTGTTTCTTCGTGACTTGCTCTAGCAAACAACAAGTTGTCATCAGCAAAAAATAGGTGGGATATAACTGATGCTTTCCTTGCAATTTGGATGCCATGTAAGTTCATTTTCTTAACCTCTTGTTTAATCAGACCTGAAAAAACATCAGCACACATAATAAAAAGATAAGGGGACAGAGGGTCCCCTTGGCGCAGGCCCCTCTTAGGAATTTTTTTTTACCCGGTTGGCCATTGAGGAGCACCTGATAAGAGACAGAGGAGATACGTCTATAAGTGGTAGATACCAGCTTTTCCTGGAAACCCGTTGTTCTTAGAGTAGTGGTCACAAACTCCCACTCAAGCCTATCATATGCTTTGGACATATCTAGTTTTAAAACCATAACTCCTTTCTTCCCTTTCTTCTTCTTTTTCAACCAATGGAAACACTCCATCGCTATTAGGGCGTTCTCCGTGATCAGCCTGCCTTGAATGAAAGCACTTTTTTCTTCATCTATCACTTCTGGAAGGATTCTCTTCAGCCTATTTGCAATGGTTTTTGTGACCATTTTCATGGCCACGTTACACAGACTGATAGGGCACATATCCTTAGGAGAATATGGGTTTTTGCACTTGGGGATTAAAGCAATGAAAGTGTTATTAAGCAGCCTAGGATCACCATTGTTGTTGAGAATATAAAGCACCATGTTCACCAAGTCAGCTCCCACCACATGCCAGAACTTTTGAAAAAATAGCGCGGGAAGCCCATCTAGACCAGGCGCCTTCAACGGATGCATCTGGTAAAGAGCCTCCTTGACCTCTTGGGAAGTGAATAGATCATCACACCAACTGACATGCTCCAAATTCAGTTTTCCTCGCACTACTTCGCAAGTGTCTTGGATATTTAAAGGGTTTGAGGTAGCGAAAACTTCATTAAAGCAGTTCCTCAACATTCTCACAGTTCTCGTATCCCCTCCACCACACACCATTTTCATCTCTAATTCTTTTAATAGCATTTTTTTTCTCCTTTGCTCAGCTTTGCCATGAAAAAATTTAGAGTTCAGGACACCATGGTTGAGCCATAAGGCTCTACTTCTTTGACGCCAGATGACTTCTCCACTTACAGAAGTTTGTTATGTTGAGCTTTCAAAGCTTTGTAAATCATATCAGTATCACTTGTAGACCATCTAACTTCCTCCTTCAAAAGGCCTTCGATTCTCCCCAGCTCCTTTGAAACATAACCAATCATGTACTCCTTGAAATGCTCGTCCAAGCCCTTCATAGAACAAAATTTTTGGTATCCCTGAACCCCATTACCGTTCCACAATTGTCGCACCAGCCCTTCACATCTCTCATCCTTTATCCTGATCTCCTCAAACCTGTATATGAAAACATGTTTTTTCTTAACTTCGCCCAGGTCAGCATCAAGGTCAATTGTAATAGCAACGTGGTTAGAACCATGTCTGGAAAGATGAGTAACTTTGGTATGAGGGAACCTCTGAATAAAGCCAGGTGAAGTTATTGCCCTATCCAATTTACTGTATATTTTCTCCCCTACCTACCATTCGACCACGTAAACAAGTAAACCTCAAATCCAAGATCAAGTAAACCAAAAATGTCAAGACATTGACGACCCCAAGACATTTGAGAAGATGAACGCCCTACTCCTTCGCTTTTCTCCTCCTCAGCTAAAATATCGTTAAAGTCCCCAAAACAAACCACCTCATTTCCTCCGTTCCTTACAATATTTTCCAGCAATTTCCACGTCTTCCTCTTATTTAACTTTTCTGGATAGCCATACACCCCATGAAAGAACCACTAATGATTGTCTCTTTCATCCTCCATTGTGCATCCTATATGATTATTTGAATAAGTGAGTATGTCCACTCCCGTAACCTCCCTCCAAAGAAGCATAAGACCTCTCTAACTCTATTCCTGCCCTCCCCAACACAGCCAACAACATGACAGCAATCGAAACCTAACTTATCTTTTACAACCAAACCTTCCTCTAAACCCAGGCGAGTTTCCATCAAGAACACCATATCTGGGTTTTCCAGACGGTAGAGCCTTGACAAGGCTCGAACTGCATGGGGACTCCTCAACCCCGTGTAGTTCCAACTAACGATCTTCATTGGGCTAGGCGGTATTGGTCTTCCAACACCACCTCTGGTTCAATTTGTGTCGCACCAACTTCCTTGAGTTGCTTCCTTTTCTTATCACTACTTCCACAATCTTCTATTGTCCCCTCCGTGATCATTACATCCGTTAACTGCCTCTTTCCAACTTCAATCTCCTTCTGAGTAGTTTGACTGCCTTTCTAATACCTTTCCTCCTGGTCCACTTTTTCCTCTTAGAAACAGTATCCTTTGTAATCACACCACCCTCCTTACCTTTGTTGGAAATGTCCACGGCTTCAAAAGATTCAGCCACCGCTTCTATTTCCAAAAGATTATTTTTGGAACCGCTACCTTTCTCTCTTGGACTTCCTTTTCCAAAATAGACTTCCTTTTGGTCTTTTCCACTTCCACCTCTAATCCTTCTTTCTCTACAACAATGTTCTCACACTTGCTTTGGCTAGTAAAGTTGTTGAACATATTTTGCTATAATTACTGGAGTTGGAGTTCTTCTTCCTTGGTTCCTCTATCGATTTAGGAAGTGGAGACACTATAATCCATAAACCAAAGGATAAATCTGTTCGTCAAGGTCTTCAAAGCCTCTTCGCCTAGTTTTCCTATCGCCTCACAATCTTTCAGTTGGTGACCAATCCTTCGACACACACAGCAACATGTTGGAAGACGCTCATATTTAAAGTGAAATCTTAGATTTCACTCCTTGAAACGAACCATAATGCCCTTCTTCAATGGTTGTTTTAGGTCCATAGTGACCTTAATTCTCAGGAATCTGCCATTTCTGTGTGCTTCCTTTTGGTCCATTTCTTCAAAGGTTCCCAGAATGCCTCCCAATTTCTTTGCCATAGTTCTGACCGCAACATTAGAGGTAAATCGTAGATCCTCACCCAGAACGCCATAGTACATGTTAAGGTCTGATGGATGTTTTTTTGCCTGAGACCCGAGCTAGGACTAGGATGTTCTTATTAAAGTCCCAAGGTTCACTTCTAAGAACATTTTCAAGATTTCTTTTGGGAGTTGAAATTCTGGCACACAGATACCAGATATCACAACACTGGGATCAAAACAGTTTGATCACAATTAAAAAGGCTGAAACTTAAATGAGAGAAAAGTAAACTCACACCAGTAGTTATTAATTCAGTTCGGTGCAACTCACATACATCTGGAAACTCTCAAGTCAGGAAGGAAATCCACTATAATAGTATTAGTTCAAAGCTAAACTCCCTCGTTTACACTTTTTGCCTAATCCCTACCTTGTGCAAATTCTACCTAGAAATCTTCTAGATATGAGATCCCCCTCTCACTTCATAATCAGTCACAGTTCCAATGACAATTCAACAACAACCAACAATAGAAGTAGCACACTTTCAAGACAATACTTGATTTTGCTTAAAAGCTTCAACCAAGAACAATACATTATTGCTTAAAAGCTTTAGAATGAACAATTAACAATCAGTTTACCTTAATGCATTAGAAGATACTTGAGAGACATACAAATAAAAACACACAAAACCCTAAATACCAACCAGAACACGGTCAATTCTAATGCTCCAAATTCCACGTGACTCCCTTCTTCAATAGGATTAGGTCTTCTCTTTAAATAGCCTTATGTCTACTTAGGCTTGGGCTCTTGAACGTAAAAATACCAAGAATTAGTTTTAAGTCATAAGCATAAACTCCTGCACAATAATAGGAATAAAATACAAAGTTTCCTAAAAAGGCTCAAGGATCATTTTTAAGAAAACTAACAGAAGTTCCCATAATATCCTCCCTTGGATAAAGCAAACGTGTGAATTAAAACTCACTCAAATATCACGCTAAAAATACCAAAATAGTCATGCCCTAACTTTCTGGTATAACATGTCCTGGTACATGTAACAACATCATGTTGAACATGATGTCTGACTATAATGGCAGAACATTTGGTTTAACATCTTAACAGAATTTTGTTTTAACAAAATGTAGTCAATCTATAAATCACAGAACTTACAATCTCCCCCTTTGGCAAATTTTGGCTAAAACTACCTTAACACACATTAGAGACATACACAGCGGAATCAAAATAAAAACACTGACAACAAGAACCACAAACCCAAACACAATGTTGTCAAAACAATAGAGCACACATGACATCACAATGTCAAGACACCTGGTCTGACATCACAAAACAATCAAAACAACACAAGCTACATGAGGACATGTAAGTTTTGTACAAATTATAGCTTCGCAGCAACATATCAGACAGGTACACAACTCCCTCTGTCATACATAACCAGTACTTCCCCTGAAGGGGAAAACCAAAATCACAAGAAAAATGCACATGAACCCTTGTAAGTTCTTACAATAGAACCAAACAAAAAAAACATAAGCACTCTCACCCTAAACATCACAACCTACTGCATAGAAAATACATTCTCCCGGACACAACATATGGTTCCACATCAGTAGCAGCAGCAGCAGCAAGCATGACAAGCTATCATGCTCCCAAAAAAAAATTGCATACATCCAACAAAAATAATGAAAGATACTCTTCCTAAGCACTAGTGAAACACATGACATGAAGTCATGACACCTCATCCAACATTAGAAACAACAAAAATAATAACACTTTACTCCCCCTTTTTAGCCAAAAATTGATAAAAAGAACACAGAGTAAATGTAAACAATCATAAATGGAACCACACAAATGGAAGCACACAAACAGATATTTTTTAGATAATCTTCCATCCCTTGCCCCTATTAAAGACCCTTCTACATTCCTTGAAGTTGTCACATGTTTCAGAAAGAGTGATAATGGATCTCCTAGTTACATCCTTAGAACCTGCCTTCTTCACACCAGTCTTTTCACCTCGAACAGTAACTTGCTTAGGCCTACCAAGCATTAGAAAATAGAGAAAAATGCAGTATCTGTTGCATTCCTACATATCTGTAATAGCTACAACTCCTTAATAGTGTCAGTTCTTACCTCACAACTTATGTTCTTAAGTACATTTGCATATAAGGCTTTAGTAAACATAATAGTCAGCTGATCCTTAGTGTCCACATGCTCCAAAAATAATAACCTTTCCTTCATCAAGATTCCTAATTAGTTGATTATACCTGTCAGGGTTCTTGTTCTAGCCATGTTGAATGAAATATCTAATAACATTCAGATCTTCGCAATGTAATGTCAAAATATCAGCCTTGTCATTATGTTTCTTCAACATCTGTCTTATCCACACTAGTTGAAGGCAAACTCCTCTGGTTTCACCTTCTTCAGCTGTAACAGTCCACCAAGAAGCACATACTTACTTCTTATTGATGCAGGCAATCTGACTGTTTGTTGGAGATAAATAGCCATACATATCACTAACTTATTCTACCTTACATAGTTCTTTTAGCATATCATTTGTGATGTAAGAGTAATGCATACCATAATCTCTTGTTCCAATGATACAATTCAAGATCTTCTTCTCTTGAACAATAAGACTCATCCTTGATTCAGGTTTGGAGACAAGACATGAGTTTAATATTACCTTTGTAGATTCAATGGTGTCCCCTTCATTAGGGTGTCTTCCAATGATTTTCTTGGATTGTTCTGCATAAACTCTAATGGAGAGGCCTGTAGTAACTTGAGAGTTATCTGACACAATGCCAATGAAATTACAACTTTCCTCTATTCTGGCCTCACTAGTCTGCATAGATAATGTTCCAACATTGTCCTCAACAACCATCCTTTGTTTTGTAATTGAATCATCAATCACCATACTGATAAATTCCATTGTCATTCCAGTTTTGGAGTTAAAGATCCTATAAGCTTTGCGGCTTGAAGAGTAACCCAGAAATATCTCTTCATCTCTTATGGGATCCATCTTACCCTTTTGGTCTTTGTCAGTAAGGACATAGCATTTGCTTCAAAAAAATATAGAAGTATTTCACTGTAGGCTTCCTTCCTTTCCATAGCTCATAGAGAGTGATTGAAGTTCCCTCTCGCAGAGTGACCCTATTATGAATATAGCATGCAGTTTTCATAGCCTCATACCAAAATTGATATGGCAATTACTTATCATGAAGCATGACTATAGCCGACTCTTGTATATCCCTAGTATTTTGCTCAATAATTCCATCTTGCTGAGAAGAAAGTTCATAACTGATATCTTCAGAAGCACAAAGTTCAAAGAATTTAGCATTCTCAAACTCCTTGTCATGATAGCTTATAATCTTGACAATCTTACCTTTTTTCTCCTTTTGAATATTTTGACATAATTCTTTAAAGATTTCAAAGGTGTCTGATTTTCCCTTAAGAAAGTTTACCCATGTAAACTCAGAAAAATCATCTATAACCAAATAGACATACCTCTTTCCACCCAGGCTTTCTGTCTGCATTGGTCCAATTAAATCCATATGGAGAAGTTCCAGCACTTTAGAAGTAGTCTGATGTTGCAGCATTGGGTGTGACATCATGGTTTGCTTCCTAATTTCACACTCACCATAAAATTTCCCTTCTTCAATCTTGAGTTATGGCATCCCTCTGATGACTCATTCATATATGATTTCCTTCATTCTTTTGAGGTGAAGATGTCCAAGTTTCTAGTGCTATGGCTTAAATTCATCATCCTTGGTGTTTTAACATGTGGAAGAATAAGCAGTTCTTTGAGATTCCCACAAATAACAATTGTCTTTAGACCGTATACCTTTCATCAAAATAACATTTTTCTCATCTTTGACTAAACATTCTGATTTTAAGAAAATGACCAACAAACCTTTATAACACAATTGACTAATGCTTATAAGATTATCAATTAGTCCTTTCACAAGAAGAACATCTTCTAAATTAGGAGAACCAACACACACCAATTTTCCCACTCCTTTAATTTCTCCTTTAAATCCATCACCAAACTTGACAGAACTTGTGGGATGAGATTTGATATCTGTCAACCACTTTTGAACCCCTGTCATATATCTAGAGCATCCACTGTCAAAGTACCAGTCTTCTCTAGTTGAAGCTCTCAAGGAAGTATGGGCTATAAGACTAGAATTACCAACCTTAGGTTTCCACTCCTTTCTAGTTTTAGTCATCACATGATTAGTACAAGGTTGTGTTGGATGTTTTAGATACCCATAAAATCTATAGCATAAAGGCTTTATATCACCATATTTACCACAATAATGACATTTCCAAGGCAAGAACATACAATTGGTCTGAGTTTTCTGAATTCTGGCAGGATGTTGTAACATTTGGTCAGGCATTATGAGCTCACCCTTTACTTCAGCAGGAACAAACTTTGTAACATGGGTTTTTCTTTGATTATTTAAAGACTGATAATTAAACCTTATACCAGTAAACATTTTACCTCCTTTCCCAACTTGAAAAATCTCATCCAGCACATCAGATCCATTGTTCACCATTCTTACAAATTTGGTCATGTTTTCAAGTTTATAGTTCAATAGAGTTATCTCGTCTTGAAGACCAGAGACAGTAGATAAAAGCTTCTCTTTTTCATCCTACAGTTAAGTTATAAGACTCTTCTGCTTTTCTCCTATCATGCACACTTCTTTACTTCTGATACAAAGTTCCTCGTAGGAAGCACCTAATTCTTCATAAGTGACCTCTTCATCACAAGAATCTTCATCAGAATCACATCTACCAGTGACTTTTGCAGCATGCTTGACAGTTTCATCATCAGGTTCACTTTCATAATCATCATCAGACAAACCCTTCTTTTGTTTCTTGAGGTATGTGGGACATTCTGATCTAACGTGACCAAAAGCCTCACATTCATGACACTAAATAACTTTTCCTTTATTTGGATTCTTCTCTATTATTTATTTTCTCTGAAAATTATTGTTCTTCTTGATGTTGAATGACATGTCCCTGACATCTGGTCTTGACTTCCTATCCATACTCTTCAACACCTTATTGAATTGCCTCCAAAGAAGCACAATAACATTAGAAATTCCTTCAGCAGTCTCCATGTCACATTGAACCTCTTCATCATTAGTGTTGGAGATAAAAGCTATGATTTTGTTCTTCTTTTCAGATCTTTCATTGATAGCCAATTCAAAAGTTTAAAGTGACCAAAAAGTTCATCCACTCTCAGTTTGCTTATGTGTTGGGCTTCTTCAATGGTTGTGACCTTCATGTCAAATCTCATAATTAGATACCTGAGAATTTTTCTAACCATATTTTCTTTAGTCAGCTTTTCTCCCAAGGAACTAAAACAATTTGCTATTTCAAGTGAAGTTCTAGCACGCAGATACTAGATGTTGAGACAAATGTCACAACACTGGATCAAAACACAGCTTGAACATACAACAATCAAAAACTGTAAATTGCATAAAATAAATAACACCAAAGTTGTTAACCCATTTCGATGTAAGAGTTTACAAGAATAACTAGACTTCAAAGATAAAAAGAGATGTTTTTCTGCCCTCACTAAAGTCACATTCAAGTAAGCTATAGCAGGAAAGTAGAAAAAAATTAAGCCCCGGGATTTCCAGCCCGACGATCTTATCCTCCGAAGAACTGACATATGTTGAAATACCTTGAGGTTGGCAAGGTGAAATTGAAATGGAAGAGCTCATACCATGTGCTAAATAACACGTGCATAGGAGTGTATAGGATATACACCATCCATTGGGAACTCATCTCAAGGACATGTACTACATCTAAGTTGAAGAGCTACTACAACTAAGTCCCTTTCCTGATTTCGTTTTATTTATGTATAATTCTCCACAATGTAAAATTTTACAGAGAAAATTCTAATATATGAGATTTTCACCATGAAGTTTGCTAGATTATTAAGTGAATGACAAGGTAATGCTTACACCCTCCATGTTGACATTAAAACTCAAACATGTAAAAAGTGATACATCTAGAGGCAAAAGCCAAACACGAAGGTGATACATAAAAAAAGACACCATAAAAATTTGAATGTGTGGGTGATGCATCTGAATAACTCCCTTTGACAGCTAGCCACGCTATAGTGAAGGTGGTGACGTCCTTATAAATGTTGACCTCAAACCAAGTTTTCACTTGGTGGAAGGGACGTGGAGCAGACTCTTGCTCCGGGTCATTCCTTAGAGGCGTCCTTTAATCAACGAGATACAGATCACAAAGCAGCCACAAAAGTTAGACCAATATCCATAAAGAGCCGAGAACAACAATCTCAAACAAGGGCCGACAAGGAGGAAGTATATGTACACCAACATACTCAATTTACTAAGTTACATTTTTTTAACACGTTTTGCATAAAATAGACAAGAATATATATTAATAATGAATTAAAAGAAATTATGCAAAGAAAAAAGGATTTATATTCCATTTCAAAAATTTATGGCCAACACGACCATCACAAAATATTACATTTCAAAGAAGAGAGCCAAAATGGCCATTACAAAACAAGGACGTAAAAAATACAGATCAAAAGGTGAGAAAATCTAGTTTACAAGCTCATCACCAAAGGGAGCTTTCTTCATGGTGAAAATCTCATATATTAAAATTTTTCAAAAAATACCAAATAAATTAGGTTATGACCTTATAGAGATGAAAAGCAGTATTTTCCATCATAACATGACATACAACCTCTGTTGGCTTAGACATATGAATGTGTTATTCTCTATGATAATGTTTTAGCTGTTCTTGCTCGTCATGGGTCTCATGCTCGATAAGACAAATAAAGCTTGAAGCAGACAGCATGGACGAGGGGCGAAAGCTTTCACATGCGCTTCAAGGAAAAGAACTATTGGTATCTACCGCATCGTCAGTCACACCCACCTCTATGGGAGCTTTTTTCTCCTTGATCTCCCTAACATGCGCTTCAAATAGCACATCCAACGTCAACGATGCAGAAGGAATGGAAATCCATCCCATTTTCCAAAGCTATTGTCACATCGATGAAGTGTTAAATATATAATGAATTTACTTATATTAATTATATATTTACTTATATTAATTATTATATCAATTATTAATTTACCGCAACGTCCTTATGAATTTACTTATATTAATTATTATATCAATTATTAATTTACTTAATTAAATGAATATTGTATTGGGCTTAATTAAATGAATATTGTATTGGGCATTGTATTGGGCTTAATTGTTGACGTTAAGTAAATTAAGTAAATTAATAATTGATATAATAATTAATTAAAGCAAATTCATTATATATTTAACACTTCATCGATGTGACAATAGCTTTGGAAAATGGGATGGATTTCCATTCCTTCTGCATCGTTGACGTTGGATGTGCTATTTGAAGTGCATGTTAGGGAGATCAAGGAGAAAAAAGCTCCCATAGAGGTGGGTGTGACTGACGATGCGGTAGATACCAGTAGTTCTTTTCCTTGAAGCGCATGTGAAAGCTTTCGCCCCTCGTCCATGCTGTCTGCTTCAAGCTTTATTTGTCTTATCGAGCATGAGACCCATGACGAGCAAGAACAGCTAAAACATTATCATAGAGAATAACACATTCATATGTCTAAGCCAACAGAGGTTGTATGTCATGTTATGATGGAAAATACTGCTTTTCATCTCTATAAGGTCATAACCTAATTTATTTGGTATTTTTTGAAAAATTTTAATATATGAGATTTTCACCATGAAGAAAGCTCCCTTTGGTGATGAGCTTGTAAACTATATTTTCTCACCTTTTGATCTGTATTTTTTACGTCCTTGTTTTGTAATGGCCATTTTGGCTCTCTTCTTTGAAATGTAATATTTTGTGATGGTCGTGTTGGCCATAAATTTTTGAAATGGAATATAAATCCTTTTTTCTTTGCATAATTTCTTTTAATCCATTATTAATATATATTCTTGTCTATTTTATGCAAAACGTGTTAAAAAAATATAACTTAGTAAATTGAGTATGTTGGTGTACATATACTTCCTCCATGTTGACCCTTGTTTGAGATTGTTGTTCTTGGCTCTTTATGGATATTGGTCTAACTTTTGTGGCTGCTTTGTGATCTGTATCTCATTGAGCGAGTATTCAATGAGCGAGGAAGAGATTGACGAATATCACCGTGATTTGAGGCTGCATAGAAACACAGATGCCGTTTTTGAAGCCATATTGATGGAGGGCAAGACAGTAGAGCTGAACCCATATGGGGTTCCTAGGAGGTACCACTATGAGGACATGACACCTCTAGCCCAGTTGGTGTTGCTGCTTATTTTGACAAATATCAAACCGAAATCCCACACTTCAACAATGTCGATCCCAGTGGCACACTTGGTTCACTCGATTCTAACTAACGTACAAATTGACTTGGCTAGAATTATTGCTGATAAGCTGAAGCCGTTAAAAAGGTCATGCGATATTTGCAAGGAACCAAGGATTACATGTTGACCTATAAGAAGTCTAATCAACTTTAGGTCATTGGTTATTCTGATTCTGATTTTGCAGGTTACCCTGACGACCGAAAGTCTACTTCCGACTTAATTTTTATGATGGCAGGAGGATCTATTTTATGGAAGAGTGTTAAACAGACTCTTACAGCTACCTCAACCATGGAGGCAGAATATGTAGCTTGCTATGAAGCTACTTGTCAAGCTATGTGGCAAAAGAACTTAATCTCTCGCTTCAAAGTTGTTAAAAGCATATCTAGGCCACTTGTGATATATTGCGACAATTCTGCTGCTATACATTTCTCTCAGAACACTAAGAGCTCTTCTCGCTCAAAACATTTCGATATTAAGTATCTATTTGTCAGAGAGAAAATTCTTGAATTTCATACTAGAATTGGACATCTTGCCACAGAGAATATGTTGGTTGATCCACTGACCAAAGGCTTGACTGTTGGTGTTTTTCAAATGCATGTAACCAACATGGGTGTAGTTAAGTCATTTGATATTTTGGATTAGTGGGAGTTTAATTGTTGCATTTAATTATTGTAATGAGATATGTATAAGATGACGCCAATTTGATAATCATATCTCTCATAGCATTTCAGATGCTTGGACCATTATTGGATTACATATTTCTACATTGTATTATGTTGATTCATATTCATTATCGTTATATGAAATGTGAGTATTTGAAATGTGTGATTTGTTTCCCTATTGGATACAATTTATGCATTGTTAAATTTTGTGCTTTCTCACATTATTCTGATGATAAATGATTGATATATTTGGTTATTATAATTGTGTTATTTTAATAATTAATTAAAGTCATCCAAGTGGGAAAATATTAAATATATAATGGATTTACTTTAATTAATTATTAATTAAAATATAATTATTATATCAATTATTAATTTACTTAATTAAATGAATATTGTATTGGGCTTAATTGTTGAATGAACCGTGATGGGCTGGGTCATTCTTTTGGATAGTCCGTTGAGAGGTCCCTTCCCTCATCTGGTGATTATATATTTGACTATCCCATTAGGTCAGATTTTTAAGCGTAACTGTTCCATCAGAAAGAGGGCAGTAGCATTCTCAGTTTACACTTAAGGCAAATGGATTCAACCATGACAGGTACATGTTTATTGCATTGTTAATATTATAATATGTTGTACAATCATATCTATAATTAGGCTATACAATTAGTTTTCCATCATGAAGTTCATAGTATCTGCAGCAAGAAATATCACATATTTGAACACCTGAATTAAATAGGCGAGAAATAAAAAAGTAAGCAATAGGACCACTTCTAGACAAAAAGAGTATTTCATTATTGTTTTGTATATGCTGTTAGAACACAGATTGATGTTTAATATATCTCATAGTTTTGATTAACATTAATGAAATTTTGTATAGAGAATTTATATACTCTAATTTTGTTCAAGTGTTTATTTGTTTCAGATATCAAAATTAATATTATTCTGGAAGAAAGAACGCCTCTGAACACCACAGAACGAAAAAGCTCTGAGTGTCAAAAGCAACACATCAGAAGACTCTGATCTGCTACAATGACTCTGAGCGAAGCTAAGAAGAACTTGAGCAAAGAACATACGTAAAACTTCAGAAGACTCTGGAAGTACTTAACGCTGCAAGTACAGAAGCTCTGATAAGCAAGTATGCTCTGATAAGGATTTCACGCTTAAAGCACTTTGCTGCAAACTCTGATAGAGAAACTCTGATTGAGTTAAACTCTGATCTGAACAACTAGGAATATCATTAGAAGTTCTGATGCAAGGCGTTCCAAAGTTGTTGAAGAAGATGTTGTTTAAATAAAGATTCATTGGCATATTCCTTGTCTTATCCTAAACGGCTCTTTCCTCATTCGTGCATGACACAGGATTTCAGACAAAAAGGATTTGTCAGAACATTCCTCTTCTAAGAAAGGAAAAGTCTGAAGGTGAGAAAATACTTAGAAGGAGGGTTGAATAAGTATATAGAAATTATTATGTCAATAAAAACTCAAAGATTTTTATCCTGGTTCGTTGAACTCAACTACTCCAGTCCACCCTATCAAGAGTGATTTGCCTTTCTCCACAAGGACTTAATCCACTATTAATCAAACTGATTACAATAGCAAGCACTAAGAGCAACTGTTCTTAGTATTCTCAAGAACTACTGACCATAATTGGATCTTTTTAAAGACTTTTACAATCAATATGTAAAACTAAACAAGTGTTAGAATGCTTCTAAGTAAGCTATATCACAACTGTGATTTACACTTAAGTTTAAGAACTATGAAATAAATTTAGCAATGAGAATAAATTGTATGAGAGCTTCTCTTTGAATTTATTTCAATTATCGTCAACTGAAGAAGAGTGTTAGAGACTTGCTTTTATAGGCTAGAAGATCCAAGACGTTGCATGCTTTGAAGACCGTGTCTGCAAAGTAGCTGGAACCTTTTTGTCTTCACATCACTTGACCTTTCCTAGAACTAGAATGTTCAGATAAATCCTTTTTGCCTGTGTTCTAGTGTCTAGCATAAATGAGGAAAAAGTCGTTTGGTCTATCCAACGGACATAACTTTGAATTCTTCTTCAACAAGTTTCTAATACTCAGCAAATACCATCAGAGCCTTGAGTGATCAGAGTCTTTGATGTTCATCAGAGTTTGCTGAATTAGAGCATTGCAGCAAGTGTGCTCCAGCGTGTAATTATTCAGAGCAGAGTTTGGAATCAGATCCTCAGTACTTGCAGCATACAGTACTATCAGAGTCTTCTGAAAAATTAAGCTTGAAACTCTTCATACAAAAGTTTTCAATGCTTTAGATGCTTCTGTAGCTTCTGCTTCAGATCTTTCTGTAGCTTCTGCTTCAGATCCTTCTGTAGGCAGCGCTCAGAATCTTCTGTAGGCAGCGTTCAGATTCTTCTAAGAGATGCTTCTGACGCTTCAGAGCCTTGCATAATTCCATGTTCAGATCTAATTTGCTTTCAGAATAATATTCACTTTAATATCTGCAGCAAAGATACTTAAACAAATGTTAGAGTATATAATTTCTTAATACAAAATTTTGTAAGAGTTATCATCAAAACATAGAGATATAATTAAGAACCAATTTGTGTTCTAACAAAGTCAACAGAAGACAAAAAGAACAGAATGCACAGATTGCACAGTCTTTGAGAAATGGATTTCAAAGTACTATAAAAGCAAGTCTTAGCATCACTTCAAAGGTTAACGAACTTCAACAAATTCTTGACATATTATTCAACTCTTACAAACGTTCTTCAAAAACTGAATAGTTTATTTTCGTTCAAAAACTTGTGTAAAAATCACTGTTATGATATAGTTTTTTAGAAGCACATCTTAAACACATTTGTTAGTTTATCTTTGTAAAAGATTCGTTGAGAGACCAAGTGTGGTCAGAATTCTTGAGAAGACTAAGACAGTTGTCTTAGTGGTTTACACTGTAATTTGTTTGATTTAGTGGATTAAGTCCTTGTTGAGATAGGCAAATCACCTTGGTAGGGTGGACTGGATTAGTTTGAGTTTAAACGAACCAGGATAAAAATACTGTGTTATTTTTCTATCATCTTAATTGTTTTAGAAAACCCTTATTCAACCCCCCTCTAAGTGTTTTTCCCACCTTCAGTTGACATCAGAGCTCTGGTTCTGTAAGTGCTCTCACTTAACCGTGACAGAAAAAGATCCTGTTGGGAAAAACTCTTAATCTACTGTTCTTGATTCATCATGGCTGCTGAAGCTTCAACTTCAACTTCTTACAACAACAAATACGATGATAGAGACAGAATCAGCACCAAACCTCCCATATTTGATGGTGAGAAGTTTGACTATTGGAAAGATAGAATAGAAAGTTTCTTTCTAGGATATGACGTTAACTTATGGGATTTGGTTACTGATGGTTATATTCATCCTACAAATGATGAAGGTAAAAAGGTTGACAAAAAGTCTATGTCTAATCAACCGAAGAAGGAGTTTAGAAACCATCACAAGGCGAGAACCATTCTATTAAATGCAATATCTCATACTGAGTATGAGAAAATAACAAATAGAGATACTGCATTTGATATGTTTGAATCTCTAAAAATGACGCATGAAGGAAACTCCCAAGTAAAGGAGACAAAAGCCTTGGTGCTCATTCAGAAATATGAGGCCTTCAAGATGGAGGAATCTAAATCTGTAGAAGCTATGTTCTCAAGGTTTCAGATTCTAACTGCTGGTCTGAAGGTTTTGGACAAAGGTTATTTTACTATTGATCACGTCAAGAAGATAATCAGAAGCTTGCCAACAAGGTGGAGACCAATGGTGACAGCGCTGAAGCTTGCAAAGGATCTTAATAAGGTCACTCTGGAGGAACTGATCAGTTCCTTAAAGAGTCACGAGATTGAGCTGGAAGAAGACGAACCTCAGAAGAAAGGTAAGTCTGTTGCACTAAAATCTAACAAATCTGCTAAAGCTCTGCAGGTTATTGAAGAAAGCTCTGAAGAATCTTCCTCCGAAGAAGATGAACTGTCCTTGTTGTCCAGAAGGATAAACCAACTCTAGAAGTACAAACAAAAGAAGTTCAGAAACTTCAAGAGATCTGATCAGCGTGGCGAATCTTCTGGACATAAGAAATCTGGAAAGAAAGATGTAGTGTGCTACGAGTGCAAGGAGCCTGGCCACTATAAAAATGAATGTCCCAAACTTCTGAAGGAGAAACCCATAAAGAAGTTTGAAAAGAAGAAGAAAGTGCTAATGGCCACATGAGATGATTCAGATGCCTCTGAATCTTCATAAGAATCAGAAGATGAATGTGCTAATGTAGCACTGATGGCTGACATGGAGGACCACGAAGAAACTGCTGAATCTGGATCAGAATCAGATTCTGAGGAGGTATTTTCTGAACTTTCTAGAGCTGAACTTACTGAAAGTTTATCTGAAATTCTTGAAAGCTACAGAAAGATCAAACTCAAATACAAGAAGCTTCAGAGCTGTCTTGCATTTGAGAATGATCAGCTGAGATCAGAAGTTGCTGAGCTTAAAGCAAACAATCTTAAAATGAAAAATGATTTAGAAAAAGCTCAAAAACCTGACTCAGATCCTATATCATGCTCTAAAAACATTTTAGAAGAGTATGATTATAGCTTTCAGAAGTTTCTAGCCAGAGGCCTAGATAGAAGCAAGATGGCTTCAATGATCTATGGCGTAAGCAGAAACAACAGAAAGGGAATTGGATATGAACCACTTTTTGGGAAGGATTTAAATCCAAAACCTGTTGATAAACTGATCATTAAGTATTCTCCTCTATATACTCACTTCAAATATGGTCATTTAAATGATATTAAGCACACACGTTCTGATCAGAACAAACCTGTGTTTAATAAACCAAAACCTCGGCAGAACAAAGATGCCTTCAAGGGAAAGAAATTCAGAAAGAATTTCAAACCTACTAACCCCAGAGGACCCAAGAAAATATGGGTACCTAAGGACAAAATTATTTTTGTTGCAGATGTCCTTAGCAGCAAAGTTGAGACACCAATCATGGTACCTGGACTCTGACTGCTCGCCACACATGATGGGAAGAAGGTCTATGTTCCAAAGCCTGGAACTTAGATCTGGAGGTGACGTGACGTTTGGAGGGAACCAAAAGGGCAAAATCATTGGCTCTGGAACTATTAGCAATGGTAATCTTCCTTCCATATCTAATGTCTTACTTGTTGAAGGATTAACACGTAATCTATTGTCCATAAGTCAATTAAGTGACAATGGTTATGACATAATCTTCAATAAAAAATGTTGTAAAGTTGTGAGTCAAAAAGATGGTTCAATCCTCTTTAATGGGAAAAGGAAGAACAACATTTACAAAATCAATCTTTCAGAACTTAAAGTTCAGAATGTAAAATGCCTTTTGTCTATTAACGATGAGCAATGGGTCTGGCACAGAAGATTGGGTCATATTAGTATGAGAAGTATATCTCAAATTAATAAGCTCAATCTGGTCAAAGGACTTCCTCAGTTGAAGTTCAACTCAGATGCTTTTTGTGAAGCATGTCAGAAAAGAAAATTTTCAAAATCTTCTTTCCAAACAAAAAAATGTTGTTTCAACCTCTAGACCATTAGAGCTGCTTCATATTGATCTGTTTGGACCAGTGAAAATTGCATTCATCAGAGGCAAGAAGTATGGATTAGTCATTGTTGATGACTACAGCAGATGGACATGGGTAAAATTCCTGAAACACAAGGATGAGTCACACTCTGAATTCATTGATTTCTGCAAACAAGTCCAAAACGAAAAAGAATTTAAAATTGTTAAAGTCAGAAGTGATCATGGTGGAGAATTTGAAAACAAATACTTTGAATTTTTTTATAAAGAAAATGGCATTGCACATGATTTTTCTTGTCCTAGAACTCCTCAACATAATGGAGTTGTAGAAAGGAAAAATAGAACATTGCAAGAAATAGCCAGAACCATGATCAACGAGACTAACATGGTAAAACATTTTTGGGCAGAAGCAGTGAATACAGCTTGTTATATTCAGAACAGAGTGTATGTAAGATCTCTTCTGGAGAAGACTCGTTATGAACTATGGAGGAATAGAAATCCCAACATTTCTTATTTCCATCCTTTTGGATGTGTATGTTTTATGTTGAATACTAAGGAAAATCTGAACAAGTTTGATTCTAAAGCTCAGAAGTGTTTCATGCTTGGATATTCTGAACGCTCTAAAGGCTACAGAGTATACAATACTGAGACACATATTGTAGAGGAATCAATTCATGTTAGATTTGATGATAAGCTTGGCAATCAAAAGCCAAAGCAGCTTGAAATTTATGCAGATAGAGAAGTCCTTCTCACAGACTCTGAAGAAACAGAGGCAGACAAAGCTCAAACAAAAGCACCAGAAGCAACGTCAGATGCTACTCCCTTGACTGCTCAGATGGATAGCTTAACAATTTCTGAAGAACCAAATGTTAAAGGATCATCCAGAATCAAAGCCTCTCATCCAGAGGAAATGACAATTGGAAAGAAGGATGACCCTATCAGAACAAGGTTATTTCTCAAATCTTCTAGAACGTCACTGTTTGGTTTGGTGTCTATCATTGAACCTACTTCTGTGGATGAGGCTATGAACGATAATGATTGGATACTTGCTATGCAAGAAGAGCTTAATCAATTCACCAGAAATGACGTCTGGGATCTGGTTTCAAGACCAAATGGTTTCAACATCATTGGAACTAAATGGGTCTTCAGAAACAAGCTGAACGAGCAAGGATAAGTTATCAGAAACAAGGCTAGACTGGTTGCTCAAGGATATAGTCAACAAGAAGGTATAGATTACACAGAGACTTATGCTCCTGTGGCAAGGTTAGAATCTATTCGCTTGCTTATTTCCTTTGCTGCACAGAATAACATCACTCTGTATTAGATGGATGTTAAAAGTGATTTCTTAAATGGTTTCATAGAAGAGGAAGTTTATGTTCATCAACCTCCTGGTTTTGAAAATGAAAAATTTCCAAAACACGTTTTCAAACTTAAGAAATCACTCTATGGCTTAAAACAAGCTCCCAGAGCTTGGTATGAGAGACTGAGTAATTTCCTTCTGGAAAATAATTTTATCAGAGGAAAATTTGACACTACTCTCTTCCATAAATCAATTAAGAAAGACATTTTAGTCTGTTAGATTTATGTTGATGATATTATATTTGGAACTACCAATATTACGCTTGGAAAGGAGTTTGCTCAATCTATGCAGACAAAATTCGAGATAAGCATGATGGGAGAACTCAGATTCTTTCTGGGAATTCAAGTGAATCAGACTTCAGAAGGTACCTACATACATCAGACAAATTATGTAAAGGAACTTCTGAAGAAATTCAACATGTCAGAAAGCAAGGTAGCAAAGACTCCAATGCATTCTACAAGCACACTAGGTAAAGAAGAGGTAAGTAAAAAGGTAGATCAGAAGCTCTACAGAGGTATGGTTGGTTCTCTTCTGTACTTGACTGCTTCTAGACCTGATATTCTCTTTAGTGTTTGTCTATGTGCTAGATTCCAATCAGATCCTAGAGAATCTCACTTAACAGCTATTAAGAGGATTCTGAGGTATCTGAAAGGTACTACTAACGTGGGTTTGTATTACAGAAGATCTGATGTATACATATTAGTTAGATTTTGTGATGCTGACTATCCTGGAGACAGAATAGAGCGTAAGAGTACTTCTGGATGCTGTCACTTTCTGGGAAGTTATATGATCTCTTGGTTCAGCAAGAAGCAACCCACAATAGCTCTATCAACAACAGAAGCAGAATACATTGCTGCTGCTGGTTGTAGCACCCATATGCTCTAGATGAAGAGTCAACTAGAAGACTATCAGATTCATGAGAGTAACATTTCTATTTTCTGTGATAATACTGTTAGAATATTAGAATAGTGTTGTTAGTTAGTTTTGACTTATACATGCTTAGAGTTATTTACTTGTTATGAATAAGCCTATTCTTTAGGAATAGGATTCTTTGTTTGATTTATTCCTCCTTAGAAATAGCCATGATCTAGTCATGTAAATCATGGTCCTTATTTTACTCCTTTTTTGTTTTTGTATTGGCTTTATATAAAGCCATTCATTTACGTTCAATAAATCAAGCTTGATAGCTATCATCTCATTTTAACAGTGGCATCAGAGCTCACACAAGGGCATGATCGATAGAAAGAAAAAAAGGGAGAGAGAGAGAGAGAGAGAAGTTGAGTGAAACACAAAAAGAGAGGAAACAACAAGCCATGTCTGAAGGTAATAATCTTCTCAGTATTCCAAAGTTTGATGGAAACTATGATCACTGGTCCATGCTAATGGAAAACTTGCTGAGATCAAAGGAGTACTGAAGCTTAGTGGAGCAAGGCTATGAAGAGCCTAAAACGCCGGAGTCACTCACAGCAGCGAAACGTCGAACCTTGGAGGAGAAAAAGCTAAAGGATTTGAAGGCGAAGAATTATCTGTTTCAATCTATTGATAAGAATATTTTGAAAACAATCACCAACAAATCCACCTCAAAAGCACTGTGGGATTCAATGAAGCGAAAATATCAGGGGAATGTTCGAGTTCAACGAGCTCAACTCCAAAGGCTACGTCGGGATTTAAAAATTCTAGAAATGCAAAATGGTGAGTGTGTGAATGATTATATGTCTAGAGTCATGTTAACTGCAAATGACATGAGAGGAGCAGGAGAGACCATGGAGGATAGACATATTGTTGAAAAGATTCTGCGTACACTATCTGACAAGTACAATTATATTGTATGCTCAATCGAAGAATCCAATGATATCAATACGATGACAGTAGATGAACTGCATAGTTCATTGCTTGTACATGAATACAAGATTAAACGAAAGGATGTGACTGAACAAGCATTGAAGGTTACAGGAGACGGTTCTAATTTATGAGTTGAGGAACAATTTAGTGGCAGAGGTAGAGGGCGTGGAGGATATAGAGGTAGAGGCAGAGGCAGAGCATTCAATAAATCCACAGTTGAGTGTTATCGATGTCACAAGCTGGGACATTTCCAACACGAATGTCCCACCTATGCCAATTATGTAGAAAATGCAGAGCTGGATGATGGAGAAGAGATGCTTCTTATGTCATATGTGGAAATGCAAGGAGCCACACAAGATGAAGTTTGGTTTCTGGACTCCGGATGCAGTAATCACATGAGTAGAGACATGAAATGGTTCACTGAAATTGATAAATCATTCAGACACAGTGTGAAGCTGGGAAATGACTCCAAATTGGTTGTCATGGGAAAAGGAAAAATTCGAATGAAAATAGATGGACGGGTTATGGTCGTCACAGAGGTATTTTACATTCCTGATCTTAAATCAAATCTCCTTAGCATTGGTTAGCTTCAAGAACAAAATCTATCCATATTAATTAAGAATGGTTGATGTAGCATTTATCATGATGTTAGAGGTCTGATCATACGAACTGCGATATCTGCAAATCGTATGTTTGTGCTTCTAGCATCGGTTCCCGTTGTCCCTAATAATGTATCAAAGGAAGCATGTTTCAATGTAACCTCTGAAAATGTCACAAGCTTGTGGCATCAAAGATTTGGACATCTTAACATAAAAGGATTGTGGACTCTCGCCTATAGAAAGATGGTTCAAGGTCTGCCAATATTGAAGAATCAATCCAAGGTGTGCACCATATGCATGAAAGGAAAGCAACAACGTGATTCTTTTCCAAAAAAAAAGCACTTGGAGAGCGTCCAGACCTCTACAACTAATTCACTCAGATATATGTGGTGCAATCACTCCTGAATCTCACAGTCATAAAAGGTATATAATTACTTTTATAGATGATTATAGCTGAAAAATGTGGTCTTACTTTCTACATGCCAAGTCAGAAGCTTTTGATACATTCAAAAGGTTCAAGTCATCAGTTGAGAAGGCAACAGGATACAACATAATTTGTTTACGCACCGACAGAGGTGGAGAGTTCACTTCATCAAAGTTTAATGACTATTGCAGCACCAATGGAATCGCAAGACAGCTCACCGCGGCCTACTCACCACAGCAGAAAGAGTTACGGAAAGAAGAAACCGAACACTAATGAATATGGTGTGATGTATGCTTGCAGCATGAGATGTTCCAAAGGAGTATTGGCCGGAAGCAGCAAACCTGGCCACTCATGTTTTGAATAGATGTCCAACCTCAGCCTTGCAAAACATGACACCTGAAGAAGCTTGGAAAGAAAAGAAACCATCAGTGGTACACCTCAAGGTGTTTGGATGCATAGGATATGTTCATATTCCTGATGTCACAAGGAAGAAGCTGGATGAGAAGAGCATCAAGTGCGTCTACATGGGAGTTAGTGAGGAGTCCAAAGCTTTTCGAATGTATGATCCAGAAACAAAGAAGATCATTATTAGCCGAGATGTAGTATTCGATGAAATGGAAAAGTGGGATTGGAAGAAGTCAGGAGAAATTAGCTCTCTTGATTCTATGTATGAAGAAAATGAAGAGATTCAGGAAAATAAATATTCAGAAGATGAAAATGAAGAGAGCCAGGAGAATAAAGATTCAGAAGATGAAAGAATCAATCTTCCTGAAAAGAGAGTAAGAAGAGAACCGGTATGGATGATAGACTATGAATCTGGAGCTGGATTGTCCGAAGAAGAAAACGAAGGAGTGGAATAGCTTACCCAAGAGATGTAGCAGCTTGCCATGTTTGTTTCAAATGATCCCGCCACCTTTGAGGAAGCAGTCAAAAGTCAGGTATGAAGGGATGCAATGAAGTATGAAATTGCAGCAATTGAGAAGAATGGAACGTGGGAATTAACAGATTTGCCAACAGGAGCAAAAAAGATTGGTGTTAAGTGGATATTCAAGACCAAAATGAATGAAAAAGGAGAAGTAGACAAATGCAAAGTGTGTCTTATTGCGAAAGGATATGTTCAACAAGCTGGAATCGATTACACTGAGGTATTCGCGCCCGTGGCAAGATGGGATACAATTCGACTAACTTTGTCTGTTGCCGCTAGTCGATGGTGGAATGTTTATCAACTCGATGTCAAGAGTGCATTCCTACATGGAGAAATAACAGAGGAAGTATACGTGGAACAACCGAAGGGATATGAGGTGCCAGGTAAAGAAGACAAAATGTATAAACTGAAGAAAGCTCTTTATGGGCTTAAACAGGCCCCTCGAGCATGGTTAAGCAAGATAGAGTCATACTTTGTTAAGGAAGGCTTTGAACGCAACATGATTGTAAATTTGTATGTAGATGACCTCATCTTTACAGGAAATAGTGATAAAATGTTCAAAGAATTCAAGAGCTCAATGAAAAGGGAATTTGAGATGACTGATATGGGATGCATGAGATATTTTCTTGGTGTGGAAGTCACACAAACTTCAAATGGCATTTTTATTTGTCAAAGGAAGTATGCTAATGAAGTATTGGAAAGGTTTAGTTTACAAAACTGTTCATCTGTCAATAACCCAATTGTTCCAGGGTGCAAACTCACAAAGGATGTTGGAGGATTAAAGGTTGACGCTACCGTGTATAAGAAAATGGTGGGAAGTCTTATGTACTTAACTGCCACTAGACCAGATCTGATGTATGTTGTGAGTCTGGTGGCTCGTTTCATGGAAGCTCCAACAACTATGCACCAACAAGCTGTGAAAAGGGTTTTGCGCTACTTAAGAGGAACCACTGAATTGGGACTGTTTTACAAAAGAGAAAAAGAAGAGAATTTGGTAGCTTTCTGTGATAGTGACTATGCTGGAGATCTTGAAGACCGAAAGAGCACCTCAGGGTATGTTTTTAAGATGTCAAATGGATTAGTTGCTTGGAGCTCTAAGAAGCAGCCTGTGGTGTCGCTGTCCACCACTAAAGTCGAATTTATCTCTGCAGCAGCTTGTGTTGCACAAAGTATTTGGATGATGCGTATACTTGAGAGGTTGGGGATTAAACAACGTAAGTGCATTATCTTCTGTGGTAATAGTTCAACGATTAAACTTTCGAAGAATCCTGTTATGCATGGTAAGAGTAAGCATATTCATGTTCGATTTCACTTTCTTCGTGAGTTAGTAAACCAAGGAGAAGTTGAACTAGTGCACTGTGGTACTAAGGATCAGTTAGCTGACATCATGACCAAAGCCTTGAAACGTGAAGTATTCGTGAAATTGAGAGAAAGACTTGGAATATGCAGCATTGGAGATTTAAAGTGAATGTATTCTTGAATACAGTTCAGCTTATGGGAGGGTTTGTTAGAATATTAGAATAGTGATGTTAGTTAGTTTTGACTTATACATGCTTAGAGTTATTTACTTGTTATGAATAAGCCTATTCTTTAGGAATATGATTCTTTGTTTGATTTATTCCTCCTTAGAAATAGCCATGATCTAGTCATGTAAATCATGGTCCTTATTTTACTCCTTTTCTGTTTCTGTATTGGCTATATATAAAGCCATTAATTTATGTTCAATAAATCAAGCTTGATAGCTATCATCTCATTTTAACAAATACTTCTGCTATTTTCCTTTCTAAGAATCCAATTTTACATTATAAGGCAAAACACATAGAAATTAACTATCATTTTATCAGAGATTGTTTTCAGAAGGGAATTATTAGTTTGAACTTTGTTGATATAGACCATCAATGAGCTGATATCTTCACAAAACCCCTTGCTGAAGATAGGTTTAAATTTATTCTGAAGATTATTAGTATGGATTTTTGTCCAGAATAAAACTATTATTCAGAAGAAAATTTATTTTGATGAAATATGAATGATGTCTATGTTCTGAAGTAATTCTTCTGATTATTTCTTTTGGTACATTATTTTTTTGTGAAACTCTGATCTAACAAGTCTCAGAAGATCTGAGTGTTGTTTAACGTTTCTTATTCTTAAGAGATTCAGAGGCACATCAACATCAAACACGTGTCACATGATATCTGAAAAGGTGGAGTGTACTCGATGAGACGCCATTTTGAGGTACTGTTTGAATTCTCAATTTCTCGTTTTCCTCCCCACGCTTGTCAGTATCATTTAATGTTTTGAAATCATTATTCTTTTTTATGTGACTTTTTGATTTAAATTAAATGAATTAATTGTTGATCGTGTGAATGTGTGCCCTAATTTGTTGCCCCTATAATTGCCACAACATAACACCTTCTCACACTTTTCACTCTCTCTCACACCGTGTATGCATTTCTGTTTGCTCCATTGTCTCTTCATCTCCTCCAAACCTAAAACCCAAAGAAGCATTTGTTATCTCACCTCTTCAACAATGGCAACTTCATCTTCAACCTCTCAACAGTTTGAATCAACAATGGATGCCGTTTCTTCTTCTACAATGGGTCCTACTCCGTTCACAACACCTGAAAGAACTCTCCTCACTCCTGTTGATCAACTGAAAGTTCTATGTGAGTTCTTGATTGATTTTGAAAGCATTGCTGAAAATGAATTTGATTTACGTCCAACTGTGTCATCACAAGGATGGACAAAGTACTTTGACAGACTAGTTGGTCCAATTTACCCTTGCATGGTCAAAGAGTTTTGGATTCATGCAAGAGTTTTCCCCAAATTAATTATGACTTCAGTTCTGGGTAAAGAGATCATTATCACTGAAGATCTGATTCGCAAGCTGATAGGTTATCAAGAATCCGATGGTGTTACTCATCTGCCAGCAAATCGTGTGGATATGGATGAGGTGTACAGTGAAGTGTTTACTTCTGGGGAAGCCTCAAGCAAGATAAAGGATCTGAAAGTTCAATAAAGATCTGGGCTAAGATCTTCTTAGGTTGCATCCATCATAGAAAATCAACAAATTCTCCTGATTACATCAACTCTGATCAGATGTATTTCATGTATTGTCTGGGCAAAGGTATCAAGGTGGATCTGCCTTACTTGCTTTTCACTCATTTGTGGACTCACGTGAAGCAATCTAGAGAAGAAATCAGAACCAAGCACTAAAAGATGAGAAACTGGATACCTATAGGAAGACTAATCTCAGACATTCTGACTGAGAATGGCTTAGTTGGTCATCTGACAAAAGCTGGTATGAAAGAAGAAGTAGCTTCAGTTGTTGGAAAACCTCTGAATGGAAAAAGTCTGCAGAGGATGATGATTGTAGAAGAACTTACTTCTACAACAGATCAGATCAACTCTGAAGACGTAAGCAAGAGAAGGATTCATGTGGATGATTTCTCTCTCTTCTATGAATCTCTCAGCTAAGCCATTTTGTTGAGGAGTACCTGCTAACTTCTTATGCCTTGCAATCCCAGACTCAACATAGTAACTGTCGAATGCTTCGTTGCAAAATTCAAGGCTATTTTCGATTCTCAACCTCTTAACCTTTCTGCCAGTTTGAGTTTCAACCAGAATCTTCCAACTTTTGAAATTCTCAGAAGTTTCATCCTTCGTCTTCTGAATGAATACCCATACCTTGCTAGAATAGTCATCAACAATGAAAATAAAATACCTTGCACCTGAGTGTGAAGGATTCCTTGCAGGCCCCCAAAGATCAGCATGAATGTAATATAGGAATCCATGTGTTCTTTGCTTGCCTTTGTTAAACCTCTCCCTACAGGATTTACCAAATACACAAGATTCATAAAACTCAAACTTTTCGACTTTGTCACCTTCTAGCAGGTTCTGCTTCCCCAATTTGACCAGGCCTCTTTCGCTGACATGGCCCAATCTCATGTGCCATAATTTTGTCTTTGACACTCGTTTCATGGATACAACATTTGTTGAACCACTTACAACCTCAGCCTCAAGGGTATACAAGCCTTGTTTCTTCACGCCTCTCAAGACTTCCTTTGACCCCTTCATGACTCTTAGGATACTTTTCTCTCCTTGAAAAACATATCCCTTTCTGCCGAATTCACCAAGAGAAATTAAATTTCTCTTCAAGTCAGGTACATATATGGCTTCAGTCGATAATCTTATTCTCATCATGGAGCTTGAATCTCACAGATCCAATACCTGCAATTTTGCAAGATTTTTTGTTTCCCAACAGCACCGATCGATCATCTTGATCACTTAACTCCTCAAACAATTATCTGTTTAGAGTCACGTGCCAAGTGCAACCTGAATCCATAATCCACTCTTTTCTCGAGCCGCCACTTGAAACCACAAGAACATCAGATGAGCAAAGTCATATTGAACAATGACTACATTGCCATTACCTCCATGATCTTTCAGGCGTTCAGGTCACACCTTTCTTGTGTGACCCTCCTTCTTATAGTGATAACATAGAATATCATATGTTTCGCCACTATAAAACTTCTGTTGACTTTTACCTTTCTTCTTGTCGAACTTACCATCTTTTCGCAAGAATTTTCCCTTAACGGTCAAACCTTCTCCCACCGTCGAAGGTTTATGTTCCTTTCGTTTGTTCAAGTCCTTAGAATACAAGGCTGATTGAACTTCTTCAAAGGTCAGGGACTCCCTTCTATACAAGAGAGTTTCTTTGAAGTGAGCATGTGCTGTGGGTGAAACACACATCAATAACAGTGCTTGATCTTCATCATCGATCTTCACATCAATATTTTCAAGATCAAAAATCAGCTTGTTGAACATATCCAACTGCTCAGCCAACACTTTGTCTTCACTCATCTTGAATGAATACAAAGCTTGCTTCAGTTATAGTCGATTCACCAGAGATTTGGTCTTGTACAAACTTTCAAGTTTCACCCATAATCCCGACGATGTAGTCTCCTTTGATACCTATCGAAGAACCTTATCACAAAGGCTCAAAAATATTGCGTTATGGGTTTTCTCAATCATGTCCATATTTTCTTTTGCCGTTAACGCAACGTCCATGACTGCCTCTCCCTTCAACGCTTCTAAACAACCCTGTTGAACCAGTAGGGCTTTCATCTTCAAGCGCCATAGACCGAAGTCGTTCACTCCGGTGAACTTTTCAATCTCATACTTTGTTGAAGGCATCTTCTCCACGCTCACTACACCAATTTGTTATGAACCGGATGTCTTGAAACAATATATAAAAGGTTTCTTTATGATCAAGAAACACACAAGGGTTAGGGTTAACAAAGAAAATAAGGTAAAACAACAAGGAACAACAAGGATTAGTTATAAACTGCTATTCTTTCCTTTCTCTTAGAACAAGATTACAAGTATACAAGAATAACAAAATAATCTCTCTCTCTCTCTATCTCTCTCTCTCTCTCTCTCTCTCTCTCTCTCTCTCTCTCTCTCTCTCTCTCTCTCTCTTAAAATTAGGATTTTATCTTCCTATTTTTTCTTATGCTAAGATTGAAAAACTAGCATCTTATTTATAAGAAAAATAGCACACTAACCTAATGGGCATTTTAACAATTTCCCATTACAAGCTAACTTAAACAATTAGAGTTACAAGCAAGGCCCAATTCAACATGCTAACAACCCTAGCAATATTGACTAATGCATGTTATAACAAACTTCGACTACAACATGCATTACTTCGACAGCAGCATGCCAACATACTTTGACCTCATGCTTAATTCTTGTCGAATCAGAAGCTACCCTTCGACTATACTAAAGTTCGATCCAACATCTCACACAAAGGTATAACTTTGTGGTTTGTTTTTTCTCATTGCATGTTGATTTGATGAAGCTGAAATAACTTTTCAAAGTTTTATATTTGATTTTTTAGCTTGATATGATTCAAGCCATTGTACCATCATATTTGTTCTCGAAGTACTTGGCTGAACTTGATGTGGAAAGTTCATACATCATGCAGAATTTCAAGGTTTAAAAAAATGATTTCTCTTTTAAATCAACTACTTATGGTTTCATGTTGGCCTTTTATGGTTCAACTTCTATTAAGAGAGCAGATCTACCAGACATCCCTATAAATTATTTCAACATTCTTGGTTTGACATCCATAGTTGAGGGAAAGTTTCAATCTAATGTGTTAGTTGGTATATTCATAAGTATATTTAACTATTAGAATTTTTTCTTATCTGTATGCTATACTTTGTGACTTAATTTTGTTTAGATGTTGTTGGAGGAGTTACTAAAATTGTGTAGACTCAAGTTAACGCAGATAACAACAAAAGCAAGGTTGTGTTTATGATAACTGACATGAGGCATGAACAAACCTGATTTTACATGTGTACAAACAATTTTTTTATTTTTGATTGGTTTGAGTTTACTCGTTTGTATTCTTACTTGGTGGTGCTTGATTACAAACAAATGTGTTTTTTCATTATATTGGCAGCAAAACTTTCGTTCAATGTACCTTATAGGGTCAACTTGCTATGCAGTTTTATAACTATTACAAGAATCATAGTGAAGAAGGAAACATCGTTATTCTATTGCACAATGCAAGGATAAAAGGCGCCCAAGGTAATATTTATCGTGTATGTTGAAGTGTTAAATTGCTAATGTATCATCTTCATTATAACAATATTTTATACCTGTTGAAAGGTGGTTTTCCGTTGAATGTGTCCAACACTTGGACCGACACAAAGTTGATCATAAATGATGTTTGTAATCTTGAGATTAATAAGCTAAAACAGAGGTAATTCATAACAGCTTTGTATATAATTTTGCGCGTGTATATTTTGGATATTTTTGCAATCTGATTCAATTCTATTTATGATTGCTCCCTTTGTTTCATGCCTCACAGTCTTAGTGTTGAATTGCCGAAGTTAAGTTCATCTAGCTTGCAAATTGAAACTACCCAAAACTCACATTATTTTTGGTTTGATAAGTTTGTATAGAAGGCTGATATTCTTAGTTTGGCTAAAATTACGACTCTTAAACAAATATGTGAGGTTGTCATAATTGTTGGTTTTATTCTACAACTTTGGGTTTTTCATATTTGATAAGTAAATGTTCTTCCTATAGGAGACAACCTGTATGGCCGTTGCGAAGCTAGACAAATTTGAAGTTGGTCACGCAAGTTGGTATTATGATGGGTGTGGTGAATGTACCAAAAGCGTGTCTCTAAAATATGGAAAATTCAAGTGTTATGCAAACCATATAATATCTGAACTGGGGCCAAGGTATGACTTGAAACATTGTGTTGTATAACTATGAGAGGAATAGTTATAATATTTGTTCGAAATTGATTCATGTTTGATGTACTTTGATTGATATAGGTACAAGCTTGAAGTTTTGGGAATTGATGAGAAATACAAGGCCTAGTTTATCTTTTGGGACGGCGACTGTGTGAAGTTAATTGGAAAATCTGCTCTGCAGATGAAAAATGAATTAATTGTGGTAAGATTTGTATGTTCAAATACTACTTGTCAAATAACTTTTTTATTTTGAAGTTTTTGGTATTAATTTAGGTCGCTGAAGATAATCCCCTTGAATTTCCTTATGAACTCGATGCTCTATTGAATAAAGAATTAGCTATTAGAGTTGTATTTCAGCCAAAATTTAACTGTCTGTCAGTTATTAGTTTCAAAGAAGATGACGATTCACGTAAGAAAATACGGGACAACTTTAACTCGCAAGAGGTATGTTTTATATTATGTTATTTTTTAGGGCTAAATGATTTATAGCCTGCGAAACAAGTGTTTAGGAAAAAATAGTTTCCTAATTGGATCACCTCTTTGCAGGTTATATTGAATGTTGGCATTTCTAAACCTTCATCGCAACAGGATTTGAGGAGTTTTTTTATAAGTTGATTGTTTCATTTGTAATCGTATTAAGTTGCATCAGCTGCGATATACAATATCTACTTAATGTTTGAAACATGGTTGCAGGAACCATTGTCTGCATCTGCAGATTATGACCCTTCAGATGCAAATTTTGTCCTGACTCCCTCGAAAGGAATAAATCCTGATGTCGTAGAAGATGTTGAAAGTGTTCAACTATCCTCCACGAAGATGATGAAATCAATCAAACAGGAAAAGGAAGGAAATTGATGAACGATTGAATGATCTTTGATTTAGATATATATTATCATGGTGTGTAATAGTGTTACTTATTTTAGGTAATAGCCTAAGTTCACTTCTGTTTCAAAACAATTGTTATTCAAAGGAGTTAACTTTATTTCATCTGATGCATTAAGATGACGTTGCTACACAATATTTTCCATTATTATTTAACCTTAATACCTTTGTTTAAAAGGATCACGTTGCTACAGAGTGGTAACTTTTTGGAACTTTGACACAAAAAAATGGTTTTTTAATATATTAAAAGATAAAAGTCTCGCTATATTTATTGTGCACTGAATTATAGATTGTAGATTATGATCAACATTATATAAAATTCATTGTTATGAAAAAAAAGTATAACATATATAAGATCATATTAAAGATGCATAATAACCATATAAACTATGCGACATATCACAATGCAATGTTATATCAACACACAACTTTATAAACACTTTTAATAGTACAACATATTAAGCTTTTTTATTACTACATTATTCCATTACATTCACATATATTAACATTGAGTACAAAGTTGGAACTCATCCACATGTAACTTCCATAATACGTTCAATACATTTACATATATTAAGTTTGAGTGCAAGGTTGGAACTCATCCACATGTAACTTTCATAATACATTCAATACATTCATATATATTAAGTTTGAGTGCAAAGTGAGAACACATCCACATGTAACTTCCATAATACATTCAATGTTAAATGAAGAAACAAATAGTGTGAAATATTTTTATAATTTTTGACAAAAAAGTTGTTTATATTTCATATATAATAAAAAGCAATATGATATTAAGTAAAGATTCTTTCTAAAATAACTTGAACACTATGTATATATGACACTATAGTATATATTAAGTCACCAAAACCAAAGCATTTGATAAACTGCATTGAACTTCATTACATTACTAATAACTGACGACATTATATAGCTAAGATCAAAATGCAACAGCAAGCTAAACCTTTGAAACATAATTGCATGAATATCATTGACACTGCATCCTATTAATTGCACCAAAACACCATTGATATATAACAATTACTTAGCTTAAACTAACTACAAAATATCCATTATACTATATTAACTTAACGGTGAGCCATTTCCTTCAAACAGTATTCTGTGGGCAACATCGATACAACCTAACATACAACATTTCCTTATTAGAATTATAGTGAAATAAGACCCTGTCTCCCACCATGAGTTTCTTCTCCTTTGCGTATGAGTACCAACCATCTCCGACATACATCTCCAGATATTGTCTTATTGATTTCATTATTTTACAATCATAAAAATCCAATGTGTCAAGGTCCAACATGGTTAACTCAGTGATGTCGGGTCTTAATGCCTTCTTTATAACCTTTTGAGGAAATTGTTGCATAATCATTTGTTGTAGTATATTAGTTCAGGGACAGAGTACCGGGGTTTGTTATCGTCCTCAGAGAATATGTGATATTACTGCCGTTCGACAGTTGCTAATTTCTTAACTTATAGTAACAAGGGGGTTTTGGTTTTTGGTTACGGTAGCTTGCATAAAAAGTAAGAAATTGTGGTAAAAGTTTTGGTTTTACGATTTGAGAAAGATTGTCAAAGTTAGGGTTCGACGATCACTTTGCATGCATATGTTCAATTAAACAAAACTCATAAACTCCATTAGATGATAAACACATTCACAATATCCTCCCAATGTGATTATTTCTAACACACATTGTGGGTTTTTCCCATTTTGATCCATTGTTAATTTCTCACACAATCTATCAAAATGACAACTTTTAGGTTTGACATTTTAGTGAATAAACACATTCAAAACTATCTCTAGCTCAAGAACATAGATGGATGAAAACCTAGATAAAGAGTTGGAAAACACCTTTCAATAATAAACCAACACAAAGAGTTATCAATAAAACAAGGTTTTCACCATACATTCATCATCAAAGAGTTTACAAATGAAGATCAACCCATATACACACAAAGCTTATGACCATCTACATCTAACCTTGACAAAATGGAAAACTTAGCTACTCATTTTCATGGTAGCTTGAACAAGAAGAAAATGGAGAAGATGAAAGAACATTTGCGTCGAAGAATCGAAGAAGGATGTGATTCCACTTCTCTTGATTACACAATGAGCAAAATCCAGAAAAACTATTGTTTTTTAGGAGTTCTAGAACTAGGTTAAAATGTTACAAGATGATATCTTTAAAGATAGAAAGTTATGATCCCTATAAAGCAAAAATAAAGTACAAAAGATGATCTGTTTTCGCCCATTCGATAGGCGAACAAGGGCCTTCGCCAGGCGAACCAAATGAAACAAGGCACTTCAAAATTCCCTCAGCAAGCAAACCGCCCTTCTGAGTTATCGCACCTTTGTCAGGAGAACCTTCGCTGGCTTCACTCGCCAGGCGAAGTTCATGTTGGTTTGCTACTGGAATATCCAAGGATCCTTTGCCAGCTCCTTTTCCAGGCGAATGGTAGCGAAGCTTCGCTGGAACCATTCTCCAGGCGAACTTCATGCCCTTTTGGTCTGGGAGTTTAATTTGAATTACTCGTCAGGCGAACATTCGCCGGCACTCGCTGAGTTTTGCCATGCGAATGTTCTGATCTTTTCCAGCTTCTTTCAGCAGCTCTGTCTCATCTTTTCCAAGGTGCTCCAACACTTCAACTAGTGTTAATCCTGCACACTAACAGCAACATTACAAGCACCATTCACTTGGAGCAAAACAAAATGAAACTAATCAAATCAATCTACTAATTCACACACTAATAGATAAAAGCAAGTAAAAATACTACTAATTAGAGATCAAATATATACAATAATTGGGATCTAACATAGTAAAAAAATTAACACTACAATACAATAGCAAAAAAACTAAACTAAAATATTATGTTGTTTTATTTTTTAATATGAGTAGTATTAAATTTACCAGAACTTGATTTTCATGCTTTTGTGAACGGGTGGTCTCCTTATCCCAAAAGATGTCTTTCATAAGCCCTCTGACTGGAGCCTGTGAAGATTGGCCAACATCAGCCTCCACTTTGATTTCCTTCATCACAGCAGCAGGGTGACCAACAACATCCTAATTCACCACGTTATCAGCCCGACGATTATAATTGGTAGTGTTGATTTCTGGAAACAACTCTTCCACCTGAATATTTTCTATTGGTTTTTTCGTTTCTTTAACCGTTCTTCCTATTATTTCATTAATTTCATCATTGTCCATAGTCAAATACCTGTAATGTAATGCATGTATCAATTTATATATGCAGAGCTAAATCAACATGCAAATGGAAAACGTAAAACAAAAGAAATTCACACTAAGTAATGGAGAATATTTGTATACCCATTTGAAGTTGAAGTAGAAGAAGACATTTCACATGAACTTAATAGTTACACAATTCTTTGAGGTACTGATTTTTAAAGCACTCTAAATTTCTTGGATTTGCAAAGAAAATGTTGATATCTTGCTTACAATATTGGTTAAAGTGATGATGTTTATTTGATCAAATAGTGACATATAATAAGCAAATCTTGAGACAATTAAGAAAGCATGGCAATAAAAACTGTGTCTGCCTTTTTCCTATGCATGCCTTGCTTATTACTATTTACATTCATAATGATGATTTTTTTACAATTTCCAAAGTGAGGTTGCTTCACATTTTACTTGCGGTTATACAATGATTACTGCCTATTAATTTGTTTTTAAGTTAATGATGTATTAGATAGCCATTTGGAACCTTTAACCTTTCTATATGGTCTTAATATGAGCTATAACACTTGAGTTTCTTATTGATATTTGAATCTGCATAATTATAACATTTATAAATAAATACTAATATTTTAACTATAATCTTAGTAATGGTTAATATAATTTGTATATAATGTGTTATAATAAAGTAGTCATTTAGCTCATATATTAACAACAACAATGATTTTCACGTGAGCAAGAAAAATGATACATATACACTTTGTTCATAGAAGTTAATTCAAACTGTCTAAGAACACCAGTCTTGAATATCTACCATGCTGAAAATTGCTTCTGAGTTAATGACTATCACTCAAACAGAGTTGAATATGAATTTAGTAGACTAATACCATTTATTCAATATGATCTTATGGTTAAGTGATTTCAACCCTTTGAATTAATGACACTCTCTTAAAGATGGAACCACATTGTTTGTCCAGAAAACAAGTCGCAACATTGGCACGACGTAAAAGAAAGCAAAATTTTAAAGAAAGAAGATCGAAATAACTCAGAATTGATGCAAACGGAATCAACCACAATGAAGTTTCTCAAAGGTACTCCATCATTTTTGCAGTTCAGAACACCGCTTTCTGATATAACTTCCTCATGGTCTAATCAAAGAAATATGAACATTCATTCACAACCAAGTAGTTTGGTTCACAAAAAATATGAGACTTCAACATGGAAGAGATAATACAAGTTCTTCTGAACTAGCTGAATTCTCAAAATGGATATTGGAAGTTGGAGATGGTAAGATTTCTGAACCAAATGATAGGTTGGTTGATATAGAAATTTCCCAAGACTTATTAATATCCAATTCCAATGATCCTATAAGGGCTATTGTTGATAGCATGTATCCCAATTTATTGGAAAATTTCCAAGATGTTTCATTCTTATAAGGAAGAGTCATTCTAGCTTCAATTATTGAAGTTGTGGATAAAATCAATCATTACATATTGGATTTGATACCAGGTAAATGTCTGTTACCTTGTGTCTATTTATACATAAAACAATGCATTCAACAAAATACTTTTACTAATGTTTTTATGTTTTGTTTTTAAACGGTGTTTTTAGGAGAAGAGAAATAATATTTAAGTTTGGATTCAATTGATAGAACATATACAAGTTATAATGAAGCTTACGAGGTTTTAACTTCTGAATTCCTTAGTAAATTAAGAACATAAGGAGTTTTAAATCATAGGATAAATTTTAAGGTTGGTACACCTATTATGCTAATGAGAAATTTGGATCAGACTGATGGATTGTGCAACGGAACAAGGTTAATTGTTACAAGGTTAGCAAATCATGTCATAGAAGCAAAAATCATATCTGGAAAGAACATAGGTAACATTTTTTTACATTTCCCGAATGTCTATGTCACCTTCCGATTCACCTTGGCCATTCAAATTGATAAAGAGACAATTTCCGATAATTGTCTGTTATGCAATGACAATTAATAAATCTCAAGGTCAATCACTTGATAGTGTTGGATTGTACTTGCCTACTCATGTGTTTAGTCATGCCTAGTTTTATGTTGTTATTTCAAGAGTTAAGAGAAAAAGTGGGCTAAAAATCTTAATACATGACAAGGACAATGCACCGTGTTCGACTACTACAAATGTTGTGTACAAGAAGGTCTTTGAAGTACTTTGTTAGTTAGTAAATTTATTATCTTTTACTATTGTGATACAAGTTAAATTTACATTTTACTTTATATATTTAATGGCACAAAATTGTTTTTTGTTTTGTTTTTTATTATAAGCATTAATTTATACTTTTCAAATCGCAGAATTTTATTTTGTATTAATAATGACATTTATAATTAATTGTTAGAATATTGTTGCATGAACCACGGGATAATATACAGATTATAGTCCTTAAGCTGCAAATTTGGTGCTGACGAATGTCAAAAGAATTGCATTGCTTATATATATCATGGAAAGTTTTGTATTTCCTATGTTAAGTATTAGTTTAATTTGACTTTAGGTTTCAACATAATTCTATAGTTTCGTCTTCAGTATTTTCCATATGACACATTAGACACCGTTTTGACACATTCCATGTCATAAGCAATTTAAGCTTTATATCTATGTTTGAGAGAAACATGTTGCAAAACTTGCTCAGTAATAAAAACTTATTGGGAAACATTCAAAAGCTACAAAAATGCTAAATATGAAGAAATTGTCATACATTTTTTTATTGAAATGGATAGTACATTGCATTACGGCTCAACCTGGCATAATATATGCACAAGAAGAGTAGCACCAGTACAATGTTCAATGAAGACCAGTAAGGTTCAAAAAGGGGAAAACCAACAAGGCTGCCAAAAGACTATGTAGGCACCCACCAAGCCAAGTCTGACAAACAACAACAAGCTTAAATTACAAACCATTACATATCATTAAACACCTGAAGCAAACACTACTTCTGGAACTAAACCGAAAACCAAAACAATTCCAAAACACTACGGACTTGACTCTACATAACTAACCAAATAACTACTTTCAGAATTCATCCAAATACGCCTACGATAGAAAGCACTAATGTTGCAACGTAACCGCTAAAGCACCGGGCTAATGCTCCACAATCAGACTTCGAAGTAACAACTAAACAAGCCATGATCATTGGCACACACTGATTATGTAAAACATGGTTAGCTTCTCGCAGAGCATCCTCATGACATACGATTTGGCAAAGAATACCAATTTGAGACACTCCCTGAATCAAAAAGAGATTGTCAACCTCCAAGGGCTGCCAATACCTCAAACACTACAATGAGTGGTGCACGATTCTCCACCAGGAAAAACACAACTTCCACAAAACCAACATCTAAGGCACTTGCCGCTGGTGGAGAGCTGCGACTCCAATCCTGCAAAATAAAGACACCACATATAACATCATAGCAAAACAATTTGGATTATCACAAAGACATTAAAACTTTATACCATCAAATTAAATTGCATAGACAATTTTTTAATAGCACTAAATACTAAGATTAATACACTTTTTTTGTCTACTGCATATTTGCAATAAAAATGAATGTACAATTGTTAGATGCCCAATTGTTCTTATTTGAGCTATCAAATATGGGCATCTTTCACTTCTTTTTGTCAAGAAAATGTTTAAAATCGCTCTCGCTTTGGTTGGTTTGCAACATTATGTGAAAGGATCTTGGTGCCTTTAATTTGTGTGTTATTGTGCAGGATTTAGGCATGAAAGAGTAGAAACTTTAGATACAAGAAAGTTGGCAAAGAAACTAAGAAAGCAAGCAAATATCAGCAAGCTCGCCTAGCGGGGGAGGCAGCGAAGCACTCGCTAGGCGAGGACGCAGCGAGATGCCAGCGAGCACTCTCAGACTTAGGACAAAGGCAAAATGAGCATAAACTCGCTAGGCAATGAGGTAGCGAAGAGCGCGCTAGGCGAAGCACCAGCTAGCACCTCCAGATTTTGGACAGAGGCAAAGGGGCATAAACTCGCTAGGCGAGTGAGGTAGCGAACAACTCGCTAGGCGAATAAGCAGCGAGCAAGCAGCGAACACTCCCAGACTTGGGACAGTGGCGAAAGGACCCTAAATTTACTAGGCGAACTTTGCAGCGAATGATTCTCCTAGAGAATGACTGCTCGCCTAGCGAACATGACAACACACAGCCACTTCTATAAGTAGCATGGGCTACTTTTTGGAAAATATCTTATTTTGTTTATACTTACATTGAGAGGAGTTTTCTGACCTAGAAACCCATTCCTTCATTCTTCATCATCTCTTAGCAACATTTCACAAAAAGAAGGTGGATTCCCATCCATTCTCGATTATTCGACTTGGATGTTGATCAACCTTCTCCCGAAACTTGTTTCTCAAGTCATCATTGAAATGAGTAGCTAAATCCCTCTCTTGTCAAGGTTAGGAGTAGTTGGTTCAGATTTTATGTATTCTTCTTAATCTCTTGTATGTGAACAAGTTCTTAATCAATATAGATGAAGTTATTTGACATTATTTTTACATTTATGGTTTTGTTTGTATTAGAGATAAACTTTCCAAGTCTTGACTTAATATCTTCATCTATCAACTATACAAATGCTAGAGATAGATTTGAAAGTTGATATCCGCTTTGTATTGTTCTTAAAGTTTATTGTTCCGATCCGTTAGGTAGAGAGATCATCTAACGGTCGAAACAATAACATTCACGAAATCGATTTAGAGATGAACGTTTTTGCGAGGATATGCAATTATGTTGGTTAGAAATTCGTTCACATATTTGATTGGTAGAATACGTTTAGGACGGACTGGCGAACCCTAATCTTGGCATGATTTTATCAAACATAAAACCGAATTTTATTATGCTTTATTTCTTGCAAACTTATGTTACAAAATTGAAACCATTAAAAAAACCCCACTTCTTAAGTCAATGAACCATTGAACGGCTAGCATTTATATTCTCTTCAATCCCTGTGGAGACAATAAAACACTACCAAAAAATACTTCTAACAAAATGGCGCCGTTGCCGGGGATTGTTAGTTGAATATTGTAAGCATTGCAATAGTTTAGTGATATTAAGATTTTTGTATTGTTAACCTCGTATCTTTGTAATTATTTGTGCTTTTTAATTTGTTTATTTCGTGTGCAAAATTCGTTTATGCACTGACAGGTTCGGCCAAAAAATCTTCTTTTCAATCATGAGATTGAGAGAACCGCTCGGCGTACCAATAGTCACACAAGGCGAAGATGGCAACAAGCTATTGCAAGACAAGAGCTCGGAGAATCTTCTTCACCCACTCCACCTAATTCACCAATTATGGAAGCACCTCTACCTCCACCTCCAGTTTTTACTCCTTGTACGAACAGTTCAAGACACACCGCTCAGTTTACACGTAATCTTCAAAATGGAAGACAAGCCGAGATGAAAACAGGAATCCTAGCACTTGTCTATCAAAATCCTTTCATGGGATTAGACCATGAGGATCCGTTCATACATCTTACAAAGTTCTATGAGATTGCAGACGCAACGGGAGCAACCGAAGCTGATGAAAAGTCATTGTTCAGGAGACTATTTCCTCATTCCTTGATTGGGAAAATGAAGGAATGGTATCTTGATCAACCTACGACAATCATGATTGATTGGAATCTTCTGGAAGAGAAGATCCTTGAACGGTTCTTTCCATATAACCGTTTCATGGAAGCTAAAATTGATATAGCTGTGTTTTCGCAAGGAGCAAGTGAATCCCTCAACGAAGCTTGGGAGAGATTCAAGTCTATGTTGAGAAAATGTAAAGGACACGGTTTTGATGAGCTTACTCAAGTTCATATTTTCCGCAATGGTCTCATTTCGGTTCACAAGACCTTATTGGATGCTATGGCGGGAGGTTCTTTGATGTCTAAAAGCGTCGATGATGCAATTGCAATTATTGACAAGATGACACTTAATGATCATCAAGGAAATCATAATCGTGGGGTAGCTCAAAGAAAACCAGGCGTGCTCGAGTTAGGTACAAATGATGTTATTCTTGCCCAAAACAAACTTCTTACGCAACAAGTAGAGCTCTTGACTCAACAAATGCCAAAGCTTCCACAACAAATCAAAGAAATGTAAGAAGTTCCCATTCAAATTCAAGTGGCAAGTTGTGAGTTATGCAAAGGTGACCATCCTACCAGATATTGCCCTCCCGTCTTGGAAGAAGTCAATTATGTCAGAAATCAAAATCAAGGATATCAACAAAGACCACCTTATCAACAACAAAACCAAGGTTATCAAAGACCTAATCAAGGGTACCAACAACCTTGGAGGCTGCAAGAAGTCGAAACTTCAAATCGTCAACAATATCGAAACTACACACAACCTCCTCCTCAAACTCAAAGTGCACCATTAAAGATGGAGGAAACTCTTACTCAATTCATGCAAATGTCAATGTCCAACCAAAAGAACACCGATGCGGCTATTAAGAGTTTGGAAGCACAAGTTGGCCAATTATCTAAACAATTGGCCGGTCAACAAAAAGGGCCTTTCACGGCTACCGCTACTCCAAATCCGAAAGAGAATTACAAGGCGATTCTTACAAGGAGCGGAAGAGAAATTGACATGGGTGTAGGTGAGGAAGTTGTAGTTAAAAAAGAAATAAAAAATGTTGGTGATGAAGTAGAAAAGAATGTTGAGGGAGAATTAGTTGAAAATGAGAAAGTAAAAAAAAATGAGGAAGGAGAAAAAAGTAAGAGAGATGAAAGAGTAAAGAGATCAAGAAAAGGAAAATAGCAAGTAAACCCGATACCGATTCAAAATTTGCCTTACCCGCATGCTACGACACGGAAAGACAATGCTAGACATTATGCTCGGTTTATGGACATATTCAAACAATTGCAAATTAATATTCCATTTTCCGAAGCATTGGAGCAAATGCCGAAGTATGCTAAATTTATGAAGGACATTCTCATGAAGAAAAAGCGGTATACGGATCAAGAGACAATCATGGTGGATGCTAGTTGTAGCGCTATTATTCAACATACTCTCCCGAGGAAAGAAAGTGATCCGGGACGAGTCACTTTTCCTATCACCATTGGAAACACTTATGTGGGCAAGGGGTTGATTGATTTGGGCTCTAGCATAAATTTGATACCCTTATCGATTGTGAAGCGATTGGGTTACATGGAATTGAAATCAACTCTAATGACGTTGCAACTCGCCGACAATTCTACGACTCACCCTCATGGTGTAGTCGAAGATGTGTTGGTAAAGGTGGATAAATTTGTGTTCCCAATCGACTTCGTAGTAATTGATATGGAGGAAGATGAAGACTCTCCATTGATTCTTGGTCGACCTTTCATGAAGACCGCTCGTATGGCAATTGATATGGACGATAGTCTCATGAAAGTGAGAGTTCTTGATGAGGAGATTTGCTTCAATCTTTTTGAGGCCATGAAACTTTCTAAATATAAAACCGATTATTTTAGAATTGATGCAACGAAAGTGGCAATTGAAGAAGTCAAAGAGTTATTACAAGTGTCCACACCATTACAACAAGTTCTAGCCAATGCTCTTTCAAAGATCAATGAAGAAGAAGAACGATAAATTGAAAAATGTTTGAAGGAACTCGAAGAGTTAGAGGAAATCCCACCTTCGAAAGAAAAGGTGGAAGAGTTGAAAAAAGATAACAATGAGGAAGGCAAGATTGAGATGAAGTTGTTACCATCTCATTTGAAGTATGTTTTCCTTGACGAAGAAAAAAATAAGGCGGTAATCATAAGTTCGGAGTTAACCATGGATGAAGAAAGGAAATTACTTGTGGTGTTGAAGAAAAATCAAGAGGCGATGGGTTGGACTCTTTCCGATTTGAAAGGAATAAGTCCTTCCTATTGTATGCATCATATTTTTATGGAGGAAGATTTCAAGCCGGTAGCTCAACCGCAAAGAAGATTGAATCCTACTATGAAAGAAGTAATAAGGAAAGAGGTTGTGAAGATGTTGGATGCCGACATTATTTATCCTATATCCGATAGTCCATGGGTGAGTCTCGTTCAAGTGGTACCGGAGAAGGGTGAAATGACGGTTGTCCGTAATGAAAAAAATGAGTTGATTCCAGCAAAGACCGTGACGGGATAGAGATTGTGCATTGACTACTGTAGGCTAAATCAAGCTACGAGAAAAGATCACTTTCCTCTTCCTTTCATGGATCAAATGCTCGAAAGGCTCTCCGGTTAAGAGTATTATTGCTTTTTGGATGGATATTCCGGGTATAACCAAATTATTGTCAACCTGGAAGATCACGAAAAAACAACTTTCACGTGTCCTTTCGGAATCTTTGCTTATCGGAGGATACCGTTTGGGTTGTGTAATGCGTCGAAGACTTTTCAACGGTGTATGCAAGCGATATTCTCAGACTTGATTGAGAAGACGATAGAGGTATTTATGGATGATTTCTCCGTTTTTGGGCCGTCATTCAATCTTTGTCTAAAAAATCTTGATGTTGTTTTGGAGAGGTGTGTGGAAACCAATCTAGTGCTTAATTGGGAGAAATGTAATTTCATGGTCACAGAGGGCATTGTGCTTGGGCACAAGGTTTCTTCAAAGGGACTTGAAGTTGATAGAGCTAAGGTGGAGGTGATTGAGAAGCTATTGCCGCCTCTGAATGTGAAGGGAATTAGAAGTTTTCTGGGTCATGCAGGATTTTATCGAAGATTCATCAAGGACTTCACGAAGATAGCAAAGCCATTGAGCAACTTGCTCAACAAAGATAAGTCTTTTATTTTTGATAATTCTTGCATGACCGCTTTTGATTCTTTGAAATAAAGCCTTATATCTGCACCCATAATTTGTCGCACCGAATTGGAAAAATGATTTTGAACTTATGTGTGACGCGAGCGATTATGCGATTGGTGCAATTTTAGGCCAAAGAAAAAACAAAATTTTCCATGCGATACATTATGCAAGCAAGGTTCTTACGAAGCTCAAATTAATTATGTGACAACGGAAAAAGAATTGCTTGTTATAGTGTACGCATTAGAAAAGTTTCATTCTTATTTGATCAGATCAAAAGTTGTGGTATGCACCGACCATGCGACAATCAAGTATCTGCTGACCAAACCGGATTCCAAACAACGATTAATTTGTTGGATTCTTTTACTCCAAGAATTTGATCTTGAAATTTGTGATAAAAAGGGATCCGGGAATTTGGTAGCAGATCACTTGTCCTAGCTTGTGAATGCTGAAGTCACAAGACATGAGAAAGAGGTGAGGGAGGAGTTTCCAGATGAAAAATTGTATATGGTAATGATTAGACCTTGGTTCGCTGATATGGCTAACCACAAAGCCACCGGATTGATACCCGAAGGTCTAACTAGTCACCAAAAGAAAAAAGATTTATCTGACGTCCGGTATTTTGTTTGGGATAAACCACATCTTTTTAAACCTGGCGTCGATAACATCCTGCGTAGATGTGTGTCTGAAGAGGAAGCCAAAGATATTTTGTGGCATTGTCACAACTCTCTGTATGGAGGGCATTTTAACAATACGAGAATGACCGCTAAAGTCCTTCAATCGGGATTTTATTGGCCGTCCTTGTTCAAAGATGCGTACGCGCATACAAAAAGTTGTGACAAGTGTCATAGAAGTGGTGGAATAACGCAACGAAATGAAATGCCATTGCAAAATATGATAGAAGTCAAAATTTTCGATTGTTGGGGCATTGATTTTGTTGGTCTATTTCCACCGTATTTTGGAAATGAATACATCCTTGTTGCGGTGGACTACGTCTCCAAATGGGTGGAAGTTATAGCTAGCCCTAAGGCATACGGGAAAACCGTAATAAATTTTTTAAAGAAAAACATATTTTCTCGTTTCGGTACTCCGCGTGTGTTACTAAGTGACGGTAGTTCGCACTTTTGTAACACACAACTAGCAAAGGCTTTAGAACAGTATGGTGTGTGACACAGAGTTACAACATATTACCATCCGCAAGCTAATGGACAAGCGGAGGTATCAAATTGAGAAATTAAAAAAAAATTGGAAAAAACTGTATCTGCTTCACGAAAAGATTGGGCAAGCAAGCTAGATGATGCATTATGGGCCTATCGGACCGCTTTCAAAGCTCCGATTGGTCTCACGCCTTTTAAAATGGTTTATCGGAAAAATTGTCATCTTCCAGTGGAGTTGGAACACAAGGCCTTTTGGGCTTTGAAGTTGCTGAATTTTAATCAACACTTGAGTGGTGAAAAAAGGAAATTCCAACTTCATGAGTTGGACGAAATCTGCCTTCAAGCGTATGATTCAAACGAAATCTACAAGGACCACGTGAAAATGTACCATGATAAAAAGCTTGTGCCCAAGACATTTGAAGTGGGGCAGATGGTGTTACTGTTCAATTCAAGGTTGAAATTATTCCCCAGAAAATTGAAGTCTAAGTGGTCGGTTCCGTTTTGGATTCGCGAGATTTTAAGTTATGGGGATATTATCATTGAAAATATCAAGACCAATGAGACTTGGACAGTAAATGACCAACGATTGAAAGTCTACTTGGGTGGTGATTTCGAGTGGGACACCACCTCCGTGCATTTCAGCGATCCGTGATCGCAGCGGACCGTCGAGCTCCAACGATGTTAAGCAAAGCGCTTGTTGGGAGGCACTCCAACATTATAAGTATTTACAGCTTTGTGTTGTGTGGTGTTGGTGTTTAAAATGGTGGAACTTGCTGAATTGTGTCGTGTACTGTTGATTTGAAAAACAAAAACATGTGATGTTCGCTAGTTCCTTTGCTAGGCGAAGACAAAGCGAGTGTTCGATAGCTCTTCGCTAGGCAAACAGAGCGAAAACAAGTTTTTTCTTTTTATTCAGTGGGTCACCTATTTGGGCCCATAATCGTTTTTTATTTTGTTTTGTTTAACCTCAGAACTTAGTGTCACGATTTCACTCTCACTTTAACACTCTTCACTCTCACAGCACACAAAATTTTGAGAATCCCTCTCTGTGCAAACCCTAACCCTTGCAACTCGAAATCAATCACACTCTGCAATTAGGTTTGTTTCTAATTCATTTTCTCTTTGCTTTTACTGTGTACATTTTCAGAAGAATAGAGCATTTAGGTTGAAATTGGGGAATTACATATCTGATAATTTTAGGGTTGCATGTGTGTTTAGAACAGTTCCTAGCATGATAAATAATTTCGGTTATTGAATGGGTGTCATAAGACTTTGGTTTGTCTGCTTTTGGATTGGAAACAGTGAAAAATTTGAAAACCCGCAGCCTTCACTAGGCGAATCTGTAACGAGCGTTCGCTCTGACTTCGCTAGGCGAACCTGTGGCGAACATGACAAAATCCTGTTTTTTTAATGTTTTGATCACTAATCTGTCTTGTGGTTCTGTTTTGTTTCTTTTCTATGTTATGTGCAGATGGCATTCAGGTACGGTGCTGGAAAAAAGAGAAAGGTCGGAAGCACTTCCCATCCTTCACCAATTCAATATGATGCTGAGAGATTTGTTGGGCTGAAGCAAACCGTACGCTATGTGGCGTTGGAAAAAAGAAATATTTTGCCTGAGAAGAGGTTCCTGATACACCCACAAGGAGATTATCAGACATTTGCGGGGTTAATTAACAACAAAAAGTGGGACAAGTTGATCTCTCCACCCGACATCTACAATATTAAGATAGTGCGCGAGTTCTATGTGAACACACTGCCAAATGACGATGAACCTTTCACTTGGACTACAAAAGTGTCAGGACGTCAGGTTGCTTTTAATCGGGATGTTATTAACAGGGTGCTCGGTGAACCGCTCCATTTGGGAGTTAATGAGATTGATGCTTATCACAGAGATTTGAGGCTCCATAGGAATACTGATGTTATTTCAGAGACCCTGTTGTTGAAGGGAAAGAGTGTAGAGCGGAACCCATCTGGGGTTGCTGTGAGATATCACCGTGAGGATTTGATACCCATTACCCAATTGATTTTGCTACTGATTTTGACTAACATTAAGCCCAATTCACACACATCTACCGTGTCGATCCCAGTAGCACACTTGGTCCACTGTATTTTGACTAATGTACAGATCGACGTGGCAATGATCATTGCGGATGAGATGAAGTTTGTGATTGGGAGTGGGCAAAAAGCGGGGGCGCGAGTGAATTTCCCCTTGCTTTCCCATGTCTTATCATGGCTTTGTGCATACAGTCGAGGGTGAAGTTACCCTCCCGCAGGTAGGTAACGATTTCGTCCGCGATCGATGATTGATATATGGACAAGTACTGTAGGCCAAAGAACTTCCGTGCTAGTACAGCTGCTGGTGATACCAAGACTACTGATGGTCCTGGTGGTGCTTTTGCTCAGGGATTCGATCCATTTCAGCAGGTTGTGTGCAATTATAATTGGGATTGAATGGTGGTGACTCAGCGCGCCATGATTGAAATACATGATTCTATGCAGGTACTCCAGTTGCAAGTCTGTGACCCTTCTGTAGAGCATCCTATGATAACGCGTGAGCAGTTCCTGCAACACGCGAGCTGGCCTGAGGACATGCCTGTTTTCCTAGAGAGGGCGGGTGCTTCTGGTGCTGATGTTTCTGGTGGCGCTGATGTGGCTGATGATAGTGAGGATGATGATGATGAGGATGACTCTGGTTCTGGTGATGGGGAGATTGAGGAGACCAAGTCCGAAGAGGACTAAGTTTTTTTTATTTATTGCTTTGTATTTCAGATATTTTATTTGAATTCCTGTTATTTGGTTATGTACTTTTTTGGGTGTTTTCTCCCCCATGCACATTTGATTTTGTCGAAGTTATGATTAAGTTTTTTTTTATGTTAAATTATTTTGTTTGGTTTAAGTTTTTAATATTTTTCTGGTTGTGGAGTTGTCAAACCCTCTAGATTGGTTGCTTTCTTGAAAGAAGTATCCAATGAAGGTGCATCCGAGCTTGGATGGCAATGATAAAAATAAACAAGTGAATAATGATAAGGTACATGGTTACCTTCGGTTAGAACTTTAGAATGCATGAAGAACTTTACTCTTGTCGTAATTGAATGTTGTTCTTTTTGCAACATAATTGAATGAATGAGTCACCTAGGACTTAGAACCACAAATTGTGAGGAAACCTCCATTGTACACTAAAATGCTGGATTCTAATAAACTGTGTTGATTCATTTAATTCATGCTTTTTCTTTTATTATTGTGAAATTGTGGAAGCAATTATAAATGATCAAGGCGCTTGTTTTCTTTTGAGCACAACCAATTCTAAATATAACTTACCCGTGTCAGAGAGTATTCGTGAACCCCTTTGAGCTTAAACAGTTGAATCTTAGCTTGAAATAAGGCGAGATTTCAAAATCTTTTTTCTTGAAACCCTGAAATTTTTTGTTAATTGTTCTTTTGCCATAAAAAGTCAAGAGCATTCACTTGAGGATTGAGTAAAAAATAAGTTGGGGAGAACGAAAATGAAATTCGGAAGGTTGCCACAACTCTTGAGTAACTGAGCAAACATTGAAAAAAAAATTATAAAAAGAGAAACATTTGTTTTGTGAATATGATCAAAAAAAGAAAAAAAAAAGAAAGAGAATGCTTGTTTGGAAGAAAAATAGTGGAAAACAAAAATGAGTTGTGAAATAAGAGTTGTGAAAGTTTCAAATAAGAAACAAGTGAAACAAAGTTGAGATGTGTAAATAGTTTGTATAGTGAATGTCTCTTTTGCATCAGCAATTTCATTTTCAATAGCCTTAGATATGTCCCTTGTTTCTAAACCCGACCAAGCTACAACCGAAAAGACCTTAGTGATCTCCTTGCTTCTGCATTTTCATTTATAATTGTTAGATATTGTATGAATTGAATTGATTTTTGCATTGTTTTTTGGAGAGTGAAATTGTCCTCGCGGTTGCAAACGCGTAATTTCTTCAATCCTTATTCGAATAGGAGAGATAGGGTGATTCATTCAGGATAACATTTTTGTGGATTGATACATGTTTTTCATTACTTTAAGGCTTTAGTTCTTGTGTATTGTGTTATTCTAACCATTGGGAACTTGTGTCTGGCGGAAATTCTTGTGTTTGAGCCATTCGATCCGATTTCGGAGAAATCCTTTTCTTAAGAAAATCCTCTTGTTCATCAAGAGGCATACTTTGCTTGAGGGCAAGCAAGATTCTAGTTGGGGAGAGTTGTTAGATGCCCAATTGTGCTTATTTAAGCTATCAAATGTAGGCATCTTTCACTTCTTTTTGTCAAGAAAGTGTTTAAAATCGCTCTCGCTTTGGTTGGTTTGTAACATTATGTGAAAGGATCTTGGTGCCTTTAATTTGTGTGTTATTGTGAAGGATTTAGGCATGAAAGAGTAGAAACTTTAGACACAAGAAAGTTAGCAAAGAAACCAAGAAAGCAAGCAAACATCAGCAAGCTCGCCTAGCGAGGGAGGCAGCGAAGCACTCGCTAGGCGAGGACGCAGCGAGATGCCAACGAGCACTCCTATATTTGGGATAGAGGCAAAAGGAGCATAAACTCGCTAGGCAATAAGGTAGCGAAGAGATCACTAGGCGAAGCACCAGCGAGCAGGTAGCGAACACCTCTAGATTTTAGACAGAGGCAAAAGGGGCATAAACTCGCTAGGCGAGTGAGGTAGCGAACAGCTCGCTAGGCGAATCAGCAGCGAGTAAGCAGCGAACACTCCCAGATTTGGGACAGTGGCGAAAGAACCCAAATTTGCTAGGCGAACTTCACGGTGAATGATTCTCCTAGCGAATGACTGCTCGCCTAGCGAACATGACAGCACACAACCACTTCTATAAGTAGCATGGGCTACTTTTTGGAAAATATCTTATTTTGTTTGTACTTGCATTGAGAGGAGTTTTCTGACCTAGAAACCCATTCCTTCATTCTTCATCATCTCTTAGCAATATTTCACAAAAAGAAGGTGGATTCCCATCCATTATGGATTATTCGACTTGGATGTTGATCAACCTTCTCCTGAAACTTGTTGCTCAAGTCATCATGGAAATGAGTAGCTAAATCCCTCTCTTGTCAAGGTTAGGAGTAGTTGGTTCAGATTTTATGTATTCTTCTTAATCTCTTGTATGTGAACAAGTTCTTAATCAATATAGATGAAGTTATTTGCCATTATTTTTACATTTATGGTTTGGTTTGTATTAGAGACAAACTTTCTAAGTCTTGACCTAATATCTTCATCTATCAACTATACAAATGCTATAGATAGATTTGAAAGTTGATATCCGCTTTGTATTGTTCTTAAAGCTTATTGTTCCGATCCGTTAGGTAGAGAGATCATCTAACGGTCGAAACAATAACATTCACAAAATCGATTTAGAGATGAACGTTTTTGCTAGGATATGCAATTATGTTGGTTAGGAATTCGTTCACATATTTGATTGGTAGAATACGTTTAGGACAAACTAGTGAACCCTAATCTTGGCATGCTTTTATCAAACTTTAGACTGATTTTTATTACGCTTTATTTCTTGCAAACTTATGTTGCAAAATTGAAACCATTAAAACCCCCTCATTTCTTAAGTCATTGAACCATTGAACGACTAGCATTTATATTCTCTTTAATCCACGTGGAGACGATAAAACACTACCTAAAAATACTTCTAGAAACAATATGATCATCTATTCATATATATAATCACTTAATCCAACAGAGATGATAAAGTTATACAATTCTTAACTTTTCACAAACCAAAAAGCGTTGTTAGGTAGCTACATGTTCCATACATTGGTACACTGATAAGCAAAAAAAAAGTTGATACAAAAACCCCAAAGACATCAACACCTATTTATTGTTAGATAGAGGTATGGGGAAAACGCATCATCTTTAAAACCAATATTCCACATTAAATTTTTTTTCTTTCTCCCATTATCATACCATTCTTGAGCAAAAAACCTCTCATAACGATTTGGTCTATTATCCCGTTTGGCCGTGTGAACTTCCCATTTGAATGTCTCATCACTTTCAACATCGACTACTTTAATATCATTCTGATTAAATCGAAGACATCTATTAGCCATACATATAGGAAAATGCTGTAAAAATATAACATCAACAAAAATAACATATGATCAGCAAAATATAGGGTCTAAAACAATACTCAATGTATATTTATAAGCTTACTAGTATGTTTCTGACTTAGCGTTTTGCATCTAATACAATGCTTTCCCAAACATAGACTTTGTTTCCCATTACCATTTCTTCATAGACTCTATTTGAAACAATTGTTTTCAAATCATATTGTTTTCTCCCTTCTGACCGAATTACATTACCTCCAACAGCTTGCTTAACAAACTTCTTTTTAATAACCAACTTCTTCTTACCTTTATCTGCAACCATCTTCCCCTTATCTTTAGCTACAACCATCTTCTTCTTACCTTTAGCTACCTTATGTGTGAGTTATAATGAACAAACAATAATTAGATTTTTTAAAATTAATAAAAGAGCATTAAAAAAAAGTAAGACTTTGGAAAAGTTACATTACCAACTCAATTGTTGAGTTCCTGACCAAATGAAATTCATCCTGAGATATTTCCATTATTTCATCTTCTTCTTTAACAACATCATTGTTAGTTGGAGCCTCACTTTCTTTGATATGTCTCCTATCATCAACTTTGTTCTTCGATTTACACTTTATTTTTTTCTCAGTTTTTCCGCAACTTTGTTAAAGGTTGTGTAGAAGCAAGCTTCAAGGCCTTTATGTTTTGATGAAGACAAACTAGTACAAGCTTGGTATGCAAGATACTTATACTATATACCCGTAGGGGTATATATTGAAGATAGATACTTATACTATACACCCGTAGGGGTATATATTGAAGATTAAACCAGAAGCACCTTTCTTCTGAATTCTTCACAAAAAGCAAGAGACACAAGCAATTCAAAGAACATCAAGATCAAGGAAAGTACCATCGCGTATGACTTTATGGATCAAAGCTTCGTCTACAAGCTACAAGTAGTGATGATGATTCAAAGGAACGGGATAACATTTTTACTTTAAAAAAGGTATACAAGTGTTCTTAAAAATCACTTTTCATTGCATAATTATCCCAACACTTTCAAAACATTTTTAAAATACTCGTTCTATTCAAAATTAAGTATTTTTAGAAAAACCTTCAGTGTCAATCGATTAACACTTATGGTTAACCGATTAACACATTTCTAAATTATGTGTTTTTGGATTTTACAACAGTGTTAACCGATTAACCATATGGGTTAACCGATTAACACATATAAATTTCAAATATTTTGAATGTTGTAAAGGTGTTAACCGATTAACCCTTTTGGTTAACCGATTAACACTGTAACAACAAGCAAAAATAGCAGTTGTTTATGGAAAATTACATTGTTTAAAATTCTTCTTACTGACTATTTTTGCTGTTACAAAATCACACCTGTTTGGAAAGGTTTTTCACTCATGTAAATTGATTTCTATTTCAAAATCAAAAACAACCTTCTTGAAACAAAATTACAAAAATTACTCACTTTCTAAAAATATGAATTTTCATTCTAAGTGTTCAAACACCAATTTTTGAAAGAAGCCATTTATTAAATTTTCACATTCTCACTGCTGTCTTTCATAAAGAACACTTGTGTATCTTATCTGAGTATAATTTGTTTTGAGAAGAAGATCAACCTTGCAGATTGATAAACAACTTTCCATCAAATATTTTCTCAAGAACATTTTTGTGTATTACCTTGTTGTCCAGGATTGTTGGAAACAAGTGAAGTGTATTGAAGAGGATTGTTCTTCAACACTTGGAATTAACTATAGGTTTAGATAGTAAGCATCACAGTTATGTGATTAGGCTTTGCAATTATTCTGAACTATAGTGAAATTCTCTTTCGAGTCGAAAGGGGAGTGGAGTACCTTCAGAGTGTGAAGGGAACCACTATAAATTTCCTGTGTCTCTTTTTCTTTCCTGCCTTTACTTTCCGTCATTAACTAATAACCGAAAAAGAACCAAGGAACCATACAAGATTGCAAGTAAATTTTTTAAGATCCTAATTCCCCCCCCCCCCCCCTTAGGCGCAGTTACTACTTACAATTGCTATCAGAGCAGGTTATAGGTAACCTGTTCCTATCTGATCCAGATGGCTTCCGCAAATAACAATCTTGTATTCAAAGACGGTGGCAGTAGCAACAAGCCTCCTCTATTATGTGGAGAATATTTCGACTTTTGGAAAATCTGCATGAAGGCACATCTAGAAGCACAAGGAAGTGAAATATGGGAGGCTGTCCATAATGGCCCATTTGTTCCTACAACGGTGGTCAACAGAGTTGGCTCATCAAAACCGCAAGGATCATGGGATGATGATGATAAGAAGAAAGTTCTCTATGACAAAAAAGCAATAAATATTTTACAAAGTGCGCTTGGAATGGATGAATTCTTCTGTATCTCAACATGTTCAACGGCCAAGCAAATTTGGGACACTCTTGTTGAAACTCATGAAGGAACCGCCGAAGTCAAACGATCCAGATTAAATACTCTGAGTCAAGAGTACGAATTATTCAGAATGAAACCAGGAGAATCTATCTTAGACTTGCAAAAAAGATTCATACATTTGACAAATCACTTACATGGACTTGGTAAGACACTAACCAATGATGAACTTAATCTTAAAGTGCTTAGGTCCTTATCAAGAGAATGGCAACCGAAAGTGACGGCGGTTTCCGAGAAGAAAAGTCTATCAACAATGACGTCCGTTACGTTATTCGGAAAACTCCAAGAATATGAAACGGAACTCGGAAGATTGGAGAAACATGAAGTTCAAGAAAAGAAATCTAAGAGCATTGCCTTAAAAGTTGAATCCAAAAAAGTGGAGAAAGAAGACAACTCCGATGAAGATGAAAACTTTACTCTCCTTGTAAAAAGACTTGGAAAATATTTTGGTGCAAAAAATAATATTAAAAACTCAAGTTATACAAGAAGAAAGAAGTTCTCAAAGAATAAGGAAAAAGAAACATCAACATCAAATGGAGATATTATATGTTGTAATGTGGAAAGAAAGGCCACATCAAACCAAAATGTCCTAAACTTACAAAGAATCATGAACACAAAGGAAAGAAGGATTTCAAGAAGAAAGCCTACATTGCTTGGGACGACAACGAAATAAGTTCTTCATCAAACTCCGATAATGATCAAAGCGTAAATCTCACATTAATGGCATCACATCATTCTGATGATGAAGACAACAAGGTTAGTAGTGATTTCTCTCTTTTTGATGATGATGCTCAAGAAGCAATTGATGAACTTTTAAGTGAGTGCAAAATTATATATAAAACCATTTCATCTCAAAAGAAACAAATATCATCTTTGGAAAAAGATATTGAGAAAATGAAAAATGATTTTAAAGATGAAAAGGAAAAATTAATTAAGAATTTTGCATGCACTAAATGTGAGTCACTCTCTTTTCAAATAGTCCAATTAAAAAGGGTCCTAGAAAGATATGAAAAAGGACAAATTGGATTGGAAAGTGTTCTTAAGAATCAAAGATTTTCAAATGATAAAAGTGGTTTTGGTTATTCAAAATCTTCTAAACCAATTTCTAACAAGACCATGTTTGTCAAAGCTAAAGAACAAGTTCCTATTGAAAAGGGTGACAATCATAAAAAGATTCATCAATATGTCAAGAAGAAAAGAAACAATAAGAAGAAATCTCATCCTCCTAGATATAAAAGCAATTTTGAGCCTACATGTTTCTATTGTGGTATAAAAGGACATACTCCAAATGCATGTTATGTTAGAAATTTTAGTGTTGCTCAAGGCCATTATGTATGGGTAAAGAAAGGAACTAACTTTGAAGGACCCAAGGCAATTTGGGTACCTAATAAAACTTAATTCTTTTTTGTAGGTATGCTTGAAGACCTCTTCAAAGGAATGGTATCTTGATAGTGGATGTTCGAGGCACATGACAGGTGACCTAAGCAAATTTTCACATCTAACGCTTAAGGCCAAAGGATTTGTTACTTGTGGTGACAACAACAAAGGAAGAATCCTTGGCGTAGGCATCGTTGGTTCACCGCCTTCAACAACCATAAAGGATGTCCTATATGTGGAAGGTCTAAAGCATAGTTTACTTAGCATTAGCCAATTATGTGACCGAGATTTCAAAATCAACTTCACTAAAAATGAATGTTTGATTGAAAACAAAGTTACTCATGAAGTTATGCTAAAAGGTAAAAGAGTTAATATTATTTTCTTAATTTCCTTTGATAATGTGTCTTTGAATGTTAGGTGTCTCTTGGCAAACAATAACGAGTCATGGTTATGGCATAAGAGGCTTGCTCATATTCATATGAAGCACTTGAACAAATTGATCAAACATGACTTGGTTATTGGATTGCCGAAGATCAAATTCATCAAAGATAGGTTATGCGACGCTTGTCAAAAAGGAAAACAAACCAAATCAACTTTCATATCCAAAAATGTGGTGTCCACAACAAGGCCACTACAATTGTTACATATGAATCTTTTTGATCCATCAAGAACAAAAAGCTTCGGAGGTAATGTTTTCGCTTTAGTAATTGTAGCAGATTATTCTAAATTTTGTTGGACTTACTTTTTAATGCAGAAAAGTGATGCTTTTAAAGCATTTAAGAAGTTTGCAAAACAAATTCAAAATGAAAAGGCGCTAACAATTGTCTCCATAAGAAGCGATCATGGTGGAGAATTCCAAAACGCCGCATTTGACGAATTTTGTGAAGAACATGGAATTTCACACAATTTCTCTTCACCAAGAACTCCACAACAAAATAGTGTCGTGGAAAGAAAGAATCGGTCATTGGTGGAACTTGCAAGAACAATGTTAAGTGACTCAAATCTTCCTAAGTATTTTTGGGCAGATGCGGTGAGTACAACATGTTTTGTAAGCAACCAGGTTAATATTATACCAATTCTCAAGAAAACCCCCTATGAAATTTTTAAAGGGAGAAAGCCAAATATTTCCTACTTTCACATATTCGGATGTAAGTGTTTTGTCTTGAATAACGACAAAGACAACCTTGGTAAGTTCGATGAAAAATCAGATGAAGGTATATTTCTTGGTTATTCCCTTACTAGTAAAGCTTTTAGAATTTACAATAAAAGAACATTAACTATTGAAGAGTCTATGCATGTCAAATTTGATGAATCTAACCCCTCCAAGGAGGATATTGTGTTTTGTGATAATGATGATGAATTTGTAGAAACTCCCGAAGAAGATACTTCTGAAAATATCATTAAAGAACAAGATAAACCCGTTCAACAAAACTTCAATGTCAACGATCTACCAAAAGAATGGAGGACTCATAGAGATCATCCTATCGACAAAGTGATCAGAGACATAAGTCAAGGTGTTGCTACAAGATTAAATCTCAAAGATGCATGCTTAAACACGGCGTTCGTATCTCAAATAGAACCTTACAAAGTTGGTGAAGCTCTTGAAGATGATCAATGGATTATTTATATGCAAGAGGAATTAAACCAATTCGAGAGGAATCAAGTTTGGGAACTTGTTCCTAAACCAAAGGATAAACATATCATCGGGACAAAATGGGTGTTTAAGAACAAACTTGATGAAAATGGAATAATTGTTCGAAACAAAGCAAGATTGGTGGCTCAAGGGTACAATCAAGAGGAAGGAATTGACTTTGAGGAAACCTTCACTCCGATTGCAAGGTTAGAAGCCATTCGTCTATTACTTGCTTATGCATGTTCAATGAATTTTCAACTTTTTCAAATGGACGTCAAAAGCGCCTTTTTGAACGAATACATCAACGAAGAAGTCTATGTCAAATAACCCCCAGGATTTGAAGACTTCAAGCATCCTTCACATGTATACAAATTGAAGAAATCTCTATATGGTCTAAAGCAAGCACCAAGGGCATGGTAAAATCGTCCAAGTAGTTTCTTATGCGAAAAAGGATTTGAGAATGGCAAGGTAGATAAGACTTTATTCATCATAAAGATAAAGGATAATACCTTACTTGTTGAAGTATATGTGGACGACGTCATCTTCGGTTCAACAAACAAGGAACTATGTGAAGAATTTGCTTCAATGATGCAAGGCGAGTTCGAAATGTCTATGATGGGAAAGATGAACTATTTCCTTGGATTAAAAATCAAGCAATTAAAATATGGAATATTTATCAGCCAATCAAAGTATTGCAAAGAACTGTTGAAAATATTTGATATGGATGAATGCAAAGCTATGTGAAAACCAATGGGATCCGGAACCTACGTCGATCAAGATGAATCGGGAAAATCAATTGATATTACAAAGTATCGAGGTATGATTGGTTCTTTATTATATTTGACAGCAAGCCGTCCTGACATAATGTTTAGTGTTTGTTTATGTGCTCGCTTCCAAGCAAATCCAAAGAAGTCACATCTCACTGCAGTCAAAAGAATCATGAAATATCTCAAGGGAACTTCGAACGTCGGCTTATGGTATCCGAAAGGTAGTATTTGTACTTTAATTGGTTATTCTGACGCGGATTATGCAGGCTGTAAAACTAATCGAAAAAGCACAAGTGGAACCTGTCACATCCTTGGAAACACATTAGTTTCGCGGTCGTGTAAGAAGCAAGCTTGTGTTGCGCTTAGTACGACTGAAGCAGAATACATAGCGGCGGGAAGCTGTTGTGCACAAAACCTTTGGCTGAAGCAACAATTAAGCGACTACGGAATTGATTTTGGATGCATTCCTCTTTGATGCGAAAACACAAGTGCGATTAACATCACGAAAAATCCGGTCATGCACTCAAGAACCAAGCACATCGACATTCGACATCATTTTCTCCGTGATCACGTGCTTAAAGGAGATGTCGAAGTGACCTTTGTGGATATGCATAACTAACTCGCCGACATATTCACGAAGCCACTAGCAAAAGAACCATTCTTCAAGATCCGACGAGAACTCAGAATTCTCGATGAAGGTGACATCTAAACTTTTCATAAATTAATGTGTGTAGTTGCTATGTTTTCAAACTTGCTTTCCTATTGTTTTAAGCATTTTTCTGAAATTTCGCATGTGTTAACCGATTAACCCCCAGGGTTAACCGATTAACCCCCAGGGTTAACCGATTAACACTTTTAGTTTTTCAATTCTGATTTAAATTTTTAAATGTGTTAATCGATTAACCCCCACGGTTAACCGATTAACACTGTGTGTTTTTCAAAAATCAGAAACGAAAATTTGGTCAAATTTTGGTTAAATGTGTTTTAAATGCTTATTATGTGTGATGCATGTGTATTTTAAATATCTCAACCACTATCCTTGGAAACATCTTCTTCTTGTTGACTCAGAGTAATTACACTCTTTCTACATCTACCTAATCATAACTCTCACTTAATACCCACTAAAATCTATCTCTATATAAACCTCTCCCAATTTACCCTCTTCATCTTAACACAAACCCTAAAACTCCAGAAGAATCTCCAACCATAAGAAACTCACAAACCCTCAATGGCTCCCAACAACAAAGGAAAAGGCAAGCTACTGGAAAGCAGATATGCAATTGATGAAGACCTTGCTCCAATGGAATCAACAAAAAAGTGCATAATGGATTTCAAAGTCCGGGTTCGTAAACTTTTTTCGGTAAAATATGTCAATCTTAGAGCTTTTCTAGAATCCTCTTTTAATTTTCCAGCATTATTGAAATATCAAAGGATTGATAACTTTGTTGCTGATAACGGAAAGTGCTATCCGGATTTAGTCAAATCTTTTATGAACAAATTGTCAATCCGCTTCAATGAGAATGACCAGCATATGTTAGTCATTAATGTTCGTGATTTTGAGTTGAATGGAGATTTATCACAAATTGTTGCATCTCTCAAAATTCCACACACATGATTTTTTCTCCGAAAAGGTGTAAATCATGTGGATGGTCCGTGGGAAAACTACGATAAAATGGAATATTATTATCGTATCTGCAGATTTTCAAGAGAAGCTGTTATTGCGAGTCAAAGGACTGCTCGCACACTATGTTACGTCAAGAATCTGACTGTCAATGATCGGATGCTGCATTACATTATTTATTATGTCCTGATTCCGAAAGATTCAAATCATTCTCAGATAAATGATTTGGAAATGCAGCTGATGTTTGTTATCAAGAATAAGATTAAAGTCAATTGGATTCTAACCATGATGTGCCATCTTCAACAACAACTCACCTTGTCCACTAGGCTTCCATATGCACGGCTAATCTCAAGAATTCTCGAGTTAACTAATTTGGACTTGAATCGAGAACCATCAATCACCTTGAAACAAACTTCAAATGAGATCAATAAGATTACAATTGTTAAGAATACCGACATTATTAAAGATACCGACGAAACATACAAATACGCCGATGAAGGGTCTTCCACTTCAAACCTCTCCTATACCATTCCGAAAGGAGGCATCACCAATGAGTTTCTCTACATCACCATGATGAATCAACATAGAGAAACCATGAACCTACACCAAGAAACCACTCGGGCGATTAATTCCCTCCGTAACCTCGTGCTCAACTCTCAAAACTCCAACACCGGATACAATGAAGATGAGAATAAAGATGAGGATAGTAGTGAAGAGGAAGAAGATCACAATGAGGATATGTCGGATGATGATATTTGAAAAACACTTGCTTCTGTTTTTTTTACTATTGCTTTCTAGATTATGTTTTAGTTTAAGCTTTAAGTTTCGCATTCGTATTTGTAATCGTACAATGCTTATTTCGTTTTCGTTTCGTTCTATCAAGATATGTCTTATGTGTTAAGTGTTTGTGATTATGTTTTTTATGTATGCTTGTTTGATATTATCTTTCATTGCTCCTCTTTCTTTTTGCTAATGACAAAGGGGGAGAAGGATTGATCTCTAACATTTCCCTATGCAGAAATATTGTATTTCTCTTATGTTTAAGGGGGAGAAAGATTGTATCTCTCTTGTATTTAGGGGGAACTCTCTAACTTAGGGGGAGAAATGAAGAGAACCAAGTATCAAAGCAGAATGTTTAAGAATCGGTTGGCATCATCAAAAAGGGGGAGATTGTAGAAGCAAGCTTCAAGGCCTTTATGTTTTCATGAAGACAAACTAGTACAAGCTTGGCACGCAAGATACTTATACTATATACCCGTAGGGGTATATATTGAAGATAGATACTTATACTATACATCCGTAGGGGTATATATTGAAGATTAAACCAGAAGCACCTTTCTTCTGAATTCTTTGCAAAAAGTAAGAGACCCAAGCAATTCAAAGAACATCAAGATCAATGAAAGTACCATCGCGTATGACTTTATGGATCAAAGCTTCGTCTACAAGCTACAAGTAGTGACGATGATTCAAAGGAACGGTATAACATTTTTACTTTAGAAAAGTTATACAAGTGTTCTTAAAAATCACTTTTCACTGCACAATTATCCCAACACTTTCAAAACATTTTTAAAATACTCGTTATATTCAAAATTAAGTATTTTCAGAAAAACCTTCAGTGTTAATCGATTAACACTTATGGTTAACCGATTAACACATTTCTAAATTATGTGTTTTTGGATTTTACAATAGTGTTAACCGATTAACACATATAAATTTCAAATATTTTGAACGTTGTAAAGGTGTTAACCGATTAACCCTTTTGGTTAACCGATTAACACTGTAACAACAAGCAAAAATAGCAGCTGTTCATGGAAAATTACATTGTTTAAAATTCTTCTTACTGGCTATTTTTGCTGTTACAAAATCACATCTGTTTGGAAAGGTTTTTCACTCCTATAAATTGATTTCTATTTCAAAATAAAAAACAACCTTCTTGAAACAAAATTACAAAAATTACTCACTTTCTAAAAATATGAATTTTCATTCTAAGTGTTTAAACACCAATTTTTGAAAGAAGCCATGAATTAAATTTTCACATTCTCACTGCTGTCTTTCACAAAGAACACTTGTGTATCTTATCTGAGTATAATTTGTTTTGAGAAGAAGATCAACCTTGCAGATTGATAAACAACTTTCCATCAAATATTTTCTCAAGAACATTTTTGTGTATTACCTTGTTGTCCAAGATTATTGGAAACAAGTGAAGTGTATTGAAGAAGATTGTTCTTCAACACTTGGAATTACCTATAGGTTTAGATAGTAAGCATCACAATTGTGTGATTAGGCTTTGCAATTATTCTGAACTATAGTGAAATTCTCTTTCGAGTCGAAAGGGGAGTGGAGTACCTTCGGAGTGTGAAGGGAACCACTATAAATTTCTTGTGTCTCTTTTTCTTTCTTGCCTTTACTTTCCTGTCATTAACTAATAACCGAAAAAGAACCAAGGAACCATACAAGATTGCAAGTAAATTTTTTAAGATCCTAATTCACCCCCTCTTAGGCGTAGTTACTACTTACAGGTTGAACTTCCACCAACCTCCACCACCAATCTCTTTATTACCTCCATTGCAGATTCATGCCTTACAAAAATCAATACCAATTGTTGTTATCTATATCATAACTAATAATATGAATATAATATTTCTTAGGCAAACAAATCTTTTCTGATTTGTTTACAAACCCTAATTATAAATATTTCTTTTTTAAAATCCATAACGAAATCTCTAACTAATAATCAATATAACTCAGTGTTTTCTATAACAAATGTTATGATTCAACAATAAAAATCGATAACCCTATCAAAAAACAACAAATCTATCATTGTCTTCATCTCCCTTACATAATTTGACTGCTTCGTACTCTCCATTGTCTTTCACGTTGCTTGAAGAAACGTGCAAATGTAGAGTAGTGTAAATATTTACTGATGTAAAGTTTTATGTAGGTGTGTTTGGATTTTGGGCCTATACTAATGTAAATTAAGTTAAGAAAAATGGATCCATGTTTTAATCTGAGCTTAACTTGCAATGTATCATTTATCTCTAATAATTTAAATGATTTTTTAAATTATTATAATTTATTTAATCGATTTCATATTACTCATTTATTATAATTGATTTCATTTTTAAATTTAGTATAAATTCATATAATTTGAATATATTATAACCTATTACATTTGACATTTTTATTATAAAATAAATTTTTTTATTAATTTATATTTTTTTAGGTTGTACTATTTTATAATGTTTATGTATTATTTTTAATAGATTAATAAATTTATTATATTAGATATATTATTAAAATTTTTTAAATTGCAAAAATTTAATGATTAACAAATATTTTTCGCAACGCAAGCGTGTGAAAGTTATACGGTATCCCGCTAGTTATTGTAATAAGAATGAAATTCACATGGCAGTATCTTAAATATCTAGAAAACAAGTCTTTTAAGGATTGAGAGTCACATAATTATCACTTAATAGGCAACCGTTGGATTTATTCGAGATGCAACTTATTCGTACTATTAAGTACTGTACTATACTATTCGTACAATTTATTTTATTGCGTTGCCAACTCATTCGTTTGTTTCACGAAAAGTTTATCCGTAGCATTTAAAAAAATCTTAGGTGTATAAATTGATTATCCGTGTTTCAAAAGATATATATATATATATATATATATATATATATATATATATATATATATATATATATATATATATATATATATATATATATATATATATATATATATATATATATATATATATATATATATATATATATATATATATATATATATATAAAATATTAGTAATTTTTATAGTAATAAAAATTTGATTATTTTACATATTCAATTATTTAATGATTTTTTAAAATATAATTTTAAACTTATTAATATATAAAATTCATACAGAAAATTCAAATAATAAATTAATCATAACTATTCAATTATTGAAATTTATAAATAAAGAAAATATTTTTTTAAAATATAAATTATTTTAGTTTCTAATACATTGAATATATGTATATAAAAAAATAATTTTTTAAACTCTTAAAAAATATCCTTGAAATACATTTTTATAAATATTACTATATTAAATGTATATTCGAGAATTCTAGAATATTTTAAACTCAAATAACAATGTAATTTTTTAAGAAATTATTTAAATATATTATTAATTTAATTTTTAATAAGTAATATAAATGAAATATTGACAAATATGTATTCACTAATATTTTTTTAAAAATAATCTAGAAGCAAATATTATAAAATAATTTAATTTATTCTTTTTAAGAAAAAGCCTACACTATTACCATAGACAAATAAAATAAATTATTTACAATTGAAAAGGAAATATTAAATCCATGGTAAATTTTGTGACAGTACCATCGAGTTTTCCAAACTTTGTCGTCGTTAGTATATCCCAAAAGCCCAAAAATTTAGTGAAACACATTTTCTCTCTCTCCTCTCACACACTTCCCACTGTCCCTCTCTGCATTCAACACTATGTTTATTTCACTTACCTTTCTTTCTCACTTTTTCATTGCATGATGACTCTATTCTCCCAATTTCACTATCCATAGTTCATAGTTGAAAGAGTTTCATTCTGTAAAAAACTATATTCTCATTTTTTTTCTTCTTCTCTTTTTGAATGGATGTAGGTGGTGATGAAGAGTTCAGAAGGTGTAATAGTAATGGGTCTGGAATCCCCCAATGTGAAGTTGAGAGAAAGAAAAACATGAAGGAAAGTAGTTCTGGGAGAAAAAGAAAAGCTGAAGAAAATTCACAGAATGAGGTTGTTGATGAGGATGGAGGGAAAGGGTTGTTTGATGGCGGTGGTGGGATTTTTGGTGAAGGTGAAGTCAATGGCGGTGTTGATCTTGGTATTGGTTCTGGAAATTTTAATCTCTGGCAACAAGGAGGAGAGGGTCAACAGTTTGTTTTTGGAGAGGGGAGTGGAAATTTAGGTAAGTTTCTTGGTGATGGAGTTGAATTTTTAGGTGGGTTTGTTGAGGATAGGAACGGTGTTGGTTTAGGTCAGTCATGGAGTAGTGTAGGTGTATTTGAAAATGCTGGTGGGGTTTCTGGTGTTGTTAAAGAAGATCATGGAAACCGCCTTGATGGTGTTTGTCGAAATGACTCACTTGGTTTTCATTCTCAAGGAATTGAAGGGTTGATTGGTGAAGAAGAAGCTGGTTTTGACAATTTATATGATAGGAGTTTTCAAGCACTTCTTTGTCAAGGTAAGGTTTGTGATGAAGATGTGAATTTAATTGGTGGTGGAACAGGCTTTCAAGGGTTGGTTGGTGAAAGTGCTTATGATCTTAGAGGTGAGGTTGGCGAGGGTGTGGGAAATTTAAATCAGAGTGGTGGTAATTTCGGAGGTGAAAAAAATGTTGGTAATGTATTAGAGGCTCCTAATTCGAGTAACAAGATGGAAGCTATTGGTGTTGAAGAGGGAATAGAACTGTTATCCGGTGGAGGAGTTTCTACTCCTAATGAAGAGGCAAGAGGTGAAGTTTTGAAGCCATTGACTAGGAGAGGACGAAGGCCCAAGGGTTCTAAGAATAATAAGAAGAAAGGGGTTAGCTTAGCTTTGGACGGAGAAGCTGTTTGTGGAAGTGATAATGCAGGAACAATTGGGATGGACACGGTTGAAGTTTTAGAGAATGAAAAATCAATGTTTTGTGGTAAGCCTGATGGGGAAGGTGTGGACATTGGTGAGATTGCAAGGACAAGGGAGTGTATTCAACCAGAAGATCGGAAGTGTACAACGAAGATTGCTTTGGCGGCTGATTACGAAGTTGTCAGGGTTGGTGAGATTTCAAGACCATGCAAGCATGCTACAAAGTCAAAGGATCCTGTAAGCAAAGAGAAGAATGTTGAGGAGGTTAGTAGTCAGGTTGCTGTTGAGATAGCAAGGCCTAAGAAGCGTGGTCGGCCAAAGGGTTCAACAAGTAAAAAGGTAACTTATAGTGCTTCTAGCAAAGAAGGAGCTGATGACATTGCAACACAAGGTTCAGAAGAAAAAATGCCGATCGTTCCAAATCAGAAAGCTGCAGATGAGTTTGCAAGCCCAACTAATAAACTTGGTCCAGCATTAACTACAAGGAATAAATTGAGAAGTACTGAATTTGAGGGTTATAAGAATCCAGAAATGTCTAGTAATGTTCGTCTCGAAGATAATGATGGAACTCCAAGTGGTTTGGAGATTACTACACTGGCTCCTTTATGTGAGAAGGAAAAAGGGATGCCTTTTGAATCTGCCAAACATGTTGAAAACTTAACTACGCCGCCAATAATTAAGCGTGGTCGGCCTGGTCGGCCTAAGGGCTCAAAGAACAAGAAGAAAGAGCTAGCCGATAAGGAACACATAGGCCATGGAGGTGACATCATTAAGCTAATTGGCATGGAAAATTACGAAGCCACTGCTGTTAGTATCGGGGATCAGGAATTGGTGGTCCAAACCCTTGGTCAAGATGAGGTTCAGAATGTTAAACGAAAGATGGGTAGACCAAAGGGATCTAAAAATAAGAAGAAAAAGATTGACGGTGAAGCTGAAAACAAGTTACATAAGGAGCAAAAAAAGCGTGGTAGGCCTAAGGGTTCTGGCAAAAAGCAAAAGGAGACTGGAATTGAAAAGATAGAAAAGGGATTGGTGAGTGAATCCGGCAATGTCCATAAGACTGAAAGATGTGATAACCCAAAGAGTTCAGGCAAAAAGCAAAAGGAGAACGCTTCTCAATTGGATGCAGAGATTGAATGTGAGAATACAAGTGTTGACAGAGTTTTGAGTATGATTATGCCACATAAACATATACATGAGGAATCCATATTACTGCTAGAAGATCAAGTAAATAAGAAACATGAGGAAGATTTTGTTCTTGAGTGCCCAAAGGAGTCTGGAATTGAAAAGATAGCAAATGGATTGGCGAGTGAATCCGACATTGTCCATAAGACTCAGGATGTAGAAGTGGGAGATATTTTTCATGAAAAGGATGTGAAAGAAACTATAGACCATGGATTGGAATCTCCAGATATGATGGTGAGTTGCACTAATAGTCACATTCTTGTCCATTCTTTAGAGTTCTAGTTAATACCTTTGATTGATTGATTTTTCTTTTTTGATTCTTTCTTTACTCATTGAATTCATTTGCACTACTTTTTCTTTGTAGGGTGACTGTGAGACCAAAAAGGAGCCAAGGAATTCAAGGTGCCATCAATGCTGGAAGAAGAGTAGAACTGGTCTTGTTGTTTGTTCCAAGTGCAAAAGAAAGAAATATTGCTATGAGTGCATAGCAAAATGGTAATGTTAACAATTTTTTTTCTAGTGTTCTACTTTATAATGAACTTTACTACTTTATTATTAATTTCACTTGTTGGGTTGTTTATTATTTTTGGCACATCCAACGGGAATGGTTCATAGGAGAAAAATAGTTTATTAACCTGGAAATTGTGTAGCTTTACATACATCAGTTAATATTTTATAACCTCTGTAGCACCAGCACCTCTTAAAAAAGTTGTGTTCGTGTCGGACACTGACACTTGCGATTACGTTTAACTTATTCATTTTGCAAATTACTACCGGTGGCGATGTGTCACTGTCGATGTTGTGTTCGGTGACCGTGTCTGTCCGTGCTTCATAGTTTATAACTCTCAAAACATGTTACTGATTGCGGATAGGCTCTGGTGTTCTTACGATATTTAAATTTGAAAAATATAGGTACCAAGATAAAACTAGAGAGGAGATAGAGACTGCTTGTCCCTTTTGTCTGGATTATTGCAATTGCCGAATGTGCTTGAAGAAAGCTATATCTACAATGGTGTGTGCTTTCATTCTCTTGCACTCTATTATGTTTTCCATTACTTTTTCTACCTTCACATTTCATGTGAAATGAGTTGTTTATCCACAGAATGGAAATGATGAAGCAGATAGAGATGTCAAATTACGGAAACTGCTTTACCTGCTTTACAAAACTTTGCCATTACTCCAAGATATCCAACGAGAGCAGAGATATGAATTGGAAGTAGAAGCAAGCATGCACGGTACTCTGATTTGATTTGCTTAGTATTATCAAATTGATGGACCGATGATTTCAAATGTACAATATTGTGCCGTTTCCTCAGGTTCCCAGTTGGTGGAAGAGGAGGATATTCGGAAGGCAGAAGTTGACGATGATGATCGAGTTTATTGGTATTATCTCATGGACCCTCTCATGGTGGAAATTAAAACTTCGGTTATTATTTTAAAAAAACTCATGTTTGTTCAAGCATTTGTTTTACTTAACTGCATTATGATTATGCTCTTAAATATAACCTTTAGCAAGACAAGAGAAGTTAATTTTTGATAGAGAAAATTGTTGACCAGAAAAACTTTGATTCTCCATTTTCCTTATATTCTAGCACTGGAATTTGTGGAATTTTCTTTTTTATTACCATGGATAGGTGCTCATCTGAATTAATTTTAGTTTGAACTCCATTTATCTCGTATTATGTCTAACTTTGTAAATTGTAGGTGTTGCAAAATTTGACTCACTTTTTTTCCAGTGATTTACTAATTTTCTCATTCAATTTTGTTGGTTTTCTTGTTTCACAGTGACAACTGCAATACATCCATTGTCAATTTCCACAGAAGTTGTTCCAATTCTAGTTGTCAGTATGATCTCTGTCTTACGTGTTGCACTGAACTAAGAATTGGAATTCATTGTAAAGATATTCCTGCTAGTGGTAATGAAGAAATGGTCGACGCGCCACCTGAATCTATTCCTTGGAGAGCAGAGACAAATGGTAGTATTCCCTGCCCTTCGAAAGCTAGAGGAGGTTGCGGTATTGCTATCCTCTCACTGAGGCGCCTATTCGAAGCTAATTGGATTGACAAGTTGACTAGAGGTGTGGAGGAACTTACTGTCAAATATCAGCCACCTATTGTTGATCTTTCTCTAGGCTGTTCAGAGTGCCGTAGTTTTGAGGAAGACGTAGCACAAAATTCTGCAAGGAAGGCAGCTTCAAGAGAAACCGGTTATGACAACTTTTTGTACTGTCCGGATGCCGTTGAAATCGGAGAAACAACATTTGATCATTTCCAAAGACACTGGATAAGGGGTGAACCTGTAATTGTTAGGAATGTGTATAAAAAGGCTAGTGGTCTTAGCTGGGACCCAATGGTGATGTGGAGAGCTTTTATGGGGGCAAGAAAAATATTAAAAGAGGAGGCAGTTAATTTTAAAGCCATTGATTGCTTGGATTGGTGTGAGGTTTGTGTTCGGATTTCTAGATTAAATTTGCCTCTACTTCTTATTTGTTTTGATTAGGCATATAATGTTTGATATCCCAAATTCCGACGTATTGTTAACAAGAGAATATTAGTCATGCAAAAATTATATTATTTATCCCAAGTTGTATATATTGTCACAAAAAGTATCTAGAGAAAACTCATAACAATTTGGTCATCAAGCAACAATAAACTCACCTATTCTTCATTCAGCTTTTGATTGGAGAATTTTATAATGGTTCCGAAAAAAAGAACATTATTTTTTCTTTATGGTGATGCAGGTAGAAATTAACGCCTTTCAGTTCTTCAAAGGCTACTTGGAAGGCCGAAGATACAGAAATGGATGGCCAGCTATGCTGAAGCTAAAGGATTGGCCTCCATCAAATTTTTTTGAAGAGTGTTTGCCAAGGCATGGTGCTGAGTTTATAGCAATGCTTCCTTTTAGTGATTATACACATCCCAAATCCGGTATTTTAAACCTGGCCACAAAGCTCCCTGCTGTTTTGAAGCCTGATTTGGGTCCTAAAACATACATTGCTTATGGAACTTCAGACGAGTTGAGTAGAGGTGATTCTGTGACAAAATTACACTGTGACATTTCAGATGCGGTAAGTTCTATAATAAGAGATTCCTTCTGCTTAAATTTTTATCATATACAAATAACGGCGTACTTCCGACCATAATTATGTATAATTTTTCTATTTCTACTTAATTTACACTTCCCTATTCGAGTACTCTCTATAAAGTTGGGACATGTATATCAACTATCTGATTGTTCAAGTTAACATAATCGATAACAATATTGCTTAAAAGAACATTTCCATTGACAAAGCTGGTGGTCAAATTTGTATTTTGTCAATGGTGGTAGTTTGCACCTGGGATATAATATAATAACCATGCAACACTGCTTATCAAATCTAAATCTTGTATTATGTGAAAGGGCTAAGTTTGAAATTTAATGGCATTGAAAGTTGAAACTAGTTTTTATCAGCTAAAGTGACAATCTTATAAAATCTCGGAAGGACCTCAGAATACTTATATATGTAACTAGCTTAAATGCTTTAGCTTGAGCTGGAGTGTTGGATGAGTAATAAATAGTTACATTTGTCTAGTTTGTAAAATTTCGTGTAAAATTGGAAAACACATTGATTCATTACAATAATTAATGGATAAGCTATTGTTTCTGTCACGTCAGCATACAAGTTTTCTCCTTTTCATATTATGATATGCATTGATCAGGTCAATATTCTGACACATACTGCCGAGGTAAAGACACCGCCATGGCAATCCAGAATCATAAAGAAGTTACGAAAGAAGTATGAAGTTGAAGATATGCGTGAGCTCTACAGTCAGGACAAAATGGAAGTTGGTTTACCTAGAAAAAGAGGCAGAAAGCGTCGCGTAGGTTTTAGTGTGGATACTAAAATTTCTGAAAAAGAAGACACTAGTGGTAGAGACTCAACCTTACAAGGAAGTCAAGGAAAAGAAGAGAAATTTGATGAACAAGAATCCTCAGAACCCACCAAAATTAAATTCGATTTAAATGCCAGCGAGCAGGAAATCTCCAAATCACCAAGGTTTCAGCAATTTGACCTCAATAGTCATGACTCCAGTTTCTTGGTTCCTGGAAACGATTGTGAGTCAATGCATTATGATAACGTGCAACAAAGGTGCTCATCGCAAGGTGATGAATCTTATAAAGGAATTTCACGAGTGATTGATGATCAACCTTGTAGTGGAATAAAAGAAACAAAAATTGTCAACAAATTAAATTCTTCAGACGCCTTCTGTTCAGATGTCGAGACTAACAATATAGATTCAGTTGAAAAGGATAGTTTGAGTAATAGTGTATGCCAAAATGATGTTCATTTGGGGACTCAAAATGGGAGTGCTGTATGGGACATATTCCGCAGGCATGATGTTCCCAAGCTATCAGAATATTTAAAGAAACACCATAAAGAGTTTCGCCACATAATTAATCTTCCGGTGAATTCTGTAAGTACTGTTGCCGTATTTTCTTTGGATTATAATTGTTTTGCATTATTTTGTTTTCTAAATTTATTTATATATTTTTTTGGCTTCAGGTGATTCATCCCATTCATGACCAGATCCTTTATTTAAATGAGAAGCATAAAAAGCAACTAAAACTAGAATATGGTATGAAATTATGCTTTAATTAGTGATGCAATTTATGTAGATTTTGTAGCCAAGAACTCTTTTTCCTACCAGGTGTTGAACCATGGACGTTCGAGCAACATCTTGGGGAGGCTGTTTTCATACCTGCAGGATGCCCACATCAAGTGAGAAATAGAAAGGTAAATAAGGATCCTGATCTTTTTACATCAAAAAGAAATCAAAGGAGTTATTGTTGTTTACTAATCTTTTACTAAAATGAACATTTTACCTGCTATCAACAATGTATATTTCAATCTAGAATTTGATCTCTAAACTTCAAAATAGAATCTTTGAACCACAAATCACCAAATAGAAGAGGCAAAATGAAACTTATCTCATACACATAAACTTCATCAAAACCAGGGATAAGGAAACCTACAAACGAACACAATTCGTGGAATCTTTATCTAACAAGGTACTTTTGTCACCTGAAGACTCTTAGGAGGAGAGAAGAGTGCTTTTTAAAAAAAAAGGAGCAAGTGGTAGGAATGAAGGGTTCTGGGGAGTTTGTTTTTCTTCATAAAAAAGAATCCACTGAATTTGATGGAATTAAAAAAATGTATTGAAGGTGTTGTGAAATTCTAATACCAAAAAATATGATATGTCTCAGAATTTGGGTTGGACTTAACTCATCCCTACAAAACCGGCTTGTAAGGTGAGGATTGCCCCCACTTATAAAAACAACACATGCCATATCTCTAAGCAATGTGGGACTAAATCCACCCCTTCAAAGCTAACACAATGAACGTGTTAGGGACTGCAATGAGGCAAGCCAAAGAGCCGCAATTAGGGCGACTAGGGGCGGACCGCAATTAAGGCGGAAAATCCAACAATATGTGAGACAAAACAAAAACAACCAACTAAACAGTTTGGTTGTCAATAGCCCCATATAGCGGTGTAGGGTGGTGGCACGGCTCCTCACCTCTACGCTGTTGGCCTGCGAAGCGCTATCGACAGTAGTGGTCATAGCGGCTGCGGATAGCAATTTTGTAGCGGCGCTGTAACGACACAATAGCAGCGCCATCACGTTTTGATGACCGCCATTCTCAATTTGGGAAAAATTCGAAAATCCAAATATTTTGTAAGGGTGTATTGTTCTTCACTGTTCGCTGCCTCGCTCCCCAGCCTTCCTGTTTTCCACCGAGGCTAATGAACTAGCAAGAGTTACTAGATATCAATCTAGACTTGCTACAGTTGCATCTAATGGAAATGAGGAGTTGGAGGTGGAAGAGCAAGAGTTTGAATCAAGAGTTTGAATCAAGTCATGAACAGGATACTATTGATGTGGTAGGACTTTGAAGTGAAGACGAGGCAGATGCAGATGTTTTATTTAGAAATTTCATTTTGTTTACATTTAGAACGTAGCTTAGTCATTTTGAATACTTATAATTTGATTTGATGGAAACTCATTTTGATGGGATATTGGACTGGGATATCTTCGATAGAGGCATAAATGGCTCGGCCCACCAACTCGAACATTTACGTATCGGGGCAAGTATATCTTAGTAGGGGATGGTGAGGTCTCTAGGGGAGGTACCTGATCCAGGCCGACCTACTCCCTCTTGTAGGAGATGTTGTGGGCCACGTCCTAAGCGAGTTGAATAAGACTCGGTCAAGAAATAACGGTTGGAGTGATCCCACTTCCAACATAATAGGGTGACTCACGCTAGTCATTCCTTTAACGAGTCATACCTGGGAGACATGTATTCGGTTCTGTAGGCGTAAGAATCAGTCTCCCCTTTGCTGGCCTCTTCACTAGAGTTCTCATCCATAAATACTCGGCTAGGTAGTTGAGTAAACCATTCACTTTTTGACATATTAGAACTAAATAAGCCATCTTGCATACCTTATTGTATACAGGGTAACATATGTTGTACTCACTGCAAGTACATATATGTATTATGTTGTATGTTGTTGGAATTTATGTTTACTATGTACATTGTTTATTAGTCTTCGCAATAGCGGTCATCCTGCTATCCACTATACCACTATAGCATTTTGGGGACCTAGCTAAACAGACTCGAGCAAAAATAGTCTACCAACTAATGTGGAAGCAAAATCACAATAACAAGAATAAAATAAACAACACATAAGATGTTTATCCAGCTCGATCTAAAATGATCTCCTATGGAGGAAAAAGAACTCTCTGGTCCACTATCAATCAAGAGTTTTTAATCTAGAAATTAGCTCAACAAGTTCATAAAAACATCACGTTTTTTTTAATGACAAATTGTTCATAATTAGCTGTTAGTATTATATATACACTTTTGTCAGTGATTGAACCCTGAACCTCCAACTCCTTTAACCCTTAGCTCAACTAATTTCTACTTATTTCTAAGACAAAACGCATCATATTTCAGCCAGGCGCCTCCTCCAAATGCATCGCGTTATTGATAAGAATGTAACTCTTTTGCATCATTTTTATAGTTCTTTTTATTGCAGTCATTTTAAAATGGATAGTAGCCAATATTGGGAAAAGAGGGTATCTAGAATGAAATAGTCTCAACCGAACCTGCAAATGACCCATTAGAAATGAAGTTATAATTCCATATCATCAAACTATTGATGATAATGAAGCTCTTTTGTATCATCTTTATAGTTCTTCCTGTTGAATATCAGCACAGAATCAAATAGATTCTGCATGCTTATCTCATCTTAGTGATTGGTTGAGATATCAAATTTGCTCTCGAACCTTCCATATCTTTATTAATTTGAAAGTAGTTATAAATTTTCTGCGTTGGTTTGAATTCCTTAATATTTTCCTATTTACTAATTACACTGAAGGTGATCAAGCATTTCCACCATGATGAGACCTTTGACAATTTTGTGTTAAATTATTATATAGTTAGTTATTTTCTTTTTCAGTCTTGCATAAAAGTGGCTATGGACTTCGTTTCGCCTGAGAATGTTCAAGAATGTGTTCAATTGACAGAGGAATTTCGATTACTTCCTAAAAACCATAGATCTAAGGAAGATAAATTGGAGGTACGCATTTGCATTTCGGAGAACCCTATGACCTGAGATTCCAAAGTAGTTATCACAATTTTTTTGCATGCTGTGTTAGTTCTTACACTCCATACATTCTTTTTCTGTAGATAAAGAAGATGGCACTTTATGCCGCTGACGTTGCTGTAGCTGAAGCCAATAAACTCATGGGAGCTAAATGAGTACTTTACTCTTAATCCTTTCTACACTGCGATGCATTATTTTATAAACACGAGTCTTTCTTTTTAAACTAAAACTGAAGGAAAAAACATCTATGAAAGATAATTTAAGAGTAAGGGGTACAGCAGGCTAGTACAGTTAGATTCGAATACAAGCTAACAAATTGTATGTCACTATGATATGATGATCTTATTAATTATTATATAAATGAGTTACATATTTTGTATATAGATGGCATGCCTTAACTTAGGGTGTTCTTGCTGTTTTTCAGATGAAGCCAAAGCCTGCCAGGAACAACTTTTTGAAAACTAACTCGAGAGAAGCAATTTTGCTACTGCCTGTTGGTTTTGTTGTATCGTGATTGTAACCATTTTCAAAGAGCCTGTAGGTGTGCCTGTATCTTGTTGTACTGTATCATACAAGTCATTGAAAATTCCATCAAAGTTCAAGTTGAATATTGGTTGCTGCTCCACTCCACTGTCACTAGACACTGGCAACATGTGTATAATAAAGGGAAATACTCATGAATATTTGAAGAGCCGTGTGTATTAACATTGGGGTGTTGTTGGGAAATAGTTCTAGCCAGGTTGAATATTTTTAGCTAGACACTTGTATGAATGAGTGATTTTCTTATTCAACATTTTTTTTTTGATTTTGTAACTTCTAGTATCTGATCTTTGAAGATCTTGAATCATGTAAATCATTTTAAGAAATTAGGTTTTATTTTACATTCACAAGGTCATCATCAACCTCGATTCAAATGAAGATTTGACAGTTTATGTTTTGACATGTATTCAGTTTAGTGAAGTAAGGACATTGGTTAAGAACTAGTAATAGACAATTTCTCATGCAAACGTACTTCTTCTGATTTTTCAATAATTGCTATAAGAACAATTATAAACATAATTCTCTCTTCTCTCGACTCTTGTTAAATCAATATGAACAATTATTCATCCTTTCCACTTTTCTATTATAATATCATGAACCTATGATTCATCTTCATGATTTCTATAGAAACTGGATAGTTTTCTCCCTTTATCGTCATCTTGCAAATTATGTAAGTCCTCCTTGAAATCTCCTTTGTAGAGGATTGTGCTCAAAATTCAGCATATTCTGACATGGCAACAAGAGGATTCACTCATGTTTACGTGGCTACTCAACCCTCTCAAATTTAGTTGTTCCTCGTGTTGTTTATTGTGTTCAAGCACACACAATTTGGTCCACAAATGCATATCAGAGAATGCATATCAATGTGAAGTCGAGTCAGCTGCGCTATGAACTTGAACACAAAATTTGGTCAACAAATGATCAATTTTAGAGAATGTATATCAATGCGAAGTCGAGTCAGCTGCGCTATGAACTAAAGTGCATTGAGAAATGAGATTGAACTATTTCACAATTTCTCATATTCAACAAATTGATGATATCCTTGATTTGATTGGAGATCCAATTTCACATTGTTATCAATTAGAAGCAATTCTTGGTGGTCTCTTAATGAATATCAAGCGCTAACTCGATAATTCATTATCTTGATGATCTATGTCCTATGATTGTTGTTTAAGCGACACTTCTCTCACATGAAGCTAGGCTAGATTGAGCTAATCCAACTCTAATAATTGGATCTTTATAAGTGAATCTTACTCATAGTAACTCCTCAACTCCAACAAATTTAGATTCATCATTCCTCAAGAAGATGAGTCTTAAGTTACCACTCAAAAGTCTCAACAACAATTCTATTGAACTTGTGACACTCGTAGAGGTAGATTGAACAATTTTAAAGATTGTGGTGGTAGAAATGGTGGAAGATTTCATGTTCAATGTAAGATTTGTGTTAAAATAAGACATGATACAAGCATTTGCCATTATCACCATGTACTTACTAAAAGCACAAATTCTTGACTATAAGGGTTGTGAAAGCTAACTCATGTGAGATGAGAAACTACTGTATACATATTTTTCATTGCTAATAGACATGTACTATCAATGTAATTTTTTTTACAATGTTGTCCCATAAGAAATTACCAATCTACGAAATCATCTAAATCGTTTTAAATTATCAGTATGATGTGGCGAGATGCAAATCATTCATTAGATGACGGTGTAAAATTCCTATTTTGGACTGGGTTAGAGGCTAGCCCACCGTCGGGCACGATCCAACCCAACTCCTCGTCGGGGAGGCCCAACGAAAGCCCGATCCATCAACGCACACAGGAAGTTCCCACGCGTCTCCCCCACGGTCTCCACGTGCCTCCCATGCAGGGACACGTCATTAGACAACTACCCACCTTCCGAGGATCACAGGGCAGTTGACCTAGGGAGAAGACCACGTGCTGGTCTTCCTTACGCCACGTAAGCCCTGACAGTTACTCGTATTGAACCTTGCAATCCAATCCAGTACAAAATAACCGTTGGTCCAACACTGGGGGCACGTTATAAATACCCTCTTTCACTAGAGGGTCAGATATTCAATTATCTACCTACTTTCTCTGTATTTGCTCTTTCTACTCCGTCTTTTACTCTGGCATCAGAGTGCCTTGCAGGTACATCTTATTTCTCTTCTCCACCACCGAGCACCCCATTCCTCTTCTCCACCACCACAAATTAAAGAGCTCATGGTTGTTGATTATTTTCTGATCCGGTAAGATCAATTACTTTACATGTTCTTTTAAAATTATTTTAAAGTGATAGGTACGTTTTCTACATTCTCAATATATTTTATATTTTTCTTCTTTTAAGACAACTAATTTAAAAATTAATTTACATGTAGAGTCGTTTCCCTCAAATTCAAATTTATTTTGAAGTTATTATTTTCTGTCATCCCGAGTTTTTTTTTCCAATAACTATTTTTTTTAATATTCAAAATTTTTAAATTTAAAATAATTTTATACTTTATTTAACATTTTTAATTTGTTTATAATAAAAGTATTTCACCTTTAGCAATTTTTTAGAAAAACACATTATATAAAAGCTTTCAAAAAGTAAAAACAATAAATAGATTTATAAATTTTGTTGTTTTATTTTCTGTTTTAAAGATTTTGCGTACAAATGATATTGTTATAAAATGTTAAATTTTATTAAATTAATTTTATTAATGTGTTTAAAATAATAATTAAATAATATAATTAAAAAATAGTTATTATTAAAAAAATAAAAATAACATTTATTTTAAAATAAATTTTTTCTTTGGAACGGAGGAAGTAATTGATGAGTAAAAGTAAATATTAATTGTAATAATAAAAGAAGATACTGTTAAATCAAATCAAATTTATTACCAATTCATTGGTCTCATCAAATCATCATCCTAATAAACACGTGTATACTTTTAGTTGAAAAATTGTTACCAATTCATTTTCTTGTCTGTTTCAAACTTTTTGATTTTATTACTCTTTACAACAAAACTAGTAAAACAAAATAAATAAATAACTCATCCACCGTTGGATCAATAAATCACCAATTCAATATCGTAATCCAACGGTTCTCTTTCCTTTCTCTCTCTTTCTCTCTCCCACTTCACACACGAGACAACCTCGGTAAGAGAGAGAAAGTGAAAGAACTCGAAGAAAAGAACATGTTCTTAAACATAATGGTGTTTGTTTCATCACAATCCACTTTTCTCATCGATCCATGACCACCATCTTCCTTCTCCTGTTTTCCTTTTCTTGTTCTTAAATTGAAAAGAAAAGATAGAGATAGAGAGAGAAATACCCAGATAATTAAAACGGTAAAATTTTCGATTTTGATAACTGGGTATTTCTCTTTTTTTGATTCGGTTCAGTTTTGATTTTCATGGACTTGGATAGCATTGAGTGTGTTTCATCTTCTGATGGAATGGAGGAAGATGAGATCCAACACCGTATTCTTCATCCTCATCCACATCAACATCCACATCATCATCATCACTCTGAGTTTTCTTTATTGAAACCTCGTAATGGAGGAAACACTAATAACATTAATCATGTTATTGGCTCTACTGCTATTGCTCCTGCTACTAGTGTTCATGAGTTGTTGGAATGTCCTGTTTGTACCAATTCAATGTATCCTCCAATTCATCAGGTTTACTTTTTTTTTCTCACTCGTTTGTGTTTTTTTGTCGTATGTGATTGTTTATTAAGGTTTTTTTTGTATGCTTTTTGTGGATTGTTTGGTAAATTTTTTGCTTTGTAGTGTTATGAACTTAGTGTGAAGTTGATTTGTTCTTTTGGAGCTTAGGGGGTTTAGGATGTTTTCAATTAGGTTTTGGTTGATCATAGTGGTTGCACCTGATTTATGGATATAGAATTAGGAAAAGGGGCTTGCCAACTACTAGTAGCAGTTGTGTTAAATGGCGGCCATGGTGCGGCAGCTTTTTTGACAACGGCCTTAGGAAATTTGTGAATTGATGCCTGCCATGGCGGCACCACCCTTGGACGTAATTGGGTTTGTATGGTGGTTAACAACAACACTGCTACCTGATACTTCTAGTTCTATAAAGATACGATAGAAACCAATTGATATGTAAAAGAAAATAGGGAAAATCCTTTTGAATTGTAGATTAGTGTCGCAAAAATTCTAGGGTATGTACCTCCTTAATGCCAAGATGACCCTTTTCTGTCAAATTCCATGATAAGGTTACTTCATTCACTCCCACACACCCCTACGATTTTCAGATGTTTTCCGACAAGTGAAACGAATGTGTCACCTTGCCAGAGTAGTATTTTGGCGCCTTTGGTCTTATTTAACTTGCTTCTTCTGGTTTGTTTGGAGTGACTTTTAGCTTGTGGGTCCACCTTTTGAGGGGGTGTTCAAGGACCTTCTTTGCCATTGTTTTGTAACTGTTCACACATGTTACTGCACATTGTTTATTGATCATGCTGTTTAATTGTTGTTTACAGTACATTTTTCATGATATTTGTCTGGTTTTGTTCTTTGTTGTGCCTGGTTTGTTTTTTTTTACTGGAAGACATAGTTCAGTGCTATCAACTGTGGGTTATGGCGACCGGCCAAAAGTCCTCCATATAAATATGGCAGATACAAAAGTTGTGCTGGTCTATGGCAGTGGGCACAAAATTCCCCGTGCTATAATGCCATGGCGAAAATTTGACAACACTTACTTAGCTACTTAAAGTTTTGGTTTGCTCGTTTAGGCTTTGTACCCCCTATCACAATTAGCATCGTTGTTTAATATTTGCTTATGCATTTCTTTTCTTTATTTAAGTTCGTTTTTGACATCTTCCAAAGTCGACTAATAATGATTGAAACATATTAGCTGGAAGTTGGCAAATGCTGAAAACGAAGTCTTTATTTGCCAAAAAGGAAAAACAAAGTAACAAATAGCTTTATTGCAGTGCCACAATGGTCACACATTGTGTTCCACTTGTAAAACAAGGGTGCACAATCGATGTCCGACTTGTAGACAAGAGCTTGGAGATATCAGGTGTCTGGCACTAGAGAAGGTTGCCGAATCACTCGAGTTACCATGCAAGTACTACTCTCTCGGATGTCCTGAAATCTTTCCATACTACAGCAAGCTTAAGCATGAGGCGGTATGCAATTTTAGACCATACACTTGTCCTTACGCCGGATCAGAGTGCTCCGCTGCTGGTGATATTAACTTCCTCGTCGCACATTTGAGGGATGATCATAAGGTCGACATGCACACAGGATGCACATTCAACCATCGTTATGTAAAGTCAAATCCGCGTGATGTAGAGAATGCTACTTGGATGCTCACTGTAAGTGTGTTTACAGATATCTTCTTTTCTTGTATAGATTATTACTCCCGCAATAACACAATCGCCTTATCAAAATCAGACAGCTAATCGCCTGATCTGTAATCTATTCTTCTGGTGATTAATTGATAGGTATTTCATTGTTTCGGCCAATACTTCTGCCTTCACTTTGAAGCTTTCCAGCTAGGCATGGCTCCAGTTTACATGGCATTCCTTCGTTTCATGGGAGACGAGAACGATGCTCGAAACTACACATATAGCCTCGAAGTTGGAGCAAATGGACGAAAACTCATTTGGGAAGGAACACCACGGAGTATCCGTGACAGCCACCGTAAAGTCCGAGATAGTCACGACGGACTCATAATTCAACGAAATATGGCTCTATTTTTCTCTGGTGGTGATAGGAAAGAACTGAAACTAAGAGTGACAGGAAGAATATGGAAAGAACAACAGAATCCAGATGGTGGCGTGTGTATACCAAATCTTTGCAGCTAATGTGGTTTTTATTGTCTGTGTGTGATGTATGTATGTATATCTACACTACACTACACCAACATTGTGTATGTTATGTAAACTTGTAATAGATTAAAGTGCTAAGATAATGGCTTTGAAATTTTCAGTTTTTCCAAGTTGTGTAATAAAACAAAGATTTGGAACTATGATTTAAACCAGTGTTGGACCATTTTCATATAAAGAGTTTACAGATAGAGAATTACACGCAAATTAATAATGATTCAAGCACTAATCATGTCTATAATTAATTCTCATGGCAAGAGAATTTTTCCACAACTTAATAATATACTTTATTTAGAATATTATGAAATAAGAGAGATGCACCAACCAAATCTAATTCTAAAAAAAGAAAATAGGTTAAAACTTTTGAGATCTTTGTACTCTATTTATAGTTCTATCTACATTGCAGAGGCGTAGAGGATATATTTAGTTCACACACAACAATAAACTAGATACATACATAGCCTTGAATGTAACCAACGTTTGGTTACCGTACAAAATTGATAGTTAAAGATGTTCCACTCTAATTCTTCTTAAGATAACTACTAAAAAATGATTGAATTCAATTAGAAATGATGTTTCATGATCGATTACACAACGTGCACTCCAAGAAATTATGGAATTTCAATCCTTCATTACTATAAAATTTCCTTTAGAGTAACAGAATATATATAGAGTAACAGAATATATATAGTAACAGAATATATATTAGGTTACTTGCATGTTAAGTATAACAACCCTAGAAAGTAGGAGAATAAAGTAACAACTCTAACATAAAAACTAAGTCAATACAATGATATTCAATACCCTCCCTTAACCTGGAGCGTAGTTATTTGATGTGTTGAGTTTGGATAAGATCAAGGAAAAAGGTTGATGATCGAGAAATTTTGTAAAAATATCTGTAAGCTGTGCAAAGCTAGGAATTGACAATAATTGAAATAGCTTAGCATTGAGTTTTTCTCTGGCGATATGACAATCAATTTCGATGTGTTTTATTCTTTTATGAAACGTGGCATCGACAGCGATATGACGAGTACATTGGTTGTCACATAGAGGAGAGCATGAGTTGTGAATTGAACATTGAAGTCAGTTAGCAAGTATGTCAACCATTGTAGTTTGTAGACGGTGGATGTGTGCTATGTACTCAGCTTTAGACGAAGAGTGAGAAACCATGATTTGCTTTTTAGATTTCCAACAGATGAGGGAGCCTCCTAGAAATATGCAGAAGCCTGTAACAGAACGTCGAGTGTCGATGCATGAGGCCCAATTAGAATCACTAAAAGCCTTGAGGCGAATAGTGGAACTGGATGAGAAAAACAATCCTTGAGATTGAGATTTTTTATGTATCTTAGTACTCGATATGAAGCTTGTAAATGAGTGGTTGTTGGTGATGACATGAACTGACTAATTTGTTGGACAAAATAACTAAGATAAGGTCCAGTGGTGTATAAATGAATTAATCTGCCAATGAGTCTCTTGTAGGCAATAAGGTTAGTGGGAGAGGATTCATTAGTAATATAATATTTGTGAGATTTTGTCATAGGTGCAAGAAAAGGTTTGACCCCAATGAAAGTCGTGTCATGAAGTAGTTTAAGAACATATTTTCTTTGACAAAAGGAGATACCAAGTGAGGATCGAATCACTTCAATGCCTAAGAAGAATCAGAGATTTCTAAGGTTTTAATTTTTAATGTGATGTCAAATGTGGATTTTAACTTTTGTATTTCTTCCAAGTCATTACTAGAAAGAATCCAGTCATCAACGTAAATGAGTAAAATGTATGGTATTGACCATTGATTTTGGTGAAAAAGGAATGGTCATAAGGAGATTGTTTGTAATATAAAGGAAGCAAGTAAGGTAAGTAACTTAGAAAACCATTGTCGACTAGTTTGTTTTAAGCCATACAATGATTTTTGCAGTTTGCAAACTTTATTTTCCTACTTTCTAGGGTTGTTATACTTGACATGCAATATATATATATATATATATATATATATATATATATATATATATATATATATATATATATATATATATATATATATATATATATATATATATATATATATATATATATATATATATATATCTATAACATATATAAAGGCAATACTTGATTTTTGGTGTAGCTTTTTTTTATACCAAATTTACCCTTATTTTAAAATATATAACTTACACAATAACTTCCATTGAACTACTACTATCATCTTTCATATAACTCCCTACTAATAACTTCCCACATAACTTCCATGTAAAATTAATATTAAGTAAAAATATATCATTTATATTTATATGCGTGCAATAAAAAAGCGGACAGACGGACACGCGAGTGCCCGTCTGGACGCTAGTATATATAAATTTAGGTTACTTGCATGTTAAGTAACTAGAATAACCAACAATCCTAGAAAGTAGGAGAGTAACATACCAACTATAATAGAAAAACTAACTTAATACAATGATATTCAATATATATTTCTTGTCATAATTAACTTAATAAATTCGCGTAATTATTTTTGTGGCACTTTTGTAATATATAAAAAAGAAAGAGTTCGTATAGGTAGGTTTAAGAGCCAGATTCTCATAATCTCAAGTATTTCAGTAAGTAATTTTGAGCAATTTTTTTTCTATATTTTGAGTTTGAATATAAACTATAGGTTTGCTATGTTTACACCATTTCTTACACCCACATCCTACGCCGTATGCATTGTTCACCGTATTTATACGGTGAACAGTATTTTTTAATTAAAATAATATTTTTTTTTTTAAATATTAATTTTAAAAAAATATTTATTTTTAAAATTTATTTTATAACACAAATATAAGATTGCGCATTAACCAACTTCACAGTTGCATTAACTACAAAAATCTACATCATTAACCAATTATTTTACCTATAATTTATTAACCACTTTCACTACTTCATTAACCAATAAAATACATACTATTAACCATGTTCTGAGAAATTTGTTCACGTATTTGTGAACAGTAAATTGGATGTAGGGTGTAGGAAAGAGTGTAAGAATATCATTTCTGTATAAACTAACCACATTACTGTTTCCTATATAAGATGACTCCCTAGATAAAGAGAAAGAAACCAACATAATTGGTGAATCCTCACAAGGTGTTTGGGAAAGTTCCCAACAACGTCAAAGACTGGATGAAGGAGACCCCTTTCACGTCCCCAAAGCCCAATGCATCTTCTTTGTCACTTTGTACATTCACGATGAAGAGAAACAACAACGGAAACGACCAAACTTCCATATTGGTGATGCTAACCAGTATGGAGGAATTATGTCGCTAGAATGAGGTGTTACATGAGAGTTTCCATTACTTATAACAACAACATGTAGAGTCAGATGTGTTCAAAGAAGAGGATCCCATAGATCTCCAACCACTCGCAACAGAGATTTGGGATGCCTTGGTCCCCAAAAGTTTTAAACCACCATTTTTGGTATCATTTGATGGTAAGATTGACCCATATGAGCACATAATCACCATTAACACCTAGATAACCATCCTTGGGGTATATGACTCACTAAAGTGCAAACTGATGTTCGAAACGTTTAAAGAGGCTACCCTTAGGCCGAGCTACAAAGGTCTGACATGAAAGATGGTTCATCATTTTTTGTTAGAACTTTTCAGGATGGTCTGAAAGCCAGTCACTTCAACGAGTTCTCGATCTAGAAGTTGACAACATTGATGGAAAAAATTGTGACAAGAGCGTAATTTTATATCAAAAGAGAATAAAACAATCTAAAAAAGAATATGGGATACAAGAGAGAGATGAGGCGGAAAATATGAAATGCTCGACCAATGAAGGAGTCAGAACATGTTACCAATTTGAGAAAATTTTGCCTTTAATTCCTTCAGAAGGCCATTAGAGCATGTTACCCAACTGAACACAAGGAAGAAGTAGATCGTCCAAGGCGTCTACCATACTAAGGTCATTCTTGAACCCCTTGCCTCAAAGGAATATATGATAGGGAACAAGCAAGACAGTTGGTTCAAGTATCACATGATACGTGCTCACGATACAAATGATTGTCACCACCTGAAGCGATAAATTGAGAAGCTAATCCAAGAGGGTCTCATGAAAAGATACATACGAGGTAACTCCTAAATTTCAGGAAAAGGGCACCAGACATGAAGACAAACCTCCAGAGAACATCCCTACTTAGGAGAAGTCATAGCCAAGAAGAAAGACAAAACTTGGCCAAGCGACTCACACTTCAAATATTTTTGTGGGAGGTTCCGTAAGAGGCAAAGTGAATATCTAGTCGAGAAAGAGACATGTTCATCAAGTTATGCATACTGCCAATGTACAACCCGCAGATAGAACAATTTCTTTGCCTAAAATATTTTTTCCAACAGAGACACAAAAGGAATCTTACCCCTAAGAAAATGACCCCATGTCGGTTAGCTTACAAATGGAGAGTTTGAATGTCAAGAGATTCCTAGAGGACCCTGACAACTCAACCGATATCCTTTATTTGGATTTATTTGAAGGTTTAAAGATGGAACCTGAGACTCTGCAGCCTTTCAAAGGTTCACTGATAGGTTTTCTGGGAGAACAGACACAAGTATGAGGATATGTTTCAATGTTGACTACGTCATGAGGGGGTAGGAATGCGATTGCCGTAGAAGTGAAATACTTGGTGGTGAACACCCATTCCTCATTTAATATCATCTTCTACAGGAATGCACATTATGCCTTGGGAGTTGTTCTATCTACTATATATCGGATAATGAAATTCCCCATAGATAACAAATGGTGGGTTTGCTTACAAGTGATAATGCCACCAGGATAGATCAAGGCTTAAAATAACGGGGAAACGAACTCATCACACAACACCCACAAGGTCAACTGTGTTTGTTTATACACTAGGGTTGATACCTTGGAAGGCGGACTAATGGAAATGGAATAGTTTAAAGTAATACAGATAGGTCCTCAGAATCACCAAACCACTTAAATTAGGACATCATTAACTAGACAGGAAGAGAAATCAGTGGTTAGTCTATGTTATCCTTAATCTAAATAGCCAGAACCTTACGGGGGCTCTAAAGCCTTAATGAGTAGTATCCAACAAAACCTTATAGGGACTATGAAACCATACTTAACATCTTCCAAAACACTACAGGACTCTGAAGCCTTATGGGGTACTCACCATAACCCTATGGAGGAATCTACAGTCTTACAGGGTATCCACTAAAACTATAAGGGGGATCTGAAGCCTATGAGGTATCCACCATGTTGTTCCTTTTGATTGGCTGCATAATGCAAAACAACATGGAGTGTATAATATGTTTTGGTGAAGAAAAGACACATGTTGGACATGATGTTCCAGTATGTGTGCAACATCTGGCCTTTGTCAACATACCGATGTTGTTATTTTGAGCGTATATTCTAGATGTGTGCAATGAATATTTGCTTCTATCTTTTACCAATGTGTTAATTAGATTTGTTAGTAGACTGAATAAGATCAAATATAATTAATTGTAGATTTAAAATTTAAATTCAAATTAAATCTATTTTGATGGAGGCTCTTGAAAATCAAATCTCAATTGAATCTCCTACGAATTGGACGTGATATTAAATCTTATGCCCATTGGAGAAAAACCCAGAAGTTGCATTGCTATTTAAGGAGACTCAAACCTAACATTTGAAGTGGGTGCAAGTATATATTAAAGACCTTTGCATTAGGGTTGTTAGGAAAATATTTGTTTATGACATATATCATTTGGGTTTTGATGATAACAAAGTATTGAAAGAACAATGGTGTTATCTAATGTGTGTTTTAAGTGTGCACATTCTAAAGCTTAAAGAAGAATATATTCAAAATCTGATATAAAAACGAACTTGAGAGAAGCTAAGTTATTGGCTTCTGGTGGCTCAAAATATGAAGAACATTCTTTAAGTGAAGACTGATAATATAGGTTTGCGTAGACTCTGAAGCTGAAGGCCTCAACATCAAAAGAGAAATATTTTGTCTCTAAGCTTATTAAATGTATCAACTTCTAGTGATCATTAAGAACCAACTATAAAGCTAAAGTTATTCGTACTGCAGAAAGCAAGCTACTTTGTCAAATTTGCTATCAGCTCGAGTCTGTGTTCACAAGGCTCATGAAGAGTTGACATGCTTTACAGATATCTACTCTCAACGAATCTATAGTACAAAATCATAAGAAAGACACAATGGTTAAACAAGTTACACAATGGATCAAGATCTTTTGGTGTATCTATCTTCAACGTCTCTTATACTATGAAGTAGCAAAGACACTTGTACAAGTTATCTCTTCCAACAATTATTCCTCTGAAATCGCTATATAAGTAACTGAAGATTAAAGATGGATTTTCAACAAGGAACAAGGAGAATAAATGAGAAGAGCCAAGAAGGATAGAATTGTTCCTCGCTTATATCAAAATGGAAGAATAACAAGATCAACAATAGCAACACAATCGAGTATGCATAATTTTTTTTATATGTTATAAATTGTAAAAAGCCTTAAGATTTCTTAAACATTGAATATCTTAGAAATCTTAAATGTTATGATCTTTGTTGTGGTTATTGTCCTGTACCTCTGATTATGTATCAAGTACACCTTATTCTCTATTATGCTAAACAAGTTGTTTAGTAGTTTAGATAAAGTCTCTTTCTATGTGCTTGAGCATCAAAGTCTATAGTTGTGAAGCTTGAGCTAAATAACTATCCTTCTATGTGCCAGAGCATTAAAGTCTTAATCAATTGTTGATTGATCAAGAAAGTCTTGGATTAATGGTCTGAGCAGAAGTCTTGAGCCTGAAGGGCTTGAGCAAGGAATTCTTGAACTTGAGGGGTTTAAGTAAGAAAGTCTTAGACTGAGGATCTAAGCAGGAAGTCTTGATCAGGTGCTGATTAAGCAAGGAGTCTTGGGCTGAGGGTCTGAGCAGAAAATTCTTATACTTAAGTATATAAGCAGTTGTAATCATGTTTTCATTATAGTGAAAAAAACTTTTGTGTTGCAAGGGGACTGAACTATTCTCAGTTGGAGAGGAACCGTGATAAATTTTTGTGTGTTCTGCTGTGATTTATTTGCTTCTTATGATTATTCCACTACACATAGTTAATCAGATTCTGCACTACTCTTTAGAATCTGAACTCTTTCAGAAGCATCAAATTTAGAGAACACAATTCAACCCCCTTCTTGTATATTTTTCTCACCTTCAGTTAGCATCAGAGCATGGTCTGTGCATAACACTTAATAATGGTACATACAAAGATCCAATAAGGAAATATGTTTTCATCTTCGTATGAAAATAAGGGTGTCCAAGATGAATAAATCTATTGAAGCAATTAGTCTCTCTATCAGTGGTGTTATCCTTATGGGAAGATAGCTCAACATGGTGGTTTCAGAACAAGTCAGAAAAAACTTCATCAAAACAAGCTAGAGATTTAGAATCAGAAAATCAATCCGGGTAAGTTCTATTGTTTATTATTTTCAAGCATAATATTCTAAAATATTTTTATTGATGTGAATAATTTTTACACTCAGTTACTTTGGAGGATATTAGCTAAAGAACTTTCAGACTTGTGAAAATGGTATTTTTACCATTTCTGATAATATCAGTGTCATGTTAAAACGAAGAAATATTTTTAAACATTTTTGAAGAAATATTTATTACTATTGTTCAGAAGAAATTAGTATATATTATGTTCTTCATTGAATTGACAATTGAGATATAACTTGTAATTCTGCTAAGAGTTAAATGGTTAATAAAGAATTATGAACCTAGTAATTTATGATTAATTCTGAATGAAGAATCCAAATCAAATATTAGTCAGGTAATGTCTCAATCAAAGTTTGGGTAAGAAATCTTTGATAAAAGATAATCTAAAAGCGATTTGTCGGGTATTCAGACCCGAAATCTTAAAAGGAAGAAAATGGACATTGTCAAAGCCTCCCCTGTTGTCTTAGAGCCCCAGACTTCTTCCATTCCTCCTTTTAGGGAATTAAAGTTTAGTTCTCCCAAGAGGATGAAAACCCTGATGAGTGATAATGTCAATTAGGCCGACTTGAGAATCACTACCCTGATGTAGAATTCAGGCAACAACCATAAATTTAATCCATCCAATGAATTTAAATTATGGTCCAATAGTTTTGATGGCTTGAGATTTCTCTATGATCATCTAAACACAAAAGAGGATGTCAAGAAGGTGAAGATCATATGTACTCAACAACTGACCCAAAACCTTGGGCCTACTTGATGAGATGCGCAGTCATGACCCGGGGTCTGTTTGAAGTTGGTGATGCTTATGAAATGAACGATACATGTCTTAATAAAGATCTAACCCAACTGAAGGATAATTTAAAAGTCCATACTGATAAGGCAGAGGATCTAAACAAATAACTGTTAGAGATGAAGAAGCAGAAGGAGACCGTGTAGTCCCAATTGTCGGAAATGAAGAAGCAAAAGGAAACCGCGGAACCCAAGTGCTCTGAACTTGAAGTCCACTGTCGGTTTCATCTAAGAAATGGAGAAAATTAGGGTTCTTAGTGAGAATTTAAAAAAGTCATTACAAGATTCCCAGGTAGGCTTGCTCTCAGCCGGCGATGAAGCTTTTGAGAGAGCCAAAACCCAAACATTATGTATCATGCCTGATCTTGACGTGTCAAAGATGAAATTTTTTAAGACTGTGGTGGATGGTCAAATCATGAACATGGAAGAAGCTTCACCTGAAGTAGTGGTTTTAAAGTACATGGCAATCAACAACTCGACCCCCGAGGCTTAGAAGGATGAGCATCATGATGTTTATGTTTCTTTATGTTTGTTGTTGGCCATAAATGGTGATGCGCCGTTTGTAATTTTTGATCAATGTCTATCTTTTCGATGCATGTTTAAGATCTTCAAGGGGTACCTTTTGAGTATGAAAACATTATTTTATTATCACATGACTTACGTTTTTCATTTGGCAGGTTTTAAAGGTTGGCTTTAATGTGCACCAGTTTATTCCTTTTTAGTACTTTGATCGCTTGTCTTTGTTAATAACTTTGACTTTGTGATTAAATGAGTTAATCAATTTAGCTGTTTGTTAGATGCTCCTCGGACCTTTAATCCGATCCTTATGTTTAATAGCCTGACAGGCAACTTTTATGACACATTTTGCTAATCAGATGATTTGTCATCGCAACTTGGCCAAAGGCTTATCATTTACCTAGCTGATTTCATAGGTTAGAGGTTTTATTAAATTAACCCAGCCAGAGGTTTCTCATTTACTTGGCCGATTTCATAAGTTAGAGGTTTTATTAGCTTAACCCGACCAAATGTTTCTCATTTACATGGCTGATTTCATAGGTTAGAGGTTTTATTAACTTAACCTAGCCAGAGGTTTCTTATTTACATGGCTGATATCATAGGTTAGAGGTTTTATTAACTTGACCCGACCAGATGTTTCTTATTTACATGGTCAATTTCATAGGTTAGAATTCTTATTAACTTAACCCGCCATAGGTTTCTCATTTACATGGCCGATTTCATAGGTTAAAGGTTTTATTAACTTAACCCGCCCAAAGGTTTCTTATTCACATGGACAATTTAATAGGTTAGAGGTTTTATTAAATTAACCCGGCCAAACGTTTCTCATTTACATGGCCAATTTCATAGATTAGAGGTTTTATTAACTTAATCCGGCCAAAGGTTTCTCATTTGCATGGATGATTACTTTAAGGTCATCGATGATGCTTACGATCTTCATCGTCTACTGGAACGAGCTTAGATTTTCAGTAACAATGACACACAATCATATGAATTAAGGGTGCCTCATTAAATATCCTTGCCCTACCAAGGGAAAAGAGTGCTACCATAATTTTTATTCAAATAATATAATTACATAGTGTTAACTGTAATAAAACCTAATGTTGGAAACATTCCAAGCCCTCACATTTCTAATCCTTCTAAATTCTCGAGCTTGTAGGCTTAATTATTCAGTTTATGCTTGAACCAGTAAGGTCCCTCCCAATTTGGGGAGAACTTTCTCTTCTTTTATGTGTCTGTAATCCTTTTCAGAACCAAGTCACCTTCTTGAAAACTTCTTGGTCGAACTCTGGTGTTGAACCTTCTGTCCATCCTCTACTTTGGTGCACATTCTTTCACATGATCCATTCTTCTTATTTCTTCTATGAGGTCGGCTGAGTTATCCAACCTTTCTCTGCTAAGATCATTGTCAAAGTTCAAATGAAGCAAAGTTGGAGAATTGACTTCTACTGGTATCATCACATCAGCCTCATACACCACTCGAAAAGGCGTCTCCTTAGTGGTTGAATGAGGAGTTGTGTGATAGGACCATAAGATCTCATACAAATACTTGACCCAAATTCATTTTGCTTCATCTAGGTTCTTTTCATGTTTGATAGGATGATCATATTTGCTGTTTCCACCTGGCCATTGGTTTGGGGATGTTCGAGCGACATAAATCGGTTATGAATGTCGAGGTGTCTATAAAATTCTATAATAGACGAGCTTGCAAACTGCATGCTGTTATCAGGTAAAATGATTCCTGGTAAGCCAAAACTATATATGATATTCCTCCAGTAAAAACGTCTTACCTTTTCTACTGTGATGCGGGATACGACCTTGGCTTCCACCCACTTGGTGAAATAATCAACTGCTACTATGAGAAACTTTAATTGCCCGGTGTCATACCCCAAAATTTTTCCTACCCCTAAATTATTTCATTTGGCCCATGTTAAGTTCACATGCATGCATCATCATAATTTCATTCAATTAGTTCATTCATTTAGCATACTATCCATTACATTTTGCATAATGCATCAATATGTCAAAGTTTTGGGGATGCTTAGAAATAATGGATTGATATTACTCAATGATTATTTGAGTTTACTTCTTGTATATCCTATGGTAAGGATCGTCTCTTTATTTGAGACTCATGGTTGTCAGAAAATTGGAACATATATTACATGAATTGAAAGATTGCTTGGATCTAAAGAAAAAGTAAAAGTTGGAATATTAAGAAAAAACTTCATTTATTCATGGAAATTCAAGATACATGACTTATTATTTGAGATACAAGTGAAAATAAGGGGTTACTAGGAAAAAAGATTAAAATTACATCACTTTTGATACAGTTGACTTTTGGTCAAATAGTTGACTTTTTGGTCAACTTTTGACCATTGACTCCTAAATCTTCCTAGACCTATCCCACATTCATTTGATCACAACAGGCCATAATTTTCATAAAAAAATAAAGGCAAAATACTCTCTTTTGTCCCTTAACTTTAACTCGGGGTCCATGTTGGTCCTTTATCTTTAAAAAGTGGCAAGTTCGTCCTTTAACTTTTAAAATGGTGTCATTTTAGTCAGATCCGTCAGTTGCCCCCAAACGTCCGTTTATTTTGCTTATTTGGCAGGTGACTTGGCATATGGTCATTATTCATGGTCTATGTGGCGCGCTTATGTGGATATGCTTATTAAAAATGTTATCAAAACATAGCACACACCAAGAATCAAACCTTGGTCTACTTGGTTAAGAAACAAGCTTATCTACCACTACACCAATTCCATCTTAATAACTAGTTAGTTTTACAAATTAAATATATCATCATGTTCTAATGTATCTTGAACAATAATTTAAGGCTATTATTATTATTATTATTATTATTATTATTATTATTATTATTATTATTATTATTATTATTATTATTATTATTATTATTATTATTATTATTATTATTATTATTATTATTATTATTATTATTATTATTATTATTATTATTATTATTATTATTATCATTATTATTATTATTATTATTATTATTATTATTATTATTATTATTATTATTATTATCATTATCATTATCATTATTATTATTATTATGATAATGATGATGATTATTATTATGATTATTATGATTGTTATTATTATTATGATAATAATAATAATGATAATAATAATAATAATAATAATAATAATAATAATAATATCTGATTTGTAAAACTATCACAATAATAATAATAATGATAATAATAATAATAATAATAATAATAATAATAATAATAATAATAATAATAATAATAATAATAATAATAATGTTCTGGCCTAGGCCTGGCCTCACCTCGCGGCCCGGTCCAATAACGCACAACCAAGGCCCAGTATGATTTAGTAGGCTGGCCGGGGCAGGCGACCCCCTCGACGGGCAGGGCATGCTCCGCCGAACAGGACGACATGCTTCCAAATGCCCCCGGCGCTTTTCCCTAGTCGGGCAGAGCAACCCTCCACGGGCAGAATCCCCATGCCAACGAGCAGGACGATATGTCGCCCCCTCCTCGTGTGCCCTCCTCCGCAGGCAGAACAATGTGCTCTCAGGGACCTTGCGAGCTCCCCTCCGCGGGGAGAACAACGTACCACACGCACGTTCTCTACGTGCTCCCCTCCGCGGGGACACGTCATCCCCCAACTGCTCACCTTCGAAAGAGCAGGTGAAACCCACTTTTCGGAGACCACGAGACAGTTAGACTAGGGCGAAGACCACGTCCTGGTCTTCACTACGCCACGTAAGCCCTAGCAGCCACCTGAGTTGGGCCTGGCCATCCAGCCCAACGCAAGTGACCGTTGGCCCAGCGCTGGGGTCTCTCTATAAATACCCTCTTCCTCTAGAGGGTCAGGTAACTCGCATCTTACCCCATTTTTATACTTTGCTCTCACTCTGCCCAATTTCTTACTTTGGCATCAGAGTATCTTGCAGGTACACCCCCATTCTCCTCCTCATCACCAGTGAACAGATAGCAGTCCAACAGTGTGTGACCAGCCCGTGATCCCCTTCTGGTCAGGTCAGATCAAATAATAATACTATCTGATTTGTAAAACTATCATAATAGTAATAATAAAAATAAAAATAATAAAACTAATAATAATAATAATAATAGTAATAATAATAATAATAATAATAATAATAATAATAATAATAATAATAACAATAATAATAATAATCATAATAATAATAATAATAACAATAATAATAATAATAATAGTAATAATAATAATAATAATAATAATAATAATAATAACAATCATAATAATCATAATAATAATAATAATCATCATCATAAAAAAATAAAATAATAATCGTACTAATAATAATAATAATAAAAATAATACTAATAATAATAACAATAATAATAATAATAATAATAATAATAATAGCCTTAAATTATTGTTCAGGATGCATTAGAACATGATGATATATTTAATTTGTAAAATTAACTAATCATTAAGATGAAATTGGTGCAGTGACAAAGAAGCTTGTTTGACAACCAAGTAGATCAAGGTTTAATTTTTGTGTGTGCCATATTTTGATAACATTTTTAATAAGCACGTAGAACTTTTTAAAGATAAAGGACTAAAATGGATTCCGACTTAAAGATAAGAGACTAAAAATTGTATTTTCCCAAAAATAAATCATTTCATGAATATGTTTCATGAGAGATTTTCAACACTTTCCATGGCTTTTTTCTCCTTCATCCCTTGGTACTTTATGAGGCCTCTTCCACCACTTTGTTCATCTTGCTACAAGTAAGAGAATAAGACAAATCAATCACTAAATTAATCATCAATATCATGGATTACAATCATCCAAAATTCATCAAAAAGTCATGAGAAAATTCTGCTCTTGGAAAATTCTGCACTTACTCGGTTTTTATCATCCATGAAGCCTCAATCTCATTGTTTAATCTTCTGATGCTGCATCGAGCCCATTCTTTCATCCCAATACTTAATTTTCTTTAAGGAAGAAGATACATCAAATTAATCATCAATATCATGGATTAAAATCATCCAAAAGTCATGGGAAAGTCAAGAAAAAAAAATCTGCATTGCACTAAAAATTCTGCATTATGACATTTGATTTTTCAATATTTCCCAACTTTATTTCAAGTCATTTCATGCACAAAACATCCGAATTTTAATTCGTAAGTTTACACCACTCAAAAGTAATTATTTTCAACACAAGGCCACTCCCCAAAAGCACTTAATTCCATAGTTTAATTCATCAAAAAAGTATGGAAAAAGTGGCAAAAATTCAAAGTAAAATCAAAGTAAATTCAAGTAAATTTCAAGTTCTAACCAAGTGACCATTCACCTTACCCCTAAACTTGGTACTTATGCTAAAATCACACATGTCTTCTTTCTAATTACCCATTCTCCCTTAAACTCCCTAACTAATTTTAACTTCCAAACTAACATCAAATCCTAACCATTGATAAGGTGATTACTTAGATCATAATCCAAGGATCCACAATCAATCACAAAAAAAATATATAAACCTTCCATCTCTCACAATTAAAGGGGGACTCAACCTTTTTCAACCTTCCTTCACTTTCACCCTCCTTCCACAAAAATGGATTCCGACGTAAAGATAAGGGACTAAAAAAGGTATTTTCCCAAAAATAAATCATTTCATGAATATGTTTCATGAGATATTTTCAACACTTTCCATGGCTTTTTTCTCCTTCATCCATTGGTACTTTATGATACCTCTTCCACCACTTTGTTCACCTTGCTACAAGTAAGAGAATAAGACAAATCAATCACCAAATTAATCATCAATATCATGGATTGCAATCATCCAAAATTCATCAAAAAGTCATGAGAAAATTCTGCTCTTGGAAAATTCTACACTTACTCGGTTTTTATCATCCATGAAGCCTCAATCTCATGGTTTAATCTTCACCTTCTGATGCTGTATCGAGCCCATTCTTTCATCCCAATACTTAATTTTCTGTAAGGAAGAAGATACTACCTTCGCCTCCCTGACAGGAATGTTAGGCGACCTGGCTCCTTGGAAGTAGCCAGGATGCTGGTGACAAGGCGGGATCGTGAAACCCTCCTCGGCAGACCCCTCCGTCAAGTCGACTACACCATCTGCCCGCTGAATCTTAGGCCTTTTCGCAGCCCCCTGAGATGTGGGCGACTGGATACTCTAGGGAGACGAAGAAAAATTGCCCCCCTGATCAGCACCAGCTTGCCCGACAACCTGAGCAAGATGTGTCTTCCCAATAACAGCGGCTCTCGAGGCGACCAACTTCTTCATCCTCTCTTTGACAGAAGACATATTCTTTGTAAAACGAAAGGGATGAGTTAGTAATAAAATAAAAGGGAAAAGGGAACTTAGGGGAAGAGACAACCACCACCTAAGTAACTAAGGGCCTCAGCCTCCAACGAGCACTCGAGCAGAGCTTTCGTGTTGATCAGCCTCTTCGTCTGGCGAATGCGCCCCTCACTGTCGAGGATATACCTACCGTCGGGCGTCACTAAGTTCGATGGGGGCAGGCCGACCATGAATGCAACTATCTTTTGATAGCCGGCCGGGTCCTCCTTGTTAAGGGTCCCCGCCCGCATGATGTATCGATCAGTACCCTTTGAAAAATGCTCCTCGGTCCACTCGACTGGCACCTTCGGCATCATGACGGCCTCCCTCTTCCCGTTTACTATTCACTCCCCTACCTGATACAAAGAGGCACACGCTTCTTAGGTAACCGTCCAGACCACGAAGAAGTGGCCCTTGAAGTCCTAGACAAAATCCATATACGCTCGAAAAAGCTTATTCGGTTGTTTCAGCGAGACCCATCCGTGTCGGTCATCCACCATCTGCCGTTGCAGATAAAAAAAGGCGAAAGAACAGCGGCAACATGGCCCCGATCTCCAAATACCTATAAACAAGCTCGAACGCTCGAACATATGCTATGGCGTTTGGGTGCAATTGTGAGGGGGATAACTGCAACCAGTCGAAGACCCCCAACTGGAAGTCCGTGAACGACAATCTGAGCTCGGCCTCCCGGAAATAGAACTCATACGTGGGGAACCATATTCTCCCATATGTCGAGCATATACGGTGGTCGTCTCGTGGCCGGTACACCTGGCAACTTATAGGATAAGCTTCACCCCTGTCCTCAACAGTAGCAAAAGCTCCGATTGGGTCACTAGCAAAATACGAAGGCGTGGATAGAGGCTCATCGGCCACCCACTCCTCAACAGGGCGGACTCGCTCATCGACAGAGACAACCCCCGGTTCTTCATCTACGACCATAGTCCCCGAGACCCGCGAAGTCATTAACACATGAAAAGTAGAAGGTCACGGTGAATTCGATAACCAAGATCAAATTCACCCTTCCACCGTAAGTCAAGTGAAAGGGCAACGAGGACAGCGCCCGCGGACGACAGTTAAAAGCCGTCCGGGCAGCATCCTCGAAGGAATCATTCTAAGTCCTTCCCTATCCCCGGGATACCCACCCGTCTCTGTCACGCATCCTCGGGATGCTCATTAAATCGCTCTATAGTGTCCCTGGAGAATTCATCAGGTCTACATACTCTCCCCGGGGCACTCAACTGATCCTATCGTCCCTCTTCGGGGCATTCATTAAAGCAAGCATCTGTCCCCGGGGGATTCAAACTATCCTCTCACTACTCCTCGACACATTCATCTAAAACCCTAAAAAAACTCCCCCTGCAGCAGCAGAGATTCACCTCCCTCCTCGGGGCGTTCAACATGCCCTAATGCCAATTCTAGGGTACAGAACTAGAAAAGACAAGGAAAGGAAACTTACTGAATTGTAAGTAACGGCGGAATGCGCGGCGGTTGTTGCGGAGGAGATGGCGAACAGGCACGAACAAATCAGTCGTCACGTGAGAAAGGAAGCAGAAGAAAAAATGTGGAATGGACGGGGGCTCACGTAATTATACCCCCAGTACGGGACTCGAAGCGTCCCTAGGCACTTGAGTGCCCTAGGGTAGCCGCCCCACATGGCCCATTCAACATTTGACACGTGGCGTAGGCTGACAGTCGCGTCCCTTCGCATCTCCCTGACAATAACCTTTACATTTCCCCGACAACAACCCTTCACATCTCCTCAACAACAACGTCCTTCGGGGCCGCGTCCTTGGCGTGGACATCTGACAACCCGAACACGCCCATGCTCGCATCAGGTAGGAATATTTCCTTAACATCAGTGCACGACAGTAGCTTTCCCGGCGCACTCTCCCGCCTAAGCGCAACATCATCAAGTCCTTGATCCCTCACCTCGAAGCTACGACTTAGGGGTTCCTATTCTGGCCTGGGCCCCGGCTTGACCGGGAAGGCCCAACCCACCTATACTTGGGGAAAGTCCCAAAGGAGCCTTCCTCATATGTGTCGAGCACAAGGCTCCCGTCGACCAGACATTGCCCTACCGGGCAGAACGCTTCCCCCGTCGGGCAGAAAGACGTGTGCCTCACACGTTCTCCACGTGCTCCCTTCTGCAGGGACACATCATCAAACGACTACCCACCTCCGAAAGAGCAGGTCATCCCACCTTTCGGAGATCACGTGGCAGTTGACCTAGGGCTAAGACCACATCCTGGTCTTCACTACGCCACGTAAGCCCTAGCAGTTCCTTAAGTTGGGCCTGTCAATCCAGCCCAACACAAGTGATCGTTGGCCCTGCACTGGGGTCTCATTATAAATACCCTCTTTCACTAGAAGGTCAGGTATTCAATTCAATTCTCTATCTCTCTTCTGTATTTGCTCTCACTCTGGTCCATTACTCATTTTGGCATCGGAGTGTCTTGCAAGTACACCCCCTCCTCTTCCATACTCCCGGTGAACAGGCAGCAGATCAAAGATGCGTGGTGGTCCAGCGATTCCCTTCTGATCAGGTCAGATCAAGAAGAATCCCATGTTCTTTTTCTAACAAGCCCATTACATATTACAAAAATTACAACAAAAAAAAAGCTCATGAAGGTGATCAACATTTGCCAAGCCACTTTTCCACATCTTGCAAGCCAGTACATGGCCCACACAAGCCTCCACGATCCATCACACGAACCCACAATTTTCATTCTGCTACCAACCTACAGCCTCCATGCCACACATACATTTGACGCACCTCACTCAAAAACTCAAGCCATTCCTAATTCGCAAATTAATTTGTACGAAGTTCCATTATACTACTACACATTTGTTACCTCAACATTAAAACCTGCAGTAAAAAACAAAAACAATTGCAAAGCATACAAGAAAGTCGTAAAATAAAAACATCAGGCATCACATTGTACCTCAGCAAGCATTCAACTACAAAACCGTGCCAAACTCCACAACACAACCATTAATGCAAACGTGAATACACAACCAACAATGCATCATGATACACACTGTACAATTTACAAAACCTTCACTAAACTGTACCACTACGCACCCTTAGCCAACAACGATTTCGTCCAAAACTTCATGCGTATGACAAAGCAATTCACCACACAAAACAACTTGCAATTTTTGAAAATCCAAAACAAATGAATTCTTCAACACGTATACAAAACACAACAATACATTTCTCACCAAATCTCCCCGAAACACCCTTTAATTTCACTCTATATAACAACCACATTTCACTCTCATAGAAAGGAGTTCTGACGGAACCAAAAAAAAAAGTCTGTTAAAAAACCTCTCCACATATTCTTCTTCAACCTTCCTAACTCGCCTTCAACCAAATTCTTCAAATCTAGAACAAACTTTCAAACCCATTCAAGAAACACAACCTATTACCCTCTACAATCGCGAGAACCAGAAAATGGTAGAAGAGAGTAAGAAACGAAACACAACTGATACGAAATTCAAGAGCAGAACCTGAGAAATAGTGATACGAAACCTAAATCGCATGAGACGAACCAAGCGAGAAAGGGTAGAACATTTGAGAGAGAACAATTGAAATTGCAGAGGGGCAAAGGACGGAGTCGCGTGAAGAAGATTGAAGCTGAAACTTTGCTTCGATACTCGTGCGATGATGGAGAGGTATATTCGTTCTTCTTCTGAGCATTTGCTTTAAGTTTAACTTTGAGATTTTACATCTGAAGAGTTTGTTGTTGATTACTTATCTTTGACCTTGATGTGCCATTTTATTCTTCTGATGTTGTTTTTGCAATAACTGAGCTGCTTGTTGGTGGTTATATGGCTTATAGCTCATAGTAGATCCATTCGCACCACCCATTTTTTTCTTTACTGTTTTATTTACTTCTTGCTAAGGATGACGGGCTTTTTTTTTGAAGCCCACATGATTTCTTCTCCTTTCTACCACACCCTTCATGTCATCTGCGCCCCCTTTCTCTTATGCTTTTTTTTAAATTTGTTTTAATTACTTTATTTTCTAAGTTTCCTAAATAATGGTTTTAATTATTTACTATTAATTTCTTGTTTTCATCTAGATCCATCCATATTATTGTTGCAATTCTTATTAATTTCGATTTATTTCCCTTGTGCTTTTTGAATATTATCTTTGGTTTCTATTTTCGGTCAATGAAGTCTTTAGATTCATAAACATTGATTATTGAGGTTGTTTAACCTTCATTATTTCAAATCTGTAGAAAATGATCATTGTGATCATTTTCTATATTTTTAGACTGTGATAGGTTACCCTCGATTAATTAACACAAATTTGTGATTAAGACGAGACTGTCACCCGCTTTTCAGTTTGTGTGACACGATTACATAGGAAAATGATCCTCAATATCATTCTCCCACCGTGTTTTTAGCACGTATATCAACTTGCGCTACCTCCTATAGGTTGATATTCGTCATAGATCGAGCTACAATGGTTTAACTCTATATTTCGTCTTGGTTCGATTTACATCAACTAACAACTAACTTTACTTTCTGTCAATATATTCTTGTTTTACTTTCAGTCTATATACTTATGTTTTATTTTCAGTCAATATATCTTGATTATATTATCTTGTTCATATACTTGTTAATATTATCTAGATTATACTATTGTGAATATTATCTTGATTATATTGTTATATATCTTGCCATATTATTCACATCTTATTCATATTTTCAAAAACACATAACAATTATCGAAACAATAAAAGCCTAAATTGGTGGACTGTTGGTTACTTTTTCGAGCAACGGAAATTGGACTTTATCAGAAACCTTAACTTGGAGCTTTTATCCGATTCTTGCTCAAGGCATAGTTTAGGACACTTCGCACACACACGGCTTCCTCTTGGGCTACCTGACAATGAACCCTTTTATTAGGTACAATCCTGTGCAACTTACATGCATCCATCTCCCATTTCGATGTACGATTCGTATTTATTTGATTGTAGTTTATCTTCTAGGAGCACCCTTAGGGACTAGCGTAGACTAAACCGTTTTCAAATAAATTCTCGATTCGTCATCAAGCCATTTTCAAACAACTCTCATAAGTCGATTGCTCGTACGCATTCGGCAATCAACCTATCGCACACTTTCACATTTCATCGTGGTTTCACTATTAGGAGCACCCTCAAGGGCTAGTATCGTTTCTCACAACCTAACCCTTGATTCGTCATCAAGCCGATTCCACTTACAACCAAACCCTCGACTCATCGTCGAGCCATTTTCAACTCAACCTCCTTTCTAACACGTCTTTGCACACATATAAAATCAAACCCTTGATCCAACGTCAAGCGGTATTTTAAACCAAATTGTGAGTCAAGTGTCTTTTCCCTTACAATCCACCTCTTTTGCAACACTATTCGATTCTATCTTTTTCAAATGCTTTTCTTAACAAATAACGAAAGAATAAGATTCTTAGAGTTTAGCATTCCTTGGATCTTTGAATGAATAGCTCTTGAGGTGCACACTTTGGGTTGTCAAACATCCACTCTTTCGTCTCAAAACACTTAATTCTTATTCAAACATTTTCGCAATCAAACTTACGAAAGGAGGAGATTCTCGAAGTCTAGCATTCTTTGAATCTTTGAATGTGTAGCTCTCGAGGCACACCCCTTGAGTTGTTATTCATTCAATCTTTCAATTTCAAAACGTTCGACCCTCTCTTCAAACCTTTTCAATCTACTCCTGAAAGAACTGAGTTCTTGGAATCTCACATTCCTTGGATTCTTGAGTGACAGCTCTCGAGGCATGCCCCTTGGGTTGTTTGTCAGTCAACCTTTCGTTTCTCACTCAAACTCAAACCAATTCAAACCCTCTCTTTTCGTGGTCATCTCCATGAACTACGAACGCTCTGATTCTTCGTTCTCGTCTGAATGTAAGATACGTAGGCACAAGATTGCGATGATCTTGGCGAGCTAAATTCTATCCATCTTTCGTTTCCCCTCTAACCTTTCCCGTAGTCGAACTACAAGAGCTCTAATTTCTCATTCTCGTCCGAATGAGCATACGTAGGAACAAAGGCCCCAATCCTTGGTGTTTCGGTGAGAATAGGATATCAAATTATAAATTAATTTGAATCACATATTTAGTTCACAACCGGTCTTTAATTTATCCGAAGAAAAGGTCAAAGAAAGGAAAAACCTAATTTGCATCGTAAACACAATACAGGGAAAAATCTAGGGTTCGGGGGTTGGTTAAGCTTAGGGAAGGTATTAGCACCCTAAACTTTTGTAGTACTCTACAGGAACCTCTTGTTTTAATGTTGCTATTTTTCTATAATTATCTGCTTAAGGGTATATGCTAAGGTTAGAAGATTAAAGAGAGACCTAAGGGTTAGTCCTAAGTTTACTCGCCAAGACTCGCATCTTGTGCCTACGTATCTGAGGTAGGGGATGGAATCAGAGTAATCGTAGTTCCCCTCGAAAGGAAGGTAAGGAACTTCTTGACTATGTTCAAGGTTCCATGGGGGAAGTAAAAGTTCATAGGGAAGAGCTTACGTGGAGTGCGGCGACTCCTATTTCTACGTTGAAAATAGTTAAATTGAAAAGGGTGTAGCACCTAAAAATTTGTCTTTCGTTTTAACCGTAACTGGCTTTTGTTTCTTTGCATTTTGCATTTTTTTTGCATATCATAGCATTTGCTCTCGAGGCATGGGGTCAAGGTATTCCTATGACTCAAGTTCATTTCGGCGCAAAGATTGAACAAGGAACAACGAGCATCAGGGGCTCGAACATTTATTTTGTCCAGCGGTCAGGCAGCCGATTTTATTTTATTTTGCAGGAGAGCAACAGTTCAGAAAGCAACACTCAGGCTCATGTCAAGCATTTTCACAGTGATAACGTCCAAAAATGAGGTTCAGAAGCTAAATAGAGCTTCAAACGACAAGAAACAGGCAAACGAGCAGTTTTCCCTCCAAAAGGCGCCAAATTCAGAATTCAAAGGTGTTAATCGGTTAACGCATATGGTTAACCGGTTAACCAATGCAAAACTAGCCTAGATTCAAAGTTTCAGAGGTGTTAACCGATTAACCTATATGGTTAATCGGTTAACCAAAGCAGATTTTTTCGTGCATGTGAGATTTCAAGCAATTCTCATTTGGGGTTCATTTTTGGCCTTTGGAAATTCAAATTTTGCATGTGGGAAGGATCTAGAACCTCTTTAAAATTCAAATTTCCCTCCAAATTCCCACTCCTCATTCCAAACCTTGATTTCCAACCTAAATTCCCAAACCTAACTTTGGATCCAAACCAAGAGAGTACTTAAGTGATTTACTCCAAACCAAACCATCTAATCTTTATAGTTCAATTCATTTTTCAGAATTCACTCTTGAGCTCTCAATTTTCTCTCAAGATTCTCCATTTTCAAAACCTTCACCCAAAGCTCTTTTTCATTGAATTCATTGATTCTTCATTGGAATCAATGAATTCTTGAGGTAAAACCTCTTTCCATCATCATCATTGAATTAATTTCCTTCTTCAATTTTCGTGCAGGTTTGGATCTAAATCTGGAGCTGGATCTAGAAGTGATTATTTGAAGCATTTTGACTCAAATTTGGTGGATCTTCATTCATACAACAACAATTGGCTTGGATCTTGAAGTTTTCCGGATTTCTAGCATTTGATCTACTCAATTACAGCAAGATCAACACTAACCGAATCAAATCTCTGCTTCGAAGGTTGGAAATTCTAGATCCATAGAATTTTTGAGCTTATTTTCATTTTCATGATGATTTTAATATTCAATTGAACATTGGTGGATTTGAATTGTGATTGTGCTGTGTAGACATGTTTGCATGTCTATTGGTTTTCTGTTTGCAGGTGTAATTTCGTGCTTATTTGATAAGCTGATCTTTTGGATCATTTGATTAATTGATTTTGTGCTGAAAGTGCTTTTCTGCTGCTGTTTTTGGCCTCTGTTACAGTGTTAATCGGTTAACGCATATGGTTAACCGATTAACCACTTCAAACTTTCAAAATTTTCAAACGTTAACAGTGTTAATCGGTTAACGCATATGGTTAACCGATTAACCTGTTCAAAATTCTAGATTTCCCAAACTTTTTAAGGTGTTAACCGATTAACCCCAGGGGTTAACCGATTAACACTGTAACATTGGGCCTGTTTTGCTGTTTTTCAAGGTGTTTTCGCATACCTTTCCACTTCGAATCATCATAGGTCAGTGTGATGCATTAGGAGTGTGATGTTTGGTGTATATGTCGTTGTTCATGATCGTTTGATCATGTTTTTTTGTCGAATCGTTTTGTTTGATTTCCACTTGAATGCATATTTGTATATGTTGTTCAATGTGATGTTCATCCTTGTTTGCTTGAGCGAAGAGCTATGGTCGAGATGCGCTTGTGGCGGCGGCTGCCCCACACTTCTTTTCCTCCCATTTTCTTCGATGATTGATGGTCGACGGTTGTAGAGGATTGTCTTCTCCCGTTACGTCTCATCCGCTCATTTCTTTTTGCATTTGTATTTGCATGTTCATGTTTACTTGCATCTTTGCATGTGCATTTCATCTTGTATTTTGCATTTTTGTTTGCTCCAAAGGGATTGAGATGTGCTTGTGGCGGCTGCTGCCCCGCACTTTGTTCCTCCCTCTTTGCATGTTTTCTTCGTGTATGCATTTTCTACTTGTGATTGATCCTTCCTTTGTTCTTCTTGTGCTTTTTGCCATGATCCCCATAGGATTACTACTCCCTCCGTTTAGGATGGGAGTAGGAGAGACATTAGGTGTTCAATCCAAGCATGCTAACATTACAGTAGATGTTCCCCTTTTTAATCTCAACTTTAGGTCCACTTTGCATGATAACATTAGGACCAAGTTTTCCCTTTAGACTTCACGTCTTCTTCTTCTCCTCTCAAAACCATGCTAACTCATCTAATAAATACGATGAACATTGTGCGCTACGAGCCTTAAGCTACATGGGGAATGATGAGTGAGGGGTCTCCTCTCGCTTATCTAGAGTGTTTAGTATACGTCCCGTTTGGGGGCGATATACGACGCATTCGCCTCCATGTCATAGTCTTTAGTGCAACGTGAATCACAAACAGAATTAATTCACTTTACTAAAAAACACAAACAAATTTCAAACCTTTTTCCTTCAGGATTAATCGGAAACCTTTTTCAGAAAAGAGTGTTGTTAAGCTTCGGTTCTACCGCAAACAGATTTTGTCCCTAACTGCTGAAACAAAGGTTTATCCCTACTCGGTTAAAACACTTAATCATCCTGTGGTTTCGTGTCAGCCCGAACTACATTTGCTCTGATCTCTCATACCTATTGAGAGTACATAGGCACAAGACGCGATGACTTGACGAGCAAGCTTCCCCCCTTTTTCCGTAGTTAGTCGAACTACGTTGACTCTGACTTTCCCATTGCACGAGGGAATACGTAGGCACAGAGCGGCGATGCTCTGCCGAGTCTATTTTCTTTTCTTTTTGTCATGTGAGCCTGTAGCATAGATAGTTTAAACACACCCTTAGATAGACAACAAGCGTGGATCCCGTCGAGTACGACGGATGTGAGGGGTGCTAATACCTTCCCCTTACGTAACCGACTCCCGAATCCAGGACTTGGTTGCGATGACCTTGTCTTTCCCTTTTTCCGTCAGGTTTTTTCCGATCGTTTCCTTTCCCTCTTTTTGGGATAAATAACGAAAGGTGGCGACTCTTCTGTTTTCCGCCGGGTGTTTTTCGCAGTTGTGACAAAGGATAAGATAGGTATTCCACGGCGGGAAACCTAATATGGAGTGTGGCGACTCCTTATCCTAATGCTAGGGTAAAAGGTAAAGTTGTCCACGGTGAGACTCCTAAAAATATGAGTACAACGACTCGGAGTTTCTAGGTTTGAAAGGTGAAAGACGCAAGGGTTAAGAACTATTGACACGGCGGTCAAACGGCTAGACCTTTCCTTCAGAGTGGATTATGCGGTAAGTAATGCAATGAACAAATTAATTAAGCGACAATATTGAAGTATGGAAAAGTGCGAGAATTGAAAAGCGACGATGTCCTCGCATAAATTACAAGCCAAAAAATGAAATGCGAAAAGTACGAGGGGTTAATAACTATACAACTGAGAAAGCAATGCTAGGAACGTCATATACTTTAATAAAAAATTAAACGAGGTAATGTTAGGGATCAAATCCGCCCTTATGTGACAGTTCAATTTGAAACCGCAAGTGAAATGCTTGAAACTTTGGTTAAACATGTTTTTAAATGTCTTTAGAAAAATGTTTATTATTAAAAAAATTTAATACTAATTTATCTAAAATAAATTTTAATTTTAAAAAGAAAGTTAGCAATTAATATTTACAAAATAAGCTAATAACTAAACTAAAATATTAATTTTTAACTTATAAAATTAAATCCCTTAATTCAGAAATTAAATTTCAAAATAAGTTTTAAATTAAGTTTAATTCAGTTTTAACTTTAAGTTTTTGTTAAAAAAAAATTTAATTAAGTTTTAATAAAAAAGAAGGATTTTAATAATGGTTTTAAGTTAGGTTTTAGAAGATGGTGTTAAATTAAGTCTTTTTTTTTTAAATGGTTTCAATTCTAAATTTTAAAGTTTTACAGTTAAGTTTTGGAAATAGTTTTACTTATGTTTTAAAAATAAGTTTTTTAAAAAATGGTTTTAATTATTAAGTTTAAGAAATGATTTTCAGTATAAGTTTTAAAAGCAAGTTTTAATTAAATTTTTAAAAATGATTTTCATTATAAGTTTTAAAAGCAATTTTTAATTAAATTTTTAAAAATGATTTTCATTATAAGTTTTAAAAGCAAGTTTTAATTATAAAACTAAATATAATTTACAGAATTTAATAAGTAGATTAAACTAAAAAAATAAAAATAAAAAAATAAATAAAAGGAGAGAAAATAAAAGGGGGAAAGGGATGTGTTGCTGAAACATTAGGGTTTGTTGACCCTCTTCATCCTCTTCATGCGGCGCGGCACCATTGAAGCTTCTTGGAGCTTTTTTTCACTTTTCTTTCTTCTCTCCTTCGTTCTTGCTCTTTCTGCTTCTGAATTCCTGCGAAAAAATGAAACTTTTGTTAGAAATAAGTTGCTCATCCTTTTTCTTTGGGGTTTGAAGCGGCTAAGCTCGCGGTAGGTAGCTGGTGATGAAGCTGAGCTTCTGAGGCGTTTTTGATGATGCTCTTGCTTGTGGATGAACGTTGATGATGAATGGTCTCTCCTCTCTCTGAACTTGTGGGTTCCTTTGGACTTGATGTTCTTCGCCCTTTTTCCTTCTGATCGTGATTGCGAAGTGTTCTTGTCGTCTTCTTTTTTTCCTCCCCTCCTGATGAATTTGCCTTATGTTCTTATATTATTCTTATTTCTGAGATTTGGGTATGGATTCGTTATTATATTATTATGATTTTTCTGTTTTGATATGGTTTTGGAAGAGAAGAAATTGCGGAGAAATTGTTGCGTTTCTCCTACTTCTGCTGGAGATTGGTTGCTGCATTTTTCATGGAGATTTTGTTTGACTCTGTTTTTGGATGTGTTTTAGAACCACTGGGTTTTCGGAACTGTTGGATTTTGCAATTGTTTTTCGGATCTGGATATGGATTTGGTGGTTGTGGATATTTTTGGATATCCAGATTTCTTTATGATTTAGTTCCTGATATCCTTAAGGATCTGTTTGGCAAAACATTTTTCTAAAACTCTTTTATTTCTCTCTCTCTCTCTCTCTCTCTCTCTCTCTCTCTCAAAGAACAGAAGCTACCGGATTTACCGGAGGTCGGAAACGGAAAACAGAAGCTGACGGCGACCTTGTCGTTGTTGCCCTCCCGACATGTCCAATGATGAGAATTTTCTGAGGGCATCGAAACAATTAAAAAACCATTCGATCCGAAAAATTAATTTAACCTCCACTGAATATTTTTCTGACATTGTTTGATTTTTCGCAGGTTCGAAGATCGAAGATTGAAGATTCATACGCGAAGAGCTCTTAGAAAAATAATTAGGAATTTTTAGGACACTTTAGGATCTCAGGGATTGATTTGTAAATTTGCATTTCTGGGCATATTGTAATACCAATTGTATAGAACTTGAATAAATAAATCCACTTTTTTAATAAAATGAATTTCTATTCTCCGACTAAATTCATCCGATTAAGTTCATCCAAATAAATTCATCAGATTAAATTCATCCGACCAAATCCATCTGATTAAGTTCGTCTAAATAAATTCAATCTGATTAAATTCATTCAACTAAATTCATCTAACTAAGTTCATTCAAATAAATTCATCTGATTAACCTTAGACATTCCCAACTCCGAATTCGACAATTAGAATCACATCCAACGTAAAACTAACCCCTGATGATTAATCCGTATTCGATGACGAAGATAGGTGAATATTGTCTTTGACCAGACAAACAGAAAAGTCCAATTTTTAATAACATGAATTTTCCTCTGACCAAATTCCTCTGAAAATTTAGCGTTTCAACGTACGACTTCGACAGCTAAACATTTTGCACAACGTAGAATTAAATTTCATCCAACGTAATTCCTGAGTTCAAACAAATCCCTTTGAAAATTAATTCGTACCCGACAATAAAATCGGTGAATATGGTCCTGAAAAGGTAACTAGAGAAATCATCCATTTAACGGCGAAACGAACTGTCCTCCACATCGAAAATTCAAATTGTATATCGAATAATCTAGCCCCGTGACTTGAATCCGCTCGAATGATAATCATGAACAAACCCACAGATATTCATTATAGGTTCAAAGCGAATTGAAATTTCACTATTCCTTTAAAATCGACTGGTAACTAGCAGAAAGCAGAAAAACGAGTGTCTGTTAGAATAAATTCCTCAGAGCAAATTCTCACACTGATTTAACCCGAATTCACTTGTATTTCAATGCACTCAGATCCATATGGTTTAGGACGCAAACATCCCTTTACAACCCAACTGATGATTACTTTTGGTTCCTGAACAAAATGCACTGTGTCACGAGAAACCAGACGTCAGAACCATCGCAAAATTCCAACCATTCTTAGATAAACGTCGCATGATTCGAAGATAGAAACCCTAATCGTTTAAGGCACTCTTGATGAAGATTTCACTTCATAAATTGTCAGCAAGCTGCAAATCAATGACCCTTGTTCCCTTCATAAATTAAATCGCACACAGTGTGATTTTCCTGCAAAAACCAACAGACTGGGCAAACCGGTTAGTGGTTAGCTGCAATGCAATGCAAAATGAGATGAGATGCGAAATGAACCTAATAATCTAAGGGTAAAATTTAGGGTATGACACTTGGAGAGCACCCTTTTTCCTAAACCATTCATTTCCCCTAACACCGTTATCCTTTTATCGTACCATTTAGCATTTATCATTGAGAAGAAAACAAGCAAGCTTAGACAACGCCCATTGTAAATCATACTAAGAGGTTCTCGTTGAGTACAACGGATGTGAGGGATGCTAAAACCTTCCCCTTACATAATTGAATCCCGAACCCGGAACATTGGTTGCAACGATCGTGTTCCTGTCCTTTCGTTTTAAAAGGTTTTCTCAATATTTTCCTTTCCCTTTTAGGAAAAATAAAGTTCGGTGGCGACTCTGTCGAACTGCATTCTACGCCTTTAGCGCGAGCGTTGTGTTTCTGAATTATCTACGTGATTTTTCGAGGTGCGACAGGTATATGAGCTTTCCCAGGTACTCGGTCATTAGTTATTAGGATTTAACTAAAAAGCTGATACAACATTTTTCAGATAGCTTGCAAAAAAAGGTGTCAACTACCAATTTGTTTAGTGTCTAACAAGGATACTCAGAATCTCTTCAAGAATGTTTAGCAGGATTCAAGGAGGAAACCATCAAGGTTTCCCACACAAACCAGGAGATGTTCGACGGAGAATTTCAGCACGATCTCAGGGTCGGACAATTTAATGAATCCTTAACACAAAAGCCGATGTACGACATGGATGAAATCATTACCCGGGAAAAATTATACATCAAAGGAGATGATAGTAACATGGAAAAAAGATCTAGGGATGTTAAATAAAAGGAGCAAACGAGAGAGGAAAGATTGTGGCACAAGAAGGAATACCCTAAAAATGGAGCCAGGGATCGGTCGACGAGGCCATCTCGGCGCCCATTCAAAAGAGAGCCAGAGTATACGCCATTAAATGCATGTTGATTAGATATATTAAAGGAAGAATGTTGCCTCAATCTACTGCCCATACCAAGGTGCCCAAAAGGAGGGTACATGTAATAATGGGAAAAAATGAGAATTCATGGCGTGCATACCATAGAATTTGCAGACATCATACCAATAGCTGTCACCAGTTAAAAAAGAAAATCAAAATTTTAATCCAAAGGGGCATGCTATTCTCATATGTCAAGGATATATGAGGATAACTAAGGAAGAGGAGTCCTCCTCGAGAAGACGACACGAAAAATTCGGTACATAAAAAAGGAAAGAGTATATAAGAAGTCTGTGAAGTCTGGGTAGCTCTCCATATGGTTAACAACATCGCATGAGGGTTTGCTGGAGGAGGAGAGACCAATTCATCTATAATAAGATATGCCTAGTCAGTTATGCACATCGAACAGAGGCTGCCTTTTGGGGAAATAGAAATCTCGGTCGTAGTCAGTTTCTCCAAAAAAGGATTCAGAGGAAATATTAGCTCATGAAAATGATCCAATGGTGATCAAGGTTTAGATCTGGGATTGGAGTGTGAGACGAGTCTCGATTGATCCCAGAAGCTCGACAGATGTCTTATACTGGGATGCATTTAAGGGAATGAATTTTTATACCTTGAAATTGCTGTCGTTTATAGGCACCATGGTTGGGTTCTCCAGAGAACACATGTAAGTGCTTGGATATATGTTTATAATGACAACTTTTGGCATCAAAGATAATGCGAAAAGTATCAAAGTAAGGCATTTAATTATTAATGCTACATCCCTTATAACATTACTATTGTCAGGCCATCATTTAATGCTTTAGAAGCGGTGTTGTCCATGTTGTATCTCAAGCTGAAATACCCTCTCGAAGACGGTCGAGTAGGAATAACAAAGGGTGACCGAGGGATATCTAGGAAGTGTTACAAACATAGTCTGAGACTCAAAAGGAAAGATCAATCCAAAGATCCCATCAAAGATGAGCATTTAAAAGTTAATTCAATAGATGTTAACTTGAAAGGAGAAATTCCAGAAGGTCGTATGACAATCAAAGGAGTTACGATGCTAAGCGACATTCCGTCGCTACAGATGCATCGAACGAACATTTGTCTGTCCTCAAAATATGAAGACGAAAGAGTGTTTGATATCTCAGATGTGTTGCTCGTAGTGATCAGATGGAAAAAATGCTTAATAGGAATAAGAATAACAAACGAAGTCGTTGTGTTGAGAACAAGTGGAAAGACGATTGAAGCCAAGCAAGCCCATGATTTGTTAAGGTTCTATTATGTTGTACCTGAGTCGTTAGACAATTTCAAAAAAGTACCATACGATAGAAAGTTTGCAATAGGACAGAGAATTACTAGGGGGCTTGACGCCTGAGTTGTGAAGAGATATTTTACAAAGGATATCTGATGGCAAAAGATATATAAGACATTAAGAAGAAAAGCCGAGTAGCTATGAAGAAGTAATGAACAAGAAATGAGGCTCGTAAGTTAGAAGGATTGAGGGAAAGTAGGATACCTCAAAGTTGGAATGTAATGAATCTTTAATTTTATCTTGACTAGGTCTTGTAATAAATATCATAATTAAAGTTATGAGGACACACTCTTTTCCATCTGAGAGGGTTTTTAACGACACGACCATAATTTAAACAATTGTATCATAAAAAAGAAAACAAGCCAGTCCTAGGACGTGAATTGGAAAAATCGGCTTTGGTCGGGATACATAAATATACCTCTAGCCGAATTTCAAGTGCACCTGATGCCTCTGGCGAAATCAACTTTGGTCGGGCTACGATAATATATCTCTAGAAATGATGTCGTCTATGCCACATGTTATACTGTTGTTGTAAGCTCTTCGTCTACTCCTAGAATGATTAATTCTCTAGATGAAAGGGGCGTACGTACAAAAGATACTATGATATCAAAGTAAGACAATATGCTATCATGTACTACCTCCGCCCCTAATTATAAGACTCTGTTGAATTTTTTTCTTATCCCTTTTTATAAGACCCTCTTCAACTTTCAAAGTGCATTAATTATTTTTTTCCACACATACCCCTAATAATATTACATATTTTTTTCACTATGTAATAAATACAATTGCATACAGATTAACTATTTCTCTCTCCTAAGGATAAACTTGTAAAATTATACAAAATAATCAATAAATTTAATACTCTAACCAACTTTCTTAATTCCCGTGATTTTCTCAACGAGGTCTTATATTTAGGGACGGAGGTAGTATCAAGTAAATTTATTGTGTGATCATACCTAGAGAATGAGTCTCCTATTTATAAAATGAGTGGACTATAATATGCTCAATGCAATATCTATTTCTAATGAGGTGGTATGACCTATCTAATTTGAATATACACTCTGTATAATTTGAAGTTGTGTAAACACATTAATACTTTTATATGCTACTAATATGCATCTTAATTTGCCGAGATGACACTGTGAGTGAATTAATGCGGCGTGTCATCTTTTTATGGTGAGGTGAATATCTCATAGGTAATTTCTTATTGCACCCTATATGTTTCTACCTCACCGTGAGAAATTCCACAAATGCCCCTATTTCTGGAGATATATCTCCGGACGCACCCCATTTCTAAGTAAACATTAACATATTCCATAGATATATCTCCGGAACAATTTTAAACTTTAAACATACAAAGCATGTCCCCCATAACCCATTTGCATTTGAATTGTTCCGAAGATGCATCTAGAAGAATATACTGAAAATACATCTCCGAAGTGTATTAGAACAAGTTTTTTTATAATGAGAAGTGTATTTTTTCAGATGAAAAAACAGACGTGCAAATTAATAAAAGAATAATATTGTGTGTGTCGAAAATTAAATAGCAATATAATAGTAAAATTTCGTACAACATGAGATCCAAAATATAGTAACAATATCAGAAATAAAGTACAAACTATAATACAACATCAAAATAACAACAGGCTACTACTAGGTGTTCTTGACAACCTATTCTATACCTCCTCTTCCTACTCTTCCCCCTCGCCCATCGATCCCCCCGTCCTCCAGCGATGTCTCTGGTACAACAATGCCTCCACCACCATGGCATTCATGACTCGCTTGACAATAACTCCCTCAGGGAAGATACCATCGTCAACGGCTTCCCACACAATCTAAACTATGCGATGACACTGAGGCAAGACATCCTTAATATGATCTAGCTGAGCCTTCTCCTTCTCTAGAATCTCCAGATGAGTTGGTCACGTGGGGTCTCTTGGAGAAGTCTGCACCATGTACGAATGTGATACCCTGGAGAACCACCTGATATATGCGTCGACGTAGCTCTAGTCGTTTGACGCTATGGTAGCCCGAGTCTCATTTGGTACCAGGTGACTCTAAAAATTAGCAAGCATCTCTCCTATCTGTCTACGAGATAAGGCAGGAGTAACAGAGACAACAGGGTGTTTGAGGATGGTCTAGGTGTACACGAACTGCCGCATGACGCACTCGGGTAGACGAGGAGTAATGGTACGCGATCCGCAGGCCAACAATCCGGAGTATAAAGCTATGTCGTTAAATGGTCGCGTCTGACGATGATCCATGTAGCTTTTGAAGTGCATGTCCTCAACGACCAAATGGTCAAGGTAGACTCTAAAAATCTCGATCGCCTAGTTCCCTCTCAGCAGGAAAAAAAACACAGACGTGAGGTATGTCCTCAGTGTACTCATCCATACTCGCCCAGCCAGCGATGCGCAGGAAGTGTTGTAGAATCTAAGCCTGAAATGAAAATAAAAAATAAACATTCAAGGGTAAAAAATTATCAGAAATATGAACTGTAAATGATAAAAAAACATTCAAAGATTAAGAATTATTACCACCAGTAGTGTCACACTGCTTGTGACCTACTTCGTCTTCCATCGACATTCATCTATCAACTTTGAATATAAATAGGTCAAACAAGCCACCCCCAGTTGTACTCATGGATCCGAGGGAGATCCAAAAAGTACTTGAGGTATGCAACATCAGTATAAGTGGCACTCACGTCCACAAAAATGCAAGTGGCAACCAAATAAAGAAAATATACACTCAAAGCACTAGCCCTGTGTACTGTCACCTGTTCAAAATCACCACCAGCCTGCTACGCAGCAACGATCTCGTCATCATATATCTCGTTCACAAAATCAAACCTAGCATGAGCACCCATGGTCCTATCCATCTCCTCAATTTCCTTCCCTGGATCAACCCATAAATGCTCAACCATCATCTCGACTGCCTCGTCTTTGGTCATCCAACCATAATCAAGGAATGTCCCCCTGATCGGAAGATGTAACAAGCATGAGACATCGTTCAGTGTGATCGATATCTCACCATCTTGAAGATGAAAAAAAGACATCTCAGAGTGCCATCTCTCCATAAATGCATTAAGAATCTCGCAGTTGAACAAAGTGTAACTGGTCATGCATATTTCCTTCAACCCAGAGAAGGTCGAAACCGACTTAAACAACTCCTCATCAAGCTGAGTTAAGCCAATAATCTTCCTCCCATGGTTAATAAACTTTTGGGGATCATGCCCCTGAAATTATCCCGAAATAATCAATTTGAGTAGGAATCAATGTTAGAAATAACTAATGTTAGCAATTTAAATGAACATAAAAAATAAATAAAAAATCTAACTAATGTTACCTCTCCGTCCCATATATGTCTGGTAGTGTGGTCTGGATACAGAAGAAGTAAACACATATCAGATGGACCTTTGCCAAATCCCCTTGGCTCGGCATTTTCAGTAACCTCGCCCTCTGGAGGTGGCACTAGATAAGCAGGATCATCAACAGGAAGTGGCACTAGATCAACCAAAGGTGAAATTGGTGAATCTCGACGCCTGCTGGAGGATGTGAGAAGTGACGCGTCAGTTGGTGAATCTCGTCTCCTACGGGAAGAAGAAGAAGGTGGAGTGGCCTGAGGTGAAGTACGATCCCTAGGAGTAGTTGTGCCCCATAAGTTGACGCTCTGCCTGACCAGAAGTACTTGTTTGCTCTGCTCCTCGGACGGATGCGTGCTGGGCAACCCGACCATGTCTTAGTCTGTCGACTATGTCAGCCATAATACATGTAAGGTAAATTACAATGTATCATTAGTGCAGGCAGAGAACCCAAACAAATAAGAAAATTTAGAAAAAAAAATAGACTGCAGAATATTTCGGAGATACATCTTCGAAAACACCATATACCAATTACGTTGAAACATTCAGAGATGTATCTCCGAAAATTCACAAAGTATATGAAACGTTGAATTATTCCGAAGACGTTTTTTTTTAAAAGTTCTCCAACTCTAAGGTCATAGCAATGACATAATGTGGCTTATGCATATTGAAAAAACATGGTCTGATCGTTATTTTGAGACAACAAACAAGTCATATATTAAGTCTAAACTATGTTACATGCGATTTTACACATTTTTATCCCTAATCATTGATTTCTACACATTTACACAAAAACTCAAAAGAAAACTCGAAAAGTTTACCTGAAATTTATGATTTTGATGATGTTGAATGCTGTTATTGATGATGTTTGATATTTCTCTAAGCCTTGTTTGATTAAATTTGATGTTGTGAAAAAGTTTGAATTTTTATATTGAGAGAAAAGTTTGAGATGTGTGAGAGAGGAGAAGAGTCTGACGCGTTTTAAGTTTTAAAACATTTTGAAGATTATATTTGTAGAATATTCCAACGTTTATTAAATTTTGGGTGCGTCCGAAGTTATATCTTCGGAACATTCCAACATTTAATGAACTTTGAATACGTTCGAAAATATATCTCCAAAATAAAAGAATATATATAAAAATTCACATGATGCATTACAAATATATAAAATATAATAAAAAATCTACTGTTACATACTACGACTAAGAGCCTGTTCTACACTTTAAGTTGTGATCATGACATGAATCACAGGCTTAAGCCCATACAATTACAAACAAGATGCCTTGAAAAAAAATCAATTCTTTCTTTAACTTTTCGCAATGCAATCTATAATATTTCCAAACAAGTCCTTATGTTTAGAATTTTCATGAAAAATAATATAATTTTATGAATAGCACAAAACAAAATAAACACATGAAAATGTATGATGTTTCTACAATAGCTAGTTGCATGTGGAGGAAAATCATCCCAATGTTGGACATGTGGATTAGGCTTGTGATGAGGAATGCACATGTAAAATTAGTGTTAAGAATAGTGTGTCACTACTCATTTCTTAGTTGGTGTTTCGACATGTTTGTTCCTCCTTTGTCCTAAACAACCACCAACTGACCAATACCAATAAAAGAGGATTATCAAATCTGAGGACCAAAACTCTTCAACATAGAGGATAGATGCACACCGCACGAAACCCACATGATCATGTTAGAACCTCAATTAGGTCAAAGTCAATATGAGGTTGTAAATTGTAACGACACCTTTCCATTCAAATAATTATTATTACATTAACTTATTGAATCAAATAATACATTTGATTTGGAAAATAGTTGAAGAATAAAGTATATCATATGAGGCTTTGATTATATTATCATTATTAGTATATCATTGGTGAAGGAAATAGTTTTATGTATAGGTCACATATCACATGATTCAATAGGCCGATTTATCTTTATCAATGAACAAAGAACATGCTTATATAAAAAATATGAACAATGAATATGAACATGGTACACAAATTTCTTGAGTCAACTATAACACCTTTGACTTTGAGGGGAATAATACAATTACAAGACCTATTATATAAAGTCTGATTAGAATTACAGCTTAACTTTTGTTATTACTTATTTGCATTATTGACAAAATAAATTTTGCCCAAAAAACTATTTTTTGGGACAGTTAATACAAAATAAAACTATAAAAATAGGAGCTATATATTCCCACAATTGAAGTTGTAACAACGTAATCCTTTCTATAGATATATATCTGTGGTGGTAGAGATCAAGTGGATAACCCGGCCAAAAATGCCACGCCAGTGGATGGCAACCACGACGAACCGGAGATGAATTGGGCCACGGTGTATCTATTGGCCTCCACCGTTGAAGTAATGACCCGATACCCGGGCCATTTGACCCGTTGCCCAATGGCTGCACCCGGCCCATAGTTCATGTACTCGCCATAATACAAAGTTTTTAAAGCAAATTCTCCATTCCATTCTAACCATCCATTTGGATGCACATGATCACTCATGTAGGACAACAGATAAATGGTCCTAGCATACATTTTCCACGGACGGCCCAAATACGTTTCAATGCTGCCCTTTGACGCCGCGAGCTCCGGGGCAGGCAGGATCCGACAGTCATGAATGGATATGCCCGTATTTTGGTTCGGGTCTTTTCTATTTTGGGCTGTGATTGTGTTCTTTTGTTGGGCCATGGGCTTGCGTGCATAAATGTTGCATTTTTGAAAAACTACCGCAGCATTTCCAAATATAAAATCCACCGTGCCATAGATACTACATTCGCGGTAGAATTGACGGTTGGAGTGTACATAGCACGAGTCTTGGTACCCTACAATGTTGCAGCGGTACACCACCGCGTGATCGGCTCCGACACGGAGCGCCACCGCTTGATGTTTTTCCGGTCCAGCATAATTCTCAAATGTAATATCACGTGCCATGAATCCAGCACCACTAGCAGCTGCGTTAAGTCACAAATGTGAACTAATTAAATTGAATAAATTAATTAAGTTACAAAAAAGAATTTATTAATTTTTGACTAAAAAATCTAGAATATGATATTGTCGACAAATTTGTCTTTTAATGCATGATTGACCCGTAACGAATAATTTAATTTGGAGTCATTGATGTTTGGTGTGTTAAGAGAAACAATTGATTAAAAGAAACAATTGATTGATTAATGTTAAGATAGTACTACTAAGTAATATGGTATGATGATGATAAAAGTCAAGAAGTAAATGATTATTTAAGGAATGCGTAAGATTTATGCAATGTTACTCTAATTAATTAATTAAATTTTAACCTTAAAAACACTGTTTAGAACTATATGGCTTGAACCTTAATTAACTAATCAAGTAGTTTTTCTTTAATTTTTTTTAATCTTTTGTGGTAAAATTAATCAAGTGGGTAGTTAGTGTATTTTATCTTTTTGTTTGTGAAAGTGGAATTTACAATATGCATTATGTGAGAACAACAATAATACATGCATTGATGACATGCACATCACGATCAAACATGCTGTTTTTGTTTCGTAAATACTAATATAACAGGCTGTCTGTCATGTCATATGTATGGTTCCATCATTTTAAATACATAATCGGTGGGGGTATTATTGTCCAAACGTATACACTTTCACTTCCAGGTGCATGCCTTGTGTATTATTACATCGTGCATGGACATGGTATTTGTATATTACTAGTACTATTTAATTGTTTATTTACAGTATTAGATCATTTAAAATTTAATGTTATTATTTTATATATATATATATATATATATATATAAATCAAATTATAAAAGTGCATAAAACCTTACCAAAGGAAGCGGTGTGGAAAGTTGTCATGCCATCTGCTACACTTTTTCTCCCTGTAATGACAGTTTTGCCCTTCCCATCTCCTATAAACATGATATTGGTCTTCTTTTTTCCTATCTTTAAATTATTCTCTTCATACCTGAAATTTCCATTATAACAAAAAGTCAGATCATACGTCACATTTTCATCTACTCCAAATATATGACAATAGCAAAACAAAAATACACATAACTTACAATATTTAGCAAAAAATTTACTAACATTAATTGAATATATACAATTACCAAAAACAGATGCATAATCAAACATAATTAGAAACTATTGATTATGCTTATAAAAGAAAAACTATGAATTATTAGCATAATTTTGTTTAGACAAACAATAGCAAGAAAATCTCACTATCAATCACTAGTATTAATTAATACGGTGTACATGTTTCAACTACATGCAAATAAATATACTTTTTTCAACAATAACTTAATTTATGTAGTTGGTTAAATAAATAAAAAATACAAATGAAAAAAATATTAAAAAGTACGTCAGTTATCTCGGAAATTGAAACCTTTTCAGAAAAGTTTTTATTTTACTTTTTAAACTGTAAAAAACAAAAGAGAGATATATATATATATAATTACCTTCCTGCCCTCACGTAGATTATGAATCGACGGCTACTATGTTCCGGCGCATTCTTAATAGCTTCGGTAATTGTCTTCACCGTGCCATCGCCGCCACTCTTTGAAACGACGATATCAGCTTGTATCTCCGATACCGGTAAACTCAACAATCTCCTATCTCGTTTGTGAAGCCATTCCGGAAATTCTCGCGAGATATCACCGACAACAGCGTCACTATCACGCTTTTTATCATCAATTCCCATTAATCTTCTTTTGTTCTGTATCGGCACTCCCGTGAAATCACCGTCACTACTCGCCGAAAATATCGCTAGAGAATTACTCACGAGTTCCGATAGGTCCTTCAAGTTACCAACCATCTGATCCTTAATGGTCCCGGTAGTGTCGTCAAATCCCTCCAAACACGTGTCTTGGTTTGTTAGCGCGGCGCTGAGCCACGTCATCACGTCCTCGTTTGATCCTGCGACTCCGGTTTGTTGATCGTCGCGGGATAAAGTCGAGGACATGGTAGTGAGCGAGTCCATTGAGAGCTTTATTGCGTCCATGGACTCGTCCATTAGTTCTAGGCAATCCTCGTATGCAGCAAGAACTTTAGTGTTTGCAACTGTATACGAGAGGCCTGAGGAGGCGAAGAGTGCCTTGCTGATGTGGCGGTGTGTCATGTTGAATGATATATGAACTAGTTCTTGCTCGGAAGCGGAGGTGGAGCCGGGGAAGTCGAGAAGTGAATTGATGCAAAGTGTGGGGAATCTCGTCTTGCTGCAGGTTCGAGAGATTGCTTGAGTTGGTTTAGCGCGGAGGTTTGAAGTGTTTTGACTATCCGTAGTGCGGGAACGGACGACGGTGATGAGCGCGGCGGAGATGGCGGAGGCGATGATTAAAACAGCGGCGACGATTGAAAGCACGATGAGCTTCTTTTTGTTTGTCCGGTTGGAATTGGATGCGGCTGAGTCTGTTAGAGGTGCGGTGGATCGACGTGATGAACCACCGGGATCGGACGGTCCAAGTCTATCAAAGTCCATTGTGAGAATTTTTTTGAGAGAGAGAGTAAGTTATGAAGAGAGGCTGTTAAGCTTCTTGTAGTGGTTTTTATAGCTATGTTGGTGGTTTGTTTGAAGATAGTGTGTGAGAGTGAGTGAGTTAAAGTGAATATTTGAAAGTGTAAAAATGAAAAATGCAAGTTATTAGGTTGGTGTGAAGTCTATGTCTAACGAATTAGCTAGCTGGATGCTACTAATTTTTCCAAGAATTGTCAATTAGATGGATCAATATATAGATGGAGTTTTCTTCTACTTTCTAAATTTTATTCCTTTTTTATATCACATCTCTTCCTCAATCTTTACTTTATAGTTATGTGCTATCTGATGTGTTTGTTTAATTTGATAAGACAAAATTAGGATTATAGTTTATCTAACTATAGGGATCATACTATCATCTATATGTAATTGATTATTATTATTTTTTTTAAACTAACCGTCTCAAATGAGATAACGTATAATTTAAATATAGATTTATAAATAAAATCATCTTTATCTTATAAATAAATTTGTGTAGGAATAAATTACGTCAAAACAACAATTTTTAATATGATATCAGAGTTTAGTTTAAGATTAAAATTTTATGGTTTGACTATCTATGAGACTAATATATATGATATATGAGGATAAACCTGATCTTAAGAATAAATTTTGTAAAAAATAGTAATATTTTAAGTTTGGAATAACCATAAATGGATGCAATTGCTCTTGCAAATCTAATATGTTTGTTTGGATGTTTTTTCTTAATAATAATGACATAAAGTGTAAGGAGATTGTGAAGTTTTTTGATTTAGATAATGAATGGTGACTATGTACCTAGTATAGAGCCAAGATGAATTCTTAAATTATTAGAATATTTGTGTTTGTTCGTTTAAAATAATGGATGGTTTAAGAATGAAGAAATATGAAATAGTTTGAAACTTTATGAATTGGGAAAAAAAAAAGGACTTTTATGCTGTGCCTTGAGTTTCTTAACTATTAAGCTAATGCTCCAATGACACATATCCTTGTCGTCCAACTCTAATGTGTTTTTTAATTGTTTTCTAACCTTTCTACTGTATAATCATGTCACAAAAAAGTTCCCACTTATTCTTCCTATATTCTATTGTTCATAATTTCTTCTTTTGTAAGTTAGAAATTGCTTTTTTTAATTAGAATAATTACTTTAATTGTGCGTAGAATTTATGCTACACTTTTCATCATTTAGAATAATTGTTGTGAAAAATTTGTATGCCAAAAAGAAAAAGTTTTTTTTAGGTAAAAAAGATTTTACTAAAAAGTATATTATTTTACTACTAATAAAGAGTGTAATGGAATTTTCATTATGAAATTCTCACATTTTATTTAACGTAAGAAACCAAAAGATGTGTTTGGTAATGAAACAGTTGACAAGACTAATGAAAGAGTCTGTTTGATAATTTTATTCATTAAAAAATGTAATTACAAAAAATATTATTCAATTAAAGTATATATTCTATTGAAAATTTGTTTTTATTTTAGTACATGTTATATTACTTTTAGCTTCTTTTTTTTCAATGCAAAAGTTATCTATACGTTTCTGTTATATCCATTGGATTATCTATTTGTGCATGATTAATCAGACTTAATTGAATGAAAACGATGGGTTATATATAATCTATCTAGAACTTCAATTCAATGAACAAAAATAGATAAAGATAAAAATGTATAGTAAAATAAAGGTACGTGGGCAATGAGGAATATAAAATAAAATAGAAAGAGGTAAAATAAAATGGAATAGATGCGTCGGGGCCAATTAAGATGCACATAGGTCACCCACTTTTATATATTCCATGTTAGTAAGAAGTGGCAATGTTTTATTACCCAATAAAAAAAATTAATGTTTTATGGAAACTAAGTTTGTTATTTCTAAGAGACACATCATACATCAAATGTAGTAATTAGTGTTAGAAAATGTATTTCAATTTTTGTCTTTGTTGTTAATAGTTATTACAAAATGTTACAAGGACGTACAACACATTCTATAGTTGTTTAATGCAAAATATAGAATTTATTAGGTGGTTTTTTAAAATTCAAAGAGATTTTCTATAGACATTTATAAATAAAAAGATTCACACTTGATTTTTTAATTTTATACTATTTGTCAGCTCATGAGGAGGAGTATTAACATTGAGTTAAGAGCAATACACAAGTGAAAGAGATATCATTCACCCAAAATCTTAAGGTAATAAGTGTGTGAATTCTTCCACTTATAAATGTTTAAGTCTCCATATTTATAACCAATGTGGGACTCCAACTCACATTTGACTTGTTATTCTCAACAATAGTATGAGTGAATTGGAAGAAAGTGTGTCTTGCTAAAGAGAATGGTGGTCATAGAATTAAAAATTCATAAGAGTTTAACAAATCATTATTATTGAAGTCGAAATGGAGAATTTTGCAAGAAAAGAAAGTTATTTAGGCAGGTCTCCTCAAGTATCGTTAAGGTAATCTCGGTCTCATTTTGATGAATAGTGAAGTTATAAGTGGGTGTAGTAGAGATTTCATTTGGTGGAGAAACCTGGTTAGTTTGGGTCGTATTTGTGGCCAAGATTTTGGTCCCTCTGCTAACAATGTCAAGTGTGAAATTGGAAGTGGATTGGAGATCTCTTTTTGGTATAACAAGTGGTTGGAAAATCAAAATTTAAGGGAAGCTTATCGTGATATGTTTGCAATCTAAAGGTTTCCGCATGGCAGTGTCGCGAATATGGGAGAGTGGTTCGGTTCGAATTGGTCCTAGAATTTGTTGTTGAATGTTGAGATTATGGATGGTTTTGTTTGGTTGTTTTAGGATATATTAACAAACTTGAAGAATGTGAAGCCCGAACTTTTTAGTACCGACAATTTTCGATGGATGCTTGATCATTCTGAAGTTTACTCAGTGAGTTCGTGTTATGAGGTTATTGTTAGCGTAATGACAACCATCACTGATGCTTCAGCACAGTGACGACGATCATCACTATGTGTCCAGTGACGGTATGATTTGTCACCAGAGTGACGACCATCACCTTGGTATGAACTGCCACAAACTTAAAAATGTTTTTAAAAAATTGTTTTTTAAATTTTTATTTCACCTTTTAACTCATTTTTTATCCTCTGATAATATATTTGAATTTTTAATAAATAAAAATGAATTAAAAAAGGATAATCGGGTGTATACGTTCTTTATCCTTGAATATTCCAACGTGAAATGCACATCTCGTTTTAGTTTGAGTATTCATCTTCCACATAAAAAATGACTTTTTAATTTTTGCAATTAGAATCGGATGAAAAAGGAATAACTGTTGCACACCTTTTTATTCCTCGAATAATCGGACGCGGGGTGCACTTCTTGTTTTAGGTCGAGCATTCATCTTTCACGGGCTAATAACGATCTTTAAATTATTTTCCATTAACAAAATTGAATTAAAAAGGGAATAATTGGGTGCACACTTCTTTATCATCAAGTAAGTGAGCGCAAGGCGCACACTTTTTTCTAGTTAAATTATTTGTCTTCTGTATAAAAACAACCACAACCGATCAACTTTATTTTACGTCCATGTGCGACCAAACAATTTCTTAAACAAACTTTACCGCCCAAGCACGAGTCCTTTTTTAATGAGTCTTTTCCGCCATAGCGTGATTAAACTCCTTTTCGCAATTAAAATCAACCAAACCACATTTTTGCGACAGGAACTACAAAGCTTTGAGTTTCCCACCGCATCTGGGGATACGTAGGAGAAGGATTCAACGTCTCGTCAAAATACCGAAATAAAAACCTTTTATTTAGTTCATTTTTTCATTTCCTGCAGATACTTTTAATAATTAGAAGAAACTTAACACTTTAAGCTAATGTTTTTTTTCAAAACTAACTAAGCGGTTACTGTTGTTTACAACAGATGTCACAGAGTGTTGACACCTTCCACGTGCATAATCAACCGTCGAATCTAAATTTGGTTACAGTGACCTTATTTTTTTTCCTCAAGGGTTTTATCGACGTTTCCCTTTAAAAAAATAAACATCGCTAGCGACTTCATTGTCATTCGAGCGTTTATGCGCTTGGGCATTTTTCGCACCGCGACATAACTAGAAGTGACGTCTTTGATGCTCACTGATCTGCTGTTGCACAAGGACTCTTGTATGATTATTAACCGGCTAATAGTGATTAGGGGTTGTTTAGGTTTCAGTTCAATTACTAAAGTAAGGAGAAAAAGAGATTAAAATAAGTGATTATAAAAATAAGTTAATTTGTTGTTTCAGTTCTTACCTATCATCGATTATTATAACTTCACTGCCCTAAGCGGATTCTATTCATATTCGATCACAATATCAATCAACAAGCGAGAATGACATTATAAGAGTTATGTTTCCTATTCGCTGAATTAAGCAAACGATTAAGAAATAAGCAAATTAACGAATTAAGCAAATGATAACATGCAATTAAATTTAGGAGACATAAATCAATCGAATAGAAAAAACTACTCTATGAAAATTCAGATTAAGAAAACGATAATCATAAAACAGGGTGGATATGAATAGTAATTGAATTGTAAAGTTATATAAATTTCAAGGTAATTGAACCTGGTTACAGCAGATCAACCTGAGAAGTTTAGTTCTCCATGAAATTCGTAAAAAAAACCAAAAGTAAAATTCGTGAATAATGTCTAAAAGCTACAGTACCGCGGCTGATCAGTTTATAGAAAATAAGAATTCATAATTCTAATTCGAAACAGATTGAAAAACCTAAAAACTGGCCCACAACTAGTTATTCTCTAAAGTCTGAAACTTCAACGAATTATTTGATACTGCTGCACTTCGAATCGGCTTTTGGCTTCAACACAAAACTTGTAGCTTTTTGTCTTGGCTTTACAACTCCTATCAGAATGCGTCAATCCAATTCTCATAGCTCAAGTTATGGTCTGCATAGTGAACATTTATCAAATAACTGTTAATGTTGAAAATAAGGTGCGAAAATAAAATAAAGCTAGAAACAAACATAAATATGAAAACTCACTAAAATAGTAAAACTAATGAAATAAACTCAATAAATTCCTAAGTATAATCGTAGAAGAATGTGCATGAAGACGCACTGATCAAATTCCCTCACACTTGAACTTTTGCACTCCGAGCAAAATTAAAATTCAAAACAGAAAAACTTCAAAACGTCAAATCAAACGGCGCATGCATTTCCAAATATTTTCAAGATGACAAAAGTGTAAGTAAAATCTTAAGTCTAAGCTTCATAAAAATTGGTGTTAGTGAGAATATTTTGTGACTGTCAAAGTAGATAAGAGAAGAGTTTACCAGAGAGTACATCATAAGTAACAAGATCTTCACAAGATAAAATTCACTCAACTCTCAAGTGTTTAGGTTAACTGTTTACACTCAAAGCACAACATGAAAGTTAATACTACCATAAGCTTGAAATGACTCTAAATCTACAATTTAAATACATGCACGCGAAGATCAAAAGGACTATTAATCGGTTGTGACTTGACCAAGGTAACGGTAAGATAAATCCTAAGGGATATCAGACTAAAATTCAAAGAGTCAAAATAAAATTAAAGGAAATTAAAGGAGTTGAACTACAAAATACTTCATCAATTTCCAAACAACTTTTCTGCTATTTCACTTTTCTTTTCTCTTTTTATTCTCTTTTTTCTTTCAAAAGGAAATTGTGTTGATATCCTTCTCTTTTTTTCATTTTTTTTTGGTATTCTTTCTTTTATTTTCTACCAACCTTTGAAACATCACAACTATGTTTTTTAACCTCACTCAACTCCATACAAGACTCTTTCAACCCTTTGAATAGGGTGATAACATTGTTTTTTCGCTTTTTTGCCTTGTAATAAGTTTTAAATATAAAAAAAAGGATAATAGGCTCAAAGGGGTTTCTAAACAAGGGATAATATTTGTAGGGTTGGATTTTTGGCTAACAGGCTAAAATTAAAACAAACATGCCTTTATCATATATTGTGCATAAGTAACCAAAAAGTTTCAACAGAGTCAATTCAAGTTCTAGAGACTGACAGACATGAGTGAAATCACACAAGAAAGAAAAGATGGATTTTTGAATGTTATCTATTTAAAGACTCAAAATCTCACAAGGGTTAATGATCTACCACTAAAGATGCATAATTTAGAGTTTAGTTCTACATGTCACACTAAGAATGCACAATAAATATATCATATCACACCACAAGTCTTTAATCAACAAAACAGAGAAATTACTCACAAACACTTGCAACCCAAAAACCAATGAATAACATGCAACTTTTTTTAAAAATAAAATAAACACACAAAGAAAATTGAAAGAAAACAAAACAAAGAAATGGTTCCCTTTCCCACATTTAAAACATACATTGTCCTCAATGAAAGAACATAAATATAAAATAAGAGTGAAAGAAAGGAAAGAACAGACCCGAGTAGTCAAGGTGGATAAATGATTGCATAAGAAGCCTTTCCCAAAGAGAGATCTTCTACAGTCTCCTCTTCCAAAGTGAGGATCTCATAGTGTAACTTTGGATAGAATCCATTGACATTGAAATTTTTATTAGTGTCTCCGCCTTTTATTCCAGAATCAAAGAATAATCTTCGATAAGTAAAAGTGTTGAATAGGCACGTGAAAGTGATCTTCTTTTCCACAACATTAGAGATCAAAGGATTAAAGGGTTGTCTCACTACTTTTCTTCCATCTTCAATCAAGACTCTATGCATACTCATGGATGGGATAAAATCACGAGTGTCAACCAAAGTCCATCCAATTCCCTTCTTACGTTCCTGAAATAATTTTTCTTCCTACTCAAATTGAAGCTTTGATGAATAATATAAATCCTCAGGAAGTGGTTCAAAAGGTGGTTGTTCAATGGAATGTTTGGTTGGGGAAGTCGGGATGTCGAGAGCTTCAGATATATAAACAACTTCAACAACTCCATCTGTATGAAAAATGTCAACCTACAAGGCAGCCTCAATCTCAGCATAAACAAAACAAAGGTTTGTGTCAGTACAGTCATCACATGAGTAATTATCAACAAAATGAGACAATGATGAAAAATCAGCTGCAAACAAATCAGTAAACTATCATCAACCAACTCAAAAATCAATTCAATATGAAAAACATAATGCTTTGTTTCCTCATCAATCTTCTTACTTTTTAGTACTATATATGGAAAAGGGATCGGTGGTGCATACTCTTTTTCAGGTTCAACAAGAACAAAAGGTTCAGGTTCAGGTGTGACCTCAACAACTTCTTTCTTTCTTTTTTGGGATGGTTCTGCAACTTTTACAGATCTTAAGGACATTGCACTCACATTAAGGTTAGGGACATTAGGATTCGCTACTGTTAGGGAAGGTAGTTGGCTTGATCCTTGAGCTTGTTGTATGACATTCATTGAAGTGGCATGCTATCTAATTTGTGTCTGCAAGGTCTGAATATTAGAATTTGTTCGTTGTTGAAACTAGATCCCATTTACAGCCAATTGCTTGACAAGGTCCTCTAGTGAAGGTCTGGAAGGCGCAGAGGTGGCTACTTATGGAGGGTTCTATGGTGTTGTTAATGGCAACATAAATTATTATTTCAATAAAGAAGTAAGCTCATCAAGTATGGTTTCTAGAGCTTTGTTGTAAGAAGAAATCTGAATCTCATTCGCACCTTTTGTTTGGGCAGAATTGTTTCTAGTTGTAAACTGTTGGAAGTTGAGTGACATATTCTCAATCAAGGCTTTGGCAGCAGCTGGGGTTTTATCAACAAGTGCTCCACCACTAGCAGCATTTAAAATGTTTTTATCCATTGAAGCAATCCCTCATAGAAATACTGGATAAGCAATTGTTCGGTAATCTGGTGTTGGGGGCATCTGGACATTAATTGTTTGAATCTCTCACAGTATTCGACCAATGATTCCATGTCAATCTATCTCATACCATATATATATTTTCTGATTTAGGCAGCTCTTGAGGTAGGAAAGTATCTCTCTAGGAAGACTTTCTTCAAATCATTCCAAGTTGTGACAGAATTCGGCTCAAGATAGTATAACCAATATTTGGCAGCACCTTGTAGTGAAAACGGGAAGACTCTCAGCTTGATATGATCTTTTGTGATTTCTTCAGGTCTCAAAAGGTATAGATAGAGCACACAACCTAGAATTCCTTCAGATGCCTATGCGGGTCCTCACCTACAAGACTATTAAACCTTGGAAACAAGTGTATTAAACTAGATTTCAATTCAAAAGGTACAGTAACAACTGGATATTCAATACATAAAGCATTATAATTCACATCAGGGTCAGGAAGTTCTCTAAGAATTCTTTGGTTAGCCATATTAAATTTAACAGGAAAAAAATCAACAAAGAATGAGAAAACACATAACTAATTCAGCAATTCAACAACAATTAGAAAAATACCAACAATGTCCCTATTGAGAAAAAAATGAAAAAAAATAGAAAAGTGGTTAAAATAAAATCTAAAAATTATGAATATATGACTAAAAATCAAATCAAATCAGAATAAGTCTCTACAAAAAACTTTAATTTTTTTTTAAAATATGAAAATAGAAAATAAATCAAATAAACTAGGAAAATAAGAAATTTATAATTTTCAGGATCAAGCTCGTTTAGAATTCTATTCTAAAGGAGTTTGTCAATTTTGTTTATGATTTTCCAGAAAAAATTTGCAGCAAATTAAAACAGTAGCTTCCAAACTAATCTGATAGGCTGTAATGCTTACCACTGTACTGCAAACTGAAAAATGAACAACCAAAAATTAAAAACAAAAAATTATAACAAAACTCTAAAATTGGCTAAAATCAACAAGAATCCACGGCAACGACGTCAATTTGATTCACTGTTACACACGAGTCAAAAACGAGTTTTTTAAAAGTAGTAACGGGAAGCGACACTCGAATGTCATATCGCAAGGACTCTTGTATGATTATTAACTAACTAACAACGGTTAGGGGATTGCTTAGGTTTCAGTTTGATTACTAAAGTAAGGAGAAAAAGTGATTAAAATAAGTGATTATGAAAATAAGTTAATCTGATGTTTTGGTTCTTACCTATCATCGATTATTATAACTTCACTGGCCTAAGTGGACTCCATTCATATTTGATCACAATATTAATCAACAATCGAGAATTACATTATAAGAGTTATGTTTCTTATTCGCCGAATTAAGCAAAAGGTTAAGAAATAAGTGAATTAACGAATTAAGCAAATGATAACACGCAATTAAATTTAGGAGACATAAATCAATCAAATCAACAAAACTACTCTATGACAATTCAGATTAAGCAAACGATAATAATAAAACAAGATTGATATGATTAGTAATTGAATTGTAAAGTTATATAAATCTTAAGATAATTGAACCTGATTACAGCAGATCAACCTGAGAAGTTTAGTTCTCCATGAAATTCATAAAAATCCAAAAGTAATATTCATGAATAATGTCAAAATGCTACAGTACTGTAGCTGATTATTTTATAGAAATAAAAATTTGTAATTCTAATTCCAAATGGATTGAAAAACCTAAAAACGGGCCCATAACTAGTTATTCTCTAAAGTCTAAAACTTCAACGAATTATTTGATATTGTTGCACACCAAATCAGCTTTTTCCTTCAACATAAAACTTGTAGCTCTTTGTTTTATATTTTCAACGCCTATTAGAACGCGTCAATCTGATTCTCATAGCTCAAGTTATGGTCTGCACGGTGAACATGTATCAAATAACTATTAATGCTGAAAATAAGGTGCAAAAATAAAATAAAGCTTGAAACAAACTTAAATATGAAAATTCACTAAAATAGTAAAACTAATGAAATAAACTCAAGAAATGCCTAAGTATAATAGTAGAAGAATGTGCATGAAGACGCATTGATCACTCACCAAACCAATTTCTAGAACCATAATTTTTAGCAATCCCAACCAGTTTATAGGCACCAAACCAATTTTTAGAACCACAATTTTTAGCAATCCCAACCAGTTTATAGGCTTCAGTGTTTCTATCTCTACTAATAAATCTAACAACAACATAGGTAAAATTAACTATAAGGGAAATATAATCGGCTATAGTTGGGGAAATTACTTCCTCAAAACGGTGTCCTTGGATGTAGTCTGACATAATCAAAGCATTTGTCTTGATTGATATTCTTCGTCAATTAATGTCTTTTGCCAGCTCCAAACCCCAATGAACACCTAACGCCTCATCCAAACATGGATCCACTACAATGCTCTATTTCTTGCAGGCTCGTAGCAATGTTGCACCTTCACTAGATTTGACAATGCATCCCCGTCTATTATGGCCACCAGGAAAGCGTTTTACATCAACAAAATCACACAACTTCACATACATTAATATTATAATTAAACTCTTTAGTTTCAAAGAGAGTGGTGGCATCAAGCATGGGGTTATCAAGACCAATTTCAGTGGTGAGAACCTTAACATTCTGAATAACATCAGTCACATTCTTAATAAGACAGTTAACACAATCATCAAATGCATTTATTGTATAAATAACAACTTGATCGTTGTCAAAAGAAACAATAGTGTCACACAAAATAATTTTTTTAGAGATTTTACCTTGAACATCCTTAGGCTTGACGAGAGAAGAAATACCTTCGAACTTACCATTGACCTTTTCTCTAATCGTTATGCCTTTCATACGAACTCTATGAGCTTTCATATTTACAATGTCTTTTTCATTACTTTTCTTCCTTGATGTCTTCTTTGCATAACCATAAGTGTTCATTCATTTCCTTGTTCCTATCACGTTTTCAGATGTACTCAAGAACTTTGTAGAGGAAATTGACGATTTAACGATTGGTTTGAAGCGTGAAAGTGAAAACAAAAAAAAATGTGGTCCTTTTGAAACTTTAAAGACAATAACTTTTATTTGTTATGGTTGTCACAATATAATATCATGACAACCTATGTTACATTATATTATTTGAGTTTTTGGTTACTCCACAACGGTTGAGCGCACTTATTTCCAGCAACAGTATACTCTACTTCTTCCCAGTTAGTGTCACAATATCCAACTAGTGAAGTGGTTGTATCAAAAGAGTATAAAAGACCATAGCCAGATGTTCCACATATGTACTTAATAATTCTCTTGATTTGATTAATATTAGTAGTTTTAGGATTATCTTGAAAGTGACCACATACATCAATAGAGAAATTAATGTCAAGACGACTGGCAGAGAGACATAAAAGGCTATAAATCACACTTTTGTAGAGACTTTTGTTAAACGAAGGCAATGATCTAAAAGTGGGTTGAATAGATCCCCAAATATAAATTTTCTTATTTAAAATTATATTTTGAAAATTATTTTTCTATGACAAGCGGAAGCGAATCCGGATCGACTATCGTCTATCAGAACCGTTATTGGTAGAATCGAACATGCATATAAACCAGAGTAAAACGCATGCTAAAAATGAGAAAAGCAAACCAATAAGTTCTATATAATGTGTTTAAATATAAACCACACTAATATAAACAATTTCCAATGAAAATTAAAAATAAACTTGACAAAGGAATTTTATCGAACACTTAATGTGCAGTCAAAATATCAAACACTTGGTGTATAATACACCAAGCTTAATTTTCATTGTGTTGAAGGTGTAACAAATCAATTGTTATTGTTTAGATTACAATGGTTTCACAAAACAATTTAAAAAACCTCAACACAACCAAAAAAGTTTAACAATTCAAACTACACACTAAGTTTTATCAAAATGTAAAGAGAGTGAGTGAGTGTGTGCCCTTAATTCAAAATGTAAAGAGAGTGAGTGAGTGTGTGAGTGAGTGAGAGAGAGAGAGAGGGAGAGAGAGAGAGAGAGAGAGAGAGAGAGAGAGAGAGAGAGAGAGAGAGAGAGAGAGAGAGAGAGAGAGAACATCAAGATTTGTTTAAGAAGTTCCCCAATTGTCCTCACTATGGGTACGTCTGCCCTTAATTCAAAATCAAATTGAGATATTGTAATTAATCTTTGTAATATCAGTTTACAAGATAAGTAGTAGCAATTCAAACCTCCAAACCATATGTTTGATGTTGATCCTAGCTTATTCTCTTTCCTTGATCTTAGCTAGATAAAGTCACACAAAACCTCCAATTTGATACTATGGTTACCACTACTCCTATGACCGAACCTCCGTTCTTCAAAACTTTCACTCGGCTGAATCTAAATTGAGAAATATTGCCCCAAGTATTTCAATTGATCCTCTGGTTACCGCTACTCTTTTGCAAGAACCCCCATTCTTCAAAGCTTTCACTTGGTTGAATCCAAGTCGCAAAGACTTGGGCGAAAACCCCAAATTAACCTTTGATCTTGGAGTAAAAACCCTAAAGATTTTATCAATGAAACCCCCAAAGAAAAACTCAATCTAATTCGATTATACCAACCTAAATTGGACCTTATCAATCTTGTCTTGATAACAAACAACAAAAATGATTATGTGTAGTTGTTAAATGCATGCAAAGAAAGATTGAAGATGATGAGAAATTTTCATGTGTGTTATTGATTTAAATTTTTAAAAATGATGCATGAATGCATATTTATATGTATGTATGTGTGTAGAAAGAAAACAAGCAAAACAAATTTTATCCAAAAATACAAGTTTTGAAAGTTGATATAAAATATATTGACTCCAATTATGAATGAGTCAATACATAAGTCAAAGGAGTCAATACACTTTATAAAGGAGTCTATACATTGAGGCCAGGAAGTATTATTTTAAATATTATTCAAAAGGAGTCAACTCTAAATACGGTTGAGTCGACTCATTAGCTGAATGTATCGACCCATCCCTTCAATGTATCGATACATTGAAGACAATGAATTTTGTTTGAAAATTCCTTCCAGATGGAGTCAACTCCAACCATGAATGAGTGTACCCATTCACAAGATGTACAAACTTATCTTGCACATGTGTCGATACATTAGAGGCGCAATCATTTACTTTGAAAATCAACTCGGTATGTATCGATACTGTGAGATATTGGATCGAACTCTAGTATGGTCGAAGTCTGTTCGCGAGTAATGCGTGCTGTAGTCGAAGTTTGTTCTAACATGCATTAGTCAATATTGCTAGGGTTGTTAGCATGTTGAATTGGGCCTTGGTTGTAAGTCCAATTGTTTAAGTTAGCTTGTACCCTAAGTTGGCTTGTAATGGGTAATTGTTAGTGTGCTATTTTATTATAAATAGGATGCTAGTTTCTCAATCTTGGCATAAGGAAAAATAGGAAGATAAAATCCTAATTTCAAGGGAGAGAGGTTATTTTGTTATTCTTTTATACTTGTAATCTTGTTCTAAGAGAAAGGAAAGAATAGCAGTTTAATAATCAATCCTTGTTGTTCCTTGTTGTTTTACCTTGTTTTCTTTGTTAACTCTAACCCTTGTGAGTTTCTTGATTATTAAGAAACTATTTATACTTTGTTTAAAGGTATCTGATTCACAACAAATTGGTGCGGTGAGCGTGGAGAAGATGCCTTCAACAAAGTATGAGATTGAAAAGTTCACCGGAGTGAACAACTTCGGTCTGTGGCGCTTGAAGATAAAAGCCCTATTGGTTCAGCGGGGTTGTTTGGAAGTGTTGAAGGGTGAGGCAGCCATGGACATTGCGTTAACGGCAAAAGAAAAGACGTTGCCCAGTTGCAAGTGTTTCCACTGTATGCAGTTGATAAAGCTGCATGAAGAAAGCTAGTTTCTTGATATGATAGAGTTAGATCCAAGGTGGAGATTTGTGAGATATTGGATCGAACTCTAGTATGGTCGAAGTCTGTTCGCCAGTAATGCGTGTTGTAGTCGAAGTTTGTTCTAACATGCATTAGTCAATATTGCTAGGGTTGTTAGCATGTTGAATTGGGCCTTGGTTGTAAGCCCAATTGTTTAAGTTAGCTTGTACCCTAAGTTGGCTTGTAATGGGTAATTGTTAGTGTGCTATTTTATTATAAATAGGATGCTAGTTTCTCAATCTTGGCATAAGGAAAAATAGGAAGATAAAATCCTAATTTCAAGGGAGAGAGGTTATTTTGTTATTCTTGTATACTTGTAATCTTGTTCTAAGAGAAAGGAAAGAATAACTGTTTAATAACCAATCCTTGTTGTTCCTTGTTGCTTTCTTCTTTATTAACCCTAACCCTTGTGTGTTTCTTGATAAGAAAACGTTTATACTTTGTTTAACGGTATTCGATTCACAACAGATACATACCAAGAATATATCGACCCATTGGTAATTTTTTTTCATGAAAGTTCATATTTTTAGCATGTGATGGCATATTGAATCTAATTTTACAAATCCTATTATGATGATGCACATATAGACAAAGACGGTAAGGTCCAATATGCACAAAGTACTAAGCTACCTAGTTTTGACATCATTAAAAACATATCTAAGATAATTTTGCCCTCACTGTTAGACAAGGGCGACGATCTATAAGGGGGTTTGAATAAATCGCCTAATGAAATTTTTCGCATTAAAATTATGTTTTGAAATATATTTTTTTATGGCAACTGGAAGCAAATCCAGATCGACTCTCGTCTATCCAAACTGTTATTGGTAGAATCAGATATGTATATAAAATGTAGTAGAATGTATGAAAAAGATGAGAAAGATTAAGCAACAAGTTCAATATAATTTGTTTGAATATAAACCACACTAAGATAAACGATTTCCAATGAGAGGTAAAATAAAACTTGACTAAGGAATTTTATCGAACACTTAGTATGCAGTAATTTATCGAACACTTGGTGTGCAATACACCGAACTTGATTCTCTTTGGGTTAAAGTTATAACAAATCAATTGCAATGGTTTCACAAAAACAGTTTTATACACTTCAACATAACCAGAATTTTCAACAATTCAAATTATACACTAATTGTTCTCAAAATCAAAAAGAAAAAATAAATAAATAAATAAATATATATATATATATATATATATATATATATATATATATATATATATATATATATATATATATATATATATATATATATATATATATATATATATATATATATATATATATATATATATATATATATATATAGAGAGAGAGAGAGAGAGAGAGAGAGAGAGAGAGAGAGCACCAAGATTTGTTTAGGCAATTCCCATATTCTCCTCACTATGGATATGTTTGCCCTCAATTCAAAATCGAATTGAGATATTGTAATTAACCTTTGCAATATCAGCTTACAAGAGAAGTATTCAAAATTCAAACCCTAAACCATATGTTTGATGTTAATCCTAGATTATTCTCTCCCCTTGTTCTTAGCAAGATCAAGTCACACAAGATCTCCAATATGATCCTCTGGTTACTGCTCCTTTGACCAAACCACTATTCTTCAAAGCTTTCACTCGGCTGAATATAAATTGTGAAGTTATTGCCCCAAGTCTTTCAATTGATCATCTGATTACTGCTACTCCTCTGAAAGAAGTCACGTTCTTCAAAGCCTTCGCTCGGCTGAATGCAAATTTTAAAGACTTATGCAAAAACCTCCAAATGAACCCTTGATCTTGGAGTATAAACCCTAAAGATTTTATCCTTGAATATCCCAAAGAAGATCTCAACCCAATTTGATTACAAAAACCTAAATTGGACCTTATCAATCTTGTCTTGACAACAAATAACAAAAATGATTATGTGTAGTTGATGAATGCGTCAAAGAAAGGTTGAAGATGATGATAATGTTTTGTATCTTTCAGGTTTCAATGCTTAGAAATGATCCATGAATGTGTATTTATATGTATGTATATGTAGAAAATAATATAGCAAAACAAAAGTTTAGCCCAAAATGCAAATTTTAAAATTTGGTACACAATGTATTGACTCTAAAATGGAATGAGTCAATATATAAGCAAAATGAGTCAATACGAGGGTAAACAGAGTCAATACATTGAAGGTAGTAGGCAATTTGTTAAAAATATGGTTCATAATGAGTCGACCCCATACACGGGAGAGTCGACCATTTGCTCAATGTATCAACGCATTCCTTCAATGTATTTATTCATTAAAGGCGGTGGCACCGACTTGAAAACACCTTTCAAATGGATTCGTCGATCCATTCGCAAGATGTATCGACCATTTTCTCCTATGTATCAATACATTAAAGTTAGATTTATATTCTTTGAAAATCAACTCAGTATGTATCGACACATACCAAAGATGTGTCGACCCATGCATGACATTTCATGAAAAACTCATATTTTTGGCATGTAATGGCACACGTAATCTAATTTTACATGTTCTATGATGATGATGATGCACTTCTAGACAAAGACTATAAGTTCCAACATATACAAAGAGCTAAGCTGCCTAGTTTTGACATCATTCAAAACATATCTAAGAGAATATTGCACTCATGTACTCCCCCTTTTTATGATAGAAAAACATACAAGGAACTATTGATGTCTTTGGAAAACTCCCCCTGAATATGTGCATCATAAACCATGTGCTTCTCCCCCTTTGACAACATCAAAAAGAGGTAAAATCGAAAAACGTGAGAAGCGTCGTGAACATTACATAACAATATATAGAATTAAACTCTGTTAGAGACGTTGCAGAGATTAAATGTTTCAACTATAACATGCACTCACATAGAATTACGTCAAATTGAAAGTGATGCTTAATCATAAATACACAACCCAATAACCAAATTACATTTGTCATAAAAAGGTTACAATATAAGAATACAATAAACAAACGACATGAAAGCACAACAACATTTTTCATGCAAGAATAAGATAAATAACATGTTAAACCACACATATCATTAAAACTACTTCAAATATTGAATATTAATGATATGAGATAGATATGATGAAGAGATCCAATAAGATGTCACTATATGCATATAAATTGAAAACTCGTGTGCAATCAATTGAAATTTTCGAAAGTGAACTCATATAAAATTTATGATTAATCATTTATATCACATAATCATGGAACATAAACATGAAATAAATTTAGTCATAGTTAAGTAACATATTTCATAGAAACTTTAAGGACAAAGAGAAAAATTGATAACAAGATTACCTCATAGGATGAGACGGAGAAAGCACTTCACACAAAAATAAACTTTCGAATAAAAGTTAAACAAAATATAGAGAGTGCATGCAACAACATATGATAGGCAATATTTAAGATATCGAGAATGTCCAATTTTCGATGAATATTGAAGAAAGGCTCGGTCGCAAATGGTTTTGTAGAAATATCTGCAAGTTGATTTTTTCTATCAACATGCTCAAAAACGACCTCACATTTTTCAACATAGTCTCATAGAAAAGTGGTGGTGTATCTCAATATATTTAATATGAGAATGTAACACCCGATTTTTAGTTATATTAATCGTACTGGTATTGTCACACATGATAAGAATTCATTCAAGTTTAATATCAAAATCAAATAGTTGTTGTTTGAACTAAAGAATTTAAACACAACAACTACCAACTACACATCCTAAAACTTATTTAACTAAACTCCTTTTGTAGCCTACACATACTAAAACTTTCCTCAAACAAGTATTTATTAAACTACAACCGTTTCTCTAAAACCCTATTTAATTAAGAACCTATATCAATTATTTCATCAGTCTTTGGTAGAATTCATGACTTGTAAAGGAAAGAGAAAATATATCTACATAGAATATATAGTAATATCACCCTAACTAAGGGCCACAAGTATTAATATTTTGTCCTTAATTAATATGGAAAGGAAATATGACCTACTAGGAATTATATTGAGTGGCTCATGCACTCACCTAGTTAAGGACCACACTTTCTTTTCTTTCTTTTTCATAAATGAATGAAGACTTTATCTATGAAACACAAGTGATTCATGAACTACCATTTTGCTCTCAAATCACAAACTAACAACTCACTCGAATGTGCTTTTATTACGAAGTTTCACAAAAAAACTTTTATGTGCCAAAAGGGAAATGATTCAAGAGAAAGTTCAAGTGAGACGATTTACATGAATATGGCACTTTCTAAGAAAGTTGCTTCGATTATTTTTTATATAACATGGTTTCATAGGAAAAGTTGTAGGGTTGAATTTCATAACTTTTTGTTTATTTAAGTTGCGAAAAATAAAATAAAACAAAGTGAATATTTCCATAAATAATAACGAAATAGCAATAGTGAAGACTTCATCAATAAGCAATCCTATATGATGCTTATGTATGTCCTCCCATTTTTTTGCCTAAATGATGTAAGCAAATCTTTTCCACTAAAATTATACTTTATATACTCACGATTTATGAAAATAATTTTTTTCTATCTTGAATTCTTTTAATATGATTAATATCCAGCATGATATATATATAATGTTTTTATTTACTTTTTGTTTTAGTAAGAGAGGTTAGGTAGTTGAAGCTAAGCCATGTGATTTGGACCTAACCCGCAGAGCAACAAATATACATGGCACTCCTATTATTCGACATGACACCTCCTACGTATGATGAAATAATTAAGATATTAACAACAACAAAAGTTAAACTGTAAAAATAAAATTAAATATTTCGAATTTTTCAAAAAGCTTTTTAACATTTTAAAGCTTTTTATTCAAAATCATGCAAATCTAATATAAATGCAATGTATGTTTCTATCGGATATATAAAATATCTAGTGTCAACTATTTTGTAACATATCATATCATATTTGGAAGAAATATAATATAAATATATAGGACTATACTAGAATTCTTAAAATATATGCTATAAATGCACGATTATACTATATTTCTAAAAATATATGGTATAAATGCACGAGTTTATAGGAGATTTATTAATATATTTGTATTGGTAAAAAAATACAGATGTGCAAATAACCCTTGTAATATCTTATCTATTACTATTAAAATCTCACGTATCATCTGTATTTTATATCACAAATAAGATCACAAGTTTTGGTTCTCTTGCCTTTCTTTGTAGGTTTTGTCTTTGAGGGAGATCATTGGACACTCTTATTTTCTTGTATGTTTGATATTTGTTTATATTTATGTTTACTAACCCTTAATTAAAATTCAAAAAATATGTTTGTTTTTTTCCTTTACTAACTCTTTTTCATGAAGAGGTTGGGATCAAGAACACCAATTAACAGTCTGCCAGCTTGATTGAAATTTATCTGAAAGAGTCGAAGTTGATCCGCAAGTAATTCAAAATCATTTGATCAAGAGTTTTCCAAGATTTGATTGACTATTATTCGAGACTCTAAGGTTCATGTGTTTATTTCCACGTCTTCTTTGACAAGTAAAAAGAATCAAGACAGAGCCAAGACAACACATCAAAAGACAAATTTTCACAATTTTTGTTGTGTTAATCGATTAACCAGTGCGTTTTTTGTAAAAATGAGTCAAATTCAAATTCTGCAGCATTTTGGTACCAATTTTCAAATATTTCATCATGAGAATATTATAGATCACCTCATTTTAATTCTCCTACCTCCTCATAATTAATTCCCACCATACACCTTCACTAGTTACCATTTGATCTTGATTTTGTCTCCAAATTCAAATTACAAGCCTAATTTTGGTTTCAAACCAAATTTCAAACCACAAAAATTTCCAAGCCTAAATTCTATAAATAGAGACCTCATTTAATTCATTCTTCAAGCTTTGATAGCCAAATTCACCTTGCTAAAATTTCTCTCAATTCTCTTCAACTACCAAATTCACTAAAGCTCTTTCTTCCTTTGAAAGTAAGTAAGTTCTTCATTGAAACTTACTAATCTTTGAGCTAAAACCTTCATCCAATTTCTTTTTCATCATCAATTTCAGTAGATGAGAGCTTTGGAGTGTGGTTCTTGAAATTGACTTGAAGCATTTTCGAATTTGAAGTGGTAAACCCTTATTCCACCATTATTGTGCTTGATCCATCTTCCACAATATGATCTATTGTTGATTCTTGTTGCTTGATCTTTGGATCTTGCAAATTGTGTTTTATTGGTGTTATTTGTTGTTGTTTTACTTGAATTTCTGTGCTAATTATCATTCATGATCATGAGGTGTTTGAAAAAATGATTGGATCATGAATGCTGAATTTTATTTCAATTTTTTTGATGTTCTATCAGAGTTAATCGATTAACCAAATTCAGTTCATTTTGGTTAATCGGTTAACCAGTGTCCAGAATGTGATTTTTGTTTGTTTTGGGGACTGTATTGGTTTTTTCCTCTTCTTCTTCCATTTTCTTTTGCTTTTTGTCTTAGATTACATCTTTGTGTGGCTCAATTTGGCATTTCTTCATATATCTCATTTACTTTTGATCGATGAAAATCTTTGAAATCATTAGAACTTATTTTAAATTTTTGATGAAGATGAGATCGTTACCTCTTTTCTTTCTGTGCGGTATTACTTTCAGAGAGTGATCTACATATCACTTCTCTAGCATGCATTAACACTAACATTTTTATTGACCGGTCTCAGATAGTCGTGACTTCTATATAAGTCCGATTACGATTGCTTAATATAGCGCTAAGTTGTCCCGAAATCGGAAAACCATTGTGATTTGTAAGCGAATTATCAGTCTCCTATTCTTCCATGGCGTAGTTTGAAATAGATTGAATTTCTCTTGTTACCCGTGGGGGTTAGTTGGTATACTCGTTGATTTTATCTGAGTTGGAGTCCTCCCCATGATAATGTATGAGACCATGTTTTCATTCTCATGGATGTTTAGTCGAAAATTTTCGAAAACACAACGAAACTTATTCTCTTGTTTTGGATCATGATTTCTCTATATTGTATATCAATTGTGCTATATTTATGCTTCGTTCTCGCTCCCTATCTCTCTTTATTTTTTTATGCTTTACTAGCGTTCAGACGGGCACTCCTGTGCCCGTCTGTCCGCTTTTTTTAATGTGCACAACATAGAAAAATAAACGTGTATATATTTTGTATGAAGTTTTTATCATACTTAAAAATAATGTTTTTATCATATTTAATTGAATTCGACAAAAATTAAAATTTTATCGATCAAAATTAACCGAATCTGATGGATGTCGAACAAATATAATTAAAATTACGTCGAATTTAAATTTTGAACTCGAAATTAACCGAATCTGATGGATGTCTAACAAATATAATTAATTAAGCATTTATTTTTTTATTTTGTTCAAAGTTTTGCGGATAAGTTTAAATTAACCGAATCTGATGGATGTCTAACAAAGTTTTTTATTTTTATTTTTAATAATATTTTTATATTACTCCAAATTATTTTATATTTTAGTTAACTCATAATATTATCATTGAAGCTTTTTTCATTTATCAAAAGTAAATTTTCATCTTTTTATTAATTAGTACAATAATTATGTATACTATGAGTATTAAAGAATATCATTTATTTAGTTCATTTTAGCACGCAGACTTGTGATATAAAATATGCATATAATAGTTATTAGATAAATTTATATACTATGAGTGTGCATTAATATGCTAGTAAATTATAGAGTAGTAAAATATAGTATATAATTATGATAAAATACACTATTACTATGAGTGTTCATTAATACCCAATATGCTTGTGCACTAATTTATATTACAAATATGCATATAATACTCTTAACCTTAACTACTATTAAAATACGATATTAATGCACACTAATATTAGATTAAAAAAAACACTCTATTAATCCGATTCATTTTAGCATAACTGTAACAATATAATATTATGAGTGTAGCTTCAATGAGAATCTTTTTAAATCATGTATAAAAGTTCATTTTAGTACAATAATTATAATTTATTAATTTTGTACAACCCCTGGATAAAATTGTTACAGTTATTTAGCGTATATACTATCTCTCAATTGTTATAGTTTTTTTTCAGTATGTTACAGTTATTTCTAAATACTTTTAAGTATGTTACAGTTATTTAGAAATAACATTCTCTCTTAAACTTGTTACAGTTATTTCTTACTCTAAAATTGTTACAGTTACAGATGAATTTATTTAGTATGTTACAGTTATTTCTAAATACTCTCTTAAATGAATTTTTTCAAAGCTACAGTTATTTAGCGTATATGCTAGCTCTCAATTTCTAAATAACAATTTTATTTTATTTTCCTAACACTTGGATAAATAATATACAACCAACTGTTTACTCAATTGAAGATAAAAAAAACTATTGATGAATAGTTCATATAATTTAAAAACCAATGGCTAGCAGTTACAAAAGCATCATAACCGGCAAATACATCAAACATTCTAAAAAAACTAACTGCAATAGGAAATAGAAAAAAAAATTGATAACCGAAGCCACTTAAATTATAACTCCTGCATCTCATTGATATAAATATAAATGAACTTTTCTCTAGCAATTTAATGTTTACCTAGCAATTATAAGAGGTTGGTGTATAAATAACTTATACGAGGTTATATAGCGTATTTGGGTTTACATAACTTAAGGCGTGATAACCAAGCTAATTATAAAACAAAAGAAAAACCTCTATTTCTCTAAATCCATAAACACACTCTCTTAATTTTTATATTAACTTTTCTTCAGCATTTCTATTGGATTTCCTTTTCTTTTTTTTTTAATGTTTATGTTGGAATATTCACCCTTCCAATTCACAATACTCTAACAAAATAAAAATAAAGATCAACCTAAACATGTTTAATAAATTCATTCAATTATATTTAAAAAAATACCTGGCAAAAAATGAATTCTCTTGATAATGAAGTAATGTACCACTCCTTTCACTGCAATAATGGAGTTACTTAAGCCTTCGCAAAGTAAGAGAGAAAGAAAAATAATTAATTTGAAAGTAATTTGATAAAGTGAATGTGAAATATTTGTGAGTGGCTCGGAGAGATTGGTTTTGCAAGCGAGAGTAGGTAGTATGAACGTAAATAATATAGAAAGGGCGGTTGGATTGAAATTGGTGGGAAGTTATTTTTGTACAGTTATCATGTAGTGTTATTAAATAAATGGTTTTGTGAGAATTTTAAATAATATGTAAGGGACAAATATGGAACAAAAATGACAGTAATAGAATTGAATGAAATGCATTTTATCATATGTCACTCTATTTCATCCTCTTTTTTCCAATCCAAACAATGAAATATAATATTATTTCATTTCATTCTGCTCCATTTCGTCGCATTCTGTCAATTCAAACATAACCGTAAGGAAGATGAATATAGTTAATTATCATTTGGGTATAATTCCGTTGCTAAAAATAAATATAATTTAATAGTAAATATATAAGAATTATAAATCAGACAAACAAATTTAAAGATGAAATTGTATGGTTTAAAGTAGAGAATTGGTTGTATAAAAAATGAGGCACCAATTTTTATTTATTATTGATTGAAATTGGCAAGATAAGATGTCAAATGGCATAGAAAATGTAATTACCATATGAAAGATAAATGAGGGTCTTGATCTAGACTTATTCTTAACACAATTCATTAACACAGGCAAAGTAAAAAAGAAATATCAGAATGAGTTTGTTGAGAGCCTTGATCTAGACTACTTAATACATTCATTTTATTGTATTTCAAACAAAGGTACCTGTGAAGATTGAATTCTGTTGATAAATTATAGATGAAGTAATAGATCAATTATTTGCGCTCCAATAATGGAGGTATGCACGGTTTGACAAAGAAAGAGAGAGAGGGATATGATTAATTTGCAAATAGCTCGACAAATTGAGAGAAATAGTTTGTAAATGGCTTGGAGAGAGACTCACTTTGCATAGAGGAGTTAGTATGAACGTTAATAATAGGAAGGACTATTGAAAATAGTGGGAAGTTATTTTTACAGTTATTATTTAGTATTATTAAATAAATCATGTAAGAAATTAAGCATTAAGGTAAAGGGTAAATATGGAATAAAAATATGAAATTAAGCATTAATGAAGGGTAATTTTGAAACAAAAATAGGCCACACCAAAAAGTTGTATCCTCTTTATATATAGTTATAGATATTATCATATCATATCATATTATTTGTTTATGTTTCCACTATTTTTCATTTGTCCACTTGGACCATTTGTTTATGTTCTTTTTCTTTTGTCCATTTGTACCAAAAATATTAATAAAGGCTTAAACCCCTAAAAAACTTGTTCTCTTAATGGTGGACTATGATTACTATCCTTGTCATTGGACATGGAATTTTGGACCTAGAACTAGGATCTTAACCTATACTTGGAAGTTTGTGATGGTAAACTTTAGATGTTTGGGTGCTTAAAGTTCTCTTTTGAAGACCTATCTTGATCAAGGTCAAATCTAAAGGAAAGGATGTTTATATTGTGAAGCTTGCTTGTGTGGTTAGACCATTATTATCCTTAGCTTTTATCTTTATGCAATAGGATATTCTCTTCTTCTCCACCCCTTCTTTAATTTTCAAAATCTTCTCCCTTTTTGAAAACCTTCTTGTTTTCAAAATCAAACCCATAATAAAACCTTGACTTTGGTCAAGTAATTTTCAAACTTTTTTCCTTTAATAAATGTCAATCAATGTTAATCATATTTTGACCAATTTTTAAAAAGACTTAAAAAAGATCAAACTCACCGACTCTTTTTGTGCCTTTGTGCACTTTTTCTTTTAAAACATTTTCATAAGTTTAGACATGAGTCATCTCTTTAAGCGGAATTATTAGTTTGGAAATGACGATTTGTTTTTACATTAAAATCAATCATAACAAACATTTTTTTTATCATTTGTACCACAAACTACGGGGTTTTGATCCTATATTGCACTTTGTGGGTACGTAAGCATGAGACAATAAGTCTCTCCAAACACAAAAATATTAAAAATAATTTTCTTCTCATTTCCCCAATCTCATTTCAACCAAACTTTTTCAAACCAAAAAGCGTAGACATTTCAAAGGGTTCCTATAGAGTACTATAGGTGTTTTGGGTGCTAACACCTTCCCTTAGCGTAAACAAGCCCCTTACTCATTCTCTGTTTGTTCTTGTTTTTAGAACTTGTTTAGGTTTTGTTCGCTCTTTTTCCTTTCCTTTTGGATAAAATAAAAGTGTGGCGACGACTCTTGCATTTTGAGTTAAGTTAATCAATAGCTTACACTCACAAATTTCCCCGCTAAACCTCTGCGATAGACAGAGATGCTCAGGGGCCTTAGTAGGTATATTACATTGTATGGTGGTTAGGCCTTGCACGCGACGCCAATAAGTCATGTACGGTGGTTTTGAAGACCTGCTCATGTAAGGTGATAGGTTTTATATATGTGTTGGTTTCTCGCGTATAAACGTATGGTATGGTCTGTAGGGCTTAGGATTTATGTCCTCCCATTGGGAGAGAGTATTTATAGAGGCTTTTGGCTTATGATTTTCTTGGGAAAGGTCATTGTTCACCTAGTCAATGGTGGACCATTGAATCCTATTTCTAGGGTGAACTTGAGTCAGTTATTGACTCTGACTTCTCTCTCCCCCAGAAACGTCCTATTCCATATTTCCCTTAAATGAACGGTAGAGAAGCTTTGGGGTGAGGTGGTATGTAACGCCTCGTTTCTCGTATTTTTATTTTTCATTGGATTGAAATTGACTTTTATTCAATTATTTGTATGTTTGGGGGACGTTGTGGGTATAATTGAGGTGTGTAGACATTAATTAAAATTTTAGTTAATTAATTAAAAATAATAGAAAATAACAGATTTATGAGATTTGGGTGGAAAATAAGAAAAGTGAAAAAATAAGGGCATGAGGTGAAATTAAGAATAAGTTGGGACCAAGGTGAAATAGTTAAAAGATTAATATTAGGTTAATATTAATAGAGGGAGATTAAAGTTATTTTTATCAGTACGTACAATTGGAAACCAGGAGTAAGAGTTTTTGTGAGACAAAAACGAAAACAAAGGTTGGTAACACTATGCCAAAAAAGACCTTTAGCAGCGCTTAAAAGCGCTGCCAAAAGTGGCGCTGCTAAAGGTAAAGGCAGCACTTTTTTTAAAGAAAAAGCGCTGCTAAAGGATCCCTTCAGCAACGCTTTTAGCAGCGCTTTTTTCACCCTATAGCAGCGCTTTTATAAGCGCTGCCTATTCCCCCCAACCCTCCACCCCTTTAGCAGCGCTTTCACAAAGCGCTGTCTTAGACCCCACCTTTAGCAGCACTTTTACAAAGCGCTGTCATAGCCTCCCCTTTAGCAGCGCTTTTTAGAAGCGCTGTCTTAGACCCCCCCCCCCCCCTTCCCAACCTATAGAAGCACTTTTGTAGCGCTATGTTTGTAACCTTTAGCAGCGCTTTTTTGTAAAAGCGCTGTCTAATGTCCCAGATTTTAAATATTTTTTTTTAAATAATCACGTTGTTTTGTATATTTACCAACAACCTGCTTATATTACACAAACCTGCTTATAATTCAGGCCTTTATTTCAAGACTTTGGCCTTATATATACAATTCAAAACTTTGGCCTTATATAGACAATTCAAAACTTTGGCCTTTAAGTATACATTGTAACTCATCACTTTGCCCATAATCATTTTAATACATATAAACCTGCTTAAATATGTTACAACAAAATCCGATCCTCAGAATTACAACATCACAAATACATTCAATTTACATATAATTACAATTCTTCCAATCCGATAACTTTATACAATTCTCAACTCAAGAATAAATTGACACCATTCCTCTTTAATTTCTTCCAATCTTGCTTTCGAGTAAGTAGCGCACTTGAATTCATCAAAATACTACATAATATAACAGAACATGCAAGATTTAATTTTAAAACTAATTACTCAGATGAAGTATCGGATAATTATCAAAATGAATCATATAACTTATGAATTGATCCATACCATGATTGGAACCTCTATTTGACCAGAAAGAATAATTTCCTTCATAAAGCGCAATACAAAATATCCGCAGTCAATCCCATTGCGCTGACGAGGACACTGTAAATGGAAAAAACAAACGAACATTTATCAGGATATATAGTTTAAATAGTTTTATCAAGTAGAACCATTATAACAGTCAAACATGGGAAAATATACATCCACTTTGATCCAGTTGATGTTGTTAGCCTTGCTTTTTGGCACCGTTGCATCTCTTTGTGCTCTGAATATTTGTATAACTCTAACATAATATAAACGCATATTTAGAACAATGTCACATAATAAATAAAGATATATAATTATTCAGAACAGTATATCTCATCACTTACGTATCAACCATGTTCCTCAGATTTTCATATTTTGTTGCATCGCCATCCAATGAATCTATATAATACATTATTTCTTTCCTCGGATTAATCACGACCAACAACCAGTGTCCACTATAAAATAAAACAACAGTTTAGACGTAAATGTTATATAGAAAGGCAAAAATCGAACAATTATAATAAATGAATTTAGAATAAAATCTAATCCATGGCCAGTATTATATGGCAACAAGAACAACTTCTCCGTAGTCGCGCCCATAAATCTCTGCACTGTGTACTCTTTGACTACATCTGGTGTCTGGTCTATTGTCCGTGAGTTGACACAGCTAGCAGATAAGAATGCGAATACTGAAGTCAAATCATTCGGGACCAATAACTTGTCATACAAGAGCCTAAAAAAACATAATCAACATTAGAATATTCAGTTAAACGAGCAAATTTTAAAATGTTCAATTATTTAATTAAAATGGATCGAAGTACCTGATGTAGGAATGCATAACACCGACGCCCAATTCAGAATGTTTGAAAACCTGGTCAAAATCCTCCTTAGCAATTGTTTCAGGATATTCAAAACCGAAAATACCTTCGTCCATATGTATTTGACGGATGCCACCCTCAAGCACATTTGATGTTCCCACATATGTTTCAAGGCACATCCTAAATCGAGGAACAAATGCTTTTCTGGGAACCTTGGAAGTTTCAGGCATCTTACCCTTGCTGACTTGTTGCGACTGCTGATCATGAACCTAAAAGTCATATATAAGTTCAGTAATTAATGTATAATAAGATAATCATGTAACTGTAGTAGTACTTGTTTCTTTGATGCAGCTGAATCGGTATCCTGCACAATAATTCTATCATCTTTTGATTTGGATTTTGTAGGAGTCTAAGATCATCATGTAAATAAGAAAATGTAAATGTAAGAATAACTTTCATGTATGGATCATAAAACATTTGAATATTAAAAGGTTCAACCTACCTCATCATCTATGCAAATGAGATTTGTCGGCCATGCCACATACGCTTCTATTGCGTCTCCCACCATTGTTGCGCCTGAAACAGCATCTGGTATAGGCAACAACGCACCCCCCTCTAACGCAATATCAATAGATACTTTCAAAAATCCAGAAGGGAGCGGTTTGTGGTGAAGTAAGTCTCCCAGAGTGTTATGCACCTTTCCCTTGCCAACCATTCGATGAGTCGGTGACGATAAATATAGCCGGCAAGGTGAAATGCCCTAAACTAATAATGATCAGTTAATGTGTCAATTAAGTAAATTATGCTAAATTAATTTCAATGTAATATATACAATTACCTCTGGAAGCTTTTGCGGACAACCGATACTATCTTTGTCACCAGTAGCTTTACCCTCTGGAGCGCGCCTTTCCGACATGTATCTCTCCTTGTCCTTCTGTAATTCATGAATCTGCGCTTTCAATTCCTCCAAAGTATCCATCACTTCTTTATTGGTTGGATTTTTTTTCTTTGGCTGCTTATACAGTTTGGATGGAGTGACATCAAATCTCTTACCCCTCACACGCCCAGAATACTCAGGAATATTCAACACTCGACTCAGTAAGCTCCTGCAATCATCATCCTCAGCGGGAGTTATAGTCTGGGATAAAGTCTCCTGAAATATAGATAAAAGCATATATAAATATATTATACACTTTTGATCAGTTACTGACAAAGATAATGTTGTCCTTACACATTGTTCAAATACTTGTTGAACTTCTTCTTGAACGACTCCATCTCTTCCCACACGGGCAGCCTTCCATACAACATGGTCCGGAAGAGATGTCGCATCACTTTTCTCCTCTTCCGACTATGCATTAAGACGGATAATAAAGTATTATATCCTATTATATATACTTACTATTTTTTATAAATATATCATATTAAAGCATTTATATGTACTTACTATTTTTTGTTCTAAGCGTGCATATCCCAAACGCCCCTTTCTGTAAGGATATGCGGGTTTTGATGCCCGTTGACGATTTACGCCACTAACAACCTGAAAAAACAAGTTTATCAGAACTCTTGTGGAAGAAGTATATATACTATACATAGTTCATGATAAGTTGTACTTACTTCAAATTCTTTTGTTCTTCGCTTTGCAACAAATGTCTCTCATTCTTCATCCGAAACCAAATCCACGTACTTCATTGGACGCTCAGAGTCAACAAAGTTTCCATCAGAATCTTTAAGAAACTTGTTTGTTAAAAACGCTCTAAATCCCCTCAAGCGTTTTCCGGCCAATTGAATACAATATTTTCTCCTACGATCTTCAATATTAAAAGATCTCTGCAAACAAACACACATACATATAACATGTTAGTATAATTAATTTAAAGATGTAACTGTCAACATAATTAAAAATAATCAAATATCATACCTGAATCTCGCTCCAAATTTTATCTTTAGCCGGTTGTAATGAAACAATTCTCTAATTATCGCAAGTAATCGGAACTTGCGAACGTACAAGTGCTCCGATGTAACTTGTTAGCAACGCACTATTAGGCTCAACTAACTGATCTTTTTCATTCCAATGGACATCATACTTTACTCCTTTATCTCTCGCACGGATGATTTTTTTTTTATAATCGTTATGCCACTTTTATTATCGCCTTCCACGTCTTTTGTTGTTTGTTTTCCATCATGTGATGTTTCCTCGTTGCTGGCCATAATAGATATACTTGTAATTCAGAAAAACCAAAGTATCAAATGAATGACATGCAAATATGTAAATAAAAAATATATACATAAGAAATGTATAAATAAGAAAAACATGGTATAAATAAGAAATAATATGTTACAAGTACCTTTAACATCTCTTTCTTTTTTTCGTTTTAACGGGGTTTACTTGTCTCTTAACAACACGTACAGATGGATTGATCCAAATTCCCTCGTTATGATCATTTCTAATATATGATTCGTCCGCTCTAATATTCTCATATGGATCATATATAATATAAGATTCATTCTCAACATCAAAATCCCCCTTTCTCCAATGTTATCATCGATTACTTTGTTGGAAAAAAGAACTATAGACCATTTCGTACTTGTCGGATCAGTGACATAGAACACTTGTTTAGCTTGTGTGGCTAGAATAAAAGGCTCATCTTTGTACCCCACCTTATTAAGATCCACTTTCAAAAAACCTGATTTATCCATTCGTATGTGATCGGTGGATTTCAGTTGTGTTTTCAAACGCTGTTTGTGGTTAATTTCGCAATGTTTTTATCTAATTTTTGAAGCTTTAGTTGTGATTATCTGCATTACTCGTAGTTGTGTGTCTTCGAGTCTTATTTTTAAGTTATGTTGTTTTTGCCGCTGGTGCGTTTGATTTGGTTTCTTTCAGTGTGTTTTTGGCAGGAATGGAGAGCACGACAATCGCACCGCATTCGGAGGAAAAGAAAAGGCGAAAAAGGGAACTCAGAGCTGCAACACGGGTACCCGTGTTGCACAACACGGCCCGTGTCATGAAGGACACGACTGGCAGACACGGGTGGACCAAAGCTGATGAAAAAAGAAGACTCAGACTTGCAACACGGGTGCCCGTGTCATACAACACGGCCCGTGTTGCAGCCCTTGGAGAGGAACACGCCCCAAAAGAAGCCAGCAGCCTGACACGGCCACCCGTGTTGCACAACACGGCCCGTGTCAGGGCCACTGAACGTGAAATTTCTCTGTTTTCTATTTTTTGCTGTCAGACCTATTTCGAAGGGCATTTGAGACATTTCGCTATGTAATTTGAATTTAGATATAAGAGGCACATTTTAGAAAGGAAAAAAACACTTTTTTGAACAGGGATTAGGATTAGCAACTAAGAGGAGATTTTCGGCTGGAACCAGAAGATCGATCAAAAGCGGAAGCAATTGATGATCCAAGGATTTCAACGTGCATTGTAATGATCTTCTCCTTTTTAATTCTAATTACTTTTATGTTGACCAAGAACATGAGTAGCTAAACCCCCAAGTTGTTAGGGGGTGGTCCTTAATGCGATGTAATGACATTTATTTAATTATTCTACGAGAACTATGTTTTTACCTTAATATATTTGATTTTGCATTAATCTTATTCGTATTCATATTGGAAAGTATAATTCGAATAGTGCTTAGGCTTAGTCTGGAAAGTCAACCTAACACTTTTGCAAAATAGTATCACGATCGATATTGCTTAGGAATGAGGATATCCCGTATCACGTATTTTATGGTCGGAATTATTGCTTGATGTTTTTCAGGGAAACTGAGGAATTAGTGAACAGGAAAATCATCAAAGGGTTTCCATTAAGGAATTAAGGCAACTAAAGTGGCCAACTGATAAATTAAGGTCAATAACTAGTATAGTAGAATAATCATACAGGGTCTTTACTCGTATAGTCTCCACTCCCCTAACACTGTTCTTAGATTAATTAATTAAGTCCGTATTTACTTGATATTACTCTGCTACCAAACAAACCACTAGACCTTTTGTTCAATTGAATTCTAAAAAATTCCGTTAATTACTACGCAGTCCTCGAGATCGATACTTGGGGCATTTCCCTTATTACTACAATTGGTAAAAATAGTACACTTGCTATTTTCCCGATCAAGTTTTTGGCGCCGTTGCCGGGGACTGCCAAATTAACATTGTTTTTAGAATCCAAAAGAAATTTTGTTGCTCTGCGACTAAAATTGTATTGTTTACTGCATTACTTTTATCCGTTTATTATCTAACGCGTGTCTAATTGTGTATGCGAGGTCAGGCCTCAGCTAAATATTCTTTTGATACAGAACCAGAACGAGCATTACACGAAAGACGGAGATTAGCTAAAGTTAAAAGACTGGAAGAAATAGAGGAAATTATATCCGTGCAGAGCGACTCCGAAGAGAGAGAGACACCACCTTAGACTATTCAAATGGCTGGAAATCCACCTCAGCCTGAAAGACTGCTAGGAGACTATGGAGGGGCCAATGCTCAACCGAACCGGATGACCATTGTGAATCAACCGGTGAATGCTGCGCATTTTCAGTTACACCCTTCCACCATCCGTCAATTGGAGAGCAAGCCGTTCGCCGGAAGAATCAACGAAGATGCAAATAAACATCTTCAGAGATTCCTCACAACCACCACCTCGCTGAAAATAGAAGGCCATTTCGAAGAGGCCAAGAGATTAGTTATGTTCCCGTTCACACTCACTGATGATGCGGAAGAATGGTTTTACTCGCTTCCCGCCGGGAGTATCACAACATGGCAAGAGATGGAAACTGCGTTCCTGAATGAGTATTTCCCTGCCTCAGTGTTCATCCGAAAAAGATACGACATTGTCAACTTCAAGAAAAAAGAAGGAGAATCTTTAGGGGATGCATATAAGCTGTTTAAGAGGTGTCTTACAGCATGTCCTACTCATAACCTGGACGCCACGGAGCAGATGCAAAACTTTGTGAATGGATTACGACTCAAAACGAAACAGCTCATAGATACTGTTGCCGGTGGCTCAACCAACTTCTCAACAGCCACAAGTATCAGAAGGATCATAGAAGCAATCGCCGCGAACGAGCACCTTGAGTTGTATGATCGCACGGTAAACCAACCAGAAGGTAAGATTGATCTGAAGCTGGCAGACCAGGTTGTTAAAATGGAGGATCAGATCACCGCTGAGGTAGAGAGAAGGTTAAAGAAAATGAATGTTGAAACTCAGGTAGTGGCACAGGTTGAGCCAGTTCAAGCAGCACCTTGTGAAATATGCGGTGGGCCACACTTTACAATGCATTGTGTAGCGACCCAAGAGCAAGTGGAACAGATTAATATGTTGAGGCAGAACAATCCTTGCGCCAACACATATAATCCTGGTTGGAAGAATCACCCAAACTTTTCATGGAAAGATCAACAAGGTAATGTGCAAAAACCTGTTCAAGGCCAACAACCGTATCAACCTCAGCCACAGCAATACCCGTAGACACCGTACCAACCTCAATATCAACCACAAGCGCCTCGAAAAGCTGATTGGGAAGTGGCCATTGAGAAAATGGCCGCCCAAAGTTCTCAATTTCAAGAAGAGACAATGAGTAACTTCAGGAATGATGGAGCATCCATAAAGAATCTTGAAGTACAAATGAGTCAAATTGCCCAACAGCTAGCAAGTTCACAAGCGTCGGGTACACTTCCAAGTGCCACAGTACCAAATCCGAAGGATCACCACCAAATCAAGGCGGTAGTAACAAGAAGTGGAAAAGCCAAGGAAGTAGGAGAAGAGAAAACGGAACTAAATGATCAGATGATTGAAGTGGAGCTGGAAATTAAAGAGAATGAAACAGTCGAGGAAGAAGTGGTGACACTGGTACCGGTAACTAAAGAAAAAGTGGTAGAACCGAAACCGGTGATCAAGCTGCCATACCCCTCAAGAAATAAGAAGAAAGGACAGCAAGAGAAGAATTTCGAGAAGTTCCTGGAGCTGTTTAAAAAGCTGGAGCTGAACATTCCGTTGTTGGAGGCACTAGAACAAATGCCCACCTATGCAAAATTCATGAAGGATATCATTGCTAAGAAGCGGACTAGTGAGTCTAAACCTGTTATTCTAACGGAAACTTGTAGTGCTATTTTGCAGGGTCTGAAGATTACGGTCAAGAAGAAAGACAGTGGAGCTGTTACTATCCCATGCACTATTGGCGATAGGTCATTCAACAGAGCTTTAATTGATTTGGGAGCAAGTATTAGCCTCATGCCCTTGTCCATCTACAAAAAGTTGGATATCGGTGCAGTTCAAGACACCCGGATGACCCTCCAGTTTACTGATCATTCAGTTAAGCGGCCATATGGAGTGGTTCAAGATGTACTAGTTAAGGTAGATAAGTTTGTGTTTCCGGTTGATTTTGTGATCCTAGAGATGTCGGAAGATGAAGAAATGTCGTTAATTTTGGGCCGACCATTCTTGGAAACCGGGAGAGTCATGATAGATATGGAAGGCGGCACCCTGACCTTGAAAGTATATGACGAGGAGTTAAAAATTGATGTTAGTAATACCATGAAGCATAAACAGGATCGGGGCACCAACAGCAACATACAAGTGCTAGAACAGGTCGTAGAGAGCGAACATTTGGAGAGTGTGACCCAATTGCCTCTAGAGAGAGTGCTAAGCATGTCAATCTTTAAGGAAGACAAAGAAGTAGATGAGAATGACAAAGAGGTAGTCGAAATGTTGGACACTCGACCATTCCAAAGGGGATCCCGACCACACCGATGGGAGGACTTACGGCAACCTATAGAGCTTGAGGGTAATGACGAAAAACCTAAAGGTTCGGAATTGAAACAACTGCCAGAAAATCTAAAATATGTGTTTCTGGACACCGAGGAAAAGTGTCCTGCCATTATCAGCTCTAGTTTGAAAAGTGTCCAAGAGAAACAACTGATTGGGGTTCTAAAAAAACTTAAGAGTGCTATTGGTTGGAAAATAGAAGACTTAAAGGGTATAAGTCCGACAGTTTGCATGCACAAAATCCTTATGGAGAAGGACCATAAACCGGTTGTGCAGCCCCAACGAAGACTGAACCCCGTTATGAAGGAAGTCGTAAGGAAGGAAGTGGTGAAATTATTGGATGCTGGGCTTATCTATCCTATATCCGACAGTTCATGGGTGAGCCCGGTTCACGTGGTGCCTAAGAAAGGAGGTACAACTGTGGTGACTAATGACAAGAATGAGTTGATTCCTACGCGTACCGTCACTGGTTGGAGGGTATGCATTGATTATAGGAGACTTAATTTAGCCACCAGAAAGGATCACTTCCCGTTTCCCTTTATTGATCAGATGTTAGAAAGATTGGCTGGTCACGATTACTACTGCTTTCTAGATGGATACTCCGGATACAACCAAATCGCGGTTGCGCCGGAGGATCAAGAGAAGACAGCTTTCACATGCCCGTACGGAGTTTTTGCTTATAGGAGAATGCCATTCGGGTTATGCAATGCTCCAGCCACATTTCAAAGATGCATGGCTTCCATTTTTGCGGATATGCTCGAGAAACATATGGAAGTCTTCATGGATGATTTTTCGGTTTTCGGGTCATCATTTGATGATTGTTTAACTAACATGTCACTTGTTTTCCAGAGATGTCAGGAAAGTAACTTGATCCTGAATTGGGAAAAATGTCATTTCATGGTGAGAGAGGGCATCGTCCTTGGTCACAAAATCTCACATAAAGGGATCGAAGTTGATCAAGCAAAAGTGGAAGTAATATCCAAGTTACAACCACCCGTAAACGAGAAAGGTATCCGAAGCTTCTTGGGTCACGCAGGGTTCTACCGCAGGTTCATAAGAGACTTTTCCAAGATAGTTAAACCGTTGACGTCCTTGTTAGTCAAGGAAACGGCGTTTGTGTTCAATAAGGAATGTGCTGATGCATTCGAGAACCTGAAAAATAAGTTGGTGTCAGCACCAGTTGTGATAGCCCCAGACTGGTCGCTGCCGTTTGAGATCATGTGTGACGCCAGTGACATCGCAGTAGGGGCTGTATTGGGGCAGCGGAAAGAGAAGCTTTTGCATGTTATTTACTATGCGAGTCACGTTTTGAACCCAGCACAGATGAATTATGCAACTACTGAGAAGGAGTTGCTAGCGGTGGTGTATGCCTTTGACAAATTTAGACAATATCTGTTAGGTTCTAAAGTGATTGTTTATACTGACCATGTTGCGTTAAAATATCTTTTTGCTAAACAGGAGTCAAAGCCCAGGCTGCTGAGATGGATCCTTCTTCTCCAAGAATTCGATGTGGAGATTCGGGATAAGAGAGGATGTGAAAATAATGTGGCTGATCACCTCTCACGAATGTCACCAATTGAAGAGAACGAGGAAAAGCGCCCGATAAAGGATGAGTTTGCTGATGAACACATCCTAGTTATTCATGGCATTCCTTGGTTTGCGGATTACGCCAACTATTTGGTCGGTGGTCTCATACCCGACGATTTTGATTCTAACAGACGGAAAAAGTTTGTTCATGACTGCAGGTTCTACTTATGGGATGATCCGTTTCTGTACAAGAAAGGGGTGGATGGACTGATTAGACGATGCGTTCCGGAAAACGAGCAAAGAAAGGTGCTCGAAGCATGTCATAATTCAGATTATGGAGGGCATTTCAGTGGCGACCGCACCACAGCCAAAGTCCTCCAATCAGGGTTGTATTGGCCGTCATTGTTCAAGGATGCCCAGAACGTGGTTAAGGAATGCGACAGATGTCAACGGACTGGGAATATCTCGAAAAGAAACCAGATGCCGCAGAATTCCATGTTAGAAGTAGAGTTGTTTGATGTTTGGGGGATTGATTTTATGGGACCATTCCCACCATCATTTGGAAAACACTACATACTGGTAGCAGTTGACTATGTTTCGAAATGGGTAGAAGCAGTGGCACTACCAACCAATGATGCTAAAGTAGTGGTCAGATTTCTGAAGGAGAACATATTTTCGCGGTTTGGAGTACCAAGGGCCCTTATAAGTGATGAAGGAACTCATTTCCTAAATCATCTCATGGAAAAGCTACTCCTAAAGTATAATGTGAAGCACAAAATATCCACTCCGTAACATCCTCAAACCAACGGGCAAGCCGAGGTGTCAAATCGACAACTCAAACAGATATTAGAAAAGACAGTGCGTGCATCCCGTAAGGACTGGGCAGTGAAGCTGGACGACGCTCTCTGGGCGTATCGCACTGCATACAAAACACCCATTGGTATGTCCCCGTACCAACTGGTCTATGGTAAGGCTTGCCATCTGCCTCTAGAGTTAGAACACAAGGCATTATGGGTATCAAAAGTTATAAACCTAGACCTCACCAGAGCAGGAGAGTCCAGAACCCTCCAACTCCATGAGCTAGAGTAATTCAGGAATCAGGCATATGAGAATGCAAAAATGTACAAGGACCAAGCAAAGAAATGGCATGATCGACGTATTCAGAAGAAAGAATTTCGGGAAGGACAATTAGTACTGTTGTACAACTCCCGACTGAAACTATTTCCGGGAAAGCTTAAATCAAAATGGTCTGGACCATTTGTAGTATATAAGACATTTCCGCACGGAGCAGTTGAGCTGAAAAATCCAGCAAATGGAGACATTTTTAAAGTAAATGGTCAGCGTCTGAAACCTTACTACGAGGGACAACAGAAGGATCGCAACGATGTCGTTCATCTCACGTGATACGATGACGGACCGTCGAGCCAGGCGACGTTAAACGAAGCGCTTCGTGGGAGGCAACCCACCTATTTCATTTACACGTTTTCATTTTGTTTTTGTTTTCACAGGTTTTGCTAAACTCGCAGTTCATCGGTGAAAGAAAATGTCGTAGACCAGAGGAGAAGAAAAATATGAGAAACAGCACCCTGACACGGGTGGCCGTGTTGTACAACACGGGCCGTGTCAGGTTCACCAGACAGAAAAAGGAAGTGGGAAAAACAGGTGGATCAGTGGAGCAACACGGGTGCCCGTGTTGTGCAGCACGGCCCGTGTTGCAGAGGCGTGCCTTTGAAAAAAAATATAGTCTACAGGGGGAGCAACACGGGTGCCCGTGTTGCAAGGCGCGGTCAGAATTTTAAATTTTTACCCCGTGGGGCCCACCACTTAAACCCCCACTTATCATTACCCATCACACAATTCCTATCATTTTTTCATCTTCCTCCTTCTTCTCCCTTACAAAACCCTAACCTCCATAACCATCTCTACACAAAAGCTTCATTATCTACCACACCCACTCACCGAAACCACTTCCGTCCTTCACAAAAAACACTCTACTCATCATTGTGCTTAATTCTACGGTTTCGTTTTTCACTAACAGGGATTTCGAAATTTTTCGAACCATCTGTGTTGTTTTGTGTTTTCCAGGTTCAGAATGCCTCCTCGTAGAGATACCGAAAAAGCAGTGGCGGAAACTTCACGCCCCAGAAAGAGAGCACACCGTATGGCGAACCCTCACGGCATACTCTTTGAAGACCCGGATCATCAAAAAAAGTACTCTAACATCATCAAGCGTAAGCTCACGCCCACAAGGTATATCTGCAACACTACGCTTGATAATCTAGGGCTCAGAATAGAGGTCCATAGGATGTTTTACACTCTGGGGATGTTAGAATTTATGCAATTAGAAGCGCCAACTTATGAGCGCATAACTGTTGAATTTTTGAGCACTTTAGAGTTTCAGTTGAAGCACAGGTGGACGGGGGTGGAGGAAGAATATTATGGTACACTGAGGTTCAGGTTATTTGATACTGACCATAGCCTGACCATAGCCGAGTTGGGAGATATACTGAAGCTCCCCAATTTTGGCCCGAAGCCCCTCCGGGAAATTTTAGTGCAGGGGACTTTTGGAAGGCTATTACAGGCCGAACTGATTATGTCGCGAAAGCGGCAAAAGCTTCTTGTATCCATAACCCTTGTTTCAAGTACGCTCAAAAGGGATTGGCATACACACTGTTTGGCAGGGGTGACAGCACAGGGGTAGCGACTCAGAGGGAGTTGTACTTCATGTACGGCATGGCCAATCACGAGCTCATCAATGTAGCTGCCTTTGCAGCTGATCACCTGAAGAGGGTTGTGAATGCACCTTCAGGCGAAATAAGTGTAGGCGGTATGATTACTCAAATCGCGAATCACTTTGGCCATGGTGCTCTCTTGAGAGAGGAACCCACTGTTACAGGTAAGACAAAAATAGATGTTGCCACACTGACTGCCCAAGGTATGATTCGTGTCTTTGATAATTACTATTCCTTAGTAAGCCGAAACAGTCATCTCCTTGCTTTACCTGCCCCTGACTTTATTAGTATTCAAAATGTGAATAATTGGCTATATGAGAGCCCCCTGCAGGATGAAGAAGACCAATTTTATGATGGTACAGGTGCAGAATTCTTTGAGGATGAAGGCGATCAGGTAGAAGAAGCGCCTATACCGCCTACTCGATTTTCACCCCATCAGGAATCAGGCTCAGGCTCGTGGAGCTTATCTAAAAAAGAATGGGACTGGATGGAGAATGAGATGTGCCATCTCCGAAGTGAGCAGACGAGGCAAGGCGAGGAGCAGACAAGACAAGGGAACGAGCAAATCCGACAAGGCAGGTTGATCGGTGAGATGCATGAATGGATGCGGCAGATGATGCTGCGCGACCAACCTCCACAACCATGAACTCTGTGAGTCCCCTTCTACTAGTGTTCCAACAGTGAGGACACTGTTGAATTCTAGTGTGGGGGTATTTTATTTGTGTTTTATTTTATTTTGTGTTTTTATGTTATTTGTGTGTTTTCAATTCTGTTGCAGTTATTTGTCTATTTAATTTCCAGTCCACAGGAAGACCCCCCTGATAGTGAGCTAAAAAAATTGTTGGTTGGGGAACTGTTGAGTGAAGATGTTGAGTGAGGTGATGAGAAAGTATATAGAATACTCAGAAAAGAACCGTGAGGATGAAATTGGGTTAATCTTGAGAGATAGGTAAAAGGCCAACACCCTGGGTTTCCCAAAGAGGAACGAGTTCGACGTGTAGATTTGTACCATAGTGCTTTGATCTGAGAAGTACCCCTGAGTAGTTTATTTTGACAATCAGGCTCCATCAAAAATAATCGTGTGTGCAAGGATAATGAAAAATATAGAGTCAAGGCACAGAAAAAAAAACAAACAAAAAGGGGCAAGTAGGCGACTAATCCTTCTAAGTTGGGTAACCCTCACCCGGTTATTCAGCCCAACGGCGGTCGAACCTGAAAGCCATGCAAAAAAGAATAACAGTGCCAGAAAAAGATTGATAAATCTTGTGCACACGAGGAAAATCATAAAAGCCATATATTGATTGTCCGAATGAAAGGGAGGAAAATCGAAAAAGAAGACTTAAGTACAAAGCATAGTCGGAGAGGTTACCCATAGGGAGACTGAGGTCTGTGGTTTGCCGCAGTCTAGTGTTTGCAGGTTACCTGTTTTGAGGGAAAAACCGAGATAAATCCTAGGGGACTTGGAATGAGAAGTCAAGTATGAGTATTATCACCGTAGCTCACAATTCTATGGACGGTTCCGTTATAAAAAAAAAAAAAGATATTAAGTTCGGGTTGGTGAGCTTGTTGCTTGAGGACAAGCAAAAGTTCAAGTTCGGGGGAGTTTGATCGGTGGATTTCAGTTGTGTTTTCAAACGCTGTTTGTGGTTAATTTCGCAATGTTTTTATCTAATTTTCGAAGCTTTAGTTGTGATTATCTGCATTACTCGTAGTTGTGTGTCTTCGAGTCTTATTTTTAAGTTATGTTGTTTTTGCCGCTGGTGCGTTTGATTTGGTTTCTTTCAGTGTGTTTTTGGCAGGAATGGAGAGCACGACAATCGCACCGCATTTGGAGGAAAAGAAAAGGCGAAAAAGGGAACTCAGAGCTGCAACACGGGTACCCGTGTTGCACAACACGGCCCGTGTCATGAAGGACACGACTGGCAGACACGGGTGGACCAAAGCTGATGAAAAAAGAAGACTCAGACTTGCAACACGGGTGCCCGTGTCATACAACACGGCCCGTGTTGCAGCCCTTGGAGAGGAACACGCCCCAAAAGAAGCCAGCAGCCTGACACGGCCACCCGTGTTGCACAACACGGCCCGTGTCAGGGCCACTGAACGTGAAATTTCTCTGTTTTCTATTTTTTTGCTGTCAGACCTATTTCGATGGGCATTTGAGACATTTCGCTATGTAATTTGAATTTAGATATAAGAGGCACATTTTAGAAAGGAAAAGAACACTTTTTTGAACAGGGATTAGGATTGGCAACTAAGAGGAGATTTTCGGCTGGAACCAGAAGATCGATCAAAAGCGGAAGCAATTGATGATCCAAGGATTTCAACGTGCATTGTAATGATCTTCTCCTTTTTAATTCTAATTACTTTTATGTTGACCAAGAACATGAGTAGCTAAACCCCCAAGTTGTTAGGGGGTGGTCCTTAATGCGATGTAATGACATTTATTTAATTATTCTACGAGAACTATGTTTTTACCTTAATATATTTGATTTTGCATTAATCTTATTCGTATTCATATTGGAAAGTATAATTCGAATAGTGCTTAGGCTTAGTCTGGAAAGTCAACCTAACACTTTTGCAAAATAGTATCACGGTCGATATTGCTTAGGAATGAGGATATCCCGTATCACGTATTTTATGGTCGGAATTATTGCTTGATGTTTTTCAGGGAAATTGAGGAATTAGTGAACAGGAAAATCATCAAAGGGTTTCCATTAAGGAATTAAGGCAACTAAAGTGGCCAACTGATAAATTAAGGTCAATAACTAGTATAGTAGAATAATCATACAGGGTCTTTACTCGTATAGTCTCCACTCCCCTAACACTGTTCTTAGATTAATTAATTAAGTCTGTATTTACTTGATATTACTCTGCTACCAAACAAACCACTAGACCTTTTGTTCAATTGAATTCTAAAAAATTCCGTTAATTACTACGCAGTCCTCAAGATCGATACTTGGGACATTTCCCTTATTACTACAATTGGTAAAAATAGTACACTTGCTATTTTCCCGATCAGTATGCCACTATTATTTTCAACCCACTTGCATCCAAAGATAGGAATCTGAAACTTCTCATAATCAAACACCCAAATGCGCTCGATAACCCCATAATACGAGTAAATGTGCATTGCTTCGGCAAGCACGGTGACACCACTATTTTGCATTGTACTTTTATCATCTTGTTCCTTGGTATAAAATGTGTATCCATTAATTGCGTATGCGCTATAAGAAAACACATGCAAACTTGGACCATATGCTAAACATCTCAACCTTTCTGTTATTGAAGTGGGATCAGAATAAAACTTTGAAAAAATATGCTCCTTGAACCATGTTATAAAACTTCGATTGTGCTCACGTACTATCCAATTTTCAATTCTATTCAGATTTAAACCTCGGAGAACGTCCTTGTGCATTTCAACATACGGCTCAACCTCAATGTCATTGTGCAGAACATACAAATGCACTTGCTCCCGTTCATCCCTTGAAACTGTCACAACTTTATTTCAAATTAACTGTTTACCTACTATTTTTTCAACAACGTGAGATTTTGGGAGGCCAATGGATTGAACGTTGGACAAATATTCAGTACAAAACTCAATAGCTTCTTCAATAATGTATCATTCAACAATACATCCCTCTAGTCGACTTCGGTTTTTCACATACCCTTTCAATATTTTCATATAACGTTCAACAGGGTACATCCATCTCATATAGGCAGGTCCACACAGTTGTGTCTCTTTCACAAGATGAAAAACTAGATGTACCATTATGTCAAAAATGATGGAGGAAAATACATTTCAAGCTCGCACAAAGTAATAACTATATCTCTTTACAATGTTGGTAAGATCACAGGATCTATCATCTTACTACAAATTGACCTAAAGAAAAAACACAATTTAGTTATTGCGCCTCTCACTTTTTCTGGCAAAATAGAACGTATACCTATTGGTAGAAAGTGTTCCATTATAACATGGCAATCATGTGTCTTTAAACTCTTTAACTTGAGGTCTTTCATAGAAACAAGTCTTCTAATATCTGAAGAGTATCCTTCTGGAACTTTAACTTCACTCAGAAACTTACACAATATCTTTTTCTCCTTTCTAGATAAAGTATAAGCAGCAGGTGGTAGATATGTGCGATTTCCTTTCTTCAAGGGTCCTAATTCATTTCTTATTCCCATTGCTACCAAGTCCTTTCTTGCTTTAAGGCCATCCTTAGACTTTCCTTGTATATTGAGTAACATACTGTTGCACCCCAAAATTTGCCCTCACAATACAAGACTTTGTGTTCCAAGAAGGTTCACAAGGTTCACAAAATTCATAATTGGTCAGAAGAGTTGACAATTCCCTCAGACAATGCACCTCCTAAGCAGTGCATCCAAAACTAGGGTTTTGACTTTAATCAGGCTAAATGGACTTCCAAGACTTCAAGTGAGCTTCATAACATCTTATATGTGTATAAGAACCCCCATGTCAAGTTTCAAGACTTTTCTCAAAAGTTTGCTCAGTCAGATGATCAGATAAGTCAAAAGCAGTCAATGCAGTTAAAAGGTCAAACTGAGGTCAACTGTGGTCAAACCAAAGTCAAACTTCATGATTTTTTTTTGCCAACATCAAAGAGAGGTTGGGTGAGAAATATTATCATAATAACTGTAATACCCCAAATTTTGCCCTAAGATTTGTCGTCGCATTTCATTGCATTTAATCAATTACTAACAAATTTGTGTAGTCGTTTGACTTTTTGCAGGTAAATATCATATGGCATGCATTTTTTTCTAAAAAGTAAAAATGGCACAATTGGCAGGAGGACGTGTGTAAGGAGTTATGAGTGTGAGAGGTTGAGAGTTCGAATCTCACCTTTGTCATTTTTTTTTGTTTGTTTTTTATTATTTTTACTCTAAATTTTTCTATCTCTCATTAAAAAATAACAAAAATAGTTTTTTATTATTATTTAATTATTATTTTCGTATTTTAATTAAATCATTTTTTAAAATATTATTTTTTTCACTTTTTTCTAAATTATTCATAAAAATATCCAAAAAATCATAAAATAAAAAATATTGGAAAAACTTTTGTTCTTTTTATAATATTTTTGATTTTAGGAATCAATAGGATTTTTAGTTTTTATTTTAAGTTTATTTTAATTATTTTAAATTATTTAAATTTTATTTTTTCTTAACTAATTATTTAGTTTGGGCTTTAAAATGGGCTTTAGGGACATTATTGACAATTTGGTGTTAACCCTAATTTGTTCCCTATATATACATGTGTTGCCTTGTTGAAAAGGAGGTCAGAAGGTTTTCTTCAGAAAAGGGGGCGGAAGGTTCAGACAGAGAGAAGAAGACACCAGAGAAGGAAAAAGGTTGTTGTTCTTACAACGCACAACCCTCATTGGCTTTAAAGGATCGGACCTCTGAGCTCTCCAGTGTTCTCTTATTCAAACCAAACCAACATTCACCGAAGCAAGCCTCCGCTTCGAAGGTTAGATTCCTAAATCCTTTGCATTTTTCATATTTATTTGCATCCTTGCCATGTTAACCTTCATTGTTCATTGTTGTTTAGATCCGTAGATTTTGATCTGTATGAACCATGATTGTGTCGTATAGGATTGTTTGCATGTCCATTAATTGTCTGTTTGCATTTGCAATTCTATTGTTATTTTTTATCAAAACCTTTTTCAAAATCAAAACCTTTTTTTATTAAAACTAAGACTTTTTTTTTTCAAAAACCTTTTTTGTTCCCGTAAACATTTTTTTCCCAAAAAAAAACCTTTTTTGTTCCCGTAAACATTTTTTTCCAAAAAAAGCCTTTTTTTGTTCCCGTAAACATTTTTTTCCAAAAAAACCTTTTCGTTCCCAAAAACATTTTTTTTATATATAATTTAAACTTAACATTTTTTTATAATTTAAACTTAATTTTTTTTATAATTTTAACTTAAAAATTTTTTATTAAAAAATTAAAACCTTTTTTTTATAATTAAAATATTAAAAAATTAAAACCTTTTCGTAAGGAACTCCTGATATTTGATGTTTGTCGTGTCATTTTATGTACCCTTTTATTACTTTTCTTTCTTTTGGCATTTCATGTGCATGCTCGAGGTTGAGATGTGCTTGTGGTGGCCACAGCCCCACACTATTTTCCTCCCTCACTTCATTCTAAGTGTCATTACATATTTTCATATTCTTCATGTTTTCAGAAATGTTTCTTTGTTTCTTTATACCCTCTGCCTTTATTACTTTTTTTATTTTTGTACCTTAATTATTCCTCCATATAATGATTTGTCATATTTTCACATTTTTTTACAGTTTTATCCTTCCGAAGGATTAGGTCCAGCCTTTTGGCCGCCGAGTCAATAGCCTTACCCCTTTAATGGATTAAACCCTGTTTAGCCTAGGTGTCCCGCCGTGGGCAAAATTGCTTTTATCCTAGTGTTAGGCCAAAAGAGTCGCCGTACCCTGTTTTAAGGTTTTCCGCTGTGGAATCCCTAATTTAACCCTATTTTAATTTTAATTAACATTTTTTAACATAGAGATTGGAGTCTCTGAACAAACCTTGGCCACAGTCAAGACGTTTCTAACCTCCCTTTTGAGGGGAACTACGATTACTCTGATTCCACTCCCGTAAGGATACGTAGGCACAAGATGCGATGTCTTGCCGAGTAAACTTAGAATTAACCCCCTTTATTATTTATTATTGCTTATTTATATTTTATTTATCTTTGCTATTTAATTATTTTGCTTATTATTTTGTAATTGTTTCTTGGATGTAAAGTTGTTTAATTATTTAATTATTATTATGGTTAGTAATTAGGGAGTGTAACAACATGTATGTAATATTAAAATAAATTTAGATCACTTTTAAATAAAGATAATTAAAATAAACACGTCACACACGTAAGTCGATTTTAATCGCCGTCTCACTTCCTAAGGATATCCCTCAAGTTGCCTACGAATAATGGTTAAGTGGGGTGTATAAAGCAAGTCCCTCAAATAGAAAAATCATCAAAGTCCCTTATGGTTGCCTTTACGAATCGAGTCCCTTTCGAAAAATGATGATGGTCCCTTATATGTGCTTATTACACCCCACAATGGCCTTCAAAAATCCAATTGTCCCTCACATGTCCCTTAACATCCAAAGTAAGGACTACCTACTCCATTATAGTAGGGATAGTCTTACTAAGGAAAGGATAAAGAATAAGAAAGACCTTAAAACATTAGGGTAGGCTACTCCTAGATACTTGCTCACTTCAAAACTTTTTCACACTCAAACAAATTTCCAACAAAATTTTCAAACAAGTTTTTTTCACATCCATACACGGATTATTATTAAACTATTCTGAAAATTTTCTATTCACACACTACAATTTCAAAACAATTCAAAAGTGAGCTTAAGTACTTAAGAGCCCATGGATAACCATGGATGAAAAGGGTGCTAACACCTTCCCTTTTCATAACCTACCCCCCGGACCCAAAATATTCTCTAAGGTCTTTCCTGTTCTTTTATAACCTTTCCTTATGGATAAAATAAAAGTCGGTGGCGACTCTTGCTATCCGCAACATTGTTTAAAGTCAGTTCTCCCACCGTGTTACAGAACTGGCGACTCTGCTGGGGACCTATTTAAGAGGGGTACCCTTAGGAATTAAGATCACTTTAAATTGTTTGCCTTGTTTGCTTTATTATTATATTGTTGGGGTGCTCTTATGTGTGAAAGGTCCTAACCCGGATCTAGTGTACCTTAGGTAAATGGCAATAGACCAAGGAAACTGTACGACGTATATCGATACGGTTGATCTGGTGGCCATAGTTAGTGCGACTTCTTGGTTGGTGCTTATATTCCTTAAGTCAAGTTGAGGATAATATTGAGGCTGCCATATGTTGTCAATGCACTAACTGACTTTTAGAACCCTAGTTAACTCATCTTGGCCTTTAGAAAGTAGTGAGGTAACCGGCTTTGGTGCAGACTGAAGTTGGTTGACACTCGATACTACGCTCATTGAGATCTTAAACTTGGAGGGTTTTGGTTGGCAAGTAAGTTGCCTTCTGAACAACCACCCTTGTGAAGGATCAATGATATTGAGATCCCTTAGAACCTGGTTACTTTTGTAGGACAGGATGAACCATCTAACTTCAGGGGAGGGTACTTGCCTTTGAACCTCATGCAAGCCTTTAAACCTAGGGCTATGGTGTGACTTGTTTGTGTGTGCCACATGTTTGTGATTGAGCATGACATCATGACATCATCATGCATCATAAGCATATCATTTTCCCTAACCATTTCAAGGACCAAAGGATTTATCTTTGTTCTTTGTTGCAGGTCATGGCTTCTGCTCGTAGAAACACCATCAGGATCAACTTTGTAGAGATACCTGCTAAGCTCAAGGAGTTGGTTTCCCTAGTGCCTGATCATTCCCAGTTCAACAAGAGACATGGTCACTTATTGGATCTAGTTACTTCAGGGTTCAGTGAAGACATGATGAGTGTGCTGTTTCAGTTCTTTGACCCTAAGCACCATTGCTTTACATTTCCTGATTATCAGCTGGTTCCAACCATGGAGGAGTTCTCTAAACTTCTGGGTATACCTGTTCTTGATCAGAAGCCATTCACAGGCTTAGAGAAGGAGTTTAAACCAGAAGTTATTGTTGCAGCTCTACATCTGAAGAAGTCTGACATTGTTCTAGAGACGAGAAGTGGAGTTAAAGGTATTCTTGCCAAGGTATTAGTGGATAAAGCTCAAATGTTCTTGAAGGCTATGAGCTACGATGCTTTTGAGGAGATCTTAGCCTTATTGATTTATGGCTTAGTGTTGTTCCCCAATCCTGATCAGTTCATAGACGTTCATGCCATCAACATATTCCTGAGTCACAATCCAGTGCCTACCTTACTTGGAGACATCCTACATTCTCTTCACACCCGTACTACAAGGGCAAGAGGAACTTTGATGTGCTGCATACCTTTACTTTCTAGGTGGTTTATTTCTCACCTTCCTCGCTCAGTAATGAAGAATGAGCAAGGGTTCAGATGGTCCAAGAGGATCATGTCACTTTCTCACTCAGACATCCATTGGTGCTCCAGATCTATGGAGAATGTCACCATCATTGACCGTTGTGGGGAGTTTCCTAATGTTCCACTTCTAGGCATAAGAGGAGGCATCACCTACAACCCATCTCTAGCTTTACGACAGTTTGGTTACGCCCGGAGCGATGGTCCACATGACATGTTGATTCAGGGCATTGTGTTTGATTACGACAACGATCTTCAGGGTTACCGTCAGAGATTCATCCGAGCTTGGGGAAAGGTAAACAGGATTGACAGCAGGACACTGGAGCCTAAGTACACCATTCCTATGGAGGCTTATCTCAGATGGGTACGATCTCGTGCTCAGACACTCATGATGCCATATCCTGCCGTCCTACCAGTTACCATGGAACCTGTTGCTGAAGGAGACACAGCTTATACCATCCTTCACCCAGACATGCCTACTGGTATGGAAGACTTGCAGAGATCATGGATCCAACTGAAAGAGCAAAGGGATACTTTCGAGGCTCATTACAAAGCAAGCCAAGCAAGGATCCTAGAGCTAACAAAGCTACTTCATGAGGAACGAAACCTCAACTCATACCTCAACACAAAGAGGAAACGTCCATGGGAGACTTAAAACCCCATCTTTTGTACTTATTTCGTTTTCATTTTTTGTAAGCCTAAAAGGCAAAACAAGTTATTACTAACAAAAAGTTACTTTCTTGTTTGTTTAAGCAAATTTAAATCCTGCGGTCCTTGAAAACATTGCATATGCATTCCCATATCATTGCATCACAGGTTTATAATTGCGCACAGGTTTCTCATCTTCTCGCTGTTTATTTCAGCAATGGCTCTTGAACAATCAGTTAAGGATCTCCAGGCATAGAATGCACAGTTCCAAGAGCTGATCCTGAACCTATCCAAGGGGCAGGATGAATTGAAGACACTGCTGGCCAAGAAGACTAAGAAGGCTAGAAGGTCTGCTGGGTTGCTCAACATGGGAAGAAGATTCAAAGGTCCTGTCAAGACCAAGGAACATGTTGAAGACTATGGATCTGAAGAATCTGAGCAGGAAAGAGGCAGTCTCCACAACACTATGGGGGACTCTGATTCTGAGGCTAACTACTACCATGAGCCTAACGAAGACAAATTCAAGATGTTGGTGGATAGAATGGATGCTATGGAATTACAGAAATCATCTGGGCTGGATTTTGAGGATTTGAGCTTGATATCTGGGGTGGTCATACCCATTGGGTTCAAAGTTCCTACATTTGTTGTCTATGATGGGGTCTCTTGTCCCAAATTGCATCTGAGGTCTTATGTCAGAAGAATGCAACCCCACACTGCTGATAAAAAGTTGTGGATCCATTTCTTTCAAGAGAGTTTATCTGGAGCTCAGCTAGAGTGGTATTATCAGTTGGAGAGTGTCAACATCAGAGATTGGAATGACCTTGCTGAAGCTTTCTACAAGCAGTATCAATACAATGCTGACTTAGCCCCCACTCGCATGCAACTTCAAAGCATGTCTACGGGTGCCAAAGAAAGCTTTAAGGAGTATGCTCAGAAGTGGAGAGACTTAGCTGGAAGAGTTCAACCCCCTTTGACTGATAGGGAGTTGGTTGATATGTTCATGTGTACGCTGAATGGTCCGTTTTACAGTCATCTCATTGGAAGCTCATCATCTGGCTTCACTGAGTTGATCATGACAGGAGAGCGAGTAGAGAATGGTATCAAGAGTGGTAAGATCCAAGTGGGCACTTCTTCATCAGGTGTTGCAAAGAAGCCTCCCACTGGGAAGAAAGAATCTAATGTTGTGTATGGTCAGCCTGATCGTAACAGAAGGCATCAGTCTGTTAGTGCAGTTCATATTTCAAATCCAACTCCTGCAACAACAGAGCAGCCTCAAGGCAACCAACAGAGAGCTAGAAGACAGTTCACGAAGATCAACATGTCAATGGCTCAGGCATTGCAACACTTGTTGAAGGCTGAACTTATTACCCTGAGGGAGGCTCCTCAGAATCCCAATGTTACCTCTCCCAAGTACAATCCCAATGCACGATGTGCATATCATTCAAACTGTCCAGGACATGATACTAATAACTGCTGGGTCTTGAAGAACAAAATTCAGGATATGATTGATGCTGGAGAAATTGAGTTTGATCCACCAGGTACTCCAAATGTGATTACAGCTCCAATGCCAAATCACGAGAAGACTGTCAACGCCATTGATGAAGATATTGATGAAGATCTGCATGTCTATTCAGTTATGGAGTTGAGCACACCATTGTCTGTTATCAAAAAGAGGTTAGTACAAGCTGGGATCTTTCCAGGTTGTCATGAAGATTGTCTATATTGTACCTATAAGCCGGATAGTTGCTTCATTTTGAGAGATGGGATTCAACGTCTCATGGATAAATATACTATAGTGTTTGAAAGAAGACCAGCATCTGTAGAAAGTATGGTGGATCATCTGACTCAGGGTAAGAAGATTGAAGAGGTTGACATGGTTGACAAAGTACCACTAAGAATCACTTCAAAGGGTCCCATTAAAATCACTCATCAGGGCCCAATCAAGATTACTGCTGAAGGTCCTGTGAAAGTTGTTGCTGAAGCCAGAGTAGCTCCTCTGATCATTACCACTCCTGGTCCTATTCCTTATACATCTGACAAAGCTGTGCCTTGGCACTATGGGTCTGATGTTTATATCCATGGTGTCAAGCAGGAGCCTTTACCTGATATGCCTGTTGACATTGATAATATTGCTGGATCTAGCAAGATCACTCGTAGTGGAAGAGTCTTCTCTCCTCCAGTTGCTTCTAAGAGTGCAGTTACCCCTGCTGTTACTTCCACCACTGATGCTCGGGGCAAGGGTCCTGTTATTGAGCCTGTATCTACTGATGTGCCAGCTGCTGATGACCTCTCTAAGCAGATGGAAGAAGTATTGAAAATCATTCGCAAGAGTGATTATGATATTGTTGATCAGCTGGGGCATACTCCCTCAAAGATTTCTATGCTCTCCCTGTTATTATGTTCTGAGGCTCATGCCAAGTCATTGATCAAGTTTCTAAAGATGGCTCATGTACCCAGTGCAATTTCTGTGGACCAGTTTGAGAATTGTGTTGCTCACCTGACCTATGACAACGGGTTAGGATTTTCTGATGCTGACTTGACCCCTGCCAAGAGGGATCATAACAGGGCCTTGCATATTTCAATTGAATGCAGGGGCACTACCCTGTCTCATGTGCTGATAGACAATGGTTCCTCTCTGAATGTGTTGCCTAAGGAAGTCCTGAACAAGCTGAGTCCTGAAGATACGGTATTGAAGCCCAGTAATATTGTGGTAAAGGCTTTTGATGGTTCTAGAAGAGTAGTGCATGGGGAAATTGATCTTCCAATCAAGGTTGGCTCTCAGGTGTTTACTGCTACATTCTATGTGATGGATATTCGTCCTTCGTACTCATGTCTGCTTGGTCGTCCCTGGATCCATGGGGCAGGTGCGGTGATCTCCACATTACATCAAAAGTTGAGATATCCGGTGAATGGAAAAGTTGTTACTGTCTTTGGAGAGGAAGAATACTTTGTCAGCCATGTAAACACTTTCAAGTATCTGGAAGTAGAAGGTGAATACATTGAAACTCCATGTCAGTCATTTGAAGTGGTTCCCTGGGCTGTTAAGGATTGTGTGACTCCTCCTGCTGTGAAGAAGGTTCCTGTGGTCATCAGAAACCCTCCAACAATGGCAATGGCCTCCCTCAATGATGCAAAAGCTATGGTGGAAGAAGGTGGTTGTACTATTTGGGGTCAGTTTCCTGATATTCCATACAAGTCTGACAAGTTTGGTTTGGGTTTCACTGCAGAGTCCCAGAAGGCTGTTCGTCGTGCTCGTGCTGTTCGTATCACCAATCAAGGGGTTATCAATGCTGTGAGAGATCAAGATGAAGACCACAACTTGGAGGCATGGATTTTTCCTACTGTGGGTGCTGGACTCAATAATTGGAAAGCTGAAGATGTTATCCCTATCTCCTTTAGTCAGGAGTAAATACTATTACTGTGTTATGTTTTTAAATTTGTAATTTCTGGAACAATTAAAACTTTCAAGCCATGTGCCTTACCCGGGGCACAATGGTGTGCTTGTTACGGGTTGTCATTTCATTTGCATACTTCATTCAACAAAATCAATGGACGTTTCGTTTTCGTAAATATTGTGTTCCTTGTCTTTCTTTTTCTTTTATTTTTGCTTTATCAGCTATGTGTTCTTACACACACCCACGTCACTAAAATGCAGATCCTCATCCACTCTGGATCCAGTTGATAACAGTTCTACTATTGCCAATTACAATTTCGAGAATCCGATCTATCAAACTGAAGACGGAGACGAGGACGATTGTGAAATACCTGTAGAGCTTGCTAGGTTGTTACAACAAGAAGAGAAAGCTATACAGCCACATGAAGAGCCAGTCGAAGTTGTGAATATGGGAACTGAAGAAAACAGAAAAGAGGTCAAGATAGGGGCTGATTTAGAGGACAGTGTCAAGAGCAGGTTGATTCAGATGCTACGTGACTATGTGGAGATCTTTGCTTGGTCTTATGAAGATATGCCAGGGTTGGATGCAGACATTGTGGTTCACCGTTTGCCAGTGAAAGAAGATTGTCGTCCAAAGAAGCAGAAGGTTCGTCGTATGCGTCCTGAAATGTCAGAAAAGATCAAAGCAGAGGTAATGAAACAGTTCAATGCAGGGTTCTTGGCCGTAACTTCTTATCCTCAGTGGGTTGCAAATGTGGTACCAGTTCCTAAGAAAGATGGTAAGGTACGTATGTGTGTAGACTACAGAGATCTGAACAAGGCTAGCCCTAAAGATGACTTTCCACTTCCTCATATTGATATTCTGGTAGACAACACTGCTCAGCATAAGGTATTCTCTTTTATGGATGGTTTCTCTGGTTACAATCAAATCAAGATGGCACCTGAAGATATGGAGAAGACTACATTTGTGACACAGTGGGGCACCTTTTGCTATAAGGTAATGCCATTTGGTTTGAAGAATGCAGGGGCAACATATCAGCGTGCTATGGTGGCTTTGTTTCATGATATGATTCATCATGAGATAGAGGTATATGTGGATGATATGATAGCCAGGTCTCAGAATGAAGAACAACATCTTGATCATCTGCACAAGTTGTTTGAGAGGTTGAAGAAATACAGGTTGAGATTAAATCCAAACAAGTGTACTTTCGGAGTTAGATCTGGAAAACTCTTGGGTTTCATTGTCAGTGGAAAAGGTATTGAAGTGGATCCTGCAAAAGTGAAAGCTATACGAGAGATGCCAGCTCCCCGTACTGAGAAGGAGGTTAGAGGTTTCTTGGGACGATTGAACTACATTACAAGATTTATTTCCCAATTAACTACCATCTGTGAGCCAATCTTCAAGTTGTTGAAGAAAGATCAGGTGATGGAATGGAATGATGAGTGCCAGACTGCCTTTGATGAAATCAAGAGATATTTGCTAGAACCTCCAATTTTAATGCCACCAGTTGATGGAAGACCCTTGATTATGTATTTAACAGTATTAGACAACTCAATGGGGTGTGTATTGGGGCAACATGACGAGTCTGGTCGAAAAGAGCAGGCAATATACTACCTTAGCAAAAAGTTTACCGACTGTGAAACAAGATACTCACTGCTCGAGAAAACTTGCTGCGCTTTGGCATGGGCTGCTCGCCGACTAAGACAGTATATGTTGACCCATACTACCTTGTTGATTTCGAAGATGGATCCAATCAAGTACATATTTGAGAAACCTGCTCTCTCCGGAAGAATTGCAAGATGGCAAATGATCTTGACGGAATATGATATACAGTATACTACTCAGAAGGCCATTAAGGGGAGTGTTGTTGCTGATCATTTGGCTCATCAAGCAGTAGGTGATTACCAGTCAATGAATTTTGAGTTCCCTGATGAAGACATTATGTCTGTTACCAAAGAACCTGGACAATATGACGGACCTGAACAAGGATCCCGATGGACTATGGTTTTTGATGGTGCCTCCAATGCACATGGTAATGGTGTTGGTGTTGTGATTAGTTCCCCTGAAGGTTGTCATACCCCGATTACTGCCAGACTTTGTTTCTATTGTACCAATAACATGGCTGAGTATGAGGCATGTATCATGGGTATGCAAGTTGCTATTGATATGAAGATTCAGTTCCTTGAGGTGTATGGAGATTCAGCTCTGGTAGTAAGTCAGATTAAAGGAGATTGGGATACAAAGCATGATAATCTCATTCCTTACAGAGAACATGTGTTGTCTTTGATCCCACATTTCAAAGAGATTACAATGGATGGTGAAGACAGTGTTCTCAGGAGGTGCCATGATACTGACTACAATGGATGGTGAAGACTTCCCACAACCTGTAAACGCAGACATAGTTAAAAAATACTACGCATAAAAAGAGACCCGCTAGGTTGACAGGCCTAGGCAAAAATAAGGGCATCCCGGCAAACCAAAAGGGTTTGGGCAAAAATTAGGGATATATATATAAAAAGATGTACACCCGGCAAGTCGAAAACCTGAAAAGGCGGCTTGGGCAAAAAAGGGTATCCCGGTGGATTGAAAACCTGAAAGGGCAATCCAGGCAAAAGTTAGGGATTAAAGCGTATGACTATGTCTCGTTTGGATCACTCATGAAACTGCAACCAGTTGTACTACTTACTCAAGCTCAAACAGATAAAGCTCAATCCAATCGTTTCCGTCTCAACAGCAAGAAGATGAGATACTTGAGTGGCAATAGTAGAATTGAAACTCAATAGGATTATTTCCCACATAGCTGATTCTTTTTGTAAAACTTCATGACAAAATTCTCTTACTAGGGTTTATGTCTCCTTGTACAAACTTACCCGTGTATGGGTCACTTTTGATATAAATAAATTCCATCTTTTGAATCCAGATTCACTTTTACCCTATTTACATAAGCGAAACGTCCATTGGTTGTGTTTGAATGTATGTATGCCTTTGAATATGATTGATGTTTACCAGAAACGCATGTATGCTTTTAATATGATTGATGTTTACCAGAAATGCATGAAAATGCAGTAATAGTATTTACTAAGGACGAACGATGGAAGGATTTCAACGAAGCTTCGCCGGTTCATCTTTACAAGACAGTTACAAACCATCAGTAGGACTAATCCATTTTCACAAAGTCTAATCTCCCCTGGAATTTATATCCATCTCTTTTATCCTCATACGGATATACGGGAAATTACTTTCCAATAAGGGCACGATGAACGAAGACGGGATGTTATACTTATCCTACTATCAAACGAAAACGAAGGTTATCTATACCCTACTATCCCCAACAACGGGAGGTTATCTATACCTTGTTATCCCCAACAACGGGAGGTTATCTATACCTTGTTATCCCCAGCAGACGGAGGGTTATATATTCTTCAACAACGAATCGGGATTTATTTTTCTTGGCCAGCAGTTGTTATACAAGGATATCCAGACACTTCCAGCAGTGTCATAGCATACATACATCATTTACATCATACCATAACATATATGTCTATAGTACATTACCTAAGTGCATCATGTCATACATGCATACATAAAGCATAAACTAATGTTGTTATACAGAATGCTACCTTGTTTTCAGGTTAATTATCCAACAAACAATCTTATGATCTTTGGGACTGCTTTATTGTAACCTCAGGGTTACTTTATCCTCTTGATGAGCTTCTTATTACTTTGGGACTGCTTTATTGTAACCTCAGGGTTATTTTATCCTCCTGATAGCCTCTCATGACTTCAAGACTGCTTTAGAGCTACTGATTGCTCTATCCTCCTGAAATCATCCTATTACTTCAAGACTGCTTTAGAGCTATTCATTGCTCTATCCTCATGAGGTCATATTACTACTTCAAGACTGCTTTAGAGCTATTCATTGCTCTATCCTCCTGAAGCCATCTAATTATTTCAAGACTGCTTTAGAGTTCTCCATTGCTCTATCCTCCTGAAATTACATTATTATTTCAAGACTGCTTTAGAGCTATCCATTGCTCTATCCTCCTGAAATCATTACTTCAAGACTGCTTTAGAGCTATTGATTGCTCTATCCTCCTGAAGACATATCACATTATTATTTCAAGACTGCTTTAGAGCTGTTGATTGCTCTATCCTACTGAAGTCATTCTATTACTTCAAGACTGCTTTAGAGCTATTGATTGCTCTATCCTCCTGAAGCCATTATTACTTCAAGACTGCTTTAGAGCTATTGATTGCTCTATCCTCCTGAGGTCCGATTTATCACTTCAAGACTGCTTTAGGGTTATCATTATTGATTGCTCTATCCTCATGAAGACATGCTGTTACATCAGTATTACTCCAGACTCCTGACAGTTCTCATTATACTACTGAAGAACTTTCCCCTAGTGGCATCTTTAAGCCCACTCAATCATGTTCAACCAACCATCAATATCACTCCATGCACTGGTGAGTGCAAATTTTTGGGCTTTTGTGTTCAATCCCCTTCAACCTTCCAGGTTACGACTGGCAAATATACCAATCTAACCCCTCAGGTTTCAGAAAATTGAACAGGGGCAGCTGTTGCACCCCAAAATTTGCCCTCACAATACAAGACTTTGTGTTCCAAGAAGGTTCACAAGGTTCACAAAATTCATAATTGGTCAGAAGAGTTGACAATTCCCTCAGACAATGCACCTCCTAAGCAGTGCATCCAAAACTAGGGTTTTGACTTTAATCAGGCTAAATGGACTTCCAAGACTTCAAGTGAGCTTCATAACATCTTATATGTGTATAAGAACCCCCATGTCAAGTTTCAAGACTTTTCTCAAAAGTTTGCTCAGTCAGATGATCAGATAAGTCAAAAGCAGTCAATGCAGTTAAAAGGTCAAACTGAGGTCAACTGTGGTCAAACCAAAGTCAAACTTCATGATTTTTTTTTGCCAACATCAAAGAGAGGTTGGGTGAGAAATATTATCATAATAACTGTAATACCCCAAATTTTGCCCTAAGATTTGTCGTCGCATTTCATTGCATTTAATCAATTACTAACAAATTTGTGTAGTCGTTTGACTTTTTGCAGGTAAATATCATATGGCATGCATTTTTTTTCTAAAAAGTAAAAATGGCACAATTGGCAGGAGGACGTGTGTAAGGAGTTATGAGTGTGAGAGGTTGAGAGTTCGAATCTCACCTTTGTCATTTTTTTTTGTTTGTTTTTTATTATTTTTACTCTAAATTTTTCTATCTCTCATTAAAAAATAACAAAAATAGTTTTTTATTATTATTTAATTATTATTTTCGTATTTTAATTAAATCATTTTTTAAAATATTATTTTTTTCATTTTTTTCTAAATTATTCATAAAAATATCCAAAAAATCATAAAATAAAAAATATTGGAAAAACTTTTGTTCTTTTTATAATATTTTTGATTTTAGGAATCAATAGGATTTTTAGTTTTTATTTTAAGTTTATTTTAATTATTTTAAATTATTTAAATTTTATTTTTTCTTAACTAATTATTTAGTTTGGGCTTTAAAATGGGCTTTAGGGACATTATTGACAATTTGGTGTTAACCCTAATTTGTTCCCTATATATACATGTGTTGCCTTGTTGAAAAGGAGGTCAGAAGGTTTTCTTCAGAAAAGGGGGCGGAAGGTTCAGACAGAGAGAAGAAGACACCAGAGAAGGAAAAAGGTTGTTGTTCTTACAACGCACAACCCTCATTGGCTTTAAAGGATCGGACCTCTGAGCTCTCCAGTGTTCTCTTATTCAAACCAAACCAACATTCACCGAAGCAAGCCTCCGCTTCGAAGGTTAGATTCCTAAATCCTTTGCATTTTTCATATTTATTTGCATCCTTGCCATGTTAACCTTCATTGTTCATTGTTGTTTAGATCCGTAGATTTTGATCTGTATGAACCATGATTGTGTCGTATAGGATTGTTTGCATGTCCATTAATTGTCTGTTTGCATTTGCAATTCTATTTTTATTTTTTATCAAAACCTTTTTCAAAATCAAAACCTTTTTTTTATTAAAACTAAGACTTTTTTTTTTCAAAAACCTTTTTTTGTTCCCGTAAACATTTTTTTCCCAAAAAAAAACCTTTTTTGTTCCCGTAAACATTTTTTTCCAAAAAAAGCCTTTTTTTGTTCCCGTAAACATTTTTTTCCAAAAAAACCTTTTCGTTCCCAAAAACATTTTTTTTATATATAATTTAAACTTAACATTTTTTTATAATTTAAACTTAATTTTTTTTATAATTTTAACTTAAAAATTTTTTATTAAAAAATTAAAACCTTTTTTTTATAATTAAAATATTAAAAAATTAAAACCTTTTCGTAAGGAACTCCTGATATTTGATGTTTGTCGTGTCATTTTATGTACCCTTTTATTACTTTTCTTTCTTTTGGCATTTCATGTGCATGCTCGAGGTTGAGATGTGCTTGTGGTGGCCACAGCCCCACACTATTTTCCTCCCTCACTTCATTCTAAGTGTCATTACATATTTTCATATTCTTCATGTTTTCAGAAATGTTTCTTTGTTTCTTTATACCCTCTGCCTTTATTACTTTTTTTTATTTTTGTACCTTAATTATTCCTCCATATAATGATTTGTCATATTTTCACATTTTTTTACAGTTTTATCCTTCCGAAGGATTAGGTCCAGCCTTTTGGCCGCCGAGTCAATAGCCTTACCCCTTTAATGGATTAAACCCTGTTTAGCCTAGGTGTCCCGCCGTGGGCAAAATTGCTTTTATCCTAGTGTTAGGCCAAAAGAGTCGCCGTACCCTGTTTTAAGGTTTTCCGCTGTGGAATCCCTAATTTAACCCTATTTTAATTTTAATTAACATTTTTTAACATAGAGATTGGAGTCTCTGAACAAACCTTGGCCACAGTCAAGACGTTTCTAACCTCCCTTTTGAGGGGAACTACGATTACTCTGATTCCACTCCCGTAAGGATACGTAGGCACAAGATGCGATGTCTTGCCGAGTAAACTTAGAATTAACCCCCTTTATTATTTATTATTGCTTATTTATATTTTATTTATCTTTGCTATTTAATTATTTTGCTTATTATTTTGTAATTGTTTCTTGGATGTAAAGTTGTTTAATTATTTAATTATTATTATGGTTAGTAATTAGGGAGTGTAACAACATGTATGTAATATTAAAATAAATTTAGATCACTTTTAAATAAAGATAATTAAAATAAACACGTCACACACGTAAGTCGATTTTAATCGCCGTCTCACTTCCTAAGGATATCCCTCAAGTTGCCTACGAATAATGGTTAAGTGGGGTGTATAAAGCAAGTCCCTCAAATAGAAAAATCATCAAAGTCCCTTATGGTTGCCTTTACGAATCGAGTCCCTTTCGAAAAATGATGATGGTCCCTTATATGTGCTTATTACACCCCACAATGGCCTTCAAAAATCCAATTGTCCCTCACATGTCCCTTAACATCCAAAGTAAGGACTACCTACTCCATTATAGTAGGGATAGTCTTACTAAGGAAAGGATAAAGAATAAGAAAGACCTTAAAACATTAGGGTAGGCTACTCCTAGATACTTGCTCACTTCAAAACTTTTTCACACTCAAACAAATTTCCAACAAAATTTTCAAACAAGTTTTTTTCACATCCATACACGGATTATTATTAAACTATTCTGAAAATTTTCTATTCACACACTACAATTTCAAAACAATTCAAAAGTGAGCTTAAGTACTTAAGAGCCCATGGATAACCATGGATGAAAAGGGTGCTAACACCTTCCCTTTTCATAACCTACCCCCCGGACCCAAAATATTCTCTAAGGTCTTTCCTGTTCTTTTATAACCTTTCCTTATGGATAAAATAAAAGTCGGTGGCGACTCTTGCTATCCGCAACATTGTTTAAAGTCAGTTCTCCCACCGTGTTACACATACCAATAACACTTTCAAATACATTTTTTTCAATATGCATAACATCAAGAAAATGTCTTACATACAACGACTTCCAATACGGCAACTCAAACAAAATTGACCTCTTCTTCCACCCACGCGTGACAAGCGTATGAGCAAAAGGCTTGCCAAACTTAGTACTCACATCTTTCACCTTTTCAAAAATTTATTCGTCGGTCAATGTAGGTGGAGCTTTACGTTGTTCTGAATTTCCATTGAATGCTTTTCTCCATCCACGGTAGTGATGATTAGAATTTAAGAATCTACGATGACCAAGAAAGACATTCTTCTGACCAAATTCCAACCGCGTCCAATCTGTGTTTTCTTCACATATAGGACACGCACATTGATCTTTAATGCTATAACCCGATAGATTTCCGTATGCTGGGAAATCATTAATTGTGCCAAACAACATCGCCCTCAAATTAAAACTTTATTTCCTATATCCATCATAAACCTCCACACCGTTCTCCCACAAACTCTTTAGGTCTTTGATTAAAGGTGTCAGGTATACATCTATGTTATTCCCTGGTTGTTTAGGGCCAGAAATTAACATAGATAACATCATGTACTTACGCTTCATACATAGCCATGGAGGTAGGTTATAAATCATAATAATTACAGGCCAGGTGGAATGTGAGATACTTTGCAAACCATGCGGATTCATTCTATCAATCGATAATGCCAAGCGAAGGTTTCTAGCTTCTTCTCCAAAATCAGGATAATCATTATCAATTTTCATCCATTGTGGTGAATCTGCTGGATGTCGATACTTCCCATCTACAATTATATCATCTGCATGCCAAGTCAGGTGTTTTGCATCTGTTTCACTACGAAACATGCGTCTGAATCTCGGAATTATAGGAAAATACCATAATACTTTTGCTGGTGACAATTTTTTCTTATACCGAGATACACCGCATTTAGGACACTTGTTTAATGATGCATATTCATTTCGAAACAAAATGCAATCATTTGGACAAGCATGTATCTTATCATAGCTCATGCCAATAGAGCATAACATTTTTTTAGCTTCATAGGTTCGATTGGGAAAAATATCCTCCGGAAGCATCTCTTGAAGTAGGGCTAATAACTCTGTGAAACTTTCATCCGACCATCCATTACCCGCCTTTAAATTGTACAACTTTAATACCACGGACAATCTTATGAAAGTAGTGCAACCTTTATACAACGGTTTCTTTGCATCGCTTACCAACCTCTCAAACATCTTGGGACAATCTTGAAGATCTTCTTCAAGTGCTTCTGCAATCTCTTCGACTCGATCACAATCATATGTATCCCTGCCATTGTCCTTTGAAGCACATGTCGTATTATTCCGGGGTTCAACATTCTCGTTACTTATCTCACCATGTAATGTCCAACATGTCTAACTTCGATCAATTCCATGTCTCATTAAATGAGATTCCAACTGAACGACGTCAACTCGACGCCCATAAAAGCATCCTAAGCAAGGACATGTGATCCTACTGGGGTCTTTGGCGTGTTCAACAGCAAACTTAACGAATTTCGATACCCCATTCTCGTACTCTTTTGACAATCGATTACCAGACATCCATTTTTTATCCATACTAATTGAGTAATCTACACTAAACTATGAAAGTTAAACAAAACAGAGAATACCTGTAAAGAAATCACTAACTTCTAAGAATGCTACGCAGTAGGATGCTTGGAAACGATCATAACTTTGCTCTTCACAGGTAACCCTTATAGCAGACAAAATATAAATTTTACTAAAATCATATTAATAATTAACCAAACCAAAAATACTAGATAATCCACCAAAATAAATCATATTAAAAATACTAGATAATCCTTAAACCAAAATGACACCCTTACTAAACATTGAGAAATCCTAACTAAACATATAAAACCATAATAACATATCATATATACATTGAGAAATCCATACTAACATATCAACATATAAAACCATATCATATAAAACCATATTCATGTTGGCTACTCTCTTAAAAAATAGGAATTTTCAAACTATTAAAAAAACAATATGCTCTATCAAGTTACATTAATATTTTTAGCCATCATTATCTAATATTTTTGTTATATTCAAATTAGAAGAAAGCTCATTTGTATGATTGGTTCTAGATGAATTATCCATCTAAGTTCAAAATAGCAACAAAATAAAAACAACAATAACATTAACAATAATATAAAACATTTTGAGTTTAGCCTTTTAACAACAACAACAACAAAAACAACACTAAAAGCCTTAGTGTATACGTAACATATCTACACAAACCCAACAACATTAGTGTTAACATCATATCAAATATCATACTTGAACTCAAATTTACTTACATGTCCTCAAACCCTCAATGCAAAACAACACTAAAAACCTTCACTACACCTTCAATAACTCAATAAAAACAACAACAGCAACAATAATATTAAACCTTCAATGCCTCAATAACAACAAACTTTCGCATTGCAACAACTACATCAAACCTTCAATATCTCAATAACACAAAACCTTCAATTTCTTAATAACAACAAAGAGACAATAACACAAAACCTTCAATATCTCAATAACACAAAACCATATATATCATCAGAACAAAAAAACCATCTATATCTTCAAATACCACAGTAACAATGGTGAAAAGATAAATAAACAAGAAAACCAGTAAAACTTCACATACCGTAACAATGGTGGAAATGCAATGCAGACGGACGGATGCACTCGAAAACGGACGGTGAACGGCGGCGAAATCCAACGGAAGAGGGCGACGGTCGGACGGAGGATGACGGCAACGGAATGGTTGTATAGGGCAAGTTCGTTCGCCAGAGGAGAAAGAAAGAAGAAAAGAAACACGTACGCGACTGTTCTGTTTCTTTTAAAATTCTGGAGGGTATTTTAAAATTATAATACTAATACTTATAGCAGCGCTTTTTAAAGGCCTTTAGCAGCGCTTTAAAAGCGGTTTCATAGGGTGCCTTAGCAATGCCATATAGCAACGCTTTATAGAAAAAGCGCTTTCTAAGAGTCCCCGTTTAGCAGCGTTTTTTAAAAAGCGCTTTCTTAGGGTCCCCTTTAGCAGCGCTTTTTTAAAAGCGCTGTCTTTGGTAGGCAATTTTTTTCTTTTTTTTTTACTGACCCTTTAGCAGCGCTTTTTTAAAAAGCGTTGTCTTTGTATGCGCTGCTAAAACTAAATTAAGGCGTAGTGTAAGGAAGAAAAAGCCATTATTAGAGCTTGCACTTACTGAAAATTGACATAGGGGTATTGATTCTAATAAGGGTGTATATTTTGCTTAGAGGATAGAGAGAGGTCCCTGCTCTCTTCTTCTTCCCTTTCCTTTCCTCCATTGATGGAGTTTTTTGAGATTATAGATGGTTGTGCAAGCCTCTATAATCAATTATATTGATTGTTGAAATGTATTGTTATTGTTATGATGAATTTGTTTATGAAATTTTTGTTCCTTTAATTGATTAATTCTGAGATAATGGTTGTTGATGATATGTCATGATATCCATGAAATTGATGTCGAAAGTTTACCATTTTGTTGATACCGATCTATGATATATTATGAATTTGTTGTTTTAATCATTGGATAATTATCGTCTGTCGAATTCTGAGGTCGAGGGTTTTTGCAGAATTAAAATCGGAGGTCTGGGAGGCCTAAAATGGTGAAAATGGATTTATTGGATGTTTTTCATGCCTATAATCGGTTACGAACTGAGTGTAACCGGATACACTGTTTGGGGTGGGAAATTAAAGAATTAAAAATGACGTAACTTGAATTTTGTGACTTTGATTGAGTCGTGGTTCGAATCGTTAGAAAGGTAACGTATAATATTATCCCTTGGTGATGTCCTAAGAGTTTAATTGTGTGTGTATGGTTAATGGTGATTTAGAAAGAGATCAATTGTTATGATTTTGTTCTAATGATTGATATGTTTACTTATTCGATTTGAAATTGTAACCGATGTACATATATGATTGGCATTATTATGTTGTTGTTTAATTAATGGTGTTGGTTCAGAGAGGGATACTATAATTTGTGATTGCCTTATATTGGAAATAATGATGTTGATGTTATTGGTTTAGTATTGTAACAAATTTCGAGTAACTGGTTTAGTGTTGTAACTAGTTACGAGTTATTAAGTTGGGGGTGTTGGTGATACGTTTGTGCATCTGTATGTTGTTGCATTGCATGCATCATGTACATTGGAGATAGGTGAGTCGTGATCTAGTGTTGTGATCATGACGTGTCTGATCTAGTGTTGTGATCTAGATGTGTAGTCAGGTTTATAAATCTAACCTGATGAGTGGATTGTTAGAACAATATTTGTTCATGTCATATATCCTTTGGGTTTTGATAATAACAAAGTATTGAAAGAACAATGGTGTTATCTAATATGTGTTCTAAGTATGCAAGTTCCAAAGTTTAAGAAGAATCTATTCAGAATCTGATAAAATAACGCATTTTAGAGAAGCTAAGTTTTTGGCTTTTGATGCTTATGTAGAAGCACACTTCAATCTCAAGGTTTTGATGATGTCAACAAGACTTAAGCTCATTCCATGTCTGCAAAAAGTCAAGCTTTCAAATTGATCAAGATTCTTTCACTATATACCCGTGGGGGTATATGTACTAAGAAGCTTCTTGCACTATATACCCATGGGGGTATATACACTGAAGATAAAACCAGAAGCTTCTCTATTCTGAACTCTTCTCAAAAAGTAAGAAGTGCAAGCATATCATCATGAATACATTATCAAGATCAAGACTATGGAATGTTGTCATACAAATCAAGCTTCATGTGCAAATGTTCATTCAACTTTCAAGAATTTGACTCAAGCTTCGGTATATCAATATTCACTCCTTTAATTGATATACAAGTGTTCAAATAATTTAACATATCAACATTTTGCATTTGCAAGTTTTTTAAATCATTTGAATTGGTATAACACTTTTTAACTCAAGTATTTTTCTGAGTTTTAACAGTGTTAACGGATTAACCATATGGGTTAATCGGTTAACGACCTTAAATTTTGAATTCTCAGGGCTAACGTTCAAGTGTTAACTGATTAACCTATATGGTTAACCGATTAACACTGTACGAATTTTGAAAAATTATTTCTTTTCAAATTCAAATATTGTTTGATTGTTATACCTTTTCATTATTTGATTCATACTCAATTATACCTTTTTGAAATGGTGTTTGACTCATATAAATTCTGAAAATTTCAAATTGAAAAACACCTCCAATAATTTTCAATGTAATCATTCAATCAAATTCACTACTTTTCAAATATTTTCAAATATTTCAAAAAAGTGTTCATATTGTTCATACCATTTCATATCCAGAATTTTTGAACACTTGTATTGATATTGGAAAGTGAATTTTGATCAAAAGGAGAAGATCAATCTTTGTATTGATATTATTATTATATCACTCTCAAATTACAAAATTACAAGAATTATTTCTTTGTGACTTGTGATCCAGGATTGTTGGACACAAGGGTTAGTGCTTGCAAGAGGATTGTTCTTGCTCACTAAGTTGTTAAAATAGTTGTTACATAGTAGGCTTCACCGGTTGATGGTGTGATAGGCTGTACATTATAAAATTATAGTGAAAACTCTCTTTCTTGTGGAAAGGGGAGTGGAGTACCTTCGGATTGTGAAGGGAACCACTATAAATCTCTGTGTCCATTTTTCATTCTGCCTTTACTGCTTTCAACATCAAGATCATTACCAAGTAAAATTCAAGAATATCGAAAAATCGGAATAAGTTTCTAAAGCCTAATTCACCCCCCCCCCCCCCCCCCTCTTAGGCATACTCTGAACTTATAGCTTAAGAACTGATGCACGTTATTAAGTGAAGTCTAATGATATAGGTTTGCGTAGACTCTGAAACTGAATGTATTAGAATCAGAAAAGAAATATATTATCTCTACACTTATTGAATGTATCAACTTCTGGTGACCACTCAAAATCATAGACTAAGCTAAGTTATACGTACTGCATAAAGCAAGCTACAATCTCAAATCAGTTTGTCAGCTAGAGTCTGTGATCACATGGCTCAAGAAGAGTTGGCATTTTTTTACGGATATCTACTCTCAACTGATCTATAGTAGAATATCTTAAGTAAGATTATATGGTTAAAAGAGTTACACGATGGATGAAGATCTTTTTGTGTATCTATCTTCCATGTCTCTTAGTACTATAGAGTAACAAAGTCACTTGTACAAGTTATCTCTTCTAACGACTATTCTTCTGTAAATGCTACATAAGTAGTTGAAGATTCAATATGGAAAAAAAACAACAAGGAAATAAAGAAAGAGAGTCAAGAAGAAAAGAAGCATTTCACGCTTTTATTAGAATGGAAGAATAACAAGATCAACAATGGCAACACCATTGAGTATGCAGAATTTCTATTATATATTGTAAATTGTACAAAGCCTTAAGATTTCTTAAACATTGAATATCTTAGAAATATTAAGAGCTATGATATTTATTATGGTTATTTCCATGTACCTCTGATTGTATATCATGTACACCATGTTGTCTATTATGTTAAACAAGTTATTTAGTAGTTCAAAAAGAATGTCTCTTGATATGTGCTTGAGCATCAAAGTCTCTTGTTGTAAGCTTGAGCCAATTAAGTCTCTTGCTATGTGCTTGAGCATTGAAGTATTGATCATATTATTGATGAAGCAGGAAAGTCTTGGATTGGAGGTATGAGCAGGAAAGTCTTGTACTCGACGATATGAGCAGAAGTCTTGAATCCGTGGGATTTAAGCAGGAAAGTCTTGGACTAGAGGTCTGAGCAGGAAAGTCGTGTACTTCAGAGTATGAGTAGAAGTCTTGAATTCGAGGGATTTAAGCAGAAAATTCTTGGAATGGATGTCTGAGTAGGAAAGTATTGTACTCAGGGGTATGAGCAGAAGTCTTGAATCTGTGGGATTTAAGCAGGAAAGTCTTAGGCTGTGAGTCTGAGCAGGAAGTCTTGTACTTGCTGGTACAAGCAAGAAAGTCTTAAGATCTGAGTATTTAAGCAGGAAGTCTTGATCAGGTGCTGATTAAGCAGGCAGGTCTTAGGCTGTAGGTTTGAGCAGGAAAAGTCTTATGCTCGAGAGCATAAGCAAATGTAATTATTATTTTATTATAGTGGAAAATCTCTTGTGTTGCAAGGGGACTGGACTTCTCTCGGTTTGGGAGGAACCAGGATAAATCTCTATGTGTTCTTTTGTTATTTACTTGCTTCTATTATTATTTTGCTACAATTTAGTATCAGAATCTAAACAGTGGTTTAAAATCTGAACTCTGTTCAGAAGCAAAGCAAAAACGGAGAACACGATTCACCCCCTCCCTCTTCTTGTGTATTTTCTCACCTTCAGTTGGTATTAGAGTATGGTATGTGCATAACACTTAACTATGATGCAAATAAAGATCCAATGAGAAAAATATGTCTGCTGAAAAATTTTCAAGAAGGAATCAAGTATCATATGAGAAAATTTATTGCTTTGCTAATCCTCCTATATTTAGTAGGTGACTCTGCTAAATTTTAATGGTGAAAAATCAAAGTTTACTCATATATCATTGCTCTTAATAATGATTTTTGATGAAAGAACAATGGGATACCCTTGAGAAAGGTATTGTTATAGTAGTTGATGGTGTTGAGATTATCAATGATAGAAAATATCTCACACCAGCTCAGAAGAAACTTACAGAAATCATCTTGGAGTTAGAAGTATTCTGGTATATGCTCTACCTCATTATGAGTATATCAACATCACCAATATGTATACTGCTAAGACTATCTTTGAATCCTTGTGTTTTATATATGAAGGGAGTCAGTCATTGCTTAACAAGTTACACTTCATCTAATCTTTCCAAGAAAATTTTGAGAAGTCTTCTTGCTAGATTCAGACCAAATAGTCACAGATATTCAAGAAGTCAAAAATTTGAGTGTGCTGAGTCTTGAAAGTTTGATTAGAAATCTTCAAAGTAATGAAATGGAATTAGATGAAGATAATATGTCAAACAAATCAACTTTCCCATAGCATGCTAAAGAAAATTCCTATGGAATGTCTGATGATGAGGAATTGACCTTCCTTATCAAAAGATTCTATCAGCTGGCTAAAAGAAATAAGAAATATGTTTATAGATAGAGTAACTTTAGAAGATTCTAAAATAATCTAATTTCAGTTGATTATTCCAATCTTCAGAACAAGGAGAAAAGCTACCAGATAAAAAAAATACAAAAAGAGAATGTCAAAGAGCTTCAAAGCCTATCCTAATGAAAATGACAAAGTTGAGGATTCAGAAATAGATGAAAAGAGTAATCTGGCACTGCTGACCATTACATCTTCTGAAGAAGCATCTAAGTCCATGAATAATCAAATATTAAAGAGTAAGAGGTAACTTTTAATCTATCTTACTTCAGTATTTTTTATATGAGCTCATGATCTCTCAAGTTGTTTTAATAAACAAGCTGGAATCATGAAGCTAGAGATTGATCATCTAAAAGAATATCTAAAAATCTCTCAAGAGAAAATCAAGTCTCTTGATAAAATTTGTTTTGATAATAAGGATTTGCTTCTCAATTTAAAATCTTAAATGACTCCATGGCTCCTAAGGAAGTTCAAGGCTATCATAGAATTTATGCTAAAAAATATTTCCTTGAGAAACCTTTCAATTCTTCTTTTTCTGGAATACCCAGAGAGTGCTGAAAACTTATTTTATGCTAACCTCTAATAGCAAGTACTATTTGTATCTATACTAGTCAGAAATTTCAAAATTAAGGATTGTAATGTCAAAATTTTGATATTAGATGAATTTAAGATAATAAAATAATTTAATGGGATCCAGAGAAACGTTAGTGTCAAAACTCATTCTAGACTCAAATTCTAAAATAAGTCAAAGTGCTAATATCAAACTAAGGCATGAAGTAAAAGAAATCCTATCAGAACTAACATTTCTGAACTCACATTTACCAATTATAAAAAAAATAAAGTAAGTTATTCATAGACTTCCATAATTCAATTTTTAATTTTAAATAAAACATATATACCTATGTAGGAGTGAAATATAGGGTAAAATCTTCTAGATCACCATTCATCAAAAGAAATCTTCTAGATCACTTTAACAAAAGAAATAGAATCACCAGATTAAATAAACAAGGAGAAAAAAATTCAATACACCAGATTCTTACATAAATCAAAAACAACAAATTTTTACGCGCGCGTGTATATATATATATATATATATATATATATATATATATATATATATATATATATATATATATATATATATATATATATATATATATATATATATATATATATATATATATATATATATATATATATATATATATATATATATATATATATATATATATATATATATATATATATATATATATATATATATATATATATATATATATATATATATATATATATATATATATATATATATATATATATATATATATATATATATATATATATATATATATATATATATATCATTTTTATGTAAGAATATAAATATTAATCTGAACTAATAGATTTTAAAATAAATGCTGGAGACACATGTTAAAAAAATCCATAAATAAAAAATTCGTATTGAAAAAAAGAAATAAAACCATTAATTATAATTTTTTATTAATTTCAATGCACAATTTTCAATAAAATGTTACTATATTTATTTCTTAACTTGAAATATATATAAATTTGGTATAAAATAAAAATTTTCCTTTTCAATATTATGTACTTTTATCGCATAATTATTTATAATTATCGATTTTTGGTTTTAACTGATTTTTTAAGAATGATTTTTTTGAAAAACCTATGAAAATTTGAAGATATAAATCGAGGGGGTCATTATTAATATCCATAACATATGTAGGGGGTGCAATGTTCAATAGTAAAGGGTCCAAGTATAAATTCCCTGCAGAGGCTATGTGGTTTGTGTATGAAATAAGCCCAACTATTATCAAATATTCTTTTTTATAAAAGAGTTGCTTTTCAGCATCCTGTATTTTGCTGTTACATACTCCTTCTCTTCCATATTATAAGTTATTATGCAATAATAACAATTTGTCTATAATTCTTTTCATATTATTTACTATTCTTATTTTATCCTTTTTTAACTTTTCTGATTTCTCTTTCACATACCATTAAAAAAAGATAATTTTATTAAATAGAGTATAATTTTTTATTATATTAAATTAACAACATTTATTTATGTGAAATTGTCAAAATAATTTATAATTAAAAACATAAATAGTATTGTTTTTGGTATCTTTTACAAATTATAACCACGATTGTTTTTAGTTATGTACTAGAAAATCCAATTCCCCAAACCATTACTTAAAATCAATTTCAAGTGTTTATCCTCATTTCTCAATCCCATTTCTCTTTCCAAATCAAAATTGAAGTAAGGGAGTGGAAGAGGAAAGAAAGGGCACGAGTTTGAGAGATGAAGGAAGAAAATCTTGGTTCAAGCTTCATACCCCCTTGCAAGTGCAAATTATTAGAAGGTTATTGTAGAAAGAGAGTTTGTGGAACATCGTCATCACCCGTATCAAGTTCTACTTTCCAAATTAAAAATTGTTTCTAAGGTGGGTTCTTAGTTAGAAACCTTGGGGTGGGATAGAATGATGTTAGAAATCATGCGTGGGAGGGAACTAATGGCCTGATTGTTGATTTTTCCATGTTTGCATGCTTACCAATGATTTTATAGTTAGAATTGGTTGGTTGACATATTATGATTTCATATGTGAACCAATGCATATGTGTTGTATGTTCTTTGAGCCACTTGATGCATTATGTTGAAGAATGATGAACATGCTAAGGCTAGTGAGTTATGTCTTAAAACATGTTTGTATGAAGAATTGTTTCTAACATGCCCCAATCATTTATCAATTGAGAAACCTTGTTGTTTGCTGGTTGTTAGATCACTTTAGTGTGAAAATTCTCACAAGTGAGAAACCCCAAAAATCTAAGCTTAAAACAGATTGTGTCATGTGACACGGGCTGACCGTATCGCCCTCTGGTTTTACTATAAGGAAGGGTCCTGAAGCTCACATGGATCGTGTCGTGTGACATGGGAAACCAGTGTCAGGGGTCTGAAATGACCTAGGAACAACACAGGTCGTGTCACCTAACACGAGTAGGCCATGTTGTATCCCTAATTTCCCATTTTTGTATAGTTTCAGAACCTCATGGATGCTAGCATAAATTGCATTAACTTTAGACAATGTGCATGTGTCGTCATGAGAGTTTTACAAGACACTTGGATACTCACTGGTAACGGGATATGAGATACGAAGTTCTCAAAGATAAGAGAATGTATGCGTGCCCGAGAGGTAAACCGTAGTATTTAGGTTACTAATGTGATGGTTTAAGCAACGTGAATACCTTAAAGTTAATATGTGAACACTATGTGTATGTGATCTAAAACATGCTTGGTGAGTAAGTAAACATAAGGTAAAAGTAAAGTTAGGGTGAGGTCGAACTGAAGTAGTATACTTTGTTCATGATAGACTCGTGTCTCTCGAGAGTAAGTCCTGAGGTAGGATGGAGAAAACCATAAGTTATTCTCAGAGGGCATGAATCCTAAAAGCGAGACACCACTTGTTACCTAAGTTAATTCTCTGAGGGTTTAATCCCAAAAGCGAGATGCCACTTGATAGTCCCCGTCAATTCTTGAGGTTCGTAAGACCCAAAAGCAGAATTGATCTAATCAATTCCTGAGGGTAGTGAGACCCAAAAGCAGAAGTGATATAGTCAATTTCTAAGGGAAGTGAAACACAAAAGTGGAAGTGATCTTGTCAATTCTTGAGGATATCAAGACCCAAAAGTGGAAGTGACATAGTTAACTCCTGAGGGCAGTAGGACCCAAAAGTGATAGCTATGGGAATTGTCCTTTTGATATTTCTTCTCTGAGAGCAATTGGTCCCAAAAGTGAGACACCATCCTCGGGAGGCGGATGGGTTGATTGTATTTTTTATTCAACCCGACTAAGATCCATAGCTCCTTAGTTTACCTAGAAAGGCTAAGTAGTAAGTCGAATCCTACTTATGTATGAAGCCAATGTGCTACCACCTCTGGTTTCGAATAAAACTACGATTGAGCATCGTTGGTAAGACTCCAAAAGAATTAAAAATCTTGTAGAGTCGAGTGGATGCATAAGATAGGGGAATCCATTGAGATTAGTATATCACCATATGTTTTAATTTAATTTTTCAAGAAGCTCGGGAAAAGACAAAGGAAAAGATAAAGTAACTTAAAGGATTTGATGCAGATAGTGTTTCTTTTGTGTCTTCCGTGATGCTCTTAGTTTATTTTAGGAGCATTTATGTAGCTCATGTACAATCTTTTATATTATTATGTATGTTGGGACATGACTAGTGTTGTCGTTTAGGCACTTGTGTATGTTTCAGTACCAACAAACTTTCATTATGATATTATTCTAGATATATATTATATATGGTTGTTACAATGTGCGGGGTTGTGGTTAGTTTTAACAAGTCCATTGAAAAAGAATGATGTTTTTCTCTTCGTAATTACTTTGGTGATGTTGTGCGAAACGGGGACTTTGGAGCAACATTCTTGGGGTTAGAAGATTAAAGAATGCTGCAGAACGAGGACTTTAGAGCAGCATTCTTGGTGCTAGAAGATTAAAGACGATTTCGAGTAAATATTTCGTGAGGATTCAGTTTTAGATATTGTATATAAGTCAACGAGTATCAACATCAAAGATTTTATATTTTCAGAATTATATGGATTGTGATTGTACTTAACATCTTGTAATTTTTGTCAAAAATCATAGTGGAAGACGAAAATTTTCAATGGAAAATCATTGGAGAGTGAAGTAGGCTTAGCAAGGAACATTATAACTTTTACACTTCTGGTGTAAGACGATCTTAATTTAATATACATATTGATTTGCTTGGTTATGTGTTTTGATCCATTTTCCTCTTTTTGTATCGATTTAAGTGTTGAGTATATATCATTCGATAAGCATAGTCAATTTTATATGCATTGTGTTTTTCGCTTGCCAAACCGCTTTTAAACTCTGATAACTTTTGAAATAAACGAATTTTTCAAATTGATCTTTTTTAAATGAGGTTTATTCACCCCTCTCTATCGTTGCATTCTCGTATTATTACCCAACACTTTCTTTAATCAACAATTTTGTGATAAGAATAATTAATTCTTCTTGCAGTTTCTCTGTGATATCCATCTCTAACTTCACCAATTTTTTTCTTCTCAAATTCACCAATCAAAGTTTCCTTTATGTTACTGGTCTCTACCTTGCTAGAGTTTACCATCAAAATATCATCAACATACAAAAAAAAGAAGATAGAGAATGATTATCTCATTCCTCTTTAATGTGCATACATAATAGTCATTACTACTTCCAACAAAACCATGTTTAAGAAGAAATTCATCAAATGATAGTAGTATTGTCTTGAGTTTTATTTCAATCCATACAAAAATTTCTTCAGCAAACATACCTTAGATTTTTCCTCTATACAATCTCCAAGTTGCTCAATATAGAATGTCTCTTTAAGGTCTTCATGTAAAAAAAAAGTTATTTTGGCATCTATCTATTTCAACTTAAGATCATATTAAGTCACAGTTTTCATAAGTACTTTTATAAAACAATATTTTATCACATGTAAAATTATTTCATTATATTCAACCCTCACCACCTAAGTAAACCTATTTTTTACGAGTCTTGTTTTAAACCTTGGTTCTTGATCCTTCCAATATTTTCCTTATTCTTGAAGATCTATTTGCATCAAACATCTCTTTGTTTCTTAAGTAGTCTAAGAAGCTCCCGTGCATGGTTCTTCTTTAATGAATACATTTTATTATTGTCTTCAATCACTTTTGACTATCTTTGATTTTGAATACATCCTTGAAGGAATCTGAATTTGAACCCTAACCCTTCAGCTACAATCAAATCATAACAAACAATGCCAACATAATCATATCTCTAAGGTCATACAATCTCCCTCTTAATTCTTTGGCAAGCCGACTGATAATTAGTATCCACTCTTAGGTCCCCTTCTTTAATATTAGAAGTAGGAACCTCAAATTCTTCCTTATATTTGGTCTCACTTGTAGAAACACTCGTCTCAAACTGAGTCTTATACACCATAGTTTTTTATTCATTCACTAGTAAGAACTTCACCGACATTTATAAAAACTCGAAATCCAAAAAATCCGATTGGTTAACACAAACACATTAAACACCTAACCATGATGAAAAACTATTAAACCACTTGACATTTTTGAGACAACATCCACAAAATTTATTTAAATTCATAATGCACATTTTTGAGACAACATCCACAAAATTTATTTAAATTCATAATGCATAACATAAATATCAACCATACTTAAGTACAAACAATCAATTCAATAAAGGTTCTAACCTGAAAAAATAAATAATCTTGCAGTGACATAGTTGTGAAGACCAGTAATATTTAAAAAAGAACAGGATAGAGAAATCCAGTTAGAAGTGGCCCATATTCTTCATTTATTTATTAAAATATGGCACATATTCTAACCTTTGTGTCCTGCTAGCTCATTAAAGCAACATCGTTGTCAAATATCAAACCTGCTTCTTTTTATTAATAAGTCATATTGCCAAAGATGTTGACCATCAGAAAGAAGAAACTCTCCAATGATCTAGGGAAGGGTCAGAGATACAACACAACACAGAGAGATAGAAAGAGAGATTTCAATCAAGTTTCATGGACATAGTTTCTCTCATCTTCTTGTTCTTTGCACAGATCAACTTTTTCAGGTCCCTTCCTTCATCTCTTTCCCTTTGCAAATTCTACTTTTTGTTAAACATATTATTATTGCAAATTCTACTTTTTATTCTTCTCAATATCTCCGCCAAAGCTTACTCAAGTAAGACAGAAGCAGTGACCACAAGAGTTAAAAATATTTATTTTGTGTGTGACATGGTCATTTATACAAATAGAATGATGATTTCTTTACCAAAAGAAGAATATAGATTGATGCATTTATAGTTTCTCACATTGTATCTGCTTATTTCTCCAACCACCACCGACATTTTAAATGACATTATCTAATTAGAAACAAATAACTAACTGTGTGTTTTGTTGCATATTGAACAGTATATATATGTTGGTTATCTTGAGGGTTGTGTAAGAAAATACTCACATGGCAATGGCATTTTCAAGAGATGGTGAAGAGATTAGTCCAGCTGCAAGGTTGTTTCATTCACCATCCTTTAACTGTTACGTGATTGCGATACTTGGTTGCAAGACAAACATCAATGTTCAAGTTATTAAAGAAGGTTTATGTCATACTCTTCTTAAGCATCCTAGGTTCACCAGCAAACTTGTAAGCCACTCACCATTCAACCCTTTTAATATTGCATAAGACGCACTTTCTAGCGGGGATGTTACGTCTCCTTCTCTTGTGATTCTGAAAATTGATCACATACCTTAATCTATACATATCAAATATTTTAGATTAACACATTGCAATGAAAAATATTTGTCTTTGATTTATGTTTCTCACAAGGCCATGTCTTTTAGCTTTTCTGTTTGAATTTCAGGTCAAGAAAGGGAGAAAAACAAGATGGACACAAACAACAGTTGACTTAGACAACCATATCATAGTTCCACAAATAGATTCCAAACCAGATTACCCAGATAGGTTTGTTGAGGACTACATTTCAAATTTTACGAAAACACCCCTAGACATATCTAGACCACTATGGGAACTTCATCTCCTGAACATCAAAACCTCAACTGCAGAATCTGTTGGAATATTCAGAATCCACCATTCACTTGGTGACGGTACCTCTCTTATATCACTTCTCATCGCAGGTACTCGCAAAACCTCTGACCCTAACGCATTACCAACTGTCCCTACAACAAATAAGAAAAATGTCTCGGTCTCAAATGCGCGCAGATGTTCAACTCTTGTCTCGTTTTGGATGAGTGTTTTGTCGGGGTTTAGTCTGATTTGGAACACTATTGTAGATGTTTTGTTTCTTGTTTTAACCATTTTGTTCTTTAAGGACACTCATACTCCTTTAAAAGGCTCACATGGGGTTGAGCTCAATACCAAGAAATTTGTCTATCGTACCGTTAGTATGGATGACATTAAACTCGTCAAGACCGAAATGAAAACGGTAATATCGTCATCTTTCTCATTCGTGTTTTGATTAATTTATGTCTCTACTTAATCATGTTAAATGTTGTTTAACTAGACCGTCAATGATGTTTTGTTGGGGTTAGCACAAGCTGGTATCACTCGCTACTTGAATCGAGAATATGGTAAGATAAATACATCAGTTATTCAATGAATCTGAAAAAAAGAATATTTGCATACAATATTAACCAGAGTAGTACTTATTTATGTATCCTCTAAGTAGGCGTGGAAGATAAAAATGATGGTACCGCAACGCTGAGAAAAAGTAATATCCCTAACAATATTCGCCTCAGGGCTTCGATTCTTATTAACATTAGACCTTCTCCTGGAATTCAGGTAAATTTGGTTTCTAAAATAGTTAGAACTAATGAACCATTGTTTGTGTTTAATTAACTCATACATTATGATAATTAGGATTTAGCAGATATGATGGCTGAGAAAGGAAAAGCCAAATGGGGTAACAAAATGGGATATGTAACCTGCCCTTTTAATATTGTCTTACAAGAAGATCCATTGGAATATGTTCGTCAAGCTAAGGCCACAATTGACAGAAAAAAACACTCTTTGGAAGCTATTTGCTCTTATGCTTTTGCAAAATTGGTTCTCAATTTATTTGGAGCTAAGGTATACTTTCACAATAACAACTTTTTGTCTTTCGTTGAGTTTATCTGAATCCTACAAAACCGATGTCCATATTTATAAGCATATGTTTAAATTAGGGGTGGCAAAATGGATGGATTGGATAGATATGGATTGGATTGCTAATGGATGGATTAAAATTATCCAATCCGATCCATCCATTAAGAATAAAATCCATCCAATCCATCCATTAACATATTTTTAATGGATGGATATCCATCCATCCAAATTTTTTTTTAATTTCGTAAAAATAAATATTTTTTTTCAAAAACAAATCAGTTTTTTATTCTGAAAAAAAAAACCGATATTTTTTTCCAAAAAAAAAGTCGGTTCTTTTTTTCGAGAAAAAATTTTATTTTTTTTCGAAAAACAAATCAGTTTTTTATTCTGAAAAAAAACCCGATTTTTCAGAAAAAAAATTGATTTTTTTTCCAAAAAAAAAAGTCGGTTTTTTTTTCGAAAAACAAATCAGTTTTTTATTCTGAAAAAAAAAACCGATTTTTTTCAGAAAAAAAAAATTTGATTTTTTTTCCAAAAAAAAAAGTCGGTTTTTTTTCGAGAAAAAAATTTATTTTTTTTTCGAAAAACAAATCAGTTTTTTATTCTAAAAAAAAAACTGATTTTTTCCAAAAAAAAAAGTCGGTTTTTTTTTCGAAAAACAAATCAGTTTTTTGTTCTGAAAAAAAATTAATTTTTTTTTTCAGAAAAAAAATATAGTTTTTTAATTAATTTTAAAAAAAATCTAATTTTAAAAAAATAAATCTAACGAAAATAAAAATAATTCATTGGATCCTTAAAATATGTGGGATGGATTGAATCAATCCATGCATATAAATGGATGGATTAAATCCATCCATGCATATAAATGGATGGATTTAATCCAATCCATTAACTTATTTTTTGTGTGGTGGATGGATTGGATGGATTTTTTGATGGATGGATTGGATGGATTTTGCCTTAATGGATTTAATTACCACCTCTAGTTTAAATCATAAATTGTCCGATGTGTGGTTCTTAACAATCTCTGTCTGCAAATTTTAGCTCAACTGGTAGAAAGCTGATATTGCTAGGCTAGGCGTTAGGGTTATGTTATCATTCTTGTTGAAAAAAGTTTAACATTTAGGGTTTGTTTGTAGGTTGCTGGTGCCATAGCAAGAAGGGTTTTATTTCACACTACTGTAGCATTTTCTAATGTGGCTGGTCCAGTGGAAGAAATTAGCTTCTATGGACATCCTGTTGCATACATTGCTCCAAGTGTATATGGACATCCACATGTAAGCATCATCATTATTTTGGGGGTGTAAATAGGAAGTGACTTAACCAATAATTTTTTTAGAGTTAATCTAATATGTTTATTTATTTTGCAGGCACTAACCATTCATTTTCAAAGTTATGCTAATCAGATGACAATTTCTCTGGCAGTTGATCCAACTATCATTCCAAATCCTTACCTCTTATGTGATGATTTAGAAGAATCACTCAAACTCATTTGTGATAATGTTGTTAAGCAAAGGCACATTGCTGAAATTATTTAAAATTAAAGAATTTAATTACAGCCTCTGACAAAACTTTCAAAAAAATCATGAGTTATTTTTGTAATCTAGTACAGACACTAAAATCATCAAATTTACTTAAAAATTAAATTAATGAGTTATTTATAGAACTTATAATTTTTATTAATTATATTTCTGTTACAATATTTTATCTATACCTCTGTTCCAATATCGATAGAGTGACTCAAACTAAAACTAATAATATTCATGTTCCAATCTTTCATCAATATATGTTCCATCTCGCCATCAAGTTTAGGAAACGAGATATCATGGTCTATTGTGTCTTTAAGATATTTCATTGACTCTTTGTATATGTGACAATTTAAGTTTCTGTATAATTCTATTCACCACAAGTATATTGTGACATATATCGAGCTTGGAGTTGAAAGCATACATCAAGCATCCTACCGTTTTCTTGTATAGAGTGCTATCAACAACCTTGTGTTCTTCATCTTTGCAAAATCCATGAGAGTACTAGTGGATTTGCGGTTCATCATATTAAATCTCTTCAAAACGTCGTTGATGTACTTCCTTTGATGAAAGCCTTTTATTATTGGAATAAATTCAAGGTCATGAGAGTAATTTAAGCCTCCAAAGTCAGTTATATCAAATTCAATGCCCATACTGAATTTGAGATTCTCAAACATTGTGATTGCTTCCTATAATGAGTAGATCATCCATATATAACACATTATGCTGAGATTTTTCATATTCACGCATTTGACGTATATTTCATATTCAAGTGTACATTTGGAATAGCTAATCTACTTTAGGAATTCGTCAACCCTCTTGTCTAGGGCTCTTGGAGCTTGTTTCCGGCCACAAAGAGACTTATAAAGCTTCAAGATTTTATCTTCTTCAACTTTCATAATGAATCTCTGAGAATGTTCTACATAAACTTCAAGATTTTAAGCTTCAAGAGTTATCGCTTCAATCTTATCTTCAAGCATATTCTTTCGTTGGTCTAGAATGTGTTTGAAACATAAAAGACACAAAATTCTCAAGTGTTTTACATATGGAATGTGACTTTGCCATAGAACCTTCAGAACCATGTTCAATTTCTTAGTTGGAATCCCATTGAGCACGTTATAAGAAGTTGTGACACCTTTATCCCTAAAAAGCACAAGGAAATTTCTTTTCTTTCAGCATGCATCTAATCATGTTCATGATAGTCATGTTCCTCCTTTCAGCAAGACCATTATGTTAAAAGATGTATGAAGTTATGAACTCATACCCAATTCTAATTCTCTCACAAAAGATTTCAAACACCTTCACTTTTAAGAAACTTGAGTTGTTTTTCTATCATCACTTTAAACTTCTTGAAAATTAGGAACACCTCGCTTTCGGTCTTTATAAGATAAACTCACATCATTCTACTTAATTCATCCATAAAGGAAATAAAGTATGTATTTCCACCCAACGACGATGCGTCAAAGGAACCACAAACATCAGTGTGTACCACATCAAACTTACCTTGATATCTCAAAGGAATCTGAGACACATAATATTTCCTTGGTTACTTTCCTATCAAGCAATTCTTGCACACATATAAATTCAATCAAATCATAAGAAAACCATATACCATTTACCTTGACATACTTTTAATGTGAAGAGGACCATACATGAAGTACCAGAGCCACCAATAATCTCTAAGCATTTATGTAGCAAGAAAGTGAGAATCATTTTAATTTATATTTGGATTTGAAAGGATATATTATAACATAGGGGATCTCTCATAATATTTGTTCTCTGTGCATAAAAGACCTCCATCTAATTGTTGACAAGGTGCATGGCAAACCTCTTTTGAAGAAGTTAATGCATGCTTAACAAGTTACTTGTCATGTTTGAAACATACAACATGTCTGTGATGAGTGCTTAATTTCCTTTCATGATTTTGATCAAAACATCACCAACTCCTTCTGATTAAGTGATGATGTTATACCCATTCTCCTCATGAGTCGTGTGTACCTCATAATCTACATTGTCTCTACCTCGGAGAACATGTTTTCACTTACACTCATCAACGGTGTGTCTAAATCGTTGGCAACTATGAAAAGGAACAACCTTCTTCTTCATTGTTTCCTTTTCCTTGCGATTTTATGAGCATTATTGCTTATTGAAGAAGATTCCGATTGATTCTGATTTCTTGAATTTACTATTTCCCTTCCATATTGAACCACCACGATTCTTGGATGATTGAGACTATAGAGCTTGCTCAACCATTTGTTCTTTGGTTCTTTCAAGTACTCTCTTTTCATGTGCTTCCCGGAAACACTATAATTCATTAACCTTCATGTTAGATAAATCTTTTGATTTCTCAATTTCCACCATAATGTAATTAAATCTAAAGGAAAGAGTGTTCATTACTTTGTTCACAATGGTTTGACCAGAAGCAACTTCACCATAACTCTTCATTTGATTAGTAACATGTGTAATCCAATTTAAATTCTCAAAAACCTTGTCATTGTCCATCATCTATAACAATTCAAATTGTTTTTTCAATGTTTGAAATCCAACTTTCTTGAATTTGTCATCACCAACATGACCTTTTTCAAGAATGTATCCTACCTTTTTCGATGAAGTTGCATTTTCAATCTTCTGTAAATGGAAAGTATAAACACATTGATGGATGAAAAACATTGCCTTGAAATTCTTCTTCTTCGATTCTTTATAAGAAGCAATTTGAATATCTAATGTATAGCTGGAAAGATCTTGAAAATATTTTTATATGATATTCATCATATCTTAGAATCCAAAGATCACTTTCATTTTCTTGCTCCATCTATCTCAACTATTGCAATTAAGAATATAGAATTTCTCAATAAAATTGTTTCGACAATTTTCAAAAAACTTTTTATTGTTCATTTAATGAATGAGTATAATGAACATTAAATCTTGAACATTTAGGAATCCAAAAGCTTCATGTTCTAGATGCCACTTGTTATAACTATACACAGAGAAAAACATATATAATTAAATGTATTGCACTTCATATTCATATTAATTATTGTGTTGTTGTTAACATTCATTAATGATTCAATGATACAGCACTAGACAAACTTACAAACACTAACAAACACACATCAAGCTAACTAGCTTAGATAGTAGTTACATGTATAATAAATAACTTAACTAACACCTTTTAGATTTGAATTATACTTCAACACTCCCAATTTATTCACTTTTCATTTGTTTATTTATCTTTTACTTTTTATTAGAAAAAAATAAAATTTACAATTTTTTAATGGATAATTCATATTATTGTTTGATGGATTTATTTAGGTTATTGCCAAAATCAATCAATTTTTTTAATGGAAACTTGTTTTGTTTTTTAAGTATACATATTAATATATCGATTATCAAATTCTTTTATTTGTTTTGTCAAAATAATCAAATTCAACTCAAATGATTTTTTAAAAAATTTTAATATATATTGTGAGATATTGGATCGAACTCTAGTTAACATGTCGTCGAAGTTCGCTCACATGCTGTTGTCGAAGACCTACATGCTATAGTCGAATTGTATTCTAGTATGTAGTTGTCGAATTGAGCTTTGTGTTAAGGATCCAATTGTTTAAGTTAGTTTGTACCTTAAGTTAACTTGTAATGGTTAATTGTTAAGAAACTCATTAGTTTAATATGTTAAGTTTTATTATAAATAGCATACTAGTCTCTCATCTTATGTGTGGTGTAACAAAACCTAATTAGGGTGAGAGGGTTATTTGTTATTCTTGAGTACTTGTAATCTGTTTTATAGAGAAAGTAAAGAATAACAATTATAATCAATCCTTGTTGTTCTCTTTGTTTTTCCATAACCCTAACTCTTGTGTGTTTCTTGATCATAAAAAAACCGAGTATATTTTGTTTTAAGGCATCCTAATTCACAACAAATTGGTGCAGTGAGCGTGGAGAAGATGCCTTCAATAAAGTATGAGATTGAAAAGTTCACTGGAGTAAACGACTTCGGTCTGTGGCGCTTGAAGATGAAAGCCCCACTGATTCAGCGGGGTTGTTTGGAAGCGTTGAAGGGAGAGGCAACCATGGGCGTTGCATTAACGAAAAAAGAAAAGACGGTCATGATAGAGAAAGCCCACAGCGCAATGTTGTTGAGCCTTGGTGATAAGGTTCTCCGACAGGTATCAAAAAAGACGACGACATTAGGGTTATGATTGAAGCTTGAAAGCTTATACATGACCAAATCTCTGGTGAATCGACTCTACCTGAAGCAAACTTTCTATTCATTCAAGATGAGTGAAGACAAAGTGTTAGCTGAGCAGTTGGATATGTTTAACAAGCTGATCCTTGATCTTGAAAATATTGATGTGAAGATCGATAATGAAGATCAAGCATTGTTGTTGTGTGTTGTGCCTCGAACACATGCTCACTTCAAAGAAACTCTCCTGTATGGAAGGGAGTCTCTGAGCTTTGAAGAAGTTCAATCAGCATTGTATTCCAAGGACATGAACGAACGAAAGGAGCATAAAACTTTGACGGTGGGCGAAGGTTTGGCCGTTAAGGGAAAATTCTTGCGAAAGGATGGTAAACTCGACAAGAAGAAAGGTAAAAGTCAGCAGAAGTCTTGTAGTGGCGAGGCATCTGGTATTCGATGCTATCACTGTAAGAAGGAGACTCACACAAGAAAAGTGTGCCCTGAACGTCTGAAAGATCATGGAGGTAAAGATAATGGCAATGCAGTCATTGTTCAAGATGACTTTGAATCATCTGATTTTGTTGTGGTTTTAAGCGGCGACTCAAGAAAGAAGTGGATTATGAATTCAGGTTGCACTTGGCACATGACTCCAAACAGAGAATTGTTCGAAGAGCTATGTGATCAAGATGGTGAGTCAATGCTGCTAGAAATCAACAAATCTTGCAAAATTGCAGGTATTAGATTTGTGAGATTCAAGCTCCATGATGAGTCAACAAGGTTATTGACTGAAGTCAGGTATGTACCTGATTTGGAAAAAAAATTAATTTCTCTTGGTGACTTCGACGGGAAGGGATATGTTTTTCAAGGAGAGAAAAGTATCCTAAGAGTCATGAAGGAGTCGAAGGAAGTCGTGAGAGGCATTAAAAAACAAGGCTTGTATACCCTTGAGGCTGAAGTTGTAAGTGATTCGACAAATGTTGCATCCACGAAACCATTGTCGAAAATAAAAATTTGACACATGAGATTGGGTAATGTCAGTTAAAGGGTCTGGTCGAATTAGGGAAACAAAATTTGTTTGGAGAAGACACATTCGAAAAGCTGAAATTTTGTGAACCCTGTGTACTTGAAAAATCTTGCAGAGTGAAGTTCAACAAAAGCAAACAAAGAACTCATGGATCCCTTGATTACATCCATGCTGATCTTTGGGGGCCTGCAAGGTGTCCATCACATTCAGGAGCAAGGTATTTTCTATCAATAGTTGATGATTATTCCAGAAAGTTATGGATATTCATCCAGAAGACTAAGGATGAAACTTTTGAGAATTTCAAAGGTTGGAAGACTCTGGTCGAAAATCAGACTGACACAAAAGTCAAGAGGTTAAGAACCGACAATGACCTTGAATTTTGCAATGAGGCGTTCGATAGTTTTTGTGTTGCCTCAAGTATTGCAAGGCACAAAATTACTGCAGGGACTCCACAACAAAATGGTTTGGCAGAAAGGTTTAATCAAACTATTTTGGAAAGAGTTAGATGCATGTTGACTAATGTGGGATTAAAGAAGGTGTTTTAGACTGAGGCTGTTTTGACAACAACATATCTGATAAACAGATGTCTTTCGACTGCGTTAGATATGAAGACACCTGAAGAAGTTTGGTCGGGACATCCACCTAGTCTCGACAAACTGAAAGTATTTAGTTGTGTGGCCTATGCTCACATTAGGCAAGATAAGGTCGAACCTAGAGCTCTGAAATGCATGTTCATGGAATACCCTGAAGGAGTCAAAGCTTATAGGTTATGGTGCCTAGAGCCAGGTCACAGGAGGTGTATCACTAGTCGAGATGTAGTTTACAATGAAGCAGAGATGACTTTCAAGAAAACTGATTATGCGGACGAAGAGCTGGAACAGGGAATTGCGTACCTCAAATGAAGTCGAAGAAGAAGCAGAAATTGTTGTCAAAGATGAGAAGACTGATAATGACTACCTGCTAGCAAGAGACGGGTCGACGAATAACCTAGAGACTATAAGAAAGTTATGAGGAGTCAAAATAAGACTGAATGGCTGAAGGACATGGATGATGAGATAAAATCTCTTCATGATAACAACACCTGGAAACTGATCAAGAAACCTGCTGGAGCCAGGTTAGTCATTGTTAAATGTGATAGTCAAAGTGCAATACACTTACCGAAGAATTCAGCCTATCATGAGCGAACCAAGCACATTGATGTGAGGCTGCATTTCATCAGAAGGATAATCGAGCGTGGATAAGTCCGATTGCTGAAGGTTTTGACAGATTATAATGTTGCTGATATGATCAACAAGACGTTGCCCAGTTGCAAGTTTTTCCACTGTATGCAGTTGATAAAGCTGCATGAAAAAAGCTATTTTGTTTCTTGATGGTAGAATTAGATCCAAGGTGGAGATTTGTGAGATATTAGATCGAACTCTAGTTAGCATGTCGTCGAGTTTGCTCACATGATGTTGTCGAAGGCCTACATGCTGTAGTCGAATTGTGTTCTAGTATGTAGTTGTCGAATTGGACCTTGTGTTAAGGATCCAATTGTTTAAGTTAGCTTGTACTCTAAGTTAGCTTGTAATGGATAATTGTTAAAAAGCCTATTAGTTTAGTATGCTATGTTTTATTATAAATAGCATACTAGTCTTTCATCTTATGTGTGATGTAACAAAACCTAATTATGATGAGAGGGTTATTTGTTATTCTTTAGTACTTGTAATCTGTTTTAATAGAGAAAATAAATAATAGCAGTTATAAACAATCCTTGTTGTTTTCCTTGTTTTTTCTTAACCCTAACCCTTGTGTGTTTCTTAATCATAAAAAAATCGAATATATTTTATTTTAAGACATTTACAACATATATTTTATTTATATAAGATTGGTTAACACCTTGTGGACACCTTAGTTTTTTTTATTTATATAGGATTGATTAACAGCTTGTAAACACCTTAGTTGTGATCCACGTATATTTCATAGATGTTGGACCCATTAAATAAAATGGTAATATTAGATCATGTTTCATACTGAAATTAGATATACTTGGAAATCGAGTAAACTTAAGTTCTAATATGATGGAGTGAATTTTTGGTATGACGGATTAGAGGTGAATCTGCAAGGTTAATATTTTAACATTCAAGTTAGTGTATGAGTGAAAAAGTGGTTTGAGTGTGTGAATGAAGAAATGTCTGAAATGACGAATGTTGTGTTTTATATAAGTTGTGCACTTAAAACCATCTCCATGAGATCTAATGCCTCATAAAAGAGGTCGTCCAATATAACTCAATGGTGAGGGAGTGTGCTTGAGGCCGGAATCTCATGTCCTCCTAAGGTCTCATTTATTATGCGCGTCTTTCTGTGTGTTATCCTTCTTTAAAGAAGCTTTGATTCTCACAAAGATGATGGCAAAAAAACTTTCTCTTCCAATAAAGTATGATGCAGTTAAAAAATATTATGTCTAAAAAGTTGGAGCAATCCAATGAATTGATAATTCGAAAGAGAAGTTCAAAAATAAAAAGGAATTTAATTAAATAAAAGAGATCCCTAAAAAGCCGAATTAAGAAGAAGAAAAATCAGGATAAGGTATATGGAGCTAGCCATGAATTTTGCCACGGATTGCTGCATACAAGATATAATTTTTTAGTTTAACTGCCAAAGACTAATTAAGTTCATTGAAGGGAAGGATAACAATAAAAGAAGTTGTTGCCTGTTGGTGTCTCTTGGGGAAGAAGATTAAGGCAACAAAACCTCAATTTAGGAGTTGTGAAATTATATTTTTCTATGTAATTAATATCATTTAATTTTTTGCAAAGGGCTACGTGTCATGTATAATAAATATAAATTATAAACGAACTGAATATTTTAGGGAAGAGTCAACTCTAAGAATCATCTTTTCAGCTCTTCAGATATAAATTAGTAAGAAGAATACATCAATAGTGACACTATCTTTTTCAAACCCTATCCTACAATGAAATTTCAAAGTCATAAGAAGGCGAAAACATATTAATTAATCAAACAATAATAACTTAATAACCCAAACTTCAACTCAAATGTATGAATGTTCACACACCATTATCTTCAACTCACAAATCATTATTATTATATATAGATCTATTTGTATTGCACAGTTTGCACCATACACATTTTCCATTTCCTTCTAATTCTCCAAAATTCAATCAAAAAATGAGTATGATATGTTCAACATGCTTTCATGTTTTCCTTCTCTTTGCTGCTACACTAACACTACTATGTCTCCAACATAAGAATACTGCTAGTGCCTTAGGAAATGACACAGACAAATTGTCATTACTAAGATTCAAAGAAACAATAGTAGAGGACCCTTTTGATATCTTGAAATCTTGGAACACTTCAACTTACTTTTGCAATTGGCATGGAGTCACGTGCAGTCTCAAGCATCAAAGAGTCACTTCTTTGAACCTACAAGGGTATGCCTTACTTGGATTCATACCACCTGAAATTGGAAACCTCACCTTCCTGAGACATGTTAACCTTCAAAACAACAGCTTCTATGGCGAAATTCCACAAGAAATTGGCCATTTGTTCAGGCTGCAGGAGCTGTATCTGACCAACAACACATTAAAGGGTCAAATTCCAACAAACTTGTCTAGTTGTTCAAACCTCAAGAGATTGAGTTTAACAGGAAACAAACTAGTTGGAAAGATACCGAAGGAGCTTGGCTATCTAACTAAGCTAGAAATTCTATCTATTGGCATGAACAATTTGAGAGGTGAAATTCCTGCATCTATAGGAAATCTTTCGTCTCTTAGAGTTCTCACTTTAGGAATCAATAATTTGGAGAGAAACGTACCTGAAGAGATAGGCTATCTGAAAAGCTTGACACATATCTCTATTGCATCCAACAAACTATATGGTATGCTTCCTCTTACATTATTTAATATGTCATCTCTAACTTTCTTCTCAGCAGGTGTCAACCAATTTAATGGAACTTTACCTGCCAATATGTTTCTCACACTCCCTAATCTCCAACAATTTGGCATTGGTATGAATAAGATCTCCGGCCCTATCCCGATTTCGATATCGAATGCGACACAATTGATGTTATTTAACATCCCTAGGAATAACTTTGTGGGACAAGTTCCAACTGGAATAGGAAACCTCAAAAACATCTGGTCCATTGCTATGGAATATAATCATCTAGGGAGTAATTCATCCAAGGATTTGGATTTCTTGACATCTTTGACAAATTGCACAAATTTACAAGTGTTGGATTTGAATCTAAACAACTTTGGTGGTTCTTTACCAAACTCTGTAGCTAACTTTTCAGGTCAATTAAATCAGTTTTACATCGGTGGAAATCAGATTATCGGTACTATTCCTTCAGGATTAGGAAATCTCATCAACTTGATTGGCCTTGACTTGGAGTTCAACCTTCTCACAGGCTCCATTCCAACTTCTTTTGGAAATTTCGAAAAGATACAATCATTGACATTGAATGTAAACAAACTTTCAGGAAAGATTCCATCATCAATTGGCAACCTTACTCAGTTATTTCAACTTGACCTGTCAAACAATATGCTAGAAGGAGGCATTCCTCCTAGTATTGGAAATTGCCAAATGTTACAATACTTGGGCCTATCAAATAACCACCTTAGTGGAACCATTCCTTGGCAAGTCATTGGTCTTCCCTCTTTGTCATTGTTACTCAACTTATCCCATAATTCATTCAGTGGAAGCCTACCCTTTGAAATTGCCAACCTGAAAAGCATCAATAAGTTGGATGCTTCTAAAAACTTTCTGTCTGGTGAAATTCCTGCAATAATCGGACAGTGCATAAGTTTGGAATATCTTAACTTACAAGGGAATTTTTTCCAAGGAGCCATGCCTTCATCTTTGGCTTCATTGAAAGGTCTTCAACATTTAGATTTATCGCTGAACAACTTGTCAGGGTCAATTCCAAAAGGTCTAGACAGTCTTCCTGTTTTACAGTACTTGAACATTTCTTTTAACAGGTTAGATGGTGAAGTACCAACAGAAGGTGTGTTTAGAAATGAAAGTGCAATATCTGTGAAAAACAATAGTGACCTTTGTGGTGGTATTACAGGGTTACATCTACAACCATGTGTTGTCAAAGATAAGGCACAAAAAGACCAAAAGGATTGGAAGATAATAGTAATAGCAATTTGTGTGGGTGTTTTTCTTCTTTTGTCATCTTTCTCTATTGCAATCTTTTGGAATAAAAAAACACACTTGAGAGCTTCCAATTTTCCATCAACAATAGATCACCTTCCAAAGGTCTCATACAAAACACTTTATCAAGCAACAGGTGGATTCTCTTCCAACAACTTGATAGGATCTGGTGGTTTTGGAGTTGTATATAAAGGATTTCTTGAGTCAGAAGAAAGAGTTGTTGCTATAAAGGTCTTGAACCTTCGAGTCAAGGGAGCGCACAAGAGTTTCATCGCTGAATGTAATGCACTCAAAAGTATCCGTCATAGGAATCTTGTCAAGATTCTAACATGTTGCTCAAGTATGGATTACAGTGGTAATGAATTCAAAGCTTTAGTTTTTGAATACATGGAACATGGAAGCTTGGATAAAAGGCTGCTTCCCGGCTCTGAAATCGGAGATCAACCAAATTTGAACCTTCTTCAAAGATTAAATATTCTCATAGATGTTGCTTCTGCAGTACACTATCTACACTACGAATCTGAGCAGCCAATCATTCACTGCGATTTAAAGCCAAGCAATATCCTTCTTGATAATGACATGGTTGCCCATGTGAGTGATTTTGGACAAGCAAGACTTCTATTTGCCATCAATGGTATCTCTGATCTACAAACTAGCACAATTGGATTCAACGGAACAATTGGATATGCCCCTCCAGGTATAGTCCGATACCATTTAATTTATGTTTTTGAATTCGTCTGTTAAACAAAAAATTCCCACATTTCTGGGGAATCGAGTATAAGTGTAGTTTCTAAACATTCACTCTCCTCGACTCACTGAGGAGCCTTTTAACTAGGACATAACCATGAGAGATTGTACAAGACCTAAAGTGGACAATACTTCGTAAAAGAAGTACAGTGCACTTGAGGTCGGAACAAAAATGCATTTAAATTTTAATCGTATGCCTTATAAGCAACATGTTTAATTTTTGTATGGTTAATCCTAAAGTACATAATTTTCAGAGTATGGAATTGGATGTCAAGTTTCAGCCGAGGGTGATGTGTATAGCTTCGGAATCTTTTTACTGGAAATACTAACAGGAAGAAAGCCAACAGATGAAATGTTTACCAATGGTATGAATCTGTACTCTTTTGTCGAGGTTTCACTGCCAGATAAAGTGCTAGATATTGTAGACTCAACTCTACTCCCAAGAGAATTGAAACAAACAACTGTATCAACAACAAGAGATCAAAACCTAAGCCACTTGCATCCTAATGATTTGAAGAAGTGCTTACATGAACTTTTTCACATTGGACTTGCTTGTTCAGTGGTGTCACCGAGAGAGCGAATAAATATGAAAAATGTCACCAAGGAGCTAGATGTAATTAAAATTGCTCTTTCTAGGAAGTAGATCAATTGAGATTTTGTATAGATACGTGTGTGTGCTTCTCTGCGAAGTTTTAAGTGACGTTGTTGCAGTTACGACACTAACATTTAACAACCTGATAACAATCTATGTATTTCTTTTGCTGATTATAAGCAAAATCATATTTGAACTTTCTTTCCAAAATAAATGGAAAATGCCTAGTTTGTTCTACATGAAGCTTGATGCAAGAAAACCTATGTGTTCAATGCTATAGTAGTATAATTACTTAGGTTATTTCATACACAGGTAAATTCTTTGAAGGTTGAAATTGAAAATAAAATTAAACACAATAGATAAAACTAAAAAATAAAATAATCAATAGATAACATGATACAAAAATCATATATACCTGTTTGAATCAGAACCAGATTTCTTTCCTGAGGCTTTATGGTTCACCTGCACTTGATACCAAGAAGAGGATTGTAAATGTCAAAATAAACTCAATCGATATAAAGAAACTAAAAATTGGTCATTCAAAATTTTGTGTTACTTTAATCTTCAAACCTTTCATGAATCCATATGTGGTTTGCTCGCGAGGATGGCCAGCGGACAACCCGGCGGTGGTGAAAGGGAGGTTTGGCGGAGAGAGATGAAGGGAGGTCGAGTTGTGATGGAAAGGTATTGGAATGAAGCAAAATTGAAGTTAAAGTCTGAATTTTAGGGACCATGATTCCTGCAGTTAGGGATAGGGGTGTCGATATTTGGTTTGGATCTTAAAATTATTTATATAAAATTGGTTAATTTTTTTAAAACTGGTTTACAGGATTGGTTCGGTTTTAAACTGATTTTTAAAAAAAAATAGTTTTTTTAAAAATCAGTTTTAAACCGGTTTCTCTCAAAATTAATTTTTTTTTTTTAAGAAATTAATTTTTAAACCAATTTTATAAAAAAAATCAGTTTTAAAATTATTTTTAAAAAATTAATTTTATTATTAATTACCCATGTGCACATAATATTAAATGTAGATGCATTACTCGATACAGAACAATTGGACTAAGTTTATTATCTATTTAGAATTAAATGTTAAAATGCTTTAAAATTTCGTTAAAAAAATTGAAAATAAAAGCATGTTTAATAATTTCCAACTTAAAACTAAACTACTTTTTAAATGATTGGTGAAGTATATTATATCAAGTCTCAAATATATGGCTTTTTTTTTAAAGATTTCTAACAGCATCCCAATAGAAGTGTTTTACATGCTAAGCAATTGTCTAAATAGCTTTCTCTCATCTCGTATGCACATATATGATTCAACTTTGTTAAAAAAAATATAAATTTATCTATAGTAGATAACAAGTCTGTTATTGAATTTTCTTTTTATACTGCCCTTGTTATAAGTGCTCCTATTGACTTTCAAGTCGAACACAGCAGAAGAAAAAAAATTACTTTCTATTGCTTCTGAAAAATATTTCTGCTGACTGGTCCAATCATCAACTTGATAGTAAATTTTCTTTGTTAGCCATTATCTATGATGAGTTAAAAAATAGATCGAACAACTAATATAATGAAAATAGATCGAACATCTGGTATGCAAGCATAACAACTGAGAGTTTAAAATTATAACAGTATACTATTTCGATAAACTCATGATTGTGATTTAGAGAATTAATATACAAATGAGATTAAGGTTTGAAATTTAAAGAATGGTGAAGAAGAAAGAGATGAATAAAATTTGGATTTTGAGGATTAGGATTTCTGAAATTTGTGTTAATCTTGATTTTTCCAAACTATTAATTGAAAAATGTTTACCGAATCTCAATCCGGTTTGAAACAAATGGTTACCGGTTATTTTTTAATTTGATAAATGGGCCACCATATTTAAAATATAAATTTGGTTTGGATTTTAAATTTTGGATTAATTTGGATAGGAATTTGGTTTATGGTTATTGGTTATTTTGCACACCCCTAGTTAGGGAACCGCGCTGCCACACAGTCAGGATAATATAGTCTTTACGGTAGAAATCTAATGGTGCTGATTTTACATTATAAAAGTGGGATTTATCCTAATATGCTGTGACTACATGTTGATATATTGATAACTGAAAAATATAAAATTACTCGAGAAGCTGCAAGCCACTTAATTATGGCCTTTAAATAATGATTAAATAATTTAATTCTTTTAGATGTTGAGGATTAAGCATAATTAGTCACTGGATACCTTAACTTTGAGCGAAGTTTTGATTTAGTACCTGAACTAAAAAACTTTACATAATGATCTTTTAAATTAAGTTTCGTTAAACATTTTGGTCCCTTCCGTTAATTTGTGTCAAAAAAAAAACATTTGTTTGTGTGAGGTGGCATGTCAAGTAAGCCAATTTAGAATTTCACATCAACATATGTATATGTTACGTTACATAGGGTTCCATTTGGTTGCAGCTTCATTCTTCTTCCACCATTCTTTAGTCGTTTTCCATATTTCCAACCTCTTTCATCTTTGTCTTCAAATCAGGGTTAAATCATTTTCTTCCATCTTCCATTTTCTTCTCCAATTTGGGAATTAGGGTTCAATGTCAAAGAGTGCAAGCAATATCTCAACTTCAAACAATCATAGTTATGGTACATCTGTATCTTTGATTCATAGAAATAAGAGAATCAAGTGCTTTTGCCAAGATGAAAGTGTTCTTAGAACAGTGGACGATGTGAACAATGTCAACAAGGGGAGAAAATTATGGGGTTGTAGAAATTACAGAAACCACATTAAAAAGGTTGTAATTTCTTCAAGTGGTTGGGTGTTGAGTTTGTTGATGAAAGGGATTTAAAGCTTGAAAGATAAAAGGAGAAAATTAACAAATTGAAGAATGAAGTTATCTACACTAGAGGGTGGCTCAAAATGTCCATTGTTGTTGGGATTGTAAGCTTAGGGTTGAATTTGTGACAATGTATCTCAATTAGTTTTAGGATAGTTCAAAGTTATGTTGTTATGTTGGTAGTTATAGGGTTGAACCTTATATTTGTAACAAATTGATGAGTTTGTTTAATGAATAATGTATTGTTATGTTGTTTCAATGAATAATGTTTGTGTTATGTTTTCACATTTTCATTGAATAATGTCTCAATATCCAACCTGTAAATAATGCAGCTCAATGACCAATATTTGTGGAAATAAACTGTAATATAATGTGGCATTATAAGTCATTCCAACATTCATTAACAGGTTCAAAGTTTGATACATAACAGGTTCAATAACAAAAGGTCATTATAAGGCATTACATAACAGGTTCAAAACCAAAAGGTCATTATAAGGCATTACATAACAGTTCAATTCCAAAATATGCATTAACAAAAACAAAAGAGTCAGACCATAAAATGGCATTACAAAATCTTAGCAGACATAATAATAATGATCATGGTTGGCTTGAAACAGGCTTGCGACCCGTATGAAGTTTTTTCTTAGTTTTGAGTGGTGACTGACTTGTAACAACAGATGGTGGTGGTTGACTTGTAACAGCTTGTGGTGGTGGCTGACTTGTAACAACAGATGACGGTGGTTGACTTGTAACAACAGGTGGTAGTGGTTGACTTGTAACAGCTTGTGATGGTGGCTGACTTGTTGCAACAGGTGGTGGTGGTTGACTTGTAACATCTTGTGATGGTTGTTGACCTGTTGCATCTTGTACCTGACTTGAATCAGCTTGTGATGGTGGCTGACTTGTTGGTTCTTGTGGTTGTGGTAGTTTACAAGTGGCCTTGTTATGACCATCCTTGTGGCAACGACTACACTTTATACCATGTATTGCCCTCTTCATGTGTGTCTCATCCCTCACCATCTCTCCAACTTCCCTGTTCCTTTTTTCCTTTGACCTTCCAGGCTGCCTCTTTATTGGTGGTGGTTAAAGATCAACAGCACTAGTCTTTTCCCACAAGACTTCCCCATTAGTGGATATATCATATGTGCATATCAAACAACATATTGTTCCTTCTTGTAACAGTCAGGTACAAAGTCATTAATCTCCAAATGTTGATCTTTCATGCAAGACATTGCATGACAGCAAGGAAGTCCAGTCAGCATCCATAGTCTACATGAGCATTATTTCTTGTAAAGATTGACAACATATTTTTCTCCATTGAGTGAAGTATGCCTCACCTCATAGTCATGTTCACTTGCACACATGTAAACAAGTAACCATTTTAATGTTAGCCTATGTAAACAGTTAGCCATTTGAAAGTAATGTTCAACAAATCTACCATGTTACCTCACAATCTAATGATTGGTTTTTCGTGACTCCCTTTCCATCCTCTTTTTGATGTTAGGTAGTATGATGTCATCGTATTTGGTAATATTTTGCCTATTAGATTCTCATCTCTGCATTAGGTATACTCTAATTTCTTCCAGCATTGTCACAATGGGCTTGGATCTAGCTGCTACAAATACAAAATTGAAGGCCTCTGACATATTGTTAACCAAAGTGTCACAACCTGAACTTGACTGGAACCTTGATTTGCTTCAGAATCTTGGTGGAATTTTGATGAGGTGTTTGAAGGCCTCTTCATTAACTCCTTTGATTTTAAGCATTATTTTCTCCCAAGCATTAACATAACTTGCACATGCAGCCCTCCACATCAATTCCTTTAATTTCAGGCCAGAGAACTTTTTCCTGAAGTTACTATACAAATGTCTGCATCTCATATTTCAAAGTAACTTTAATAATCAGGATCAACACCTCATATCTCCTCTAACCCTACATAACCTGACTTGGTAAATTTTACAAACTCCCTAGAAAATTCATCAGAATGATGAGCAACACACTTAAACCTACTCTCCATGACCTAAATAACCTACATATAGTATTAGAAGTACTAAGTAAGTTAGGTATAGAAAAAAGTTAACATTTTTCAATCGTATTTGTGCAAGTTCGTAACTTAGGGTTTTTTCTGCAGACGAATGAAATAATGAAGTTCTTCTACTTCGTTCTTCTTCAATGGAGGGTTGTTGCCGTAAACGCCTTTATCTTCGTCTTTAATGAACTTCCTCTTCAAACAAGTGTTGTTGTTCACAATGTAGCTGCTCTCTGAACTTGAGCTTTTATCCAACAATGTAAGCATTCCCTAATACGTTTCATCTCCTTAAAATGACTGTTAAGTGTAATAGAAAATCCATCTCGTCCATTAAAATAATTACAGAATATCCACCTAAGTCATTTAAAGTCCAACAGTGCAATTTCTAACGTTTTTCTAACCAAAACTAACAGAAAGGACTAATATATGTAACAAAGTATAAGTTAGTGAACCATAATGTAATATTTTTTTCTTAAGGGATCAAAGCGAAACTATGACTAAAGTTAAGAGATTAAAAGAGGTATTAAGCCTAAAGATTGTTGCATCCAACTTTTTATAATGGGTTAATAAATATTTAACATGATTCAGGGTAATATCTCAACAAATAGCATCAAAGTGTATTCTTGCTTACGCAAATGGAATTAATAGACTAAATCTCATGGAACATCCGATAGACATGTTAAATGTCTAAACGAACTAATTTCAATTTGTAACAGTATTAGATATTGTAAAGGAGATATGGTGGCAGGTTTGATTAAAGGCCAAACTTATATGAAGCAATACGACTGTTGGCAATGTTTTAGCGTAAAAGAACCTTGAAATGCATAAATTTCTAAGGATTCTTCGAGATATACTCACCTGTAATCTGGGAGTATTTTTGATGAAACTGGAAGTTAAAGGAGAAAATGAAAGGAAAATGGAATAGCCTGGAAACTTCATATTCATCGCCCCTTTCAATAAACCATGGCCTGCTTTTTTTTGTAACTTACACATCAAAAGAAATCACTGCTCACACTGTAACACACACTGATAATAGAAAAACATGTAATGCTTATAAATGAAGTTGTGAAGTGAAGAAAAATAGAATATATGTGAACGATGGAAACTTGTTCCGGCGCTGGATCCTTCGTCGGCTTCGGCGGTAGCGTTCGCGAATTGAGTTAGCAAGAGAAGAAGTTAGTGTGTAGTTTATCCAGCGGACAGTGACCACTTTATACACACGAAGTATTGTGATGGTGTTTGTATTACTGATAGAATAATGTGATTAAATTAGTTAGGAATTAGTTATAAATTAGCTACAATTTTTTGGTTTTAGGTATAATGTCAATATAAAACATTTAAAATGGAAATAATTTATATGTGGCATCTGGGTCAGCATTTTTTTTGCCACAGTGACACTGTCACGTGTATGTTATGTCATAAAAAAAATTATTTAGCATTGTCACGTCAGTCTCCGTTAGTGGAAACTAAGGAATGGGCCAATTTTATGGACGAAAAAGTTTGTGAGGACCATTGTTTGAAGGAAAATTTTAGAGGGACTAAATTTAAATGTTGACATATTTACGAAGAGCCCTAACATATTTAACCCTTAAATATAAAAAAGATTGTTATGAAAGATGAATGGCTAGGATCACTTTGAAGTTAGCATTTGAGTGCAGGAAATTTATTTCCGAATTTTAGTGCGATTGAATTTTCACATAATAGAATTTAATTGAAATATACTGTTAAAGATATGACATAATTAGTTCCCCGATCCCATAAATTAATTTTAAGTTTCGCTTTAGTCTCTTAATAAAAAATCGTCACAGTTTAGTTCCGTAATATTAGTTCTGTTAGCAATGTTGGTCTCTTCCGTTAATTTAGTTAGAAAAACGTTAGTTTTTGCCAACGTGACGTGTCAACTGTGTAGTGACTCAGAAAAAAGATTAAATTGAAACCTTATAATTATTTAACGGAACAAATCAGAAAAGTTAATCAAACTACAATTACATTGCATTATTAACAATTTCATAGCATTTTAGATTAATAAAACTTTGTTATCAACAAAATCTTAAATCTAATTACATTAAACTCATAACCCCTTTCATATAAATTTCTCCCTTACTGCAAAATTTCCTATAAATTTCTTGTAAATTTTTTCAACCCTTTTTACAAAATTTCTTCAACCCTTCTCAACTACAAATATGATGATGCTTCTTCAACCTACTCCTTGACAAATCAAATCTGAAATCTTTGGAATTAACCTACTTCTTGGCAAAACAATTCTGAAATCTTCACAAGCTTCATGGAACCTTGTCTACTCTAGTACATGTGCAGATCCATCCAAGACACAAGAACTAGAATGAACATACAAATGTGCATAAGATGAATGTCAGGATTTCAATTAAAATAGTATATTTTACAAACAATACCATTAACAAGTTACAAGAATGTGTCACCATATTACTTGAGATTAGAACTCATCTAAGAATTCATGAAAACTCTTATTTAACACTAATTATTCCCATCATTAATTATTCTCAATAAAGGTTCTATGGCCACATACATAGTTGCTATTGCAAGTCTGGATTCAAGAAATGAATCCAAGTTGAACAACAATAAAATTGTTAATATAGAAATCATATACCGTTAACATCATATTCTGCATAAAAACATAACAAAACAACGTATTTAACGAAACAACTGCCAAAAATAATAATACAAAATGTGGATGATAAATAAGAAAGTCAATGTTAAAAAAAAGATATAATGTAATAAAGAAATATAAAAAAATATAAAAGTAAAAAGGCACATTAAAATTCATAAATCATGGTAAAATTTCATATAATTATTTAAAAATTAAATTGTCCATTCCTCTCAAATCAGATGGAAGAAATATGATAAGTGAAAAATATAATTGAATGTATTTCTATTTGCTTATCCAATTTTAAATTATTCAAAGAATAAAATATAATTACATTTCATAATTGTCACAAATTTTTAGAGGTCGTGTGTAAATTAGTCAAAATCCACACATAATAAAGTAATTAGAGGCCTTATTTAATTTTATTTTTACCATAAAAATGATTTATAAGATTCTATATAAATACGATTTAATTGTGAAAATTTTAAAAATGACCATAAATTTTCATCTCATTATACTCTGATGCATCCATTCCATAAATCTAAATAAAATTTAAGAGAGAAATTAGGCTAATTTTTTAAACATTAAAAACAACTTTGTAGTCAAAATTAAAAAAAAAATCTTTAAGGATAAAACTAAATTGTTTGATTTGTCACCACTTTTTAATCTAAAAAGTCATTTTAAAAAATAAATAAATATTTTTTTATGTAAAATAAAAACTAAATTAATTTAGATTTTAAAATCTTTTTTCAACTACCTTTCGTAAAGTTCCTATAAAAAAAGAAAAACTTTATATTTTATATTTTTTATATCAAAAATATAATATAATACAAATAAATATATATTTAAAAATAAGATTAATTGAACTATACTGTCAGTATAAATTATTTTACACTTTCATCTAATTAGAATAGATTATTTTGACACATAAAAAGAGAGAAACATGAAAAAATGGTTATTAAAATGGTTTAATTATAATTTAATATTTTTAATTTTTAATTTCATAATTATGTGTCAAAATAATTCGTTGTAATTGAATAATAGTGTAAAATAGTTTTACATTGACATTGTATTCCAATCAATCTGCTTTCAACAATCTTTGTAAAGTTTTATTAAAAAAATTCTTTATTTTATTTTATTTTACTTTTATATCAAAAACATAATATAATTTAAATAAATACAGATTCAAAAATCCCCATTCAACTACCTTTTGTAAAGTTCCAATAAAAAAAGAAAAAAACCTTTATTTTATTATTTTTTATATAGAGAAATAATCTAAATAAATTTAGATTGACCAATCCTCTTTCAACTATCTTTTCTAAATTTTCACTAAAAAGAGAAAAAAATTTATTTTATATTTTTAATATAGAAAAATAATTTAAATAAGTTTAGATTTACAAATTCTCTTTCAACTACCTTTTATAAATTTTCATTAAAAAGAGAAAAAAATCTTTATTTCTAGTCATAATTTTATAAATAAAAGATATATTATTATATAATTATGATAGTATCTAATAATTTGAAGTAGTGTTGGGCCGGGTTGGGACTCGGACTCGGGTCGGCCTCAACTAGTTAACCGGAAAAAACGCAACGATTCTAGAAATTTCCACGACAAACAAGTTATTTAAAAACCCTTTACGCGTGTTGGAATGAATTTCTACTCATAAATCCTTTACTTCCCCCTTTCAAATTCTTAGTACCTTCATCTCTAACAAACTCAACAATGGCGATTATCTCCGATTTTCAAGAAGAAGAACAAAACATCAAACAATCCCCTTCATCTTCCCAATCCAAACCCCCCAAATCCATTCCGTTCACTTCCACCTTCGATCCATCAAATCCCGCCGCTTTTCTCGAAAAGGTATTCGACTTCATCGCTAATGAGAGCGATTTCTTCGAAAAGGAATCGGCCGAGAAGGTCATTCTGAGCGGCGCTCGCGCTGTTAAGGCAAAGAAAGCCAAGGCTGTTGCGGCTGTGAAGGCGAAGATCGCCGCGGAGGAAAAGGCCAAGGCGGAGAAAGCGGCGGCGGCAGAGAAGAAAGATAAGGGAGTAGAAGCGAAAGGAGATGAAAAGAAGGAAGGAGCAGGTAAGATATTTTCAGTTTTTTTTTTAAATTTCAATTTGATTTTATTTTTTACCCTAATTTATTCATTTTTATTTTTATCGGCATATGTTTGTTAGGAACATTACTGTAGTGCTGTTTCGTAGAGTATTTAGGAATGTTTATTTTATGAATGATCACAATTGTGTCTGGTTGATTATACATGTTTTATGATATTGATTCTTGAGTGTAGAATGTTAATTAGGGTTTAGGGTTTAGCTTGTTTGTTGTTAATGTGAGGCTAATACATAAACAGTTGTTTCGGTTTAGGGTTTAGGGTTTTATACCGCATAATTATCCTAATTCCTAACAAGTAACTCCGAATAGGTGATTAACTATGTATCCGTAGGATTTTTAAACAATTTCTGAGACCTTTGTTATTTTTAATGGACAGCTCCTAATAAGGGTAATGGTATGGATCTGGAGTTCTATTCATGGACTCAAAGTCTGCAAGAGCTCAATGTTAACGTTCCGGTGCCAAATGGAACGAAGTCGAAGCTTGTTATCTGTGAGATTAAGAAGAACCATCTAAAAGTTGGTCTCAAAGGCCAGCCACCTATTATTGATGTAAGTTTACTTGCTACATTCATTGTTTTATTCGGTTTGTTCAGAAGTTTTTATTATATGTTTTCTGATTCTATGATTTTAAAATTTTACAGGGGGATCTGTACAAATCTATCAAGCCTGATGAATGTTACTGGAGCATAGGTATATTTAACTACTAAATTGTGTCTGTAGAAAATCCTATTTTAAAAGACCATAGTTCATTAGCATCGTAATGGATTTGATATTTTAAGTTTTTGTGTTAGAATTCTGGTTGATCAGAACTTTGTTTGAAATCTATTTTTTTGCAGAGGATCAGAATACAATTTCCATTCTTTTAACCAAGCACGACCAAATGGACTGGTGGAAGTGTCTAGTAAAGGGTGATCCTGAAATTAATACCCAAAAAGTTGAACCTGAGAGCAGCAAACTTGGTGACCTAGATCCTGAGACTCGATCTACTGTTGAGAAAATGATGGTAATTGTTTGAGTTTTGTTACTTCAATTACTTAATTTATATTGCATTTTGATTTTGATCTGTCATCGATTGATCCTGTTACACTGAAGTATCAATCTAGATAACATTGTATTGGGTTTCTTTGCTTATGGTTTAATATTATCTTGTATTGTTCAACAGTTTGATCAGAGGCAGAAATCCATGGGTCTTCCTTCAAGTGAGGAGCTTAATAAACAAGACATGATGAAGAAGTTTATGAGCCAGGTGAGCCTTTGATTTTTGTACTTGGTGTTCTCTGCATTCTCAACACTGTCTTTGCCGATCTGGTAATCTGGCTGCTAACTGTTTCAATTTTATCTATTGCAGCATCCTGAAATGGACTTCTCAAGGGCAAAATTATCTTAGAATGGTGCTCTATGGTTTTGGCAAAAATTTCTTAGAATGGGGCTATAGTTTTTGGCAAAATTATCTTTTAGTTCACAAACATGTTTTGGTGAAAACAGATTGTGCCTTTATTTGCTTTTAACATATTTAAGAGTTTTAAACCTTGGTTTGAGTAACAGTAAAGAAAGGTTAATTATTCGTTGAATCAATCTATGGTTTATGCTTCCTGCGCAAAAATGATATAAAGCAACGTTTTAGTTTTAGAAAAATATACGAATGAGTGCACTTAAATAACCTATTTAGCGTTTTCTCGTCCAGTTGAAATTCAATGGATTCAGTACCAATTAATTAAATATACGAGGATTACTTTTTCTTTTCTATGGGGTGCTAGTTTACTACTACAAAGAGAAGTCATAAATATTTTTTAGATTTTCGTGACTAAATATGTCTGGAGATACATCTTTGAGACTGAGTTTGAGATTGAGTCATCAAAGATTGAGGCATATCAATGTAGATTGAAATATGCACTTCAGCTCAAATCACAACTCAGTCATGGAGATCATCTTCGTGATTGGGCCAATGTAGAGATGCATATTTGAAATATGCACTTCAGCTCAAATTACAACTCTCTAATAGAATAGATGTAGAAATTTGTAGAAAAACGAAAATTAATATCAAAATATGTGATATTGCAAATATAGTTAGGGTTGTTTAAGAGAGAAAATTGAATTGAAATAAACTAAACCATAATAAAATATTACTTGAATTATCATAATCATTAATTTGTTATTTTCTGTTAATTTACTTGAATTATCATAATCATTAATTTGTTATTTTGTGTTGAAATTCGAAAGAAGTTAATTTTTTTTTTCAAATTACTTATTAAACAACTAAACCGTTAAATTTATTTTAAATTAAAAAAGAAACTAAATTATATTTTTTAGCATTTATCATTTTTCAGTTTTGGTTCGATTATAATTTTGATTTGGTTTTAGTTTCGGTTCAATTTTAAAACCGTTTGTGGTTGTGTAATATGACTTAGTTCACTATCAAACATATTGATTTAGTTATTTGACTTGGCAGTTTTTATGTTTTTTTCAAACAATTCTATATATAATTATTTATATAAATATAACCTTATATTTTATTAGATGATATTATAATTCATTAGAATATCTTTGATTAATCTTATTAATCTTGTATTTGTCGTATAAATTTTAATCAACTATTTGTTTTGTAATAGTGAAATGTATTCCATATAATTTTTAAATTTTCATCTATTTTTAACTTAAACTTGTTTAACTTAATCTTTTTTTGAGTCATACAACTCTTCGATTATTTGAGTATTGTAGAAGATTATTCAGCATGAATTTTAAATCTACGAATAACGTCTTTATGATTCTAAATTTAAGTGAGGGTTATGTCTCGTTGAAGTAGACAAATGCGACAGATCAATATATGCTTATTTTTGTGTGATGTGATTTTATTCAGAAAAATGAGATAGGAGATCCCATACTTATGCGTTTTATTTAGAGATGCTTTTTTTGAAATACTCCCGATTTCATAATTTTGAAAGTGTATCTTAAGAATTTTCTCACATACAAAATTAGTTATATTCAAGAAAAAGTTGTTAATAGGTTGAACATCTTTTTAATAAAATTTATTCTCTATTGTTATATAATTAATATTCAATATTCATTACATATGTATCAAATTTATCGAAATTATACTAATAACAACGATACATTTTAAAAACGAATTACCCCCTAAGTATATGGTTAGATAAAAATTTAAAAATATTAAAATATCTGTTACCACTTAAAATACTGAACCCTAGTAAAACATTTTTTAAATTTCAAAAAAGTTTTCCCCCTTGTTTGCGAGGGGTATCCCCTAGCTAACTGTTTTTATTTTTTTTACTCCCTATTTTGTGTTTTGCGAGGGGTTTAACCCCAAACAAATGTATTTATTTTAGTGAGGGGTTTCCCCCCTAACCCAGTCCCCTAGCTAATTGTAAGTTTTCTTGTAGTGTTTATTTTATCCTCTCTCAATCATGTTCAATTTGGTAAACTCTTCTGTGCTTTTAAAAAAATGATTCGATGAAGTTTGGCCTCTTATGCGCACAACGAGAAATGCGTTGAACACTTTGATAGAATCAGAATAAATATAAATATATCTCGAGCAGTAACTCTATCCTCACACACTTTGTACCTAGAAACATAGTGATCATCATTCATAAGCTTCAACAGTTGTTGTATTTTAGTTCTTGATACTCTTATCGCCTTATTGTTTATAACACAATTGTATATTTGTTTGATATTTGAGATATTTTGATGTCTCCTTCGTTTCAACATATCAAGTATGTTTTTGGGCGACATCACATTTAATGTCATGTCATAAACAAGTTGTTTCTCAATAGGATTAGAGCGATATACAATGGGAGGATCGACTAACTTATTATATAAGTCATGATTATATGTATTAGAAATCACATTAAATTTTCATGTACTACTCTCCTTAAGGTATCCACGAACTTTAAAAGGACACTTACACTTTCTTGATCCGGTATTTCGTTTCAACTTTAGAATAGGTTGTTGGCACTTGCCACTTCTTCCGCTTCTCATTGTTATAAATGTATGTCTTATTTTAGAACCATTGTCAGATCTCCCGATTAAAATGCTGCCTAAGTTTGGCGGCCTCCATGCCAATCCATTGGAGCATATGTTCACGCTCAACAAATTCTCGTTTACTTGTGCATTGTTCACGAACTTCTACCTCGACAAAAATCGGTTTAACATCCACCTCGACATCAACGGTTTAACATCATCTTCAACATCATCCGATTTAACATTCATATACACAGTAGCTTGTGAAAATGTATCAGAGTGCACTATATCTACAACCAAGCATAACATAAAAACTAATTTAATATTGAAATTCAAATTTTGAACATTCTGGATATACATATCCGAATAACATGAAACTACCTCCGGAAATGTGTCTTCGAACGTAACGTTCATTTGTATACAATAGAAACCAGATTAATACTGACAATAATGAGGAAGGAAATACATGTTCATTACCTAAAATTTCATCTTCTTTTCTCCTTTTGATGTGATAAAATACAAGAATGTTGTTTTGAATACAAAAGTTGATTAAGAATGAAAGGAAATATTAAAAGGGTTTTGAGAGAAAATTGGTGTTTAATCATGATGAAGAAAAACATGCAAAGGTGTATTTTATTTAATTTTCCGTTAGACATTTTCAGAGATACATCTTTGAAATTGTCATTGGGATGTTAAATAAATTGCTCAATTAACAAAATACACAATCAATTCAGTGGTGTTTTTGGAGATGTATCTCCAGATTAATTTTTGCCATAAACGTGATGTATCTCACTTACAATATATTTTTGTTGTGTATTGAATGTGACCAAAAATACATTTTTAGAATAGTTTTTGGAATAAACATGGTGTTTCTTATTTGCAACACTTTTTTAATTTTTGTGTGTATTTGATGTGTTCGGAGATGATTCTCCAAAATATAGAAAAGAAAAATCAAAATTTCAATTTGTTCACCCTAGTTTCATGGGTTGGATAAAGTAATCCCCTAAATTGACAAATAATATAATTTCATTTTGAGAGCTGACCTACATTTCATTCAAATTCAAATCGATCCAAATAAAAATTGCAAATTGATCTAAAAAAACCAAAAACTACAAGAAACAAATATTATTCAATGTATTTAGATGTCATTAGGTGAAAATAGCTCGGTTTGAATTTAAATTCTAATCAATTTTTTAAAACTGATTTAAATCAAACCTAACCACGTGTATATATTTTAAGATTTATTTTTTATTAGTACGATATGTAGCTTTAATTTATTATTCGTTGATACTTAATTTTTAAATATTTTTTTATTAATTTTATTTAATCTAGTTACTTTTATTATTTTATTTGCTTTGATCATCTTTATATTTTTTAATATTAACTTTTAATATATTATATTATATTATATATTATATAAAACTTATTTATTAGTATTTTTATAATTTAATAAAAAAAATATAAACTGTAATTTGAATATTTAAAAATCAATGTAAATTAAACTATATTAAATTGAATAAGATCAAAACAATTTTTTTTTAATATATCATCTAAAATCAAATCAAACTGTAAATAAATTTATTTTTGAATCAAATGAATTTTAACTTAAAAACCGATCCAAACTCATCTAAACTACACTACAATCATCCTTTTTTAAGAATTAACCAACATTTCATTAATACTTGTAAGATTATTATTTCAAATTCACTTCTTCGAAATTTGTTTTTGAAAGTATATTTTAGCAAACCAAAATATGAAACCTCACATGCTTTAATGTTATAGAAGAACTTGTGATTCAAATAGTTCCAACAAAAAGCTCCCCTCCTCTAGTAGGTTCCTAAAAAACTAATTGAGTAAAGTGTATTTCAATTAAATTTTTAAACGTATGTTTATTAAAATGATAATGTGAGTTAAAATATATCTCAGACTTCACCAGATTGAATTTCTAATTTAAAGCATTTTAGTATTTGGTGATGATATTCTTTAATTCCTCTTCTTCTTATGTGTCGAAAGAGAATATTATAATTATTAAATAGGTGAAAAATAAAAGAGATTTTTAGCAATACGATTTTCATAAAATTTTCCCTCCCATTTTAACTTTTGATAATTAAATAAAAGAAAACATTTAGCATAGAATAAAAAGACACGGAATCAAATTATTCTCTTTCATAATATATATGCGAGGAGTAAAACGTTTACTACTAATCAAAACGCTCTCATATAAATATTTTATTTGTTCAAAATTATAATTTTTCACCTTGTTATATTCTGAAGTTTTCTAAAACAAGAAAGAGTAAAATTTGGTTACTAATCAGAAAATTTCAATTTAAATTTACCAGAATTCTTTCATCAAATCAGAAAATCCACCAAAAATATTATCTCAAAATTATCTGGCGCACACTATAAAATCAGAAGTCTATAAGTTCGTTCTCCAGTTTGATGCTAGGTGTTGAAGAAAAATAATATGATGTTTGGGTCGAACTCTAGTCTCAACAGGGATAATTTTTTGGTTCGACAAATGTTTAACATGTAATCGAAGTCTGTTCACATGTTGATCCTGTATATTGTAGTCGAAGTATGCTCAAACATGCAATAGTTGAAATATTATGATTATTAGCATGTCGAATTTGACATTGCTTGTAAGCCTAATTGTTAAGTTAGCTTGTAGCCTAAGTTAGCTTAATGGTCTATAAATAAACTAGTTCTTTTAGGTTGTTGTGAGAGAGGTTAATTGTTGTTATTTACTTGTAATCTTTTAACCCTTATTGAGTAAGTGAATAGTAAACAAGTTTTAACCAATTCCACTTCTTCTTCTTCCTTCTTCTCTCTCTTTCGTAAAACATAGTAGGGTTTCTTGTGTTTGTTTAAGAAACTCAAACTTTCTCATATTTTGATTTGTTCTTGACGACTTCAATTTACAATAAACTGGTGTGGTGAGCGTGTAGGAGAATATTCCGTCAACAAATTATGATATTGAGAAATTCACCGGTTTGAAAAAATTCATTTTGTGGCACTTGAAGATGCAAGCCCTACTGATTCATTAAAGTTTGTTAGAAGCGTTGAAAGGATCAGAGAAAATGGATGTTGCACCAATGGAGAAGGAGAATGCGATGATCGAGAAATCCCACAATGCTATCATATTGAGCCTTGGTGATAAGGTTTTCCGGCAGGTCTCAAAGGAGAAGACGACAAAGGGTGTGTGGAGTAAACTCGAGGGTTTATATATGACCAAATCTTTGGTCAATTGCCTATCCTGAACATCAATGTAAGGCTGCACTTTTTTAGAGAGATAATCGAGCATCAAGAAGTCTAAGTGTTAAAGGTTTTAACTGATGGCAATGTTGCTGATATGATCACCAAGATATTTCGAAGTAGCAAGTTTTATTCACTGTATGCAGTTGATAAAGTTGCATGATGAAAGCTAGTTTGTTCCCTTGTTAGTGTAGAGTTTGTTCCAAGGTGGAGATTTTTGGTATTTAGATCAAACTCTAGTTTCGATAGGGATAAATTCATGGTTCAATAAAGGTTTAACATGTAATCAAAGTCTGTTCATATGATGATCTTGTATACTGTAGTCAAAGTATGCTCAAACACGCAGTAGTCGAAATGCTAGGGTTGTTAGCATGTAAAATTGGTCCTTGCTTGTTAGCATAATTATTAAGTTAACTTGTAGCCTAAGTTAGCTTAATAGTCTATAAATAGACTAGTTCTCTCAGATTGTTGAGAAAGAGGTTAATTATTGTTATTCACTTGTAATCTTTGAATCCTTATTGAGTAAGTGAATAGTAAATCAATTTTAAATCAATTTCAGTTCTTCTTCTTCCTTCTTCTCTCTCTTTCATAAAACCTAGTAGGGTTTCTTGTGTTTGTTAAAAAAAAACACTCTTTCTCATATTTTGGTTTATTTTTTACGACACCAATTCACAAAAAATAATGTATTGGATAACTTACCTCATAGATATCCGAAGCGGACATATTTTTAAGCACCGAATGTCTTTGTTACTAGACATCCATTTTGAATATTTTTTAAATAAGTTTTATTAATGTTTTTTTTTTTTGCAATTGATGTAAAACCAAGGACATGACTTTTGGATTCTAGTACGTGTAGGTGTAGGACGAGGCATTCAAGACGTGATGTTTGACGAGAATGAGCATATAGATGCATCTGCCTCTACTCCACAGTCGTTAGGATTTTTAGGATGGTCGTACGATACACCCTTTTTGGTAAACTATGAGTATCATGTTGCTCGTCATGTATAGTTTGACGAGGTAAGTAAATGGGATACTTTATTTTGAATAATTTTTATTTTTATTTTTATATTTTATAATATATACTTTAAATTATTTTTAGAAGAGAGATCTAAAGGAAAAACTCAAGGTTGTTGAATAAGGGTGGCTCTGCCCTACCCCACCCTTATTTTTTGCAGGGTGGGCCAAGGTTTTAGATCCACTCTCTCAATAATGCTTGCCCCGTTCCTCCCTATTTTTTATGGGCTTTTATGGGGCAGGCCTAAATGGGGCGATCACACCCATTTGCCATCCCTACCTACCACTAGAGAAGTTCTATTTACGGGGCCTTATGCTGATTCGTCCATACTTAACCTTCTTTCACCCTGCAAGATGATAAAGGAGTTGGAGGTGTCATAAAACAAGGTTTAAAAAGGTTGGAAGAATACTCATGGTGACCTTCGGAGGTGTGTCTCAAAAACCTCGTGTTATGTGAAATCGGTAGAAAACACTCTCTAAATTCTGTATGTTTCCTTTGAAAATGCCTTGCAACAAGTGGAACTTTTTCATCCTATGGTGTGTATTTCATGAGAGCAGATCCGTTCTGATTAGAAGATGGTGGATGAGAAACTATTCATCATTGGGGACAAGTTCTCAAACTTGTAGTCTTTTTTTTTGTGTGTTTGGGATGTTCTTAATGTAATATTTGGTGTAGAATAAATAAATTCCATGGTTCCTGCTTTATAGAACATCCTTATTTTAATGTAGTTGGCCAATGCATGAAACAATTAAATCAATAAATAAAAAATTTTATCCCATACCCATTTATTCTTCTACTCTTACATTATATTTTTTTAAAAAAATATCCTTATATAAACAAGTGTTAAATTTTTCTGATTTAATTATTTGATCCGAAATTTAATAAATAAATTCTATCTTTAAAAACTACTTTATTAACATTCTCAGCAAACATGACAAGTATTATCTATCTATATTATTATATAATGTCTTCATCAAAGATTTTTCGCTAAAATTTTTCCATTTAATTAATTAATTAAATATAAATTTATTTATTATTAACTCCATCATTTAAAACTTCCAGCTAAGTCACATTCTTATATTTTAAATAATTATTAATTAATAAATAAAATAAGACACGTCCTGAATTTTTTTTAAAATGCAACCACCTACCAATAATATGTTAACATAATCACTACCTAGCATAATTTTTCTCTTCATTCTATTAATTAATATTTTATTATTAATAATTTAATATTATTATTAGTAATTAAATAATAATTAAATTAAAATATTCAACATGTTTTTCTCAAATTTCTATCCACTCAACACTCTCTATTTATATCATATAAACAACTAACCTCTCTCCATCCATAACATCCCTCTAACCCCATATTAATAGAACACATATTAAATTAAAAAAATAAATAAAATATATAATGCAAACTTTAAAATTACTTAATACAAAAATAAATTAATAAATATAATTCATAAAACAGTTAAAGTTTTCTTTTAACCCCTCTAATTTTATTACTTTATTCCTTTTTTTTTACAAAATTATCTTCCCACTCATCAAATTTATATCTGACCAATTTATACATTTATTTTACTATTTACTTTTTATTTTACATATCAGCTATATTTTCCTTTAGCATCATCAATGATATATTCAAGTTTAATCTCTTTTGGATATAGACTCTGTTGCCAAATTTTATGATCATTATTTGATCTGACCTGATCAGAAGGGGATCACGGACTGACCACACGCTGTTGGACTGCTACCTGTTCACCGGTGATGAGGAAGAAAAGTGGGTGTACCTGCAAAACACTCCGATGCCAAAGTAAGGAGTTGGGCAGAGTGCAGACAGAGTACAAAAAAAAGGTAAGAAGTGAATTACCTGACCCTCTTGTGGAAGAGGGTATTTATAGAGAGACCCCAGCGCTGGGCCAACGGTCATTTGGGGTGGGGTGGATGACCAGGCCCAACCCTAATGACTGCTAGGGCTTACGTGGCGTAGTGAAGACCGGAACGTGGTCTTCGCCCTAGTCCAACCGCCCCGAGATCTCCGGAAAGTGGGTTTGACCTGCTCTTTCGGAGGTGGGCAGTTGGGCATGACGTGTCCCCGCGGAGGGGAGCACGTGGAGAACGTGCGCCGGGCACGTTGTTCTCCCCGCGGAGGGGAGCTCGGGAGGCTCCCCGGAGGCACGTTGTTCTCCACGAGGAGAACGCGAGGATGTGGAGGAACCAAAGGTCTTGCTCGACGGACCGGGTTGTGCCCTGTTCGACCGACAAGAGAGGATGTTGAGACGCTATCGGACGCGTCGTCCATCCGGGGGGAGGGGGGGGGGGGCGTGCCCTGTCCTTCCTATGGGGCGCGTGTGCCCGGTCGGGCTAGTTCACTTACTGGGCCATGTGTGGTATTGGGCTGGACCGAGGTTGGGCCCAAACCAGAAATTTTTAAATATGTCAAAATATTATTTTTCTTTTGTAGAATTTAATATTTACTTCAATTTTTAATTTGATAAAAAAAATTTATACATTACAAAATATTTTTTTGATTATTACTATATTTCTAATATAATTGATTTATTATTATATTGATCACTGATTATTCATGTAAATCATTTCTGTTATAAATTTATGCGTTGTACGAGTGTACAAACTAGCATACTTTCAATAAAAGAAGGTTAGGGATGCTCCACGTCAACTTCACATCAACTCCCTTCATGTCAACTCTATTAATCTGTGCATATCTTGCATCAAATACAAATGATTATTTATGGATAAGTTTCTAATATAAAACAACAAATTATTGTATTGTGAAGGAAGCTTTTCAAGTTGTTCATGCTTAAACAGAATGGATTCTCTTAGTTTGATTTGAGTAATTGGCGTTACTATATATTAGAGTGCTTCCTTATTAATACGAAAAACTATATTCTTTTCTGTTATAAATTATAAATAAATTTCGTAATTTAGTTAAACAAAAGCAATGTGTGCACGTCAATTAAACATAGCTTATATATATAATTGTAATATTTTAAAAGAAAAAGAAAACTAGTAGCTAAAAATTGTTTGTATATAGATATTAACATTCAAACCTCATGTAAATATAAATTAGTATTCTAATATTCTTTTAAGAGAAGTATATAATATTTATCATATATGCTGAGAATATTAATCAAGTAGCATTTAAAGATAGATTTATTTATTAAATTTCGGATCAAATAATTAAATTAAAAAATTTTTACACTTATTTATATAAAAATATTTTAGTAAAAAAATAAAATAATGTAAGAGATAAAGGAATAAATGATGAATATAGAGTAAAATTTTCCAATAAATACCGCATCAATAAAACTCACCGTCTATCTCCAATCGAATTCGAACACAGAAATCCACTTCACACTTTTTCAGTTTGTTCTCTTCAACCCAATCTTCTCATTCTCTTATATTTCGCCTAACAATACTCTTTCATGGGTCTTCAATATTGTCTTTTGAATTGAATATATATAACTACTAGGTTTTAAATCCCCTTTCTATTTTCTCTGCATATTGTAAAAGAATATAGTCTTTTGATTACTGTCTAATGTTTTATATATGGGTTCTTAGTTAAAGAGGAAAAATTAATGTATTAATGTATATATCACAATTGAGATTTTTTTTATCCATTATTATTATTATTATTTATTTGGATTCAAAGTTTTATATATAAATGTACTTGTTTTCATTGCCGAATTTTTCATACATAAATAAATATTTTCGGGTTAAACTCTTTTATATATATATATATATATATATATATATATATATATATATATATATATATATATATATATATATATATATATATATATATATATATATATATATATATATATATATATATATATATATATATATATATATATATATATATATATATATATATTAGCAGTGTTAATATTGTTTCCACATTTTATTCTTTTAGTTCTATTTCAACTCTGTAGCAATGTAGATTTATTGAAAACGGCACGTGCGTGTTGTGTTTAACATTCTACTTTTCAATTACTTTGAGTTGATGTAAAAATTGTAACACTGCTATACTAATAATTTGGTTGTTGCTGTTTTTCATTATTGCATTGCAATTTTGAAGTTAAAATCCAATTTAACTTCCGAAAATTGCTTGGACGCATAAATTGTTGCTTGGCTACTTATTGAGTGATTCATACACGAGTCTCCTCTAAGTTAGTTTAGAGCTAAATTCAGTTACTTTCGATTTTGGTTTATTACTCGAGTTCCGTGGCTTACTATTTTCCTAAATCAAACACAACTTTAAAACTTTTTTTTTTATACAAAAACACGAAAGAAGAGGACAGTTGGAATCTAGCATTCTAGCAGAACCCTCAAATGATCTGTCTCGAGCCTCACATCTTGGGATAACCGTTCATTTTTTTCTTTCGTTCTTATAACACTTAATAATTAACTTGGACAAATAAGGGCCATTAGGATCTAACATTCTGGCGTAAGTCTTTGAACAATTGATTATTATCAAGCGTTCGATGTCCATAAAACAATTTCCTCAAATTACCTTGAATGGAAAAAGGATCGTTGGGATCTAGCATCTTAGCGTAACTCTTTGAACAATTGATTCTCATTAAACATTCATCATTCACCTAAATATGTCCAACTAATCAAACTATTTTTCTCACCTCCGTGCAATTAATCTTAAAAAACCTTTTCAAAAATGAAAGATATTTTATCTTAAGATGATGCAAGAGCAATGCTTCATCCACAACTATTGAGTTGAGATAAGTGGCGTGAATGTGATTTGTAAATCCACTCAATGTAGTGTAAACGCCCGCTCCTCACCTGTTTTGAGTAAAAAAATATTTTTTACGACGATTAATACAAGATAGCTTTCGCTAAAATCGACCAACAAACAAACATTTTTTTTACCCAGAACTATATGTAACTTGATTTCTCTTTCGAGATACGTAGGAGCAAGATTGCGAAATCTTATCAATCCCCCTAATAATAAAACCTTTTTAGGTCCTTTCTCTTTAATGAAATTATAAAAACATTTCTCTTTTCTCTTTTCCCCATTCAAATCACTAGAAGATTAGAAACTAACATAAACTAATATACATTTGATAACTAACTAAATGGTTCCTGTTGAGTACAACGGATATGAGGGCTGCTAATACATTCCCCTTGCGTAACCGACTCCCAAACTCAGATATTGATTGCGATGACCATATCCTTATCTTTCTTTTAGGGGTTTTATTCTATATTTTCCCTTTCCCTCTATAGGAATAAATAAAGATTGGTTGAGACTCTGTTAAATCCATTCCGCGAGTGCGATAGCGTTTTGCGGGGCTGTTCTCATTTTTTGAGGTACGACAAATGTACTGGCGTTTTTCTTTTTGGTATTGTTCCTTATCTCCATTGGTGTCTTTCTTGCCTTTAGCCTCACTAACAACATCTATAGTTTTCTCTAGGGACCCTTTTCCCTATAGGAGGGATCCTTTTTTCTTGGGTGATTCATCTTTCTTCTAATAGTCTTTCTTTATGTCTTTATCATTCTCCTGGTCGTCGTCCTAGGTATACCGGGTAAGTATCCATTTCTTGATCAACTCTTCTATCACATCTATCAAGTGGACGCATTCATCTTTGTTGTAGCAGTTACTTTTATAGAACAACAATACTTTGACTTATCTGTCTTGGTTGACTCCCTTATCGGTTAATGGTTATTGATCCCAACTTCTTTAAATTTTATGTTTGCATTTTTTTCTCCAAATTTTCTCTCTTGATGTGTTCAAGGGAGTGTATGATCAAAACCTAGCTCAAGGCTCTCGATCTCCATCACCCTGTCGATGATTGAAGTCTTTCTCAACTGCCCGACTATGTCTGGAGTTCCTTGCCCCTCAATCTCTCTATTATTTTTTTATATGCGGTCTTGCTTATAGTAAATATAGGATTGGGCCTTATCCAACATGTAATTTAGGCTACATGCTCCCTCTAGTCCAAATTTTTCATGGAACAGGAAGTCTAATCTCAACCATTCTTGAATATTCAATATTTCAAACTGTCGTATGATTCACCAATATCTATATCTGCCTTTGTAAATTGGTTAACATATTCCTGTAGAGTTACCTTCTTTTTCTGCTAGATCCTGCTGAGCACAACTGATTGCGTCGTGAATTGAGCGGTGAAGGAGTCTCATAACACCTTCCATGAACTTATGCTTCAGTCTAGGAAGGCCTTGAACCACATCATGATGGCTCTCTTAAGGGTTAACATGAACATCTTCTATTTTATGTAGGGCTAGTAATGAACCGAACCAACTCGAACATAATTCAAAACTCGATTTGACAATTAAATCATTAAACTAAGTTCATGAGTCAAATGAGCTGAACATAAGCCAACTCAATTATATATATACTATGTATAATTTGACTCGTTAGGTTCATCAGTCAACTCATATATATATATATATATATATATATATATATATATATATATATATATATATATATATATATATATATATATATATATATATATATATATATATATATATATATATATATATATATATATATATATATATATATATATATATATATATATAAGGGTTTTATTGACTTTAAGAATAGGTTTAAAGACTTACTCTACATTTTAGTTTTCTATTTTCTTTTAATCTAACGATTTTAATTGATCATAAATGAGAAAAATATTTTTAGAATTAGTTATACAAATAAAATTAAAATCATATGAATAAAAATTATATATAGTGATTGAAGATTCAACTTCTATCTTAAATGAAATAATTAGATTAAAAATGAGTTTGATGATTATATTCGTACACACTAGTCTAATTTTTAAAAAGTAGTTATATTAGAATTTCTATATCAAGGATTTATATTGGTGAGTGCACTTTAATTTTGTTTAAATAGCATTTAAAAAACTAAAAACTCTTTTGTAATAAAAAATATTAGTTTAAAATATCAAATATATATATAAAATAGACTTTTAAAAATGGCTTTTAAACCCGTGAAGCTAATAAATTGAACATAACGAGATGAATCTAATAAGTTAAACCAAATTACTTGTGACTTAAAATGAAACGAATTTGAGCTTAAAAAATATTTGTGTCGAACTCGAACCAAATTACGAGTTGAACCAATTGTTGTCGAGTTGAGTCGAGCTGAAGCGAGTTTGAATCGACTCAACTCATTTATAGACCTAGTTTTACAACTTCTCAAGCCTAATAATGGTCCAACATGATAATAGTTTAGCCTGGTATCTATATGCTCAACATGTTCGTCCCACTCCAGGGCTTTTTAAGAGATCCGAAGATTCTTATATCGAGGATCTGTCTTGGGTTACTCTTTCGATTACTAGCTTGTGCTTTAACACCATGTTGTTTTTCCCTCTATGATTAATGTGATGGCCATTGGTGATGACGAAGATCATCTGTCGACATTTGTCTTCTGCCTCTTTCTCTATAGTAATGAGGTGGAGTCTTGTGTCTTCGACATAGGTTGCAATCTGGTGATCTGAGGGTCGCACTGTGTGGTGAAATCATGTCGACAATGATAGGCTTTTGGTTGACTCACTGCTTGCCGCGTGAGATGCTCTCACAGACAGAATTATCTTAGGAAGAACTGAAGTGAACGTTTTATTTGATCCTAAGTATCCTCTCAACGAGGAAGTGCAAATTTTGTTGTTGCACTAGGTTATAGAGATTATTTAGTAAATAGTTTTTCATTGCATGTCTAAACTAGCTTGTAATTGTTAGATACTGTAAAGCATTTTCATGATCAGGAATTATAGATTGTGACGAAGGTTGTTTTGATGTTGGAGCAACTTAGAAAATGTTGGAAGATCCCATGTCCAACAGTTAGAGGTGCTAGATTTTATGGCATTGGAACTATAAAAGGAGTAACTAAAACCGAAACATCTTCAATCTTTGGAGGAAGTACAACCTCCCACATTGAATCAAGAGCTTTCGTTGTAGCACAATCATATTAACAAATAAATATCTAATAATTTTAAAGGCAAATCTGTCAATTTAAAATTCAATTTTTTCAAAATCAATTTCTAAATTCTAAATTACTCATCCAATTCATTTACTAATTAGGTTAGGGTCCGTTTGTTTTAGTTTATTTTAAAAGTGATTTTTACAGTGTTACATATTTTTGTTTAAAAAAACTTATAATTTTTTTATTAAAAATATGATTTGAATAGTTATTCATATAATCTTATTTTAAGTATTTTATTATCTTATTGAAGTTTTTTTTAATGTTAAAACTAAAAAAATTATTTAATTTTAAAATTATTTTAAATAATTTTTTATAAAAATTATTTTTAAGATATAAATTTTTGAAAAAATTGCGATTTCAACTATATTTTAATATATTTATGTTATAGAATGTTAAGATTAATTTTTAATTTATAAAAATCAAATTCAAAAAATTATAATATTTAAAAATATTAAAAAAAAACTATTGGTTTAAATCTAAAACAAACATGCCTAACCTAAGAAATGAGAGCAACAAATTAATATAATTAGTTAGACTAAATATATAACTAATTTATATTTATTAGGCAGACCAACATACGAAAAGTATAATTGTGTCAACTTCTCGATTTTGTTTTGTGTGAGCTGTTTATTTAGCACGATCGTCCACTATATTCCATTCAATAATTGTGAAAATGAAATTTTATTGAACTTGTGGACAAAATCTTAAATTGGAAGCATAAGCATGTATCAATCACAAATGAAACACTAATCTTAGTCTATTTCACAACATTAATTGGTCATTTTCACAACCAATACTTTACACATCAAACACAAATTTTATCATGAAGTTTACAAATTTTATGTAATTGTAAAAATAAAAAAAATTTAAATCATATTTCTCTTAAAGTTATGTCATCTACAATACAAGAATTGACATTATATTCTAATATCATATAAAGTTTTATAACATTTCTCTAAAATTTATAATCCTTACAATTATACATGTGGACCAACTAATTAAACAAAAATAATATGAAGTTTTCCATGGGAAGCACCATGTTTGAAAGTGATATGTGATGGGACTATTTATCTTTATTTAGGAAAAACGGGTCCACTTTAAATAAATATTTATATTTATACTATTTTTTCCAGATTTTTTTATTTATATTTTGTACATTTTAAATATATTTCAAAAATATATATAAAAAAATATAAACATAGTATTTGACATCAACGTGTTGATGTCCAAAAGTTATTTAAAACAAAAGAAAGCTATGTAGTAACTTAATATCACAAACTAAATAATAAAATAATATCAACGTGTATGTGGATTTTTTAGTTTTCTAAAAATAATCGGTTGAAATATTTCAATTGATTTTTCAGATTGAGGAGTGGAAATTTAAATTTATAAAATATATTTTGCATGCTATAGAATGAAACAATAGTTTGTTGTTTGTTTGACCTAACAGTTTGTCGGTTTTCTTAATTTTTTTTGTTATATTAACTATTAGGACAGAGAAGATTAAAAAATTGTTTAGTACATACAACTTAGAGCATCTTTAGTGGAAGTAAACTAAATGGGTAAACTAAGATATTTTTTGTGGGCCCAAAGTGATTTGTAAGATTTAAAAAATTTATAGTTGATTTGAGTAGTTTTTACTTTAATGGTGGTTGTGTATAAGAAACCAAAACTTAACCCCACATTTTATATTTTTTATTCAAATTACCATTAATTTAATTATTTTAATTAAAATACATATAATTTTTAAATAAAATTTACCTTAAAAACTTAAAAATAATATTAAAAATATTTTATTATAAAATTAAAAATAATACAAAATTCACAAGAATAATACATAAAAAAAATTACATTTTCATAGAAATATAATTATAATAAGGATTCGATTGGTTGAGATTCATTTGATAATTAAATAAGATTGGAAATTGAAAGAAAAAAATTTAGAAGTAAAACTATGTGTAAAAAAAATTAAAATTTCTATAGAATTTATAGAAGGTAAAAAATGATAATAAGACCGTTACTATTTTCAAATATCATATCCTTAATTTAATGTTGTTGGAATATTTAGAATATTCTATTAATATTAAATAATATTATAATAGGTTTTACATAGTTAACGTTAACTATATAGATAATGAGAACTAAATTTTAGTTCATTTGAATGCCATGTCAGCTCTTCTCTAATGCAAATTTCTTATTACTAACGTAAGTTATAAAGAATTTTGGTTTAACAACCCTGCGTTAAAGTTGCTCTTACTTAGATTGTTTCTAGTTTACTTGTTTCATTAAAAAATAAATTTACTAATCTACCCATATATATCCAAGTGTTAAAGCTAAAGAGACTCATTTTAAAAATGTATGTGTTAAGACATTGATAATTCACGACATTCACCATCGTCAAATATAATCGATCGATTTCATGCGTAAGACGATAATTGACATAAGAATGATTTTAATAGTGTACACTATATACACTAAAGCACACATTATTTTAGGTATTCTCTCATTTATATATTCAAACTTTTTTCTCAATTATTTACTGATTTGAGTGTTGGAGTATTAACCTTACAGATTTATCCTCATTCTGCTGTATCGGGAGTTCACTTCACTACATCGAAGCTTATGTCCACCAGATCTCCCCATATTTATAGTTTCAACACGAAACAATGGTGTCATATGTAAGAATTAACTTCTGATTCTTATAAATTTCCATGATCAGCTTCTCTAATCCCAAAGTGACGAGTCGTTAATGTGATCTCAATTTGAAGAAAATGATGGTCTAATCCACCTGCTGAAGTCACCACAGGTCTGTTGACTCCAAAATCACTCCATAAAGCAACGCTTTCAGTGGCTGTAATCGCTACCATAATGAAAAACATTGAGTGCCAAGAATCCTTGTCGACGACAGGAGTTCTTGTGATATTATGTACCTCTGCATCTTAAGTAGATTAGGGTTACACGAGCGAGATCTTACGCCATATAAAGGAGGACATCTTCTAGTCTTTAATAACTCTTTTACTCACCCATTGAAGCTGTAAAACTACCAGTTCATGTTGGAAAAGAATGTGACAAAAGGACTGCGAACACACATTTTTTGATAATCTGTTACCAAAGCGTGTACAACACCGTCTTAGGGAGATCATTTCTTGCAACACATAATGTAGTGGCTTCTACAATCCATCTAAAGGTAAAGTATCATAAAATTTTTGGCAAACAAATTGTCATCTCAGCTGGTCTATGTGGAGTTTGTCTAACACATGAAATCATACTCAAGAACCACTTAGCGATTGTGGTCGCCTCTAAAAAGAAAAAAAAGAAGACCCACGGGATACCATTAGTGTGGTCGGCCTCAACATGCGAGAAGATGAAACTCTACAAGATGATGATCTCGTTTCTTCATCGGGATTCAAAATAAAAACCTTGAGGTCAGTTCCAGATGGAACCAGTAAAGCTATACAGCTCGATGATAATCTAAAAAGGCATAAGCAACTATGAGTAAAATCAAGGTCTACTTGATGCCATCTTTATTTTGGAAGTAAGATATACTAAATGGTTTTCCAATGTCGTATTGGTCAAGAAATCATCGTGGAAGTGAAGGATGTGTGTTGACTACACTGACCTCAATCGAGCCTACCGAAAGATTTATAAGGATATTGGGACTAAGCAACCTACTTGTAACACCCTAAATACCCCCGCATAATTTATGAATAATTATCAGAGTGAATTAAAACAACATGCATTTAGGATGCTACTTTTAACAAAACCAGCTCATGCGAATAGACATGTAACACATATAAATTTCACAATTGTAATAATAATAATAATAATAATAATAATAATAATAATAATAATAATAATAATAATGGACATGTTCAACTCCAACTTTTATTGCAGCGGAAACATCAACAACCGACTATTCAAAACATAATTATAAAATATTATAGTTAAACGAAACATCGAACATAACAAAATACAAAAATGTTCCACCGCCGGTGTTACACATCAGAGCAGAGGCCGACTCAACGGAAACAAAAGGAAGAACACCCTCTTTCACTCACATCTATGCCTCTATTGCGAATTATCTACAAGATGTCAATGTAAAGGAAACATTCAAACAGAAAGGGTGATATATCACAATTATATAAAACAATGCATAATAATAAGTAAGCATCAGATTATTCCATGCATAATCACTCATTCCACCAAACACCATTCCACACAAATCTAAACACAACGGCAAAATAATTATGCAATACAACTCGACTCAATGCATGTGGTACCAAATTGTGAACTCTCAAGTTCACTCGCTCTGATCCCCACCTAGAACCAGAGCACACCAAAATCGTTACCATCACCATAGGTAACGCTTCACTAGTTTCATCATAATAGGAATTAGCTACTTGCACCCAATCCATCACCATAGGATTGAGACTCACCAAAAACGGATCACCGTCCAACACCATGAATGCATGCAATATTATATACATGAAACAACAACAACCGGTACCCTGATATTCACCATGGTTAGGTACTACGCCAATCCTAGCCACCATGCATCATACACATGCTATAAATATTCAACAACAATAATGTAATAGTATAGCAAGCAACAACAATACATTTTCGAATATGTCACACCACAACATAAACACTATAATACATTTAACACCATCACACAACAATTTATTTATTTCCAGGTACTGCAATTATTTTTAAAATAAAGTTCAACGTGTTAGCTTCCTAACGCTTCGAACAACACCCGAATCGAACACCCGAAACTCAAGATATTATTTTTCAAAGTTTTATAAAATTTGTTCCTAGTGTAATAGGTTACACCAAATGCAATAACCAGTTACACCACTGTAACCACGCCACTGCTAGCCACTGTTTCACAGTATAACTGGTTACACCATTTCATGCAACCGGTTACACCCCCCTCAAATTGCCCAAAGGACACAGTTTTACAGGAGTGTAACCAGTTACACCATCCTTGATAACCGATTATACTGTGAGCAGAATCACTTTTCTGCTGCTTATCAGTACGAAAATCACTTTTTATTCCATCCCAAAATCCCACTTTTCTTACAAAACGAGTATCCTATTATTTTACACATAAATGAATTTTTATAAAAGTCACAAAAACTTAATTTTTCCCAAAAAACTCATATACTTGAGTTCCGACTCTGACTCGCAACAATTCACAACAACACACATCCATCATCATGCAATCCACTTAATAAACGATTCTAACAGTATCAACACACAATTAATCAATAAAAAAATTCCAACACACTTAATTCAACCAAAACATCCAACATAGAATAATCATACCATTCATCATTACATAATTTCGACCAAAACACATCAACATAATATGATCATACAATTGCAAGTTTCAAAGCATGAGAAAAATAATTTTAACAGAATAATCAAAATTCTCGCCCACAATTATCATGCAAACCTTTATAGAATCGGAACCCCACCCTTAAGTTAGATTCCTTGCAAGTTTCTTCAACAATGGATTCCCTTCCTATGCCCTAGCTCTCTTCCCCTTACACGTTCTTCTCTTTCTCGAATTTCACGTGTCTGACAATTTTTCTCAACTTCTCTTTGTCTCTTATTTTAATATATTCTAATATTGTTATAACTTATTCCTAATAATAATAATAATAATAATAATAATAATAATAATAATAATAATAATAATGATGATGATGATGATGATGATTTCCACTAATTATTTAATTTAAATAATTTTCACATATTATTAAATTAAATAAATAGTAATTAACATCAAATAATTAGTTGTTACTCTCACTATCCCCAACCTCTATAATTATACTTACACACCCCTATCACCTCAAATTCTATTCTTTAAGACCACTACCTTACACCAAAGGGTACCTCTAACACACCAAAACACCAACAATTCATACAACAATAAATAATTTAATTACGAAAAATAATAAAAATAATTAAAATAAACGGGGTGTTACACTACACGACCGAACGAGCTAACTATCCGTACAACATCATTCATCCACTACTACAAAAAACACTTTTGCCTTTGTTGGAAAAAGGATTTTACCTTGGTTTCAAGGCGAGGTAATGAAGGGTGTCATCAAAAGTTTCCACTTTAACCCTCGATTTTTATAAAACCGAGAAATAAATTGTACTGCACATTGGTTGGAACCCCATTAATTACAATTTCATATTTTAAATAAAAACACACAATTCTACCTATTGTTATACAAATAACCGATGTAATATATATATATATATATATATATATATATATATATATATATATATATATATATATATATATATATATATATATATATATATATATATATATATATATATATATATATATATATATATATATATAAAGCTTTCCTGATATAAAAAATTTCATAATCTTATATTATTTTTGTTTAAACCTACATGTAAAATTTTGAAGAACAATCCTGAAACGTCTTCATCATCATCCTTGTGAATTTTGGTGAAGAACAAATATGGAAAGTTGTTGCATATCCGCATCAGGATTGTGTGAAACTATTAATGTCATGCTATCTTGCTCTCCATCTAAATATGACTTATCTCATTGTCATCCCATGCCATATATGCTTTCTTTGGCCGTTAGTCCTTCTTTTTTTTTTTTTACTTTCTTCTTCTTTTGAAGTGTAGGGCACTCACTTTTGACATGTCTTCTTTTTTCACATTCAAAACACATAACCTTCCTTTTTGGTGCTTCCTTCTGACTAATTTCTTTTCTTAAAAACTTTTCAAAATTTCTTATTAGAGCTTCATATTTATCACTATTGTATTGATATTCCTCCTCTTTATTACTATCATGATCTTTGACTCTAGTTTTTAATGCAAGACTTTTAGGTTTCTTTTCTTGATCTTCATGCTTTTCTAGCATTTTAATTCAAGTCTGTGTTCTTCAAGTTTTCCAAATAATGATGCAGAGGACATTTTGGAAAGGATTTTAGTTCCAAACATGGTTGTAACTTTAGGTTTCCATGATCTTGTTAAAGATCTAAGAACCTTAAGATTCAATTCATCGTTTGTAAAGTTTTTCCCAAGTGTTGTTAAGTGATTGGTTTAGTGTGAGAAGTTTTTTTGAGTGCAAATCTAGGATACTTTCTCGGGGAAACATTATAAACATCTCATATTATTAAGATATGATGTTTAGTTTGAATCTTTTTACTTCTTCCAAATGTATCCTACATTTTCTTTTGTTTTCTTGCATCTTGGTATTCTGAAAAACTCATTCTTGCTTTCTTGTCATATAGATACTTCTTTTTATATTCATTCGTCTATGAGCCTTATACTTTTGGTTGGCTTACACCATTCCTAAATGTTATAGGGATAAAATGCCCATCTTTGACAACATTCTAAGGATTTCTGGGTTCTTTATCATTTTTATGCTTAGAAATATTTTAACGGAACCACGATAAGAATGCAACTTGAACAATAAAGAAAAATGCTGAATTTTAAAGGCAAGAAAGTAAATGACACAATGATATATCTTGATTTCCCTTTCCAATCAAGGGTAGTTCGGTACTTTCACATCCCGTGAAAGATTTTACTATGTTAGATTTTTGTACAAGTCTTATACCAAGATCTCTCTACAATCTTCTAACATCAAAACCAAACCTATGGTGAAATTTGAATCAACCCAATTTAAAAGATATTTTTACAATAAACAGAAAGAACGCCACTTTCTATTTGTAAACACTTTTAGAAAGAACACTCACTATATTTACAAATTATTTGTCACCACACACTTAATGATCAATTTATAACACTTGAACAAATTTGAATATATGAAAAAAAAATTGATCAATTTCAAAAATCTGATAATTGAATTAGTAAAGTCTTAACTATTATTACTATAAAAATTATCCAATATAGGTTTATCACGATTGTATTAAAGACCTCACCATCATTGGCTTGATGATTTTAAATAGGACTTCTAATATTAGATATATTTACTTGTTGTTCCTAACTTTGTCTCATATCATTCCAGTTGGCTATATTAGTGCAAATGTTATTTTTTCCAAATTCAAGAAGGATTAGTTAAAATATTATCCTAAACCATTAATCAAAATTTTTAGCCGAGTCAGAGCAAATGGTGTTTTTTCTTTCACGGCACCTTCTCCTTTCTAATCAATCAACAATAACTTTTGAACAAATTTTTAACCATTAGAGTATTCATACTTAAATTCCCCATGAAATATTATTTGAAGGTACTAAAATCATTTGTGTCATTATTGCTTAAGTGTTATTGAGTATCCTCTTCCACAACCTTTAGTATCTTTTCGAGTTAGGTTTGCTTCCATACTATTTAATATATGACAATTGTTTAAAGAGCGACCATTTACCGGCCAAGATTTGTAAAATAATCAAAGTTTCTCATATTTTACATCAACTTTAAAATTTAAATTATGTTGATAACACCTTCAATAGCACTCAAATTAGCATACATACATGTAATAACTATTTGTAAAATATGAATTCAATCAATTGGATTCTTGAATAATCTTATATTATGTTTATTTTTTGTATAGAAATTTTCAAATAATTTAGATATTAGTTGGTATTGTTAAGAAATGTGGTTTAACATACTTGATCAATTTAACAAAAGTTTTAAATTTAACAATGATATTGATTTTAATTAATTTTCTACTAAGAATGATGGAAAGTGTAAGTCTACTAAGTTTGACACTTGGTCTTTCTCTCACACTCAACACTCACACACACACACACACGCATGCACACACATAACTTTTAAAGTGATAGGATAACTATGACACCTCTCATCCTTGTTAGTGGTAGAAATAGGCTGATCTGAGTTAGCCTCTGCCAAACCCGAGTCTGACCTACTAAAAATTCAAAACCTAAGTCTGTCCTAAGGCCTACCATAAATTTATTTTTAGGCTTAAGTCTGTCTTTTTTGAATGCCAATTTGACTTATTAGCTTACATGAAAACCTATTGTATTTGAAAGTTTGTAATAAGAAATTACATTATTGTTTAGATAGACTAACAAATTAAAAGATCAATCAGACTAAATACTTATTTGTATTGACTTATTCATGTTTACATATTAATATAAGCTTTGCGATACTATTTGTTTGAGAGAACTTATGAAAATAACTTATAAAATTATTTATAATATTTTTTTTTTAAATTATTTTTACAAGTTTTTCAAAACAACTAAACTTTGCTTTTTTATTTTAATTCAAAACAACTAAAATTATTCATATGGCGGAAGTTTAAAAAGTTTTTTTTATGGTCTTTAGCGTAAGCTTTATAAAAAAGTTTAGATATTTTCTATTTGAAAAAAAATTGACCTGACCTGAATCTCTGTAGATTAAGTCGCAGGCCCCTAGTAGTTGATCTGCTCTATTTACACCTCTAATTGTTGCCCACCTTATTTTTCTGCGACCGATTATATAACTCTTAAATTGTACAATAATTTATAAATTAAGACAATTTTAAAAAAATATTTATAATTTAAACGGATGTAATAATTTAAATATCAAAGAGATATTAATTCATATTATTAATAGTTAAAATCTTAATTGTGAAATAAATGATAATAAAATCATAATTTTTAATGATATTATTAAATGAAGTTACCTCTATTAAAATTATGGGTGATAATAGGTCACTAAGAGATAGACTTTTTCAAATTTGAATTGTTAAAAAACTCCAAATTTAAGTATGGTATGTAGCCTATAATAGACTTAATTTTAGGTTCGTGGCATTTTAGAAGACCTAAATTTATTAGTTTATCTAAAAGTCTATTTCATTTTAATATTTGTAAATAAACAATTCAACTAATGTTAAAATTGATTAACAAATTAAAAAAATTAATGAGACTAAATGATTATTTAAATTGACTTATTCAAGTTTAGTCAATAACATAAGTTTTATAATACAATTTGTTTATGAAAATAACTTATGACATTGTTCAAAATAACTAAGTTTTATATTTTAAATTTTAATTTAAATTACAAAATATAATAATAATAATAAAGTTATTCATATTTATTTAATTAATTTATTTTGATAAAAATATTTTATAACTTGTGGCATAACCTTTTTTAAATAAATAAATTTATAAAAAAAAACATCTTTGTTTTTTTATTTAAAAAATATCTGACTTGACACATGCACATATTTCACGTCGCCGGTTAGTTAGTCTAACATATTCTTTTTTCTAATCAAAATATGAACAATTTCATGAAATAGACTTTTTTTTTTATGTGTTTTTTTTTAATTGTGACATAAAATTCATCCCCAAAATTTGAAGAAAACAAATTAAAAACTAAAGAACATAATTCAATCATCATTAATATCTTAGGTTTTTCCTTTTGTAATATTAAAGTAGTCTCATAATGTACCAATAAATTTTAGAAAAAATCTAATTACACTTTAAAAAAACATATAGTTACACCCCAAAGAGATAATAATATCTTTAAATTTTTTTAAAATTATTTTCTCATCCCAAAAATATTATTTTCTAAACCGTTCAAAATATTCAAACTTTTCTTCATCTTGAATCTCTCAATGCAAAAAGTTGTGCAAACTCGATTTAAAAAATAATCATCCTTCTTAAATTTGTTCTCAATTAGTGGTTGCATTGTGAAATCGGTTAGTTTCTCTATGAATGTTTTGGGTTTCCATATTCTCATTATGTCATTATGTATATTTTGTTTTTTTCCTTAAAATAATATTGTACGGATGTTGAATCATAAGATTTTTTAGTTTCTCAAATATTGATTATGCGCATAAATATATTCTGAAAGTTGTGATTTTTATACTTCATTATGTGTTCTTTTGCATTTTTTTAGTGATTGTTAGTGACTCTAATTTGAATTTACATTGCTTAGGTAAACTCAATTTTCGTAGGACACGTCAAAAGTGGTCATCAATCCTATTTCGTTTTGTCTTGCTAAGCACATGAAAATATACACTTTTTAGTGATGGATAACTTGACTTTAATGTTATTTCAAAAATTAAGAAATTAAAGATGACTCATTTGATTGTTTTCTAGATCAATTGTTAGTTTATTTTCCACTAAGAACTTGATCTTCAATGTGTCACTTACATTCAACTCCTCTAATAGCATTTCAATTCATAATGTTTGGCAAACAACATAAGAGGTTGTAACATAATCAGTCTCACATGAAGATAAAGCTACAATGCCTTAATTCTTTAAACTTCGTGAAATTTGTGATGCTCCCATCATAAACAAATAGTGTACTATTATCTTCTTGTCATCTTGATCACTACTCTAACTTGAGTAAGAATAACCCAAAAACTTGGACTTTATCCTAGTGTTTTGTTGATGTGGAATGGATATTTCATGATATGTTGTACTTCTAATGTATCTCAAAATTCTCTTTGCTGCAAGAAAATGACATAACATTGGTTTCTCTATGAACCTTCTTACTAATCCTACACCATGACATACACATAGTCTTATATGTCAAAGATATCTTAATAAGCTGATGATATGCCTATACAAAGTGTGATCTACCAACATTTCATTTGATTCTTTCTTTAGTTTGATGTTGGTTTTCATTTGTGTAATTGTAGGGTTGCAATTACTCATCTCAAACTTTTTCAAAATATCTTCTGCATATTTCTTCTAATACAAGAAAACTCCACGCTTTGTAATCATAACCTCCATTGCTAAGAAGTATGCTACACTTTATAAGTATGACATTTCAAACTCATTATTCATGTTGGCCTTGAACTTTTCCAATTAAATCTAATTAAAACTTGTCACCAATATATCATTAACATAGAGACATGTGATGATTAGGTCTTGCTCATTCAATCTTTTCACATACGTTCAATGTTCAGATGAGCACTTATTGAAACCTAGCTTTAGTAGGAAGCCATCAATCTTGTTGTCTCGTGCTCTAGGTGCTTTATTCAACCCATGCAACTCCTTTCTCAGCATATATATTATTTCTTCTTTGCCCCTTATCTAAAAACCTGGCGATTGCTTGACATAGAACTCTTATTCTAATGGTCCAATTTTGAAAGGATGACTTTACATCCGATTGATATGTTTCCAACATCTATATGTTGCAATGAACACCATAAGACTTATTATTTCAAGCTTAACTATTGGTGCATATACCTCATTGAATTCAATTCCCTCCTTTTGAAGAAATCCTTTGCCACTAATCTTGTCTTGTACTAGGAAATTTCACCATTTGGTCTCAATATCCAGCTTGTAAACTCACCTTGCATCTATAACTTTCTTGCTTTAGTGTTTTACTAGTTATTATATTGTATTCTTCTCAACTTACCAGAGTTTTTCCTTCTCGTTACCCTAAAAATTCTCATCTTTCATGGCTTGATTGTGATTAATTGGTTATGACTCAACCGTCATGGCTTCTTCAATTAGATCGCCATTATCACTTATGGTTTGATCAAGGAATCTTTCATAATTAGTCATTATAATTGATTGAGTTATGGCCCTTGTTAACCTTCTCTCCTCCCGAGTTTTGTTCAACCTTAGTTTCTTCGTCATTTTATAGAGTTGTGTTGATGTGGCTTGGATTCTCATTTTCTTGCATTGGATTGCTTGGTCATTTTTGAAGTGTTGAATAATTGGTTTCTAGCCTCAACAAGCTTCATAGGGTGCCTTGTTGCTCATTTCTTTATTGGACATCTATTGATGATGTGAACTGCAATTGTGGTAACCTCACTCTAGAAATGATTTGGCATTTGGTTTGCCTTGAGCATATTTCTTGCCATGTTTAAAATGCTCATATTCTTTCCTTGGCAATACCATTATGCTCAAGTATGTATGGTATTATAACTTCATTCTTAATTCCCTTATTTTTCACAAAATTGAGCAAATTCACTTACGATTTATGTTAAGCATAACAAGTATGAATAGTATGTGTAATAGTCCCACATTGGCTAGAAATGTGGAGACTTGAGCATTTATAAGTGGGAGAACCCGTACACCTATCACCTTAAGGTTTTGGGTGAATATGTGGTGTGTCTTTCACAAAGGTATTGCTTAAAGAAGGAAGTCTCACAATGTTCAATGTCCCCTAGCGAAAATCTCCTCTAACAGTGGTATCAGAGTCTGGTTCGAGTGAAGGACCAGCTCACTTAGTATCCCCACAGGCGGTGGGTTGAGTGTCTCGTTAAAGAGTGTAATCGGAGGTAAAGGGGAGCATTGTAGAAGTATTGTGGATCATGCTCAAAGAAGGAAGTCCCACAATGTTCAATGCTCCCTAGTGAAAATCTCCCCTAACAATTTACTCACCACCACCATCAATTCTAAGCTTTTTGATAGAATGTTGAGATTATTTCTCAAGTAGCAGTTTGAATCTTTTAAAGTTAGTGAATATTTCACTTTTTTTCTCCATCAAGTAAACCCACATATATCCGATGAATTCATCTACGAAGGTTAAGAAATAGTAACAATGACCTCCTAATTTCTTTATTTCAAATGATCCACACATCTTAGTGCATAATTTCTAACTTGTGATTTGACTTCATTGACAAGTCATGCTTAAATGCCTTTCTTTCTTTCATATAAATGGTTGAGTCACAAAATCTTGTTAGTGCATGTTCATTTTATTTTAATGAGCCGTTTTTTAATGTCAACAATTACAAATCAATTAAAATAAAAAAATTATGAAAAATAAAGCCAAATATTAATAGTAAGATAATGGTGCAGAGAATATTTATTATTAATTTTATAAGGATTTTATATTTATTTTATTTTAATTTTAATGAGCCATCTTTTAATTAAATATTTTATTTTATCAGGACATAAAATCAAATATTAATAATAAAATAATGATACCGAGAATATTTATTATTTATTTTATACAAATTTGACTAGTTAATGTTAATTACATCTTTGCTATCATAACAACACATATGTTTATGTAGATTTGAAATAGAGGGTTTATAAAAAGAATTGAAGATTTTGATTGAGTGATGAAAAATAATGTTTTTGAATAACTTATATGAATGAGTGTAATTTAGTTATTGTTTTGGATTGGGCCAGTACATGCTCCACAATTGGGCAGACCCAACCCAATACTATATTTGGGAGGCCCTGCAAGATCAAATCCTTCATTTCTTCGGACACGTTCAATACTTTCTGCAGTCGGGCAGACTACTACCTAGCACGAGGAGAGCTTACAACACTTTTCCCACGTTCTTCACGTGTTCCTCACGCGGAAACACGTCATTAGGCAACTACCTGTGTCCTAAAGAACCGGTCTTCCACCTCCCGAGAATCACAGGGCAGTTAGACCAGGGTGAAGACCACGTGCTGGTCTTCCCTACGCCACGTAGACCTTGACAGTTAATTGTGTTGGACCTAACAATTCAGCCTAATGCAATGTAACCATTGGCTCAACGCTTGGAGCACACTATATATACCATCTTTCACTAGAGTCAGCTATTCTAAATTCTACACCTTCTTTTTATATTTGCTCTCTCTTACTCCGTTTCTCACTTTATCATCGGAGTATCTTGCAGATACACTCTATCCTCTTCTCTAACAACGGTGAACATATGAGCTCACGACGCACTGCTAATCCCTTTCTGATCCGGTAAGATCAATTATTATTAATTAATTTTACCAAAATTTGAGTGTCTAAAAAATCTAAAATTTATTTTTAAAATTGTTTTACGCATGATAACACCCAATTATTAACCACAGTTAAATTTAAAATTAGCCACACGTACAACCGTGTTAAATTACCACACTAGAGTATTTTAAATTCAGCATTAAACCAAAATTAAAGTAACCTCATTATATGCAATAATGCAATCAATTGGTTTGTTGGGCCGGTTGCGTTGTGGAGTAGTGTTACTGGTTGTCAGTTTCTCTGGTGGGCGCGTTGGCAGTGTGTCTGGGTGGTTTTGGCTTTAGGCAATTTATTTTTAGTTCTGCTGTTTTTCTATTGTTTTCTTATTTCTTATGGCTCAGGTTATCTTTTTTTTTGCTGTGGTTGTATTTTTTTTTGTTGGAGTTGGGTTGTGTAGTCATTAACAAAATCACAAAATAAACTGCATTGCAGTGAATATTACTGTGATCATGTCCTATGCGAAAGGTGGCAAATGGAAATGTTTGTCTCATTTAAATCTTTGGCAGGTGAGCCCTTTGATCACCCCAACCATAATGAGTGATTAAATATTTGGCCTATGCTTCAACTTAAGGACAAAGCTGAAGTTATTTTTCTGATTTGAAATGGCCTATATACCAACCCTATCATAGCCGTAATTCTCACCAATCACTTGGCTTAATAATTCACAAGACACTTAGGGCTATCATTCTAACATGGTATAATATACTTAAGTCTTAAAATCTCCTTGTGTTTGCATGATTATGGCTACGACTACTCACTATGAAATAATGAGATAAGAACGAATAATGTTTCATGAGAAGACACTTGGTAAATTAATTTTGAATACTCTACTCGACACAAGTGACAATTAAATTATATATCAGATGAGAGTGGCTTGCAAAGATCCAAATAACTATGATTGAAACCAAGACTCAAAATCCAGCACTTGGTGTGATGCCAAAGTTTGGCAAATAGAAGTATAATAATTTCTCATATAACTAAAAGTATTTTTCATATATTATATCTTTTTCTTCATTTTTTTCAATAAATATATAATATGAGGAAATATATAAAAATATAATATAGCAAAAAAAAAATAAAAATAAAAATATAATATAAAAATTTAATAAACAAGAGAGTAATATCTCAGTTTGTAGTATTATTAGTCCTATGAATATGTGTGCCTGCTGCCTAGGTTTAAAACTCTGATGTTTCAACTTCTTTATCGTTCTATGATTTTTATTAATTTTTAAATATATAATATGGAAGTTTCCTACATAAGAGCATAATGGTTTATGAAAGATAATTGGTGGGGTGTCTTTTTCGTGTGTGTGTGTGTGTGTGTGTGTGTGTGTGTGTGTGTGTGTGTGTGTGTGTGTGTGTGTGTGTGTGTGTGTGTGTGTGTGTGTGTGTGTGTGTGTGTGTGTGTGTGTGTGTGTGTGTGTGTGTGTGTGTGTGTGTGTGTGTGTGTGTGTGTGTGTGTGTGTGTGTGTGTGTGTGTGTGTGTGTGTGTGTGTGTGTGTGTGTGTGTGTGTGTGTGTGTGTGTGTGTGTGTGTGTGTGTGTGTGTGTGTGTGTGTGTGTGTGTGTGTGTGTGTGTGTGTGTGTGTGTGTGTGTGTGTGTGTGTGTGTGTGTGTGTGTGTGTGTGTGTGTGTGTGTGTGTGTGTGTGTGTGTGTGTGTGTGTGTGTGTGTGTGTGTGTGTGTGTGTGTGTGTGTGTGTGTGTGTGTGTGTGTGTGTGTGTGTGTGTGTGTGTGTGTGTGTGTGTGTGTGTGTGTGTGTGTGTGTGTGTGTGTGTGTGTGTGTGTGTGTGTGTGTGTGTGTGTGTGTGTGTGTGTGTGTGTGTGTGTGTGTGTGTGTGTGTGTGTGTGTGTGTGTGTGTGTGTGTGTGTGTGTGTGTGTGTGTGTGTGTGTGTGTGTGTGTGTGTGTGTGTGTGTGTGTGTGTGTGTGTGTGTGTGTGTGTGTGTGTGTGTGTGTGTGTGTGTGTGTGTGTGTGTGTGTGTGTGTGTGTGTGTGTGTGTGTGTGTGTGTGTGTGCGCGCGTGCGCGTGTGCGTGTGTGTGTGTGTGTGCGTGTGTGTGTGTGTGTGCGCGTGTGCGTGTGCGTGTGCGCGCGTGCGCGTGTGCGTGTGTGTGTGTGTGTGCGCGTGTGCGTGTGCGTGTGCGTGTGTGTTGTGAATCAGATGTCTTGAAACAAAATATAAACGGTTTTTTTATGATCAAGAAACACACAAGGGTTAGGGTTAACAAAGAAAACAAGGTAAAACAACAAGGAACAACAAGGATTGATTATAAACAGTTATTCTTTCCTTCTCTTAGAACAAGATTACAAGTATACAAGAATAACAAAATAACCTCTCTCTTGAAATTATGACTTTATCTTCCTATTTTTTCTTATGCAAAGATTGAGAAACTAACATCCTATTTATAAAAAAAAAATAACACACTAACCAAATGAGCTTTTTAACAATTATCAGTTACAAGCTAACTTAGGGTACAAACTAACTTAAACAATTGGGCTTACAAGTAAGGCCCAATTCAACATGCTAACAACCTTAGCAATATTGACTAATGCATGTTAGAACAAACTTCGACTACACACGCATTACTCCAACAATAACATGCGAACAGACTGCGACCTCATGCTTAATTCTTGTCAAACCAGAAGCTATCCTTCGACCATATTAGAGTTTGATCCAATATCTCACAAATCTCCACCTTGGATCTAACTCTATAACATCAAAGAACTAGCTTTCTTCATGCAGATTTATCAACTGCATACAGTTGAAAAACTTGCAACTGGGCAACGTCTTGGTGATCATATGAGCAGCATGTGAACAAACTTTGATTGCTGCTTTACTATCTTCACATAAGGCTCCACCATAAATTAGGACTCTATTTAGAGACCAATTTATGTACCTTAGAATCCACTTCAATGTTTGTCAGTGAGCCTTTCCAGGATTCTCCATGTACCTGCTTACAAGACTTACTGCATATGATATGTCGGGTCTAGTACAGACCATATCATACATCAAAGAACCCACTATATTAGCATATGAAATGCTATTCATATAAGTTTTTTCAACATCAGTGTTGGGACACTGATCTATACTCAGCTTGAATTGAGGGTTTGTTGGAGTCACAACAGGCTTTGAATTCGACATACCAAACTTTTCAAGAACCTTCCATAGGTATGCCTATTGAGATAAGCATAATTTCGAATGTTTTCTATCTCTTCGAATGTAAATCCCAAGAATCCTGGACACAACTCCCAGATCCTTCATGTTGAACTCCTTATTGAGTTCAACCTTCACCCTCATTACCTCTTCGACATTGTTGCTTGCTATTAGAATATCATCCACATAGAGCAACAAAATAACAAATGAATTACCCGGTCGAAATATGAAGTAAACACAATGGTCAAACTGACTTCTGATGAAACTTATGCGTGTCATGAACTTGTCGAATCTCCTATTCCACTGTCGAGTAGATTGTTTCAGTCTATATAAGGATCTATTCAGCCTGCACACATAATTTTCCTTCCCTTTTCGACATACCCTTTAGGTTTCCTCATCAGGATTGTTTCATCTAAGTCACCATACAAGAACACAGTCTTCACACCCATCTGTTCTAGTTCAAGATCGATTTGTTCCACTGTGGCAAACAACATTCGAATGGATTTGTGCTTCACAATAGGAGAGAACACATCATTGAAGTCGATACCTTCTTTCTGAGTGAACCCCCTAGCAACCAATGTTGCCTTATATCTCTTCGACGCCACTCCTTTAATTCCTTTCTTAACTTTGAAAATCCATTTACAGTTGACTAACCTGGCTCCAGCAGGTTTCTTGATCAGTTCCCAGGTATTGTTATCATGAAGAGATTTCATCTCATCATCCATGGCCTTCATCCATTCAGTCTTCTTTCGTATCCTCATAACTTCCTTATAGTCTCTAGGTTCTTCGTCTAGAACCTCACTTGCAGAGATTAAGGCATAAGCTATAAGATTTGCATACCCAAGTCTCTGAGGTGGTTTGATGACTCTCCTCGACTTGTCTCTTGCTAGCAGGTATTCATTATCTGTCTCTTCATCTTCGACAACATCTTCTACGTCTTATTCGACTTCATTTGGAGTACGTAATTCAGCATCAACATGCTCCACCCCAACAGGAATCTCTCCCTGTTCCAGCTCTTCGTTAGCATTATCAGTTTTCTTGAAAGCCATCTCTGCTTCATTGAAAATTACATCTTGATTGGTGATACACCTCCTATGACCTGGCTCTAGGAACCATAACTTATAAGCTTTGACTCCTTCAGGGTATCCCATAAACATGCATTTTAGAGCTCTATGTTCGACCTTGTCTTGCCTAATATGAGCATAAGACACACAACCAAATACTCCCAGTCTGTCAAGACTAGGTGGATGTCCCGACCAAACTTCTTCAGGTGTCTTCATTCCTAAGGCAGTCGAGGGACATCTATTTATCAGGTAAGCTGCTGCCGAAACAGCTTCCGTCCAAAACACATTCTTCAATCCAGCACTAACCAACATGCATCTAACCCTTTCAAGGATTGTTCGATTGAATCTCTCAGCTAAGCCATTTTGTTAAGGAGTACCTTGAATCTCTCAGCTAAGCCATTTTGTTAAGGAGTACCTGCTACAGTCTTATGCCTTGCAATCCCAGACTCAACACAGTAACTGTCGAACGCTTTGTTGCAGAATTCAAGGCCATTGTCGGTTCTCAACCTCTTGACCTTTCTGTCAGTTTGAGTTTCGACCAGAATCTTCCAACTTTTGAAATTCTCAAAAGTTTCATCCTTCGTCTTCTAGATGAATACCTATAGCTTTTTGGAATAGTCATCAACGATAGATAGAAAATACTTTGCACCTGATGTGAAGGATTCCTTGCAGGCCCCAAAAGATCAGCATGAATGTAATTCAGGGATCTATGTGTTCTTTGCTTGCCTTTGCTAAACTTTTCTCTACAGGATTTACCAAATACACAAGATTCACAAAACTCCAACTTTTCGACTTTGTCACCTCCTAGCAGGTTCTGCTTCCCCAATTCGACCAGACCTCTTTTGCTGACATGGCCCAATCTCATGTGTCATAGTTCTGTCTTCGATACAGGTTTCGTGGATGCAAAATTTGTCGAACCACTTACAACCTTAGCCTTAAGGGTATACAAGCCTTGTTTCTTCACGCCTCTCAAAACTTCCTTCGACCCCTTCATGACTCTTAGGATACTTTTCTCTCCTTGAAAAACATATCCCTTTTTGTCGAATTCACCAAGAGAAATCAAATTTCTCTTCATGTCAGGTACATACCTGACTTCAGTGAATAACCTTATTGACTCATCATGGAGCTTGAATCTCACAGATCCAATACCTGCAATTTTGCAAGATTTGTTGTTTCCCAGCAACACAGATCCACCATCTTGATCACATAGCTCCTCGAACAATTCTCTGTTTGGAGTCATGTGCCAAGTGCAACTTGAATCCATAATCCACTCTTTTCTCGAGTCACCACTTGAAATCACAAGAGCATCATATGAGTCAAAGTCATCTTGAAAAATGGCTACGTTGCCATTACCTCCATAATCTTTCAGGCATTCAGGGCACACCTTTCTTTTGTGACCCTCCTTCTGCTAACTTTTACCTTTCTTCTTGTCGAACTTACCATCCTTTCGCAAGAATTTTCCCTTAACGACTAAACCTTCACCCACCGTCGAAGGTTTATGCTCCTTTCGTTCGTTCAAGTCCTTAGAATACAAGGATGATTGAACTTCTTCAAAGCTCAGGGACTCCCTTCCATACAAGAGAGTTTCTTTAGAGTGAGCATGTGTTCTGGGCAAAGCACAAAATAGCAACAGTGTTTGATCTTCATCATCGATCTTCATATCAATATTTTCAAGATCAAGAATCAGCATGTTGAACATATCCAATTGCTCAACCAACACTTTGTCTTCACTCATCTTGAACTAACACTTTGTTATCACTGTAAGAAGGAGGGTCACACAAGAAAGGTGTGCCCTAAATGCCTAAAAGATTATGGAGGTAAGAATAATGGCAACATAGCCATTGCTCAAAATGACTTTGACTCATATGATGTCCCTGTGGTTTCAAGTGGCGACTCAAGAAAAGAGTGGATTATGGATTCAGGTTGCACTTGGCACATGACTCCAAACAGAGAATTATTTGAGGAGCTATGTGATCAAGATGGTGGCTCGGTGCTGCTGAGAAACAACAAATATTGCAAAATTGCAGGTATTGGATCTGTGAAATTCAAGCTCCATGATGAGTCAATAAGGTTATTGACTGAAGTCAGCTATGTACTTGATTTGAAGAGAAATTTTATTTCTCTTGGTGAATTCTACAAGAAGGTATATGTTTTTCAAGGAGAGAAAAGTATCCTAAGAGTCATGAAGGGGTCGAAGGAAGTCTTGAGAGACATGAAGAAACATGGCTTGTATACCCTTGAGGATAAGGCTGTAGGTGGTTCGACAAGTGTTGCATCTACGAAACCTGTGTCGAAGACAAAATTATGGCACATGAATTGGGCCATGTCAGTGAAAGATACCTGGTCGAATTGGGGAAGCAAAACCTGCTAGGAGGTGACAAAGTCAAAAAGTTGGAGTTTTGTGAATCTTGTGTATTTAGTAAATCATGTAGGGTAAAGTTTAACAAAGGCAAGCAAAGAACACATGGATCTATGGATTACATTCATATAGATCTTTGGGGGCCTGCAAAGAACCCTTCACACTCAGGTGCAAGGCATTCTCTATCCATCATTGATGACTATTCCAGAAAGCTATGGGTATTTATCCAAAAGACGAAGGATGAAACTTTTGAGAATTTTAAAAGTTGGAAGGTTCTGGTCGAAACTCAATCTGGAAGAATAGTTAAGAGGTTGAGAACCGGTAATGGCCTTGAGTTATGCAACGAAGCGCTTAATAGTTACTGTGTTGAGTCTGGGATTGCAAGGCACAAAACTGTAGCAAGTACTCCTAAACAAAATGGCTTAGGTGAGAGATTCAATCAAACAATCCTTGAAAGGGTTAGATGCATGTTGGTTAGTGCTGGATTAAAAAAGGTGTTTTGGGCGGAGGTTGTTGTCGATAAATAAATGTCCCTCGTCTTCCTTGTGAATGAAGACACCTGAAGAAGTTTGGTCGGGACATCCACCTAGTATCGACAGACTTAGCATATTTGGCTGCGTGGCATATGCGCATATTAGGCAAGACAAGGTCGAACCTAGAGGTCTGAAATGCATGTTCATGGGATACCCTAAAGGAGTCAAAGCTTATGGGCTATGGTGCCTAGAGCCAGGTCACAGGAGGTGTATCACCATTCGAGATGTAGTATTTAATGAAGCAGAGATGGCTTTCAAGAAAACTGATGATGTTGACGAATAGATGAAATATGGAGAGATTCCTGTTGAGGTGGAGCATGTTGATGCTGAATTACGTACCCCAGATGAAGTCAAAGAAGACACAGAAGATGTTGTCAAAGATAAGGAGACTGATAATGACCACCTGCTAGCAAGAGACAGGTCGAGAAGAGTCATCAAGCCACCTCAGAGACTTGGGTATACAGATCTTATAGCTTATGCCTTAATCTTTGCAAGTAAGGTTCTAGACAAAGAACCTAGAGACTATAAGGAAGTTTTGAGGAGTCAAAAGCAGACTAAATGGATGAAGTCCATGGATGATAAGATGAAATCTCTTCATGATAACAACACTTGGGAACTGATCAAGAAACCTGCTGGAGCCAGGTTAGTCTGCTATAAATGGATTTTAAAAGTTAAGGAAGGAATCAAAGGAGTGTCGTCGAAGATATACAAGGCAAGATTGGTCGCTAGGGGGTTCACTCAGAAAGAAGGTGTCGAATTTAATGATGTGTTCTCTCCTGTTATGAAGCACATATTCATTCGAATGTTGCTTGCCACTGTGGCACAATTCAAACTTGAATTGGAACTAATAGATGTGAAGACTGCATTCTTGTATGATGATCTAGATGGAATAATCCTTATGAGGCAACCTAAAGGGTATGTCGAAAAAGGGAAGGAATATTATGTGTGCAAACTGAATAGATCTTTATATGGACTGAAACAATCTCCTTGATAGGGGAATAGGAGATTCGACAAGTTCATGGCACACATAAGTTTCATTAAATGTCAGTTCGACCACTATGTTTACTTCGGATTTCAACCTGGTAATTCATTTGTTATTTTGTTGCTTTATGTGGATGATATTCTAATAGCAACCAACAATGTCGAAGATGTAATGAGGGTGAAGGTTGAACTCAATAAGAAGTTCGACATGAAGGATATGGGAGTTGCATCTAGGATTTTTGGGATTGACATCCGAAAAAATAGAAAGCAGTCGAAATTATGCTTATCTCAAGAGGCATACCTACGGAAGATTCTCGAAGAGTATGGTATGTCGAATTCAAAGCCTGTCGTGACTCTGACAATCCCCCAACTCAAGCTGAGTATAGATCATTGTTCCAGCACTGATGTTAAAAGAGCCTATATAGCATTCCATATGCTAATATAGTGGGTTCTTTGATGTATGTTATGGTCTGTACTAGACCCAACATAACATATGCAGTAAGTCTTGTAAGCAGGTACATGGTAAATCCTGGAAAGGCTCACTAGCAAGCATTGAAGTGGATTCTAAGGTACATAAATGGGTCTTTGAACAGAGTCTTAATTTATGATGGAGCCTTGGGTGAAGATAGTAAAGCAACAATTGAAGGATATGTCGAATCTGATTATGCAGGTTGTATGGATTCTAGAAAATCTATTTCTTGATATGTGTTCACTATGTTTGGGACAACAATCAGTTGGAAAGCAACACTTTAGAAGGTCGTTTCCTTATCAACCACTAAAGCAGAATATATCGCCCTAACCGAAGTTATGAAGGAAGCATTATAGCTTGAAGGTTTTGCAAAGGAGCTGAAACTTCAAGGTTGAGTTATCACTGTTAAATGTGATAGTCAAAGTGCAATACACCTGTCGAAGAATTCAACCTATCATGAGCGAACCAAACACATTGATGTGAGGCTGCATTTTGTCAGACGGGTAATCGAGCATGGAGAAGTCCAAGTGCTGAAGGTTTTGACATATCATAATGATGTTGATATGATCACCAAGACGTTGCCCAGTTGCAAGTTTTTCCACTGTATGCAGTTGATAAAGCTGCATGAAGAAAGCTAGTTTCTTGATGTTATAGAGTTAGATCCAAGGTGGAGATTTGTGAGATATTGGATCGAACTCTAGTATGGTCGAAGTTTGTTCGCGAGTAATGTGTGTTGTAGTCGAAATTTGTTCTAACATGCATTAGTAAATATTGCTAGGTTGTTAGCATGTTGAATTGAGTCTTGCTTATAAGCTCAATTGTTTAAGTTAGTTTGTACCCTAAGTTAGCTTGTAATGGGTAATTGTTAAAAAAGTCATTAGGTTAGTGTGCCAAGTTTTTTATAAATAGCATGCTAGTCTCTCATCTTGTATAAGGAAAATAGGAAGATAAAATCCTAATCTAAGAGAGAGAGGTTATTTATTATTTTTGTATACTTGTAATCTTATTTGATAGATAAAGGAAAGAATAGCAGTTTATAACTAATCCTTGTTGGTTTTTCTTGTTTTCTTTGTTAACCATAACTCTTGTGTGTTTTTTGTTTATAAAGAAATCGTTTATATTCTGTTTCAAGGCATCATATTCACAACAATATGAAATGAGACGTCAAGACGAATAAATGTGAGATTCTGTAAAATACCGATAAGTACATAATATTCTATAAGTTTAGTTGGTTGCATTGATCTTGCAATATTGTGATTCTGTTCACAACTTTGTTGAACCAATTTTAATTTTGTATGCTTTAGTCATTTTAATTGTTTAAAAAAAGTTGTAATGAAAAAAAAAATCAAAGTTGCAGTCCACTTTATTTTAAAAAAAATGATAAAAAAAATAAAATAAAAGTCAATTATGTCATTTATTTTGCTGATTAATTTAGATAAAAGTTAAAAATAAAAGAATTATTAAAGAATAAGGGCAAAGCCTTTGGGACTGAGTTCACAACTTTGTTGGGACAATTTAAATTTTGTAAACTTTAACTTGTTTTTAATTGTTAAAGAAAGATGAAATGAAAGAAGAAAAAAAAACCACACTGCATTTTATTTGAATAATTAAAATTAAAAAAGTAAAAGAAAAAACTGTCATTTATTTATTTTGGACAAAGGTTCAAAATAAAACAATCTTTAAAAAATAAGACAAAATTTGTGTTTTTAACATATATATATATATATATATATATATATATATATATATATATATATATATATATATATATATATATATATATATATATATATATATATATATATATATATATATATATATATATATATATATATATATATATATATATATATATATATATATATATATATATATATATATATATATATATATATATATATATATATATATATATATATATATATATATATATATATATATATATATATATATATATATATATATATATATATATATAAAGATTTGTCTTATATGACGAGAACTAATTAGATATTAACTCTAAAAATTAATATGATAATTAAATTTATTAATTCAAATTCTTTACTCTTCAACCGATCATAATGGTCATCGATCGATCTTTCAAAGGGAGTTATAATTCGTCTAGAGTACTCACATCATTGAAAAATGATCTTATGGAAGAGTACAAACGAATCCAGATCCAAGATACATCTAATGACTTTCCGGATCACACGTCTAGCAAATAGTAGGCTGTTAAACCGTCCTATTATATAAAGGAAATGCGCGAAGAATTCAATTACACAATTTTAAATTCAAATTTCATTCACTCTTCTTCCCAACACAGTGACTTGGATGTTGGAGTGTTAACATTGTAAGTCAGCCCCTCCTCGTCCACATTGGAAGCACAAATCTGCTATTGTCCATTACAACTACCACTTCACCAACTAATTTTGGTTCCATAACGAAACAGTAGTGTCATCTATAGGAATCCACTTCTAATTCCTGTGTTTCCCATAATCGCACATTCTCACTTCAATCCATCGATTCGAAACTTCCTCCATTTATGAGATCAGAGTTTTCGAAATTAAACTCTAAATCTCATAATGGTCATCGACCGATCTTTCAAAGGGAGTTATAATTCGTCTAGAGTACTAACATCATTGAAAAATGATCTTATGGAAGAGTACAAACAAATCCAGATCCAAGATACATCTAATGACTTTCTGGATCACACGTCTAGCAAATAGTAGGTTGTTAGACCGTCCTATTATATAAAGGAAATGCGCGAAGAATTCAATTACACAATTTTAAATTCAAATTTCATTCACTCTTCTTCCCAACACAGTGACTTGGATGTTGGAGTGTTAACATTGTATGTCAGCCCCTCCTCATCCACATTGGAAGCACAAATCTGCTATTGTCCATTACAACTACCGCTTCACCAACTAATTTTGGTTCCATAACGAAACAGTGGTGTCGTCTATGGGAATCCACTTCTGATTCCCGTGTTTCCCATAATTGCACATTCTCACTTCAATCCATCGATTCGAAATTTCCTCCATTTATGAGATCAGAGTTCTCGAAATTAAACACTAGATCAATCGCATCCGACCTTAGTTAAATAACTAATCGACATGCATTACATGGTTTTCTAGATCCCTAACTTCCGAACTTTTCATCAATGGCTGGATCTAAAGCTACTCGTTCTGCCGCCCTGTGCGAAGTAGTTGTCATTGCCACTCAAATAGTGGGAACTCAACTACCTCCTCTTCCTCAAGGTATTTCTGATCAAGTCGTAGTAGACACTATGTTGCATGCAAGCCTATTCCAACCTCCTTAGGTGGAAGGATTTTCTCTAGTACCTCTGCTCATGCCTTTGGTACCACCGGCAGTGTACATCTTCCGATTTTGTGAGTGAATATCGTAATATAAGGCACTAATAAGTTACTGAACAACATGTATAACATTGTTCAAAAACAAAATTCGCAAGAGATAGAGTATATGTTGTTTCTCCTTGAGGAAAGCCTACACAACGCCCCTCCAAGGGAAAACACTGCTGAAGAAGCCCTTTCGAAAAGAAACTAAGTTGTCGTTCCCGATTAGATCGTATCACGAATAGATGAAGCTTTGAGATTGTAAAATCTTGAGAAAATCAAGAAGAATCAAGAAGCGTAAGACTCCTTCTTAGAGCCCGAGGGAAACTGAGGTAGCCATGCTCCTTCGCAGGAGCCAGAAGAGAAACAACCGACGAAGAACCTGTAAGAATATCCTCTCCATGCATGCATCTTGGGTAGCAAAATATCGAAATCGACGGAGAAGCCTCATAAACTGAACGAGTACAACGGGAAAGGAGATCCCAACGAGCATGTGCAACTCATCAATGAGCGTTTGAATTTTTTTCACATTGAGGAAGCTTCCAAGTGCAAACTATTTGTAGTCACTTTTAAAGTATTTGCTAGGATGTAGCTTAACGCTCTACCGAATGGAAGCATCGAATCATGGAAAAATCTATGCGAGAGCTGCAGAACTCATTTTACAACTAGGAAAAGGCAATTGGTAATAATGGATGCCTTAAGTTGGATAATGCAGGGAATGAAAGAGAACTTATGATCTTACATCGACCGTTTCACGCAAGTAGCCATGCAAGTGAAAGGTCGTCCCCTTTATAGACATAAAATTTATTTGCCGACAAGAAATGTCCCTCATTCCAATACTTGGGGAACAAGTTGGTGCATCTACCTCCTACTTTGTTCTCGATGATGTACATTATTGCACGAGCCTTGGGGAGAATGGGGTAACCCAAAAGAATCAATTTTTGAAATGCTTCAAGTTCTTCGAAAAAGTCTCAAAACCACAGATAATTGGCACCAGGTGAATCAAACCATGACTCGTGCCTGAGGCATAGAACCATAGCCAACTTTGAAGAGGTGGAAGAAAAGGATTAAACAAGGTTTCCCATTTAAATATTTGCATAAATAGTGGAAGACTTTTACATAAGCCCAACTCAAAGGGTACAACTATGACAAGGCCAAAATCAAATAATTAAGAACGTCCATTTCTAAGCCATTTAAAGGCAGCAAAAAACTTAGTATCAAGAAAATGCATTCATAGAAAGGGATGGCATAATCACCATACTCACTACATATTCTTTCATTTTCACTAGAGGTCAAGATACCCCAACTCGAAGATGAACCAACATCCCGAAAGACTCTATCAAAACTAACCTATCGAGCGAAAACACAAACATATGAGGAATATACAAGACCCACCCAAGAAGTTCATACACCTTCTTTTGACTTTTGACTCATGGTGAATACTACTTTCTCCAAATACTGAGAAAGGAAAATGTTGAAGGAAATGTGATAAAAAAGAGGAAATAGAAAGAAGACCTCAAAGAAATGAGAAACTTACTCCTCAAGAATTGTGTGATGTCATACTAAGGGGAATAGGCTCTATAAATGCTTCAGATCACCTACATGCAACACTCAGGTGTTTCAGTTCCAAGAGACCATAACTATGAGGGTATCTCCAAAAAGACATTTGAAGCATGAGGCACAAATTTCCAAGAGACCATAATGTCTTCTCTTGATTTTCCATGTAAGATATAAGACAAATCCTTGCACTGCTATACAGAAACAAGGGTTTTGGAGCAACTGACCAGAAGGGTCACCGATTGACCACTTAGATGGAGTTATAAGTTGTTTAGAATACTTGCAACACAGGAAAATTGCCTTATGAAAGAGTAAGGTGATCCAGATCCAAGATACATTTAATGGCTTTCCACATCCCACGCCTAACAAATAATGGGTTGTTATAAGCGTCATGCTATATAAATGATACACACAAAGAGTTTAGGCACACAACTTCAAATTCAAATTTCGTTCACTCTTCTTCTCCACATACTAACTTAGGCGTTTGAGTGCTAACCTTGCAAGTCATCCCCCTTCTCCTCTGCATCGGAAGTTCAGATTCATTGTTGTCCACTACAATCACTGATCACTACGCCAAAATTGATATTTTGTATCGCCTAATTTAATAGCGCTTTTAAAGAAAGTGCTATTAAAAAGGAAACAAACACATCTATAATAGCACTTTGTAAAAAAATGCTATTATTAAACTTCATTAAGATAGCGCTTTCTTAAAAGCGCTATTAATATTCTTTACTAAGATAGCGCTTTTAAAGAAAGTGCTATTAAAAAGGAAACAAACACATCTATAATAGCACTTTGTAAAAAAAATGCTATTATTAAACTTCACTAAGATAGCGCCTTCTTAAAAGCGTTATTAATATTCTTCACTAAGATAGCGCTTTTAAAGAAAGTGCTATTAAAAAGGAAACAAACGCATCTATAATAGCACTTTGTAAAAAATGCTATTATTAAACTTCACTAAGATAGCACTTTCTTAAAAACGCTATTAATATTCTTCACTAAGATAGCGCTTTTAAAGAAAGTGCTATTAAAAAGGAAACAAAATGTGATTTTAATAGCACAATGTAAATTACTATCTTTTGATAGCACTTATAATAGCGCTTTGTTTGAAAGTGCTATCAAAATTAAAGCAAATTACTGGTACTATAATAGCGCTTTGTTTGAAAGTGCTATCTAATATGTGTCTTATAATAGCGCTTTGTTTGAAAGTGCTATCTAATATGTGTCTTATAATAGCGCTTTGTTTGAAAGTGCTATCAAAATTAAAACAAATTACTGGTACTATAATAGCGCTTTGTTTGAAAGTGCTATCTAATATGTGTCTTATAATAGTATTTTTGGAAAAATGTTATTAAATACCGGTACTATCATAGCGCTTTTGGAAAAACGCTATTAATTATCAGTACTATAATAGCGCTTTTAAATCGCTATCAAAAACTTTGTTTTACAATAGCGGCTTGATTAATAGCGCTTTTAAGTGATATCAAAAAGCAAAAAAACGCTATTAAATAGCTTTTTTGTAGTAGTGGATCTGATTCTCCAATCAATTCTGATTCTATAACGAAACAATTACCATTTATATCAATACACCAAAGTCAATAATATTTAGTTTAAGAAAATATGTTGAGTTTGACTCAATCCAAATTTTTTAAAATGGTATTAAAATTTATTTAATATTTATTGAACCATCAGATATCATATCATAACTATCGGTTCACTCAGGTCATATACTAAATGTCAAACTATAGACATAAAAGAATATGTTAAAAGTCCTTTATGTTTGATGAAATTTATTCTTACTATGTATTTATAAATGTTAGATAGTCGTCACCTTAAAATGTAAAAAATTCAATTGACAGATCTTTAATTATCATATTCAAATTATTATCACCACTAGCGTCCAAACGGGCACGTCCGTGCCCGTTTGTCCGCTTTTTTTATTGCGCTAACGCGCAAAAATATTAATAGTGTATTTTTTTATAAATTTAATTTTACTATAAGGTATTTATATTGATTTTAATATAAATTATTTATATGATGAAACATTAAGTTTGTATTTATATATTGCTATAGATTAGTCAAAACCATAAGAAGATTTAGATAGAAGAAGAACAAAAATTTTTCTCACAATTTATTAAGCAACTAAACATAAACATTAATACAGATATTAAGTTACATTATTGCTTAATAGGAAGGTCAACCATGAAATCAAAATCAGGAATATCTCTAGTTTCACTGCAAAACAAATGAAGTAATTCATTAATATATTTTTTATTTGATTTTGGTTTTAATTTAAATTATTTATCATATATATATATATATATATATATATATATATATATATATATATATATATATATATATATATATATATATATATATATATATATATATATATATATATATATATATATATATATATATATATATATATATATATATATATATATGTTTATTAATTTAATTTTTTTATTAAGTATATGGTCAATGAAATGCTTCCAAAGATTGTTGCAAACAAAGCTCTTTCATTTATTGAAGCAATACTTTTAAGAAATGTTTTAACATTTAATTCTCATTTCCCTGCATTATCTTGGAGGTGTGTGTAATCTTTAATATTTATTATTCGTTTTATATTATATTATTAGTATTGTATTATATACAGATGAACCAATTCATAAATAAACAATTCATATATTTCTTATCTTTAAGACCAATGAGTTTAAAAAGAAAGATACTTAAAAATAATGTTTCATTGTTTTTAATAATATTCTCTAACCAAATCAATATAATTTGATATTTAATTGCAACAACCAAATGCAAAATCAACAAAATAGATTATAAAATAAAGACAAATTATCTCTTAAAGAAATAATCATAACATTGTAAAGGAAAAGAAACTTCATATCAATTAACAATGAAGTATGATAAAGAATTAGAGAAGGAATTAGTGATTGGTGATCAAATAAGAGATGAAGATGAAATTTTTTTTCTCTATTTATCTTTCACAAACCATAAATAGTGGAGTATGATGATGTATTTTTTTTATGTTGCCACTGAATGAATGAATTTTCATTTTCTATTCATTTATAAGTGTGTTTTGCACTTCCATCATTTTTGTAAGAGGTGCATAATTATCAAAATTGGTTTTTTTTTCCATTAAAAAAACCAACTTTGATAGTTATGCTCATCTTATAAAAAAACCAACTTTGATAGTTATGCTCATCTTATAAAAAAACCGTATCATTTTGTTAGCACTTTATTTTTAAAAATTAAATAAATTGCATACAACTTAAAGGATAAAATAGGAATGAAATAGGTCTGTCCAAAATCATCTATCTTCTTTATCTTTATCTATAGTTATAGAATAGATAATAGTTATAGAATAAATAATAGTTACAGAATATATTAAGTAGAGTTTAGAGAAACCATAATAAATATTATAAAAAGAAATTTTTTTTATGAGAATAAAAAGAAATCATAAATAAAAGTTAGGGAGATAAATACAAATAAAACCCACAAATAAATTAATTTCACATAAAGTGAAATAAACAAAATTTTGAGAGATTAAAAGTTTCATGTTCTTGTTAGACAAAAAAACATATAAATTATTCTTCAAAAACTAAGTAAAATAGACAACGTATAAAGAGAAAAATATATAATAAACAAAATTTAAGAAATGTGAATAAATTAGAATATATGTACAATTCCATAGAAGTATCTTCTGTACACTCATTTCAATAGTTGCATGGAAAATATATATTTGTGTAAAAAAGATCATTTGAAATTCCTTCAAGTTTTGCCGCATATATGTAGCATTCTGCCTCTTTTGAAATTAATAGTTTCTTCAATTTTCTTTAAAAATATAGCATAAATATTAAAATAAAAATAAAAATAAAAATGAGAGAGATGAGTTTTTTCTTTAGTTTTAAACGAAGAATTTAAGAGAGAAAAGAAGAGAGATAATCATTCAACATTAGAAAACCAAATACATAAGACATTTTTCAGTATTACGTATCTACTTCGGCGGAGTGTTCGCAGATATTAATAAATTTATTAGAATTGTAATATAATAAATAGAATTTATATAATAATTAACAACTTTAATAATAATTTTACATAGAGTTGGTTCAAAAATACAAAAAACTACAAAGTAATATAATTAAAATGAATAACTTTTAATAACTAATCAAATCTATAGAAATAATTATAAGTGAATAATTTATATATGTTACATTTTGAAAGATTATGCCTATGTGTTCTTCCCATTGTCGTGCACATTCTTTTATCTTGCTTGATTTATCCATTAAAAAGCTAAAAAGAAATTTAAGAATCATTATTAAATATATAAAAATAGTGATGTAGAAAGTATGTGTAAGAAAATTAAAGTTATTAAGTATTCTCAAATATTTAAGAATTTTTAAATTTTGAAGAAGAAAAATTGAAAAAATGAAAATATTGAAGATAAAAATGCAGGTAGTATGTGATAAAGAAAAGAAATGGTAGAATACTTAAAACAAAAGGAATGATACGTGAATAAAAAAAACGGCATTATGTTGTTGATACTCAAAGAAACTACACAAAAAATATGAATTTATAATTAAGACTTAATTACACATTAAAAATAATAAGAATACAAAGAAATTTGACTTCTTTCTTTCTTATGTATTACCGATGATACTAAATAATTTTCAATAATATTCATCTATTAATCAAACAATAGAATGAAATGAATAAAACTAAAAATAGGTATCAAAATAGTTAAACTTTAAAAGTTAGTGAGAATATTAAAATTAAAAAAAAAGATAGTATGAAAATTGGAAAAATAATCTCTTCTCCATAAAAAAAAATCTCTATGTTTATGTTAACGACAACTTTTTTCTACTTTACTGTCTTCAAACTAATTAAAAACAAAAACTTAATAAGAGTTGCCAAAAGAAAAGATAGCAGTTACCATTATTATCTTTCTCTTTCATTTTCATCTTTGTTTTCTTTCTTCCATATCTTTAATTTGCTTCTCCAACATTTTCTTTCTCTCTCACTATATCTAATGGGAAGAATATAAAATAGAGAGAAGATGGATTGGTTTAAAAACCGCATAGAAGTTATGAAAATGAAGAATAATAACTAACTAATAAAAGAATGTAATAAAATCAATTTATTAAGGACAAAATTGGAAATAAAAAAGCTACACCAAAAATGTTTATTGCCTTTATATATTGTTATAGATTATAAGCTTTAGCTAACTCCAACAACTTAGAATATAAAACTTCATATATTCAATGATTTCTCACATCAATGTGCTTGAATCTATTATGAAAAATTGGATTCTTTCCAAGATGAGTAACACTTATAAAAAAAAAACATATATTTGTCTTGAACAAATTCAAACTCATGTAAGAATTTTTTAACTATAATGAATCTTTGCATGTTTCGGTAATGCCAATAAACTTTGTCTCAATAGCCAATAACACTTCTCACTTCTACAATCCATATCATTATTCTTGTGTGAATTTACGAGATGAATCACCTTGGTTGTGATGTAACATTTATGTAACAAGATGTAATCTTGTTGTGTGGTGTTTCGATGACATCGTCTTCTTCTCATAGGCTCTTTCTCAATCTGAAGAGAGTGTATTTGCAAAGACATTTTAATGGCAAAGTAAATTCAAGTATATATTGATAGTGAATTGGCAAATGTATTGAATCATCCATCCTAAAGTGTCAAACCTTTATTTATAGAGTAGGTGGACTCATATATGTTTTGGCCAATTACTATCTTTTTAAAGTTAATCCCTAACTTCATATATAAGTATATGTTATGGTAACTGAATCTAAAGTAGGGGTGACACCAATCTAATTTATTTTACCATATTCCAATACTTTCTCTTTAAAAATGGCCAACCGTTTTGATTTTGACAAGATGAGACTATTTTCCCCATCATGTTAAAGTAATAACTCAAAATACAACCAACCATATTTAAAAAATTGAATTTGAATTTCCAAAATGTGAAGTACAAAAGACAAGATTAATCTAGAAAGTGACTGGTTTTTTTTTCTAGTTCCAAATTGCATTGATGTACAAGACTTGTAGAAATGAAACTTTAACTTGTTGTCAATGTCACTTGTCATGCTCATGCTCTACTACTAGTTGAGTTGAGCACCACTCCACTTTGATATCCTTTCACTTTCACAGACGTAATATGAAGGTTTGCACCTGAAAGAATCCAAAAAGTGCCTTCAAGTTTGGGCCATAAAGGAAGTGTAAAGGGTCCCACTTACCATAACAATTCCAATCACAATTCGTCTCAAAACAGACAAACCACAACCAGACAATACCTACAGCTGTTTCTTTTACTTAATTGTTTTTGTTTCTCTTTCATTCCAACTCCAATTTATTTTTCTTAGACTAAATGCAATGAAATTTTAAAACTAAAAGTCAGAAAGTCAGAATTTCTATATTTTAACCTTAAACGGAGAAATTGATCTTAAATAACACATAATTATGTTTGTTGTATTCACCTGATTCAAAAAAGTAGAAAACGTTCTTCCTTCTTTTATGAAAAAATAGATCCTTATAAAAAATAAATAAGCTTAAGCTGATTTACTATGGTGATAATTTTTTTTCATAAAAAAAAAAAATCAAAGAAAATATTTATAAGCTCTTTTAGTGTTAATCCATTTGGAACTAAAAATAATTGTTTAGGTGATAAATTTTTTTGAATTGGTGGTATTGATCTCTGATACGGTGATGTGGAGGTGGATTTGCAAGATTAACACTTAAATATCCAAGTCACTTCAACATCCTTGTAGTGAAAAGTAAGGATCATAAAGTGTACCTTGCATTTCATGTGAAATTACTTTTATATATTGGGTCAAGTGGAGTCGATTTGCATTGATTTGGCCTTTAATCGTTTGAGCTTTTGGCCAATCTAGAACAGTTGCCCCCAAAACTTGTCGAGTGCTTAGGGAGTCAGGGAAGTCTTTAGAGGTTATGGCCCTTTAGAGGTTATGGCCAATCTTTAAGGATGTTGTCTGATTTGAACTAAAAATGAAAGGTTTGGAATCAGTTGAAAAAGTAGTGGGGAACAAACGCATTTAATGCATTTTCATCATTGAAATACTTTGTTGTTTCCTTTTAACATGTGGGCTAAAGTGACTAGTTAGGACATAACGGTGCTTATAATGCACTTAAGTGCACTCGAGTTGTTTACGTTTTTATAGGAAAAAATTTAACTATTGATTTTGTAATTTATTTTTAATGCTGATCTGGTTCATTCAATTATCTTCGCCTATATATAGGAGCAATTGGTCACCTAAGAAACCTTTCACATTCCTTGATTTTCACTTTCAAATTTACAAGCATCTCTCATTAACAAATTCCTTTTTCTCTTCCTTCGTGAAAGGTTTTATCAAAGTAGTTGCGGTTCTTAACTCAAACCTTCAACCTTTCTTCATTCTTTTACTTCCTCAATTTCGCATCTCCATGTATCCTTTTCCATTCACATTTTTACTTTGAGCATTTTTTGTTTCCTCTTACTCAATATGAGTGATAACCATATTCTCTCAGATAATGATTATGAGAGTGATGTTTCTTTTGTTCCGGGAATGAGGGAATCTCCTTATTCACAATCCCATCCTTTTGATCATGACCACCTGGTCCATGAAGTTGTATCCCTGACCGACGTTAGTGATTCAGAAAGAGTATATGACAACTCCTTCGACGGGAGAGCTTCTTCCCTGGAATCTTTCGAGACTCTTTTGTCAAGAGACGGTGGTGAGGAGAATCACACGGAGGTCCATATGCCCCCTTCCATTTTATCTAATGCAGAAATATAAACCGCTAAGTTGATGAGGGAACACGCTGATGATTTCATCCAAATGTATTGGAGAGCCCACAACCTTGAACCCAATGATGCTGAAATTAGGACCTACATGGTGTATTGGGGTAGATCGAACATAATTTCATGGATCAAGCCTGATGAGCATTTTAAAGTGGATGAGATTTCCCTGAGGGGCATGACGTTGATGGAGTCGAACGATGCAAGAAAGTACAGTTGTGTGGTTGTAGAAGTGGTGGAAACTCCATATATTATGAATACTGAAACGACTATAGATGTTGATGGCATTGCGGTCGGCGACCCTATCGATTGGTCAACCTTTCGTGTGAGCCCATAAAAAAGTATATGTGCCTACTTTGATGAGTGATTGGTCCCATTTTATGAGTGCTTATTCACTGGGACAGGACTGTGGCTATCCTTTTTTACTTTGAGGTGACCGTCCTGAAACACTTGATGGTTGGCCCTTCCAACTTCACCTGGGGGCCTGAGCTTAGGTGAAGGTGTTCCAATTTTAGACTGGGCACAAATATTGGAAGCATTCCTTCTAACTGTTCTTCGACTTATTTTACATAGTGCACACCTCCCAAGACGACACCCGTGTTCAGAGGCTTACTACATTTCATCCGGATGATCCTTGGTTCAACATTTTCACCAATGACTGGGGAAAAGAGGCATTTCATGCTGGTGAAACCCTTTACTCTAGAGGCCTATCTTGCCTTCTGATATATTCTGGTTGAGTCTTCCCACTTTTGTAAAAGTAGATTCCTGAAGTATTGGTCTTGGTCTCACTTCCATTATACTGCTAATTTTTATTGCCTCAAACTAAGCCTTATCTCTGCTGGTAACAGGTTACATTGAAGGATAATTTATGTTCCTTGTTTCAAGGACTTGGATATGAATAGGGGTTTGGCCTTAGTGAAGTGCCTTCTTTTGAGAAGAGGAAGAAGCAAATTGATATGTATGCGACCTTAAGTGCGGCCGACCACATAGAGAGTAAAAGGATCATTGGTGAGGACGGAGTCCCATAGATTTCTTGACATGTTATGATTGCACGTTATAGAGAACTTGGACAAAACGTAATTTCTCTATACCTAAGCCATTAAGAATTGTTTTACATGTCAGGTTGTTACGCCTTTTCCTATGCCTTCTGCCCCTACTCTGGCTACCGAGTTACCTCTATTTCCCTTGAGATTGACCACTTATTATTGTTGCGACTACTCTATCTGTGGAAGGTACACCATAATCTCGTGCTCCAATGAATAAGGGTCATGATGAAGACCAAAGTTCCTCTCTAGAAGAGGGTTCTTCTAAACGGACTCAACTGTCTGGGAACGTAACTTCATAATCGATCATTGATCAGTGCATCTTTATGCACATTCTCCTATATTTTTACTTAGGCATTTATTTACTTTATTTTGATTATTCTTATGTTTTATGATGTTTTTATATTTTATTTTATTTTTGGTTTAATTTGATTTTCGCACTTTATTTTTCAGCTTTAGCAGTCTGCACGGAAATGATCATAACTGGAGTTCCGGGAATCCGTTTGAGGCGTTCTGAAAATCGCCGGAAAGCTAAGAGAGAGAGAGCTACGACTTTCGTGTTGGAGTCGAAATCAGATTCGGAGCATATTTTCCCAGAATATTCGTTGAAGTTACAACATTAGGAATTTGTTTTAGTTTTGGGTCTGGGTTATATTTTTGACCCAGTTGGGTTTTGAACCGGATCCATTGTTTTTCTTTTTAGAGGAAACCTTGTTTTACTGTAAATTATTCACTATTCACGGAAAAAATGGAGGGAGAGGTTTGAGAAGAACTCATGAAAAACTAATACCTCCGGGCAAATCCTGCTGTGTACAGTTTCAACACTTTGAGGTTATTAAAATATCAATTTAAATCTGATTCCTTTCAATCCTTTTCTATGAAGTCATTTGCTTAATTTGATTGCAATTGTTTGCTTAATTCAATTGTTGTTCATAGGATAGAATTGATTAAATTCGATTGTATGCATGTTCCTAAATTTAATTGTGTGTTATCGTTTGTTTAATTCGTTAATTCGTCATATTCTTAACCGTTTGCTTAATTCGGTAAACAGGAACATACTTCATTTGATGTTGGTAAGCATTTGTCTGATTAATATCATAATCGAATAGGATTGGAGCCGCTTAGAATATTAAAATTATAACAATCGATGATAGTAGGAACCGAATCGGTAGATTGACTTATTTCATAATCAATTTTTTTCACAACAGCTTTTTCCGATAATCACTTTTGTTAATTACTCTTACTCTTTCGAACACGACCAAAACAAGTAGTTTGGAAAATGGTAGTTTAGCGACAATGACTCGAGTCGTATCGCAAGAATTCTTGTAGTGATTGACCAATAAAGTAACAGTTTATGGGGGTTTGAATTTTGATTAAGAGAAAAAATACTTAAAATAAGTGACTATAAAAAAAGTGATTATTAAAATAAGTTAAAACGACTAATTCTACTGATTTGGGTTCTGACTTATCATCAACTATTATAACATCAATCCCCAAACGACTCCAATCCTATTCGATTATGATATTAATCAGACAAGCGCTTACCAACATCAAATGAATGATGTTCCTATTTACCGAATTAATCAAACGGTTAAGAATATCACGAATTAACGAATTAAGCAAACGATAACACACAATTAAATTTAGGAACATGCATACAATCGAATTAACCAATTCTATCCTATGAACAACAATTGAATTAAGCAAACAATTGCAATCAAATTAAGCAAATGACTTCATAGAAAAGGATTGAAAGGAATCAGATTTAAATTGATATTATAATAAACTCAAAGTGTTGAAACCGTACACAGCAGGATTTGCCCGGAGGTATTAGTTTTCCATGAGTTCTTCTCAAACCTCTCTCTCCATTCTTCCGTGAATAGTGAATAATGATGAACAGTAAAAAACGAGGTTTCTTATTAACGAAATTCATAACCCAACTGGGTCGAAAACATAACTCAGGCCCAACATATGACCCAAAACTAAAATAAATTCCTAATGCTGTAACTTAAACGAATATTCTGGGAAAATATGCTCCGAATCTGACTTCGACTCCAACCCGAAAGTCGTAGGTCTCTCTCTTAGTTTTCTGGCGATTTTTAGAACGCCTCAAACGGATTCCCGGAACTCCAGTTATGATCGTTTCCGTGCAGACTGCTAAAGCTGAAAAATAAAGTGCGAAAATCAAATTAAACCAAAAATAAAATAAAATATAAAAACAAAATAAAACATAAGAATAATCAAAATAAAGTAAAGAAATGCCTAAGTAAAAATATAGGAGAATGTGCATATAGATGCACTGATCAAATTCCCCCACACTTGAACTTTTGCACTCCGAGCAAAATTAAAATAAAACAAATCAAAGAAAGCACAAACACATCAACCGTTACTCATTTCAGGTTGTAAGTATTCTTCGGTTAAGTTTGCATTGATAAGTACTAATCTTACACATTAAGGATATCGTAGGAACACTAATCCACAATTGTGCGGACATAAGCCCCCTGAATACACAAATCAACTCAAATCATGCTATTATGTTAAAGCCTAACTTACTCTTCCTCCTTTTTGCTCTTTTTCATTCAGGCGCAATCACATTAAGCCTGTTATCTCCACACACTCATAGCAAGGCGACTGGTTAGTGACTCTGATCCTTTTCGTTTGAGGTTCTGGTAATTACGTGGCATAACCCTTTGCTTACTTAGTTGTAGTTGCGGGGGATCGGACCGTAATCCGCCCTACCAAGTTCAGCACCAGAAACCGCTGAACCAACTAATAACGAATAATTTTTTTTCTATTTTTTTAAGGCTCTACATCCGTTAAGGTGTATTACATTTCTTTTCTTCTTTTTTTTTTCAAGCTAAAAATTTGATCACTCACTTATATTCATCGGCTTCCCCGCGTAGAGTGTGTATGAGATGGTGCTGACTGCTGAAATAAACTACTCAAAGGCTGTCAGAGAATGAAAATTTAAGGCTAAAACATAAAGAATATTCAAATCAATTTCCACATACAGGAGACTTACGGTGTTAAGACGATACCGATCTTGTGAATTTTTCTCAAGTCTCCGTAAACTAATCTCAAATTAGTCTTTAGCCTAGAACTTTCAAAAAGATGCAATTTTTTTTTAATTTTTATTATTATAATTGAAAACAAAACAAAACAAAATAGTAAAACAAGCAAATAAAACAAAGGTTTCCCTCCCCCAGACTTAAAACAAGCATTGTCCTCGATGAAAGGACATAAAAATAAAATAAGAGTGAGAGAAAGGAAAGAACACACCCGAATAGTCAAGATGGATAAGTGATCACATATGCATCCTTTTCCAAAGAGAGATTTCCTGCAGTCTCCTCTTCCAAAGTGGGGAGTAAGTTTGGATAGCATCCATCGCCCTTGAAATTTGTATTAGTGCCTTCGCCTTTTATTCCAGGATCAAATAAGAATCTTTGATAAATAAAAGTGTCGAATGGGCACGTAAATGTGATATCCTTTTCCACAACACCAGAGAACAAAGGATTAAAGGGTTGTCTCACTGCTTTTCTTCTCTCTTTAATCGAGGTCCATCCAAGTCTCTTCTTATATTTCTTCAAAATCTGAAAAAACTTATTTTCTTTATAAGAATCAAGGTTACAAGAAATTATAACTAGAAGCTTTTTATCCGTATCTAAATAAGCATAATTCAGATTGTTATGAAGTGGTTTAAGCTCCAAGGGGGGAGGTTGTTCAATGGATGGTGAGGTTGGGGAAGCCGTGATGTTAAGAGTTTTAGCTACATAAACAACTTCATCTGCATGAAAAACATCACCTTGTACGACAACATTAATCTCAGCACAAACAGAGCAAATGTTAGTGTCGGTACATGAATCACAAGAGTAAGTATCATCAAAATCTGCTAATGATGGAAAATCAAAACACAATTCAGAATAAGTATCATCAACTAAATTAGAAGGAAACTCTTTTGGATTCACTACTGTTTGGGCAGGTGGTTGGTTTGATTCTTGAGCTTGCTGCATGGCATTCACTATAGTGGCAAGCTGTTCAATCTGTGTCTGTAAAGCCTGAAGACTTGAATCTGTTTGTTGCTGAAACTGAAGATCATTTATAGCCATTTTCTTGACAAGGTCCTCTAGTGAAGGTTCAGAAGGTGTAGAGCACACAATTTGAAATTCATTCATATGTTTATTCGAATCCTCACCTGCAAGACCATTAAATTTTGGCAACAAGTTTATTAAACCAGATTCCAATTTGAAAGGTACATTAACAGCAGGATATTTCATACATAAAGTATTATAATTCATATCAGGAGCAACTAATTGCCTTAAGGTTCTATTATCAGCCATTTCAAAATCAAGTTCAGTATCCGAAGCAAACAAGTTCTGCAGATAGTCAGACTCAGACTCAGACTCAGACTCAAATACAATGATGGAAAACGATTACTTAAATTTCAGAAAAATAAAATAACACCAGAATTAAGCTAATTAAGAAAAATAACATTTATGAGAATTTTTTCGACTTTATGAAAACAGTAAAAAATTCATTAAATATAGAAAAATGATGAATTTGGCGATTCGAGGGGTCAACTCCTTTAACTCTTTTAGAGTTAAGGACTTTTGATCGCATGATTTTTCTGCTTCTCGTAGGAAAAATAGTTTTACGATCGGACACAATTTTTCCAAAAACCGATTTTTTCGACTCTAGACGCGAGAAGGCCAAAAACGTGGGGAACCTAAGGCCTAAGTGCAACAACACTAAACCTATGACTCTAATAACGATTAATAACGACAAGAATCCCCGGCAACGACGCCAATTTGATCCGCTGTCGCGCGCGGATCAAAACGAGTAGTTTAGCGACAATGACTCGAGTTGTATCGCAAGGATTCTTGTAGTGATTGATCAATACAGTAACAGTTTATGGGGGTTTGAATTTTTATTAATAGAAAAAATACTTAAATAAGTGACTATAAAAAAGGTGATTATTAAAATAAGCTAAAACGACTAATCCTACTTATTCGGGTTTCGACTTATCATCGGCTATGATAACATCAATCTTCAAACGGCTCCAATCCTATTTGATTATGATATTAATCAGACAAGCGCTTACCAACATCAAATGAATTATGTTCCTGTTTACCGAATTAAGCAAACGGTTAAGAATATGACGAATTAACGAATTAAGCAAACGATAACACACAATTAAATTTAGGAACATGCATACAATCGAGTTTAACCAATTCTATCCTATAAAAAACAATTGAATTAAGCAAACAATTGCAATCAAATTAAGCAAATGACTTCATAGAAAAAGATTGAAAGGAATCAGATTTAAATTGATATTATAATAACCTCAAAGTGTTGAAACCGTACACATCAGGATTTGCTCGGAGGTATTAGTTTTCCATGAGTTCTTCTCAAACCTCTCTCTCTCTCTCTCTCCATTTTTTCCATGAATAGTGAATAGTGATGAACAGTAAAAAACGAGGTTCCTTATAAACGAAATTCATAACCCAACTGGGTCGAAAACATAACTCAGGCGCAACATATGATCCAAAACTAAAACAAATTCCTAATACTGTAACTTCAACGAATATTCTGGGAAAATATGTTCCAAATCTGACTTTGACTCCAACACAAAAGTCGTAGCTCTCTCTCTTAGCTTTCTGGAGATTTTTAGAACGCCTCAAACGGATTCCCTGAACTCCATTTATGATTGTTTCCGTGCAGACTGCTAAAGCTGAAAAATAAAGTGCGAAAATCAAATTAAACCAAAAATAAAATAAAATATAAAAACATAATAAAACATAAAATAAAGTAAATAAATGGCTAAGTAAAAATATAGGAGAATATGCATAAAGATGCACTGATCAATATGTGTGGCCTCTAAGAAACTCATCATTCGACATAATCCAAGTGCTTTTAAGATTGCAGATGTCGTTACAAAACCCCTTGGTTCCACACTTTTCAATGACTTGTGTGTCAAGCTTAAGGGGTGCCCACCACCACCCTAAGCTCAAGGGAGAGTATTACAAGTATGAGTTTGAAGAAGTTAGTTAGGAATTATTTTTTGTTATTAGAAGGTTGGTTAGAATTAATTAGAAGTGGTTGTGGTAATTAGAGTTTGTTATAGTCCAAAAAGCTTCAAATAATTCTATATATAGTTCTTCCACCACCATGTAAAAGTTTAAGTTTTGAATCAATGAACAGTAAAAATGAATTAAAGATTCAATTCATCAAATTTATCTAACAATTCATGTTAGGTAACTTGTGTTTTAAGATGCTTGACAAATGATGATAAAAGAGAGAATTATAGAGTGATGAGAGAGAAAAGAGTATATTATTGAAATGGAATTGAAGGAATCAAAATTTTACAAACATGTGTTACATCATTTCCCATATACATAGTTATCAGTAACCACATGCTTAACTATCAATAACCACTTACTGAACTATCAGTAACCATATGCTGAAGTATTAGTAACCACTTACAAAACTATAAGTAACCACTTAATGAACTATTAGTAACCATATTATGAATTATCAGTAACCACTTATTGAACTATCAATAACCATATGCAGATAAATGAATTACACATCTAATACCCTTCCTAATTCAGTTTCTTCAAATCAGACTTTGATACCAATTTGTTGGGTAACTTTTGTCTCAAGTTCTTTAACAAATGATTATAAAAGATAGAATTAGATAGTGATGAGAGAGAGAGAGAGAGAGAGAGAGAGAGAGAGAGAGAGAGAGAGAGAGAGAGAGAGAGAGAGAGAGAGAATAGTATATTATTGGAATGGAATTAAGGGAACTATACTTTTATAAACATGTATTACATCCTTTATATTGGATTATACTACTAACTAACTAACTTCTAGTTAGTAACCACATGCACAACTAGCATTAACCACATGCATAACTAGCATTAAACACCTACATAGTTATCACTAACCACATGCTTAAGTATCAGTAACCACTTACTAAACTATCATTAGCCATTTATTGAACTATCAACAACCACTTTCTAAACTATCAATAAATAATTACTGAATTATTAGTAACCACTTACTAAATTATCAATAATCACTTACTGAAATACCAATAACCACATGCAGAAAACATAATTACACATCTAATACCCTTCATAATTTAGTTTCTTTAAACTTCTCATTCTTGTTAACCTCTTAAGACCTTCAATTCCTGCTTACTTGAGAGGATTTTGTCAAAATATCAACTAGTTGCAACTCAGTTTTGCAATGTTTAATGCTTAATCTTCCTCTACTCACTTGATCTCTTAGAAAATGATACCTAATTTTTATATGTTTGATCCTACCATGGCTAATCGGGTGGTATGCTAAATTAATTTTAGACTGATTATTCGCTAGAAAATTGATTTTCTCATGGTTGCTCGCATTAAACTCTTCAAGCAACATTTCCAACCAAAGTGCTTGACAAGTAACATAGGAGGTTGCAACATACTTTACCTCACATGAAGACAAATACACACTTTCTTGCTTCTTTAAACTCCACAAGATTGGCGTTTATCCAAGCATGAATAAGTATCCTATTATGCTCTTTCTATCTTCTTGATCACCACTCTAATCTGAACCAGAATAACCATAAACCCTAGCTTCAGTTCTAGTGCTTTGTTAATTATGCATGAAAACTCCATGACCTGTTGTGTCTCTAATGTACCTTAGGATTCTATTTTTTGTAACTAGATGAAACAACCTTGTTTTCTCCATGAATATACTAACAATCCTACACCATGGCAAATATTCATCCTTATATTGCAAAGATACCTCAATGATTCAATAATCTGCTTGTACAATGTAACACCAACTAGTTCTTTATCAGATTCCTTCTTTAACTTGATGTTTGTTTCCATTGGTGTGATAATAGGGTTACACTTGCTAATCTTAAATCTCTTTCAGATGTCTTATGAATATTTCTTCTGATGCAGGAAAGTTCCTTGGCTAGTGTTCACAATTTCCATTCCTAGAAAATAAGCTAAATTTCCTAGGTCTAACATTTCAAACTCATTCCCCATGATTTAAACCTTGTCAATTATTTTTCATTTAAACCTATAACTAACTAATCATATACATAAATACATAAAATGAATTGGTCTTGTTAATTTGAGCTTTTAACATACACATCATGCTCTAGTGTGTATTTGTTAAAACCTAACTTGATTAAGAAGCTATCAATCCTCTTATTCTAAGCTCTAGGTGATTGCTGCAATCCATACATATATTTTCTCAACATGTACACCATATTTTCTTGCCCTTTTACTTTAAAACCTAATGGATGATTCACCTAAACTTCTTCTTCTAAAGGTTCATTGAGAAGTGAAAACTTCACATCTAGTTGGTGCATCTTCCAGCTTTTGTAAGCTATTATGGCCATAATCAGTCTAACTATTTCAAGCCTAGCCTAAGGTGCATAAACTTCATTGAAGTCTACTCTAGGTGTTTGAAGAAATCCTTTTTCAACCAACCATGCTCTGTACTTGTAAATTTCACCATCTGGTTTCAACTTCATTCTGTAAGCCACCTTACATCAATTTCTTTCTTGCCTAATTTCTTAACCAGTTCCCATGTCTAGTTTTTATCAATGGTCTTGAGCTCCTCAATCATTGCATTATTTCAATTCTTATCTTGCAGGGCTTGCACATGATTAATTAGTTCTGACTCAACCATCATTTCTTCTTCAATTAGTTCACCATTTTTTCAAATAGCTTGATTTGGAAATCTTTCATAGTCATTCAGCCTAACTAATGAAATTCTGCTCTTGTTTGATCTTCTCACTCTTTGAGTTTGGGCTGGCTCAACTAGTTTAACTTATTTCTTATCATGCAGAGCTGTTCTGATGTGGCTTGAACTTTCACCTTCTTGCACTAGATTTTCTGGAATTTTCAGGCAATTCTAATACTTTCTTTCATTAAACTCCACATCTCTGTTAATCACCACCTTTTTCTTAGTTGGTGAGAACAAGTTGCAGGAGCATGTTGAATGATCCAACCATAACCATAACTTGGCTTCTATCATACAACTTTATTTTAAGCTTTTCTAGAACATTTCTAAAACATAGTGAACCAAAAATCTTGAGATGACCCACACTTAGCTTCAACCCTAACTAAGCTTCATGAGGTGTTTTGTTGTTCAACTTCATTGTTGGAAATCTATTTATGATGTACAATGTAGTTGAAATGGCTTCACCCCAGAAGTTCTTATGCATCCGCTTTTCTTTGAGCATAATTCTAGCCACATTCCAGATGGTTTTATCCTTCCTTTCAACAATGCCATTGTGTTGAGGTGTGTATCGTGTTATCACTTCATGATTAATCCATTCCTTCTCACAAAACTAAGCAAACTCAGATGAGGTATACTCACCACCACCATCAATTCTCAACCTCTTGATGGTGTGTCCAACTTTCTTTTCAAACAACAATTTAAATTTCTTAAAATTGTTTAAAACTTTACTTTTCTTTTTCAATAAGTAAATCCATAAATTCCTAGTGAATTCATAATTTAAGGTCAAGAAATAGAAATTACCTTTTACTGATCACACACATTTGAGTGCACAATCTCAAGCTTTTGTTGTGACTTCATTTGCAAGTCATGTTTGAATAGCTTCCTAGTCTGCTTGGCTATGCAACATTCCTCACATAGTTGCTCTGGCACTTTAATACTTGGAAGTCCATACAAAATTTTCTCCATATGCATCAAGGTATGACTCCTAAAACTAAGATGACCAAATCTCTGGTGGCGAACCCATTTTTTATCTTTAGTTGTGGTTGATGCAAGGCACTCATGATCAAGCATATTTATCATGAACTTGAATTTCTTGTTGGTTGAAAGAGGCGCCTTCAAAATTACCCTAGAAATTTCACCAAACACATTGAGTTCTCTTCCTTCCAGATTCATTATGTAATTATTGTCAAGTAATTGACCCAAATTGATCATGTTACTTGCCATTAAAGGAACATACAAGACATCATTAATGGTAGTTTCATGTCCATGCTTCTTTCTCACCAAAATATTGTCCATTCTTTCTGATGTCACAATGTTGTTATCTGCAAATCAAATTGATCTTTTAACTGATTCACCCAAATTAGTAAACTAGTTATTGTTATCTGTCATATGATTGTTGCAGCCTGTGTCAAAGTATCAAACATTTACTTTATCATAAGGAAAATTTGTTGCACCCATTAAGATGACCTTTTCAGCATCACTACTACCAGTATGAGCAAGTTAAGCCACACCATTGTCTTTGTTGAATTACTAGTCTGGAGCATAATGATCGGACTTCTTACAACAATAACATTGGACCTCTTTCATGTCAACCTTCTTCTTGACTTTTTTATTTTGATTTGCACCATTCTAACTAGTTTTACCTTGGCTTGTTGAAGCCTTACTATCATCACCATTATCATTCAACTTCTTCTTCCATTTTTTTTCACTTTGTTGTTGTTTGAGGAGCTTTCTTTCATTTCTTGAAGAGTTTTGCCTATAATGCTTGTTCAGATACCATTTCTAAATTTATTTGTTTCAGCCTTAACTCATGCACCTCAAGAAATGCTTGCAATTCTTCAAGCTTCACCTTTGACAATTCTTTAGACTCTTTAATGGCTACAACAATGTGATCAAACTTGGCTGAAAGAGCTCTCAACACTTTTTCCACCTTCTGTACTTCAGAGGTCTTTTATCCATATGATTTGTCAAAGCAACCATGTTTGAGAAGATCTCAACATTGGTTTCATCATTCTTCATCTGCAAGTTCTCTTTGTGAGTGTAATTTCCTTTTAGGAATATTTTGAATGATGTTAAAACTATAACACTTAGTATTTGTGTATATTGGACCTTATCCTCTATGTCTAAATATGCATTTTCATCTTAGGATATTTAAAATCAAGTTAGATATGTTTTTATAAGTCAAAATTAAGGTTACATGTGAAAAAAATTGTCTATAGGTCGACACATACTAAAAAGTTTACAAAATCAAAGTTGTTGTCTTATTGTGTCGACACACAAGCTTCATAGCTTAACTCATGACACGTTTCGGTCGAATCATGCTCATTTAGGGTCGATGGATGCTGAGCCTTTGGCAAAGCCAAAGTATCTGCCTGTTTGAGGTCGACGCCTAGGCTTTTTAGATCGACACGTAGAAGCTAAAATTCTTCTATGGGTCGACATATACATGTCTTAGGTCGAGACATACTGTTTTGAAAATTCCAAATAGTTATAAAATTTCTAAATCCTATTTTTTCTGTTATTTTTATCTCTTACACACACACACACACGCAGATATATATATATATATATATATATATATATATATATATATATATATATATATATATATATATATATATATATATATATATATATATATATATATATATATATATATATATATATATATATATATATATATATATATATATATATATATATATATATATATATATATATATATATATATATATATATATATTATTCATGCATCTTTTTCTAAACATTGAAACTAAATAATACACAAAATATTTCTCATCATCTTCAACCTTTTTCTATGCATACACACAATAATTACGCATAATCATTTTTGTTGGGTGCCATCTAGATACAAGATTGGGTTGCGATTACTTTAGGGGTTTCATTGATAAAACTAGTTAGGGGTTTCCCTCCAAGATCAAGGGTGATTTAAGGGGGGGGGGGGGGTGTTTGACACAAGATTTTGCAACGAGGATTCAGCCGAGTGAAAGTTTTGAAGAAAAGGGTTTCTGTCAATGAAGTAGCAGAACCGGAGGATTGAATTGAAAATCTTGAGACACTTGATCTTACTAAAGATCAAGGGAAGAGAATAAGATAGAATCAACATCAAATTTAGGATTTGGAGGTTTGAGTTTCTATTTATCTCTTGTATTCAACATTTTACAAATATTATTGAATATCTCAATTCCATTTAGAATTAGGGGTAGACGTACCCATAGTGAGGTCAATTGGGGAACTACCTAAAAAAATATCTCTCTCTCTCTCTCTCTCTCTCTCTCTCTCTCTCTCTCTCTCTCTCTCTCTCTCTCTCTCTCTCTCTCTCTCTCTCTCTCTCTCTCTCTCTCTCTCTCTCTCTCTCTCTCTCTCTCTCTCTCTCTCTCTCCAATTTGTGAATTCATTTAGTGTGCAATTTCATATATTGATAATTTTGTTTGTGCTGAAACATTTTAAACTATTTTTTAGTAAGATAATTGCAATTTATTCATTTGCAATTGGTTTTCCACATCAACACACAAAGGAAAAATCAGCTCGGTGTTCATTACACACCTAGTGTTTGACAAATTGTCTTAGTCAATTTTTGTTTCTTAATTTCATTGGAAATTGATTATCAAAGTCTAACATTGTTCAAACATTATTTTGAAAAACATGTTGATTTGTTTTCTCATCATTATGATATGTTTAATTATGGTTTAATATGCATATATGGTTCTTCCGATAACGTTTTATGATAGATGAGTGTTGATTCTGAACCGCTTTCGCTTGCCATAAAAAAATAATTTTTTAAATACAAATCAAAGAATATTTTATTTGCAATATATTCACCCGCTCTAGATTTTTTCCCTCGTCTAACACTCATATTGTTTCCTCAAAGATTGTAGCTTCACCTTCTTTAACTTCTCACTTCCACTATACAGTTTCTTGAGAGTATCCCAAGCCTCCTTGGTCATTTCTTGCTCGATAATCTTCTCAGAGATATTCAAATCCATGCACTAATGGATTAAGAACAAGCCTTTCTAATCTTTCTTGCTCATTTCACGATGAGCAGCCTTTTGTGCCTCGGTAGTCTTTGCATCTAATGTTGAGAAACCATCATTCACGATTTCAAGCACATCTTGAAATCTGAATATGATTTTTATCTATGCACACCATCTATCATAATTTTCTCCCTTGAAAACAGGTAGATCGATTGGGAATTTGTTGGAGGTAGTGCTTTCATTCACCTTAGCTGGAGATTGAGGACCAAATTGATGCTCTTGATACCAATTTGTTGGATAACTTGTGTCTCAAGTTACTTGACAAATAATGATAAAAAAAAGAGTTAGAGAGTGATGAGAGAGAGAGAGAGAAGAGTATGTTTTAGAATGGAATTGAGGAAATTATATTCTTACAAATATGTGTTACATCTTTTATATAAGGCTATACTACTAACTAGCTAACTAACTTCTAGTTAGTAACCACATGCATAACTATCAGTACATACATACATAATAACCAATAACTACTTGCTAAACTATCAGCAACCACTTATTAAAATATCAATAACCACATGCAAAAAATTTAATTACACGTTTAATAATTCAACACACTTGGAGTGGAAAGAGACTAGGTTAAGTTATATTTTGTATGAACTAAGTCTATAGGATAAAAAATATTAGTCTATGTGGATGTTTTTATAAAGATTTAATATAGTCTAAATAGTCTCCATATGTCTACCGATCTGACATATTTCCATGTTCTACCCCTGTCAAAAAAAGAGAATAAGATTAATTATTACAAGTAAAAAAAGGGAATCATATGCATTTTTAATAAAATATATTTATCATGTATTGACATATATTTACTGTCATCTAGATCTGGATTTTCACCATTACCATCAACAACCGACTTTTGCATTCCATATGCCACCCTAACTCCAGTAAAGGTGTGCATTATAGCTTTATACACAACTTCAGATATACTATTTGAACTGTATACCAAATATCGCAAATAAACATGACCAAATATCGCAAATATGTCTACCGATCTTACATATTTTCATATTCTACCCTTAAAAAAGAGAATAAGATTAATTATTACAAATAAAAAAAAGGGAACCGTACGTATTTTTAATAAAATATTTATTATGTAGTGACATATTTATTTTCACCACAGTTATAAAACAATGAATAGTATTACATAATAATTGAGAATAACAATTTATTTTACAATAAATATTACTATTTATAAATGAATCAATTATTTTGGTGTGAAAAAGGAATAGTAAGTGTTTACGGTTATTGAATGAGTGAAGAAACTTAATGTGATAATGAGTGGCGACAATACACAAAATGCTAATTTAGCATACTCAACGATTCCAAATTAATTTAATCATCCATTTCTTTAAGTCAACTTTACAATTAATTTTTGCTGCCAATCAATTGAGTTGTAGGCCAATCCCATGCTTTGATTCTTTACAAAACAACAAATTACAACTTCAATTCACATGAATTTATTCCCCTTTGAATCAACGAATCACTAAAGAATACCAAAAGCCATAATTCACATTCCACTCCCCTAGCCTAAATAAATAAAACACGTTTCCGACCCACAAAAGTGGAGAAGCAAAGATTGAACTAATTTCAACCAAATGTCTCTTTTTATAATAAAAAATTTATGTACTAGTACTTGTTCCGTTTAAAAATCAGAAATGTACAGTAAAATGGTGAAAGTTGGAGTCGTCGTTTGATGTATCAGTGAGTGAGTAGTTATATAAAATATCAGATATCAGCGACAAAAGATGTTATCGAAGACATAATCTTATATCTTTAAGATGGTCGGCCTGTTATATGTATTTTTTTTCTGGCCAAAAAGGTACTCATGTTCTTTTTAAATATAAATAAACAAGCTTTAACCAAAGAGTTATGAAACAAAAAGACATAATGTTGATAAGTTGTCTGCATCTAAGAAGCCATAAATCACCCACAAGAGAAAATGCCAAAGGGTGGGACTATAAGAATCCACTTGTCATGAAAATAACAAAAAGTAACAAACTTTAAATGGCATGAAATAGACATTTCCAAAATGAATTTTGTTGCTTTGCATAATTAGTAAGTACAATAGTACTTCTAGCTAGCACCAACATAACAAAAACGCTTTTTCTTTGAGGTAGGTTCCTAGAGGGTTCCTTTTTCATCATCAATTTTTTTTTTAAATTCTTCTAATTCCCAATATGGGAAGTTAAGGTTATGATATTGATATATCCTTTTATTTGAACTTTGTTGAGGTGAAATTTTCTTGCGTCCTGCCCTAAAAAAGATGGAAAAGAGAGGCATATACCTATAGCTTTAAGTTAGTGAATCTTCTTTTGTAAATTGAAAGAAAGAGTGTGATTGAAATTCCTTGAAGCCTTTTCCTCCGCGTTTACTTTACAGCTTAACTTCATATTCCATTAGGTTATTGAATTTCTTTACACAATCATAAAGTATATGTTAACTTCATATACCTAATTAATCAATCATAACTTAGGAAAATATGAGTTTCAAAGTGAATATATAATAAATCATGAATAAACAATAGTATCATTATGCCAGTTATAACAAAAGACATATTATATATTATCTAATACTTTTCCTCAAACTCATAATGTATTATCATAAGACATTGAAAATTTTGTCTAACAAAAAATCAGAGCCGGCTCAATCAATTTTGAGGTCTGAGGCCGATTTAAAAAATAAAATTTTTATTATTTTATTAAAAAAATTGTTATATAAAAATTATTTATTAAATTATTATAAAATCAATTTATTTAATTTTTGTTGAGATATCATAAATTTTAAATTTTAAACGGGTTTTAAAGTTTTATGTTAATTTATTTAAATATTCTAGTTGATATTAATTTAAATTAAAATAAAAGAATATTCTACAATAGACCAATTATAAAAATAAATAAATAAAAAGATTATAAATTAATTAAGTCTCAATGTAAAAATAAAATAAAATATAATTTAATCGTCAATATATTGTTTTATATAAAATCACTCTCGCCACTATAAAATTATTAATGAACTAAAAGAACTATTTTATGTAAAAAGAATAATTAATAAAATATTTTCAAATTCACGTGATCACATGATCATTAGTAATCAATAAAAAAATATAATCATTAATAATAAGACATAAAGCTAAATGATTACTGCACATTGATACTTGCATTTTATGTTAAAAATTACACAAAAAAACAAGTATCGAATGAGTGTATATACAATTAAATAAATGACAAAAAAGTCTCACTAAAATCACACATTCTTATTCATATATATATATATATATATATATATATATATATATATATATATATATATATATATATATATATATATATATATATATATATATATATATATATATATATATATATATATATATATATATATATATATATATATATATATATATATATATATATATATATATATATATATATATATATATATATATATATATATATATATATATATATATATATATATATATATATATATATATATATATATATATATATATATATATATATATATATATGACCTTAGAAAAAGGCCTTGTTTGTTTGCCCCTAAGACGGAGTCTGCCAAAAATAAAACTCAAAAAACTAACATTGAAACAAACAAACAGAAATAACAATCAAAGAGAAGAATCATCGTATAAATGAATTGTTGGACGAGAATATTGAGATTAAATAGTTTAGAAGGGAGTTGAATAAATCAGTCCACTTAACTATTTTCAAAAAAATATTCTTATGTAAAATCATAATTCAATAAACAAAAACATAAGTGGCAGGTAGAAGGAAAATATAGCAGATGATTTGAAGAATTATATATTTCAATGTCAATATAGTATATATACTTCAATCAATATTCAACATAGTCGGGATGAAAGAAGTTGATTTGACAAACAATTCAACATTGATCATAATACAATTTTGTGCATAGCTCAAAATTGAAATATATTAAAGATTAATAAACTCAACGTTAAAGTCTTTACAATTGTAATCAAAGAATAGAGTAGTCATTGAACTAGATGCATCAAAATCCTAAACTTATATAACAAAATACTATAAGCAAGATCAAAAATCTAGATGACATTCTAAAGATGAATTTTTTTTAAAGCATACAATAAAATACAAAAAATTAAATAGATAGAAAAAAGAAAAGTGTATGTCATATGTATAGTGGTTCAGCTCATCTGTTATTGCTAGAGCCTACTCCATTCTTCAATGGTTTCACCATTAAAAATTGTAAGATCTCCCACTATTTGTAAAGTTAATATATAAGTATTTTAGTACAATGAATAATCAACAATTTCAATTCTACAATCTCAATGTTTTACCTAACACATATCTAAATTGATTTTCTCTTCTGTTGAAGCAGATTACTCAAATAGAAAATATTTAAGATCTTCAATGATCTTGATCTAACAATCTTATTGGACACAATAATCATTCTCCAAGCCTCCATTGTTTAGCAAACTTTCCTAGATCATACATGTTTCTTGTCTGAGCGATTATTATACACAAGAATGATTGGACAACTCCTAACTTTGTTATGTATAAACCTTTACCCAATTTCATAAGAGTCTTACATAGAGTAAACAAAACACTTCTCTTGCTATAAAATCACCACTAGATGCCATAGAAAAAAAGCGATTCTTTTTCCTAATACATGCAGCAAAACTTTACAAAAAGCATTAGTTTCTCTAATGTGCCTTGTAGGGGTGTGCATGGATAACCATTTAACACGAATCAATCAATTTTTATGGTTATGGTTTATAAACCAATTTATTTTTATGGTTATGATTTATAAACCAAATCACTTATTCCGAACCGGTTTAAAATCGATTCTAAATGGATTTTGATTTTAATCTAAATTATTTACTTAAAATTTATTTTTATTTCCTTTAAATTATATTAATTCTTAAATTTAAATACTTAAACAAATTTAATAAGGTTTTAAAATATTTTTTCTTTGAAAATAAAAAAAAATATTTAAAAAAATAATTGGTTTATATTACGTGAAAGTTGAATAGGTATTGTAGTTATAATGATTGTATTGATTACCGTTATACAATTGTCGTAATAGAATTAATTCAATTAACATAATGTTTTCCTGGTTATTCGTGAATTTTTACCAATTTTAATAGTCATTATGCAAAATAAGATACAAATAACGTGTAGTAATAGAATTAACTTTTTTTCATTTTGAAAAACAAAATTCTGAACTTTTTGTAAAATAATTTTTTTATGAAATTCAAAAAAATTAACTTTAAAATAGTTCAAAATATAAAATTGGTTTATAAACGTGTATATGATAAAACATGAAAAGAGACAAACATATCAATTTAACAAATTATAAAATTTGGATAACCAATAACTGAACCACATTATTATTATGGAAATCGATTTATATTTGGATAATAAAATGGATAACCACGTTTATATTTTAGCATTTGGTTTGGATTTTTAAAAGTGGAACAATTTGGATTTTTTGCACACGCCTAGTGCCTTAGATATAGTTCTCACACTCAATCTTTAGAGTTTAGAACCACAACAATGGTTTCTTAATATAAGGATGAAGATGATGAAGGGTGTCTAAAGAATCTCACACAACACAACTAAAATCTCACAATATCAACATTCTATAAAGTTTTTCACAAGGTTAGACCAAGGAGGAGATGTATTTGTGAATGGAATAACGCTCATAGCTTTTCTCAAGATTTTTGAAAGTATGGGTATAGATCTCACTCCAGAAAAATCTCATTGTGATACTTCTCTTTCTTGATGAACATCCTTTAGTCAATTAACAAGATTAATCCACTAAATCACTAGCTAACGAAATATGACTAACAATCTTACTCATTAATTGACGTACCTTAGAAAGAGACATTAAAATGATTTAAATAAGTGTTAGAGGTTAAAACCAAAAAGGTTAAGAAAAGATAAAATATTCTAGTCAAATCATTAGGTCATAATTTGAATCAAAGAAAGAAATTATTTGAGTCAAAGTAGTAAAAGTGAAATTTGACACTTTGATTTGAATCAAGATTTATGTTTATGATTCAAGTCAAGCTAAGACATGATTCGAATCATAGTTGTATTTTAAGAAATTATTGATTTTCATGATTCAAATCAAAGCTTCTTATGATTCGAGTCAAAGAGTGTTATGATTCAAATGACACACATTCCTTATTTGAATCAAATTAACATATTCAAATACCAAATTTCAGCTAAATGGTTGATTCGAATCATCAGATGGTCTGATTTGAATCAAGCTTCACAAAAACCTTGATTTAAATTTTCTGATTTGTGATTCAAGTTACACTTAACACTTTGACTGAGAACAAATTGCTTAGACTAAAAACACATTGCCATGGGTCTTAAACAAATTTATTGAATGTAATGGCATCTTAAAGGTACAAGTCTATTCAATAATCAAAATAACATAATTAAACACAAATTGTAACTATGAGAAGCCACCTAAGAAGGGGGTGAATTAAGGTTGCCCGACTCTTCTTGATTCTGCGCTTTGTTTTTTCTTTTCTTTGGATATTGTAGTGTTATATTTGTGAAGGTCTTAAACTAGGGTTCCCTCGCCCAAAAAGCTCTATCTTCTAGGCGATATCTATAAGACTCGCCCAAGGGTACCAATGACGTGTAAGTATCTCACTCAAAGGAGAGGGAATCCTCAATTATTCTTGAAAGATAGGTAGTCAATAACTTCTCTTTATTAGGGGGAGCGGTTTCCACCATCCAGAGTTATCCAAACCCTAGGTTCAAAGTGTCTCTATAAATATTCCTCCCCTTAATAGGAGAAGGAAACATATCTTAAGTCATACAAATTATTACACCCCCTAAAGCATAAAGCTTAACTCACATTTATCACCCTCTCAGAAGCTTATACCCAAGCACACCATTTATATATAAGGCCTCTCACCTCAAGTGAGCAGGACTCCTAAAACCACTAAAAAGTGCTAAAATTTAATGATATTGAGTATAAATAATTGGCACTTATTGGTTTAATTCAACCAATAAACCTCAACTTTTGTGTATATGTTGTATAGTTTACGTTATAATGTATATATTGCGTATCATGTAAATGTCATTGAGTTTAATTATTTTTATCTCATTTTTTTAGGTATACAAGCAATGATATTTTGTCATTGTCTTATAGAGCATTGAATAAGCTTTCCAATGCTTCCGACCGTGCGTAAAACGGAGTTACAGTTCAAAAGTTATGGTCGAAACAAATGCTGGTTTGCTGTCATGTTCGATAGGCGAACAAAAAGTTTAAAAAGCGTGGAAAACATTGTTTTGGCAGTATCTAAGGCTGCATAAGTTCGCTGGGCGAACGGGACTTCACTAGGCGAACATGGAAACCCATTTTTGCCTATTTAAGTGATTTTTTAGCATTTTTTTAGATTATGTTGGGAATTTTTTACCCTAACTTCATCAAAAACATTCTTGAGTAAATTTAGCTTAGAAATAATATTAGAGTGTGCATTTTGACAATCCGGAGTCGAATCCACTTCAATCGAAGTTGACAGACCGTGAGATTTGTGTTCTTATTCTCTCTTCTCTTTGTACTCTCTATTTGTTGGGGTTTTGTATGTAAGTTTATCTTGATTGTATATATATATATATATATATATATATATATATATATATATATATATATATATATATATATATATATATATATATATATATATATATATATATATATATATATATATATATATATATATATATATATATATATATATATATATATATATATATATATATATATATATATGGATCTTTGTATAAAATCTCTTCTACAACTCTTTATCGATGGTTATCTTGATTTTTTACTTAATGGGTTTGGATTGCTATAGACATATACGGTTCGAACTCGATTTAAGATGAACATCTGTTAGATTCTAAACTCTAGACATAAATTTAGGACTAATATTCACGTGGGTATCGATTCTTAATGCTCTGTGTTGCCGAGTTGCGTGAGACATCACCGATGAGACGATACAGTTGATCTCTCGACTTTGCGTTAGACACAACCTCTGTTGTGAGCGATACGTGATGATATTGACGAGCGATTTAGGTTGCGTGCATTTGATCCATATATTTTTTAGTACATGATGGGTAGAACGAAATACAACTCCTAACGAGTTCTCTCATTTCTTAAGAATGTATTTATTTTCTTGTTTTATGTTTTATATTTTGCATTTTTATCCCAAGCCATTCAAACCTAAGCTTAGAGACGTGGAGATTGTCGAATGACATTCTTTCCCTCGCACCGACCCCTGTGGAGACGATAAAATTGGGTACTTAATATTTTCGCTTGCTGCTTTACCGCTCCAACAAAATGGCGCTGTTGTCGGGCATTGGTTTTGATATTGAATTGCATTGCGATAATTTCTATGTTTTTAAGCTTTGTATATACATGTTTATAGTTGTTTTCCATAAGTGATGATATATATGTGTTTTCTATCATGTTTATGTGTTTATGCATATTTTTGTTTTTGGTTTACGTTTGCTTAAGTGTTGTGCAAGTTTATTTGGCAGTAGCCGATGAACTAAGCAACATAGAGGAGCATATGCATAAATGAAGGCGTCGAACTTACGACGTGAAACAAGTGCTTGTTGGGAGGCAACCCAACGGTTTTTGAGTTTGTATAGTTTTATATTTAGTAGTATAATTAATATAAAGTGAAAATGAATGGACCACATGTGAGATAAAGAATATGAAAATTGAAGTTTTCCTGCCCGCACTTAGCGCGCGCAGAGGGCGCTTAGTGCGTCTTGTTTTGCAAAGACAAAACTCTCATTTTCCATCCACTTTCACCAATTTTGGTCTTTAGTTTTAATTCAATTTTATTAGGTTGTTAGAATAATGTTTGTGTTTGCTCTCAAGTTTGTTTTTGATTAGCTTGAGGACGCATTTTGTGATTTTCCAAGTTTGATCGTTTCAACTTGCGAATGTATGGTTTTGATATTGTTTGAAGTTGGTACTTTACAAGGTACTCGTTTATCGCTTTCTAGAACATAACATGATTAAGAGACTTTTCATTTGTACAATTTTCATGTCATTCATTCTTTTTTCATACTTGTTTAGTTTTGAATCACTTTAGAACAAAACCTTTTTGTGAGGAGCTTTCCATTGTTTACTATATGCAGGAGACCAACATTCTTGTTTAACTCAATTTTATTATGTTTAATCTTGTATTTGTGTTGATTTGTATGATAGCACTAAAATGATAAATACATTTTGTTCGATTTTGAGCATATTCACTTGATCAAATAGTCAATCTACCTTGTGAGTGCGTGAGAATTTGCTTACCCCATTTGAGCCTTTGTTAGAATCCATGTTGGTGTTAAGTTCATTTTTGTATGGATTCTAATACTTTTTCTTGAACTATAACCATGAATTATTATTTGAGTTTTTTACCCTTGCCTAATAAGTTTGGGAGCATTCATGTCACTATGTATGGTTGTATTCAAGTTGGGGAGAAGATGTTGGTTGATAAGAGGTTTTGAAAAACAAAAAGTTTGAAAAAGAAAGAAAAAAAAAGAAAAAGAAAAAGAAAAAAGAAGAAGAGGAAAAGAATTGAAAAAAAGAAAAAAAAATAGATTAATGTTATGCTAATAAGTTGTGTGGAATGGTGTAATAATTTGGAAAAGAGAAAAAGGTTATTGGAATTTGTGAGTGCTTGAGATTGTGAGAAATGATCACTCTCATTTGATTAGGCAAATTTTTGTTTCTTTTACCACGAGAAAAACAATTGTTTGTTACTCAAGCCACATTACAACCCTTAAAGCCCTTGTGATTTTTGCTTTTATACTATTCAATGTGAGTTTTTTTCTTGATGAATACATAATTTAACTTGTTGTTAGCATGATTGTTGGGTGAGAGTTAAGCCCCTAATTTTTTTTATTCATGTACCGATGAAGTGTGTGCTAGGTGTGATTCATTTTTGAACATTGTACTGTCTTAGAATTTTTGACATGTGTTTTGTATTTAGGAGTTGTTTCGTTTTCATGTTATCTTTTTAGTTTAGTGGTATGTTTTGCTTTGCATGTACGTTTTTGTGTTGAACCATGCATTTATTTTTGTTTTTCAAAACTTGTTGAATCGTGATTGCTTGGTTATTACTTTTGTTTCCTTGAGTTGATCGATTCTTGTTTGAGGACAAACAATTTTAAGTTGGGGAAAGTTGATAAGTGCTAAAATGTAATGATATTGAATATAAATAATTGGCACTTATTGGTTTAATTCAACCAATAAACCCCAACGTTTGTGCATATGTTGTATAGTTTATGTTATAATGTATATATTGTGTATCCTGTAAATATCATTGAGTTTAATTGTTTTTCTATCATTTTTATAGGTATACATACAAGTAATGATATTTTTTCATTGTCTTATAGAGCATCGAATAAGCTTTCCAACGCTTCTGACCGTGCATAAAGCAGAGTTACGGTTCAAAAATTATGGTCGAAACAAGTGCTGGTTTGCTGTCATGTTCGCTATGCGAATAAAAGTTTGCTAGGCGAACATAAAGTTCTAAAAAACGTGGAAAACACTGTTTTGGCAGTAGTTAAGGCTGCATAAGTTTGCTGGGCGAACGGGACTTCGCTAGGAGAACACAGAATTACAACCTCTGTTATGAGCGATACGCGATGATATTGACGAGCAATTTAGGTTGCGTGCATTTGATCCATATATTTTTTAGTACATGATGGGTGGAACGAAATACAACTTCTGACGAGTTTTCTCATTTCTTAATAATGTGTTTACTTTCCTATTTTCTTTGTTTTTCCTTTTGCATTTTTATCCCAAGCCATTCAAACCCAAGCTTAGAGACGTGGAGATTTTCGAATGACATTCTTTTCCTCGCACTGATCCCTGTGGAGACGACAAAACTGGGTACTTAATATTTTTGCTTGTTGCTTTACCGTTCCAACAACCACCGTAAAAAGCCACTACACAGGGCTTCTAACTATCTTAGGCAAGCCCTAACCTCCTACAATTGTTATAAATCTACTAAGGCCTCTAAATCTCCTTTCCCTTGCAGGGGAACACCACACATGTACCTTTTTACTAGTAGAGTGGCACCCACCGTAGGTCCCTGGTAAAACTAACTTTGGGACACCCTCTTTATCATCATCACCATTCTCTTTGTTACCTTTCACTCCTATAATTTTCCACTTTTAAATATGATTAACAAGATAGCTTCATCCCCTACGCCGGAAGGTACCACTGGTAGAGGTGATGGTAATGCCATAGCGAAGATGAGTGCCACTATGGACGAATTACGCCCCACAACTAAACATTGGAGGACGATGTCCACAACATCAGACAACTCCAACATGATTCCAATAACCCGAAGGAGAGGAAAGTGTTGGACCCCAACCATTCCCTGACGAGATATTAGGGCGCTTGTCCCTAAGGGCTTCAAACCTTCCTCCTTGGCCATGTTTGATGGGCACAACGAACCCTATAGCGATCCCTATGCACAAATGGTAAACATAGGAGCTCCTAACTCCCTCAAATTAAAGCTTCTATCTGAAAATTTTAGGGACGTCACCCTTAGATGGTATATGGGTTTACCCTTTGCCTTCATAAAATATTATCAAAATCTGGTAAAGTAACTGGTACATCTGATTGCCACTAGCAGCCATAGGAATATCTCCACTACTAGCCTATTTAATATACGTTAGGGTCCACCATAATCACTAAGGAACTATATTGGCTTCTTTAACGAAGCCACCATAAAGGTCATCTCACTAAACCAAGAAATGTTTGTGAGAGCATTCCAAAATGGACTTAAGGTGGGGTACTTCGACGAGTCCCTCACTCAAAAACCAACATTGTCGTTGGCAGAAGTGGTCACTAGATTTAAGTCCTACATAAAGGGTGACGAAATAAACTCCGAAAAGAAGGAACACGATGCCAAGGAGCATGCCCCCAATGCTGAGAGCCCACACCACCAAATGAAGAGTAACTATACCTCACCCATAAGGGATAAGACTGCACTCAAAAGGTTAGGTAAGGTGACAGAGAACATCACACCTCTGAACACTCGTCGTGAGAAGATCTGGCCCAATGTCCTCCACCTACGCAATACCCCTATGCCACATTCTCATAAGGCATATGTGATGGGTTTTGAACCAAGAAGACGGTGCAAGTTCCACATGGTCAAGGGACATCACACCAAGGACTTCTACTAGCTTAAGAAGGAAATCGAAAGACAAATATAGGAGAGACACCTTAAGAAATATGTGAAAGGATACTCTTCCTGTTCATCTGACAAGTCTAGCTCGCATGGGAAAGATGAGTTTAGAAGCCCAAAGCCTAACAAAGCCAAAGAGGTGCCTCAGGGTGAGGATAACAAAGTTGCGTGCCACACACTCAACACCATAACAGGAGGGTTCGCCGGAGGCAGGGAAACCAGTTATTCCAGAAAATGTACGCTCACTAGATCCTAAGTGCAGAAAACCTCTATGAGGTAAAGATCGAAGGTGAATGCAAAACATCAGAACCCAAGTCCCCTTATTGGAGAAAGATGCAACTGGAATTCACCCTCACAATGACGATCCCATAGTCATTACATTCGAATGCGAAGACTGAGAGATTAAAAAGTTCTTGTTTACCAAGAGAGTTCTGCAGACATATTATACTAGGAGGTTTTTGAAATACTTTGCCTCGATCCAGAAGACCTAAAGCCCTTTAGAGGATCGTTGGTTGGATTATGAGAAGAACGAGTACATGTAAAGTGAGAAAGTTAAAGTGAAGAAAATGTAAATGACACCAGGAAATTATATTAGTTCCTCTTATCAACCAAGGGTACATCTAGTGCCTTCACCCCTTGAAGGATTTTCCACTATGTTAAATATTTGCACAAGTATCATACCAAGATTCCTTTTACAATCTTCCAACATGAACACAAAACATATGGTAAACTTTGAATCAACCCAATTCAACGGAATTTTTCACACACACCAAACACTATGGTGGACTTTGAATTACACCAATTCAAAAAAACCTTTTGGTGATTAAATTATCACACTTTTGAATAAACTTAAGAATTTGAATCTTGAACGAATTCCTAGATAAAGTTTTATATTATCTTTCGATGTATAATATAATAATATATGAACCTTAAGTGTTCAGAAATTTGAATGAAACTTTTATAATGATATGAAAATATATGCAGAAAATTTCAATATTTTTTTATGTATACACACTTAGAAAATATTTAAATTGTTTGTACAATTTGAATGAAAAAGGTTAATTACATTTATGATGTAAATAACCTTATATAGATTCTAAAACACCTTTTTATGAAGATATATTAATTTAAAATTAATCCATGAAGTCTTGCATCATTTTACATCGATTCTATTTTTGAAAAGGTGCAATTGTTTTTACAACAAACTGGTAATCAATTATAGCTAACAACGTTCTTAAAATTTAATTTTTGAATGTTGTTTTAAAAATAAGTAAATTACAATGGTTCTGAAAAGTGTGATTATGCAGGTTTCAACTTCCATAATTTACGAAAATAACTCGTAATTAGTTACAAGCAAATGTTAATCGATTACCACTTTACTAGAAGTGAAAAATGTAGTTTTTAAAGGTTTGACATGAATGGTTTTTTTTTGCATAAACATGTAAGAAATTTGTAGATGAAATAGGAAGTGATTTCTTAGCACATAAAGCATTATATCATGAATTGTAATGAATCTTAATCATAATATATCAACTTGATATTTCTCTTAGTTAGATTCATAATTGGCAAGCATTCATCATGTGTCTTCTTAGGCTTTTTCTTATTTAACAGTTTTTATCAATTTTTTTGTCTTCATATAAACTAGGAAGTGATTTCTTAGCACATAAAGTATTATATCATGAATTGTAATGAATCTTAATCATAATATATCAACTTGATATTTCTCTTAGTTAGATTCATAATTGGCAAGCATTCATCATGTGTCTTCTTAGGCTTTTTCTTATTTAACAGTTTTTATTAATTTTTTTGTCTTCATATAAACTACGTTAGATAGAGGGTGATTATCTTATTCACACAAATTACAAAAAACTATAATAACAAGAAATCAAATTACACACAAATCAAATTTAAATAGAACATCAAAATAAAAAATGATATCGACTGCAATTTCAAGAGCAATAACTAGAGATAAGAACTAACACAAAGAGTGAAAAACAGACAAAGAGAGGAATCAAACCAAATCAACAACGCAAATAAGATAACTCATTAAGAGAAGTAATCAAACAAAAGAAAACATAGAGAGAAATAATAAAAAAACCAATAAGGATAGGAGAAAACAAAGATAAGAATCAATAGGAAGATGGGAATGCCAAAAAAAGAACTAATACGAAGATGAGAAATAAAAACTAAGAACCAATATGGATAATGGCAATCAAATAAATGAACCAAATAAATGGAACAAAAACGAATAAAATAAAACTAAACCAAACCAAATAAAACTAAATCAAATTGATCTAAACTAAATCAACCTAAACTAAATTAAAAATAACCAAACTCATCCAACCCATATAGAAAGAAACATAACAAAATAAAACCAACAAGAAACGTATATCATAATGGAAAGACATATGCAATTGAAATGTATACATGACTAATACCAAAATCAACAATGAGAGGTCAAACGCAATGCCTGAGGGACTTATAGTCTTGTCAGCTGGGCTACATATAATTTCTCCTAATGGACTAAGATTCCCCAGGCTAACTAAACTCTCACTGGAGGGACTTAATGTTTCCTCGAGCGTGATCAAAATAAGGAATCATGCCTAAGTTGCACGACTGATATCCAGTCTAAGAGACTTAATTACAAGTCTTGTCCGAGGACTCAATATTAGTCTAGTATAAAAGGTCAAACACCTCATCTGAGAGACTTATAGTCTCGTCAGCTGAGCTACATATAATTTTTCCAAAATGAATTAACTTCCCCAAGCTAAGTAAACTCTCGACTGAGGGACTTAGTGTTTCCTTAGGCGAGATTAGAATAAGGAATCTAGCCTAAGGTGCACGACATATATTCAGTCTAAGAGACTTGTTCATAAGTTTTGTATGAAGACTCGATGGAAGCCCCTCATAATAGGTCAAACGCCTCGCCTGATGGACTTATAATCTCGTCATTCGGGCTACATATAATTTCACCAGAAGGAATTAGATTTCCCGTTCTAACTAAACTCTCACTTGAGGGACTTAATATTTCCTCGTTCGAGATTAGAATAAGGAATCATACCTAAGAGGTGCAACTTATATCCAGTTTAAGATCACAAGTCTTGCATGGGGACCCGATGGAAATCCCACATAAAGGGTCAAACGCCTGACCTGAGGGACCTATAGCCCCGTCAGCCGGGTTACATCTAACTTCACCTAAGGAAATGTGTCCTCGTGAAGTCTAGGTAGTCGGGATACTCCCATGAGTTGCACGATCTAAAACACTCTATTCTCTGTCAAAAGGCCATGTGCTTGAGGTAATATGTAGTGTTATATTTATAAAAGGACTATACTAGGGCGCTGATTATAGGCCACCCAAGAAGAGGCAATATATTAACATGTTGCCCAAAGCGAAGGTATTGCCTTGCCCCCGAAAGTCTTCCTACCGTCCAGTCATGGAAAATGTTAGAAGAGACGTTCTTAGGGCAGAGAAAAGTTAAGAACATTAACTGATCCACGACCTCCTTAGAAATAGATATTCAACGGTCCGCCATGGATTGAGTAGACAGTGACCCTTCCTAAGAGAACTCTAAGCCTTATAGGCCTATATAAATATGCCTCCCTTAAGAGAGGAGGGACAAATTATTACACCCTAAAAGCATAATAGTTAACTTGATCATAACTCATACCGATCACACCACTCACACGTTTACAACAAGTATGTCATCCATCTACTGAGCCTCTCACCTTACGTGAGCAGGACTCATAAAACCACCGTGTAGGCTTTCTCGCCATTGTGAGCAATCCTTAACCACCATACAATTGTTATAAGCCTACTAATGTCTCTAGGTCCCCCTACCCTTGTAGGAGGAACACACACATGTATTTTTTTTTTTACCAGTACATCAAGAAATTCACAACTGACATGAACAAAACTCCTTTTTGAATGTAACTTCTTAAAATAATTACAATTTTCTCTATACATACTATAAGGTAACAATGATATGGTAGTCTCTAGGGTTGTTTGTGGTATAGTTCAGTTAGAAAATCGAACTGAACCATAGTAAAAGATCATCTGAATCGAATCAAATCGTTTTAATTTACCTAAAATCAAATTGAACCAAAATTATTGGTTTGATATATCAATTCGGAATTCCAAACTATACTAAATCGTTAGAAAACCGTTTTTTTAAAACCATACCATGTGTCAAGATTCAAATTGTTATACTTTTTAAAAAAATAATTAATAAAATTTTTTAACTTATTTTCCATTTTCATTATCGTTTCAATTAAGTTCGATTTTAGTTTCAGTTTGATCTATTTATCATTTGATTTAGGTATATAATTGTTTGTACAACACATATTCGATTCATTAATTAAATATAATGATTCGGTTATTTTAACTTTAATCCAATTCAATTTAATGGTTTGATTCAATGGTTTTTAACCGCCCTACTTTTGTTAACAATGTCTATATAAACCATACAAGAGAGAAACTTTCAAATTAAAACCAAAATTGTGCATTTATAACTTTTGTTAACAATGTCCATAAAAATAACTATTTTGTTTTTCTTTTTTTTTTAATTGATTTTTCTTTAACTCAGAGTTTTACTTACTTCTCAAGTCCATAAAAGTTTGAGAATTTTTTACATTTCAATAGGTTGACATTCTTTACAATTTCGCATTATACCATTAACTATTTCAACTTTTATCTTTAACAAACATGCTTTAAGTATAGTGAGAAATTATTTGACTAGATTCAATTACAAAGAAGCTTCAACTTCAATCCAATAGAGCAAGTAAATTGAGGTTTTACTTTGAGTTTATAGAAATTAATTAATTTTTCATTGCATGACTAAGACTTATTCTTCACTTTATATGCTTTTTGAGAAAAGACAAAAATTAGGTTGTAATTTATCAAATAATATTTCTTAAACTCAATTTGCGAATGTGGACGAATAGGGCTCACCACATTGAAAGGGAATTAGAATAATCTCATCGAATTGGAACATAAGAATCTATCCATTTCTTATCTCATTTTACAGCTATAACATAGCAAAAAAATATTATATATTGTTTCATCTCTTATAATAAATTGAGAGAAAAATATTGAGTTGTGCAATAACTGGATAGCTTATAATATTCTTTTAGATAAGCATACTTTAATTTATTTTTAATTTGTTCATAGCATGCTTTAATTTTATTATAAGCTTCCAAAGAGGTTAAAGGGTCTTACATATGTTGTATTTTATTAAGAATGTCTTAGTCTAACATTGTCTCTATAATTATGACAAAGATTAATATATAATCTTAAATCAAGTAAATCTCATTATGAAGATTTTCAATCTAACACCATCTAATTATTACCAGCTTTTGACTAGAAATTAGAAGATCCTATTAGGCATATGAAAATGACTCCATACAATTAGAGTTCATATTGAAGCTTCAATATGAGTTGTCCATAGTGTTTTTAATTCTTGTCTAGTATGTTTCTTTACTATATATTAGCTCTTAGTCATAGCTCTAGCTTTGCAAAATACTAGTAAATGACATATTTCATAGCATGGAAGTCTTTTCATTTCATCAAAGGAGTTTAATATTTAGGGAATAATATGTTATATTTTATAATTTAAGCATGTTTCCTTATTTTTAGTATTTTTTATTTATTATTAGTTTAGAAAATTTGTTTGTCTAAAAGAAAAGGTTTTGTTAAGAAACTTTTGAAGCACAAGGTTGAAGATGATGAGGAAAAAAAAATAGAGTAATTAACTTTTACTCTAACTAAAAACAGTTACACAATAGAAATTATTACAAACTGAACTTAAGTTTAGTATTTATATTATCAGAATCACAAAATAAAACTTAAATTTAAAATTTAAATGAAACTTAAATGTGAATTTGGATTACGCTTTAACATCATCCATTAATCCACATTCAAAACTAAAATCAACAACACCAATCTCATCGCTCAAATAGATAAAGTGTTCAGTCTTGATAACTTTAGTTAACACATCTACAAGTTACTTATGAGTGCTACAGTGAACATCTTCAAGCACTTAATTCTGAATCTGATTACGCAGAAAATTGAACTTTGTGTCAATGTGCTTACTCCTTCCATGCAGCACTGGATTCTTGTCAAGCAAAGTTTGTTCTTGTGGGTGTATTCAGGTAGTGGGTTTCCTCCAAGTTGATATGATGTAATTGGTTTTGTAATCCATTTCCCCAATTGAGCATTAATTCAGATGTTCCCCAGCCGAGTACTTAATTCCTTTTTCCCCTGAGCCCGAACTCCCCAGCTAAACCTTGATTCAAATTTCTCCAACTGAGTGTGATTCTCTTCCCCAACTAGGTTATGATCAAGCAGATTTACAAGGTTGTGAAGCTTGTATTGTTAGATTCCATCTCTTTGTAGAATCCCCTACAAACCTTTACCTGCTCTGTTATGGTTTTGGTGATTTTGTGTGCCACCTAAGGAGCAAGTTCAGAATAGTATTTCATACTAAGAAGTATTGAGATAACATTCAACTGTTACATTTTCTCTCATCTTGTATTGAGTTTTGATTCAAAATCCCCCGTAGGGTGACTTTTTACTGCAATTTTAACTTCTTATTTTCCTTGCAAGTCCAAAATGTTTTCCTCGAAGTGTGTTTATCCCCGAGGAGTTTTTCTTTGATAATCCCCACCAGGTCAGCATTTCCCTCAACAGAGTTTGTGCAACTACCACTATTAGTTTTAGAAGAACTTTTGTGGTGTGATCCTTAGCAGATCCATATTTCCCATAGCAGAGTTTCTGCAAAGATACGTTTTTCCTCTCAAAGGTTATCTTTTGGAAGATTCATGTGGTGTTTATAACACCCTACTCTACCCATTTGTATAATAATTGAAAAATGCGAAAATAATGTGGAATCAAATCAGAGTTAATACACGTAGGATGTCACATTCCAAAAACAAAATCAAAGTGAAGTATCAATGCGCTTCACATTTTATTTATTCCATAAAATAAGTAGTATGAATAATCAGAGGAATTAAATCAAACGGTTTAACATGTAAACACCAAATACATCAATTCCCCACATAATACGTAGTTCCACAATAATTAAATCAAAACCATATATGTAACAAATACAAAGTCAAATAACATGAAAACATAACGAAATCCCCATCCTTCCTGTGTTACATATCAGAGCGACTCCTAAGACTCGATCAAATAGCAACACAATGCTCCAAGCACTACTCAGGTACCTGATCATCTGTACTCCCCAAGGAGCACAGACACAACAAACATAAAAAGGGGTGAGAAAAAAATTCAATAAACACACGGTGAAAAAATACAAGCTAAGAGCAGTTAACACACCAATCACACAATTATCAGCACATGCAAGTGTCACATCATCATTCGGCATAAATAATCCACATTCAATTATATATATGCAATGTGACTCACTGACACGACAAAATACATGCGGTACCATCACAATCACATATGGTTCACCCTAGAACTCGATTCCCGTCGGAATCCGGATAAGTCGTATATGTTCCTCTAAACTACAACTTATCTCCACACGACTCTCACATATAGTCCATACAAAACTAGGCATCCATCATGGATTCCCACCTAGCTCGTCTCCACATAACATGATATGAATGCATGACACAAAATTATGCATAATGTAATTATTATTCAAGCATTATTTCATGATCTTCAATGATCACACACGAGCCACGTGCTCACTGTAATTCTCTCCGGAATTACCACCACGGTACAAGACCATCCACATCTGACAATCTTGGCTCATACACATCCAACATGTCTCAACTAGACGTCCTCATAAAATCCCACATTTTATTATATTTCATGTTATTAATAATTTCTCCTATATCTAATTATACCATCTTAGTCTTACGGATCATAAGTGATTGCATCACACGTGAAATCAGAGCAAAAATCGCGAAAACGGAAGAATTGCACTACAGCCCTGCCTATACGCGTATTGCCCTTGGCCATACGCTAAATGCCCCAAATTGCTCAGGCCCATACGCGTAATGTCCAATGGTTTACGCGTATGACCAGAGACATTTTTCCCCCCAAAAGTCCATTTTCAAATCCCCTTACGCGTAATACCCTCCCATACGCGTAATGCCCCAAATTGCCCAGGCTCATACGCGTATTGCCCTTGGCCATACACGTAATGCCCCAAATTGCTCAGGCCCATATGCATAATGCCCAGTGCCTTATGCGTAATACCCCAGGGGTTCCCTGCCATACGCGTAATGCCTCACTTGTTACGCGCATGGCCAGTGCCTGCACCCAAATTAAGTTTTGTGCATTTTTACGAATTTCCACCCTTTGATCCCTCATTCCATTACCAACACAGATCCAAAACAGTCCTCCATACCTGTTTATGTCTCATGATTCAGTCTCTCACATTAACCTATTATTTATATCATGATTATTCATCAACTAAATTAAATTTTTGTCACTTTCTAAATTCCTTAATTATCCAGATTTGCAACATGGTAAAACATAGAATTGTCTACAACTTCGTAACAACATTAACATCACAGTCACAAATTTACATCAGCATCAACATAATTTTAACAACATTCATATGAATATCAATCTAGAACACAAGGAGAAGAATTAATACGAAAATCCTAAGAGGTAAAGGAGCCCTCACTACCCTCTCATGTTAAATTCACCATTATTGGTCCCATTCTCCCCCTTACCTGAATCTGAGCTTCAAATTCTTCAACAATGGTGGAAACCCCGTTCTTGCCCTAGCTCTCCCTTGTTCTTTCTCTTACTCTTTTCACGTAGAAAAAACTGATTTTGCTAACCTCTCCACTAATCCCTCTAATTATGTTTTAATAATTATTTTAATAATAATAATAATAATCCTAATAATAATAATGTTAATAATTATAATAATACTAATGTTAATAATCATAACCATAATAATATTAATATTGATACACTAATATCAACATTAATAAAATGCCTCACTATCATATTATTATTACCATGTCCTTCTAACCTTTAAATCCGATTAAGTCCTCTTACTAAGCTCTCACACCCACCCTTAGTTAAATCAATAAAATCACAAACAACACACAATAAAGCATAAAATGACTAAATAATTAAATGAGGTGTTACAACATACCCCCACTTAAAATATTTTTGTCCTCGAAAGTGTACCTGATGAGAACAACTTCGGATACGAATCTCGCATCTTGCTCTCCAATTCCCAGGTCACACTTCCTCCAGCAGCTCCTCCCCAAGCTACTCTCACCAAAGGAATATCTTTTCCCCTTAGCTGCTTCATCTTGCGATCCTCGATCCTTATCAGCATCGCCTCCATAGTAAGATTATCTCGAATATGTACTTCATCTCTCTGAAGCACATGGGATGGGTCAGCAATGTAGTTCTGAAGTTGCGACACATGAAACACGTCGTGCAAATTCGAAAGTTCAGGTGGCAGCGCCACTCTATAAGTAACGGTCTCAACTCTCTACAAAATCTGATATGGCCCAGTGAACTTAGGATCCAACTTCTTCGATTTCAATGCACGACCAACATCGGTCACATGATTGACCCTCAGAAACACATGGTCGCCCTCGCTGAATTCTAAGTATTTTCTCCTATTATCATGATAGCTTTTCTGCCTACTCTGGGATGCCTTCATCTTCTCTTTAATCATCTGAATTATCTCAGTAGTATGTTGCATAATCTCGGGTCTGAGTACAGTACTCTCGTCCGACTCATACCAACATAGAGGCGTCCTACACCTCCTACTATACAATACTTCAAAAGGCATCATTCCGATACAAGAATGGTAACTGTTATTGTAAGTAAATTCAAACAGCGGCAAATGAGTATCCCAAGCACCTCTCTGCTTGAATATACAAGCTCTCAATAAGTTTTCCAGCAACTGAATAGTCCTCTCAAACTGTCCATCTGTCTGCGGATGATAAGCAGAACTCAACTTCAAACTAGAACCCAAAGTTTCCTGCAAGCTCTTCCAAAATCCAGAAGCAAACCTCAGGTCTCTGTCAGACACAATGCTCGACAGAACTCCGTGCAACTTCACTATTATCCTTATATAAATCTCTACCAACTTTGCCAAAGGAAAACTGATGTTAATCGGTATAAAATGTGTCAATTTCGTCAGTCTATCCACAATTACCCAAATAGCATCAAAGCCTCTCGCCGTATTCGGCAACCCAGTTACAAAATCCATCAGAATACTATCCCACTTCCACTCTGCTATTTCCATTAGTTGCATTAGACCCGAAGGTTTCTAATGTTCCACTTTTGACTTCTGGCAAGTCAAACAAGCATACACAAATTTAGCTATGTCTTTCTTCATACCTGGCCACCAAAATAATTTCTTAAGATCCTGATACATCTTCGTAGCTCAAGGATGAATAGTCAAGCTACTCTTGTGGCTTTCCTTTAAGATCATTTTTCTCAATTCAGAATTATCTGGCACACAAATTCTGCCTTTAAATCTCAACACACCAAAATCATCCACTTTAAAGTCACCTTCTGCATCCAACCCTCTTGCTGTCATCAAATCCACTAGCTTCAAATTAAGCTTCTGACTCTCTAATCTCATTAAGAAACTCATTATTAACCTTCAGCATACCCAACATCACACTCTCAGGAGTCAGTTCACAGACCATTCTCAAGTCTTTAAATTGCTCAATTAAATCCAACTCTCTAATCATCAATGTCGACATATGGATTGTTTTCCGACTCAAAGCATCCGCCACGACATTAGCTTTACTGGGGTGGTAACTCAAGCTAAAATCACAGTCCTTCAAGAATTCCAGCCATCTTCTTTGTCTCATATTCAACTCTTTCTGGTCGAATAAATATTTCAAACTTTTATGATCACTAAACACTTAAAACCTCGACCCATACAAGTAATGCCTCCAAATTTTCAACACAAACATCACTGCAGCTAACTCAAGCTCATGAGTAGGATAATTCCTTTCATGTACCCTCAATTTTTGTGAAGCATAAGCCATGACCTTACCATCTTACATCAATACTCCGCCTAATCCCATTTTAGACGTATCACAATATGCCACAAAAGGTTCATCTGGCTTTGGTAGAATTAACACTGGTATTGTAGTCAATCGCTTCTTCGATTCTCTAAAACTCTCTTCACACAAAGTATACCATACACAGGCCTGACCCTTTCTAGTCAACTAAGTCAGAGGAAGGGCCAAATTAGAAAACCCTTCAATAAACCTGCGGTAATAACCTGCCAAACCTAAGAAACTCCTAATCTTCATCATTGATTTCAGAGGTTCCCACTGAAGTGAAACACTTACTTTGGACGGATTCGTTGTTATGTCATCACCTAAAATAACATGTCCTAGAAAATTCACCTTGTGCAACCAAAATTCACAGTTTTACAAACAACTTATTATCCTTTAACACTTGCAATGTAATCCTTAGATGCTCTGCATGATCTCTTTCTGACTTGGAATAAATCAAAATTTCATCAATAAAAACTACCACAAACTAATCCAAATAAGCATGAAAGATACGATTCATGTACTCCATAAATACACCCGGCGCATTGGACACTCCGAATGGCATTACAACATATTCGTAATGTCCATACCGAGTCCTGAAAGCCATTTTCTAAATATCATCTTCTTTCACCCGAATCGGATGATAACTAGATTTCAAATCAATCTTACTGAAAACAAGAGCTCTCACGAGTTGATCCATCAAATTATTAATTATTGGAAGTAGATATTTATTCTTGATGGTAACTTTATTCAGTTCATGATAATCAATGTACAACCTCATACTACCGTCCTTCTTTTAAACCAACAACACTGGAGCACCCCACGACGGCACACTGGGTTTAATAAACTTCTTATCAAGTAATTCTCCAAGTTGAGATTTTAACTCTGTCAATTCTGACGTAGACATTTTGTATGGGGCCATAGATATAGGTTTGGTACCAGGAACAAGATCAACTGCAAATTCCACCTCTCGCTTTAGAGGCAACTCTAAAATATCATCCGGAAACACTTCCGGAAACTCTTTCACCACAGGTAACTCATTAATCGACGTTTTGCCTTCAAAAGACAATGAGGCAAACACCGCAAACATTTTAGCTTCATCCTCCAACAAGACTCTCAATTCCTTGGTAGATATAAAATCAACCAACTCTTCCTCCTCTGGAGTAAGAAATAGCAACCTCTTCTGATAACAGTCAATGTAAACATGATTTCTCTCTAGCCAATTCATCCCCAAAATAACAACCAGATCACTGAGTGATAAGCAAATCAAATCCACTCTGAAATATTTACTGAAGATCGACACAGGACAATTCCAGCACACTAAAGATGTAATGATCGACCCAATAGATGGAGTATCAATCACCATACCCTTACTCAAGGTAGACAACACAAGTCCTAGTTTCTTCACACAATCAATAGAAATAAACGAGTGGGTTGCACCCGTATCAATGATAGCAATCAAAGGAGTGTTATGAATTTAACAAGTACCTCTAACCAAATGATCCTCATTGGTAGGCTGAGCCCCTACCAATGCTAATACCTTCCCACCAATTTGCGACTTCTTTAGCTTCTGACAGTGGGTGCTGATGTGACCCTGTTCACCACAGTTGTAACAGATAGGTATATTGGTCCTACAATCTGCCACAACATGACCTGGCTTTCCACATTTGAAACATTTCTCCATTTCATTATGACATTCATTAGCACGGTGACCCGTGCCACCACAGCTGAAACACTTGATAGGGTTGGAAGGATTTCCTCCCCCACTTGGCTTCTTGCCAGCAACCGTTTTCTGTTTTCCTTTATCGGTCGGAGCACTATAAAGTGTACTCCCATGTCTCTGCTTACCCCTTTTGTCACTCAGGGCCTTGTAGTGAGCAATTTGAGCCCTGTTGTCTTCATCATAAATCTGACATCTGCTCGCCAACTCAGGAAAGTATTTGATCTTCTGACAACTGGTACCTTTTTTAATCTCGGGATGCAGCCCGTTCTCAAACTTGATACACTTTGAACTCATAGCAGCATCAGTATTGTAATGAGAATAATATTTCACCAGTTTCTCGAATTGAGCCACATATTCTGCAACTGTTAGATTTCCTTGCTTCAATTCCAAGAATTCAACTTCTTTCTTGCCACGAACATCTTCTGGAAAATACTTCACCAGAAACTCATTCTTGAACGCCATCCAAGTGATAGGACTACCTGCAGCTTTTAGCCTTTGAATGGTGTTATCCCACCAGTCTTCAGCTTCTCCATCCAGCATGTGTGTGCCAAACTGCACCTTTTGGGCTTCATTGTATCCCATGGCTCTGAAGATTTTCTCAATATTCTTCAGCCACTTCTGGACCACATCCGGTTCGTGTCTACCCTCAAACTTTGATGGCTTGTTGTTCTGGAACTTTTCCAAATTGTGGAACTCGACATCCCCAACATTCTGAGTCATGCCCTGCACCGCCTGTACAACAGCTTGAAGCACAGAAGCAATCACAACATCATTCCTACCAGCCATACTACTCAACACCAAAGGAAACACATGTTAGAAGAAACACACATCTATACACAATCTATAGTTAGACTCTACTACTACACTGGTTGGACAGAAAAACCAGACTCTGATACCAACTGCAACACCCTACTCTATCCATTTGTATAATAATTGAAAAATGCAAAAATAATGCAGAATCAAATCAGAGTAAATACACGTAGGATGTCACATTCCAAAAATAACGTCAAAGTGAAGTATTAATACGCTTCACATTTTATTTATTCCATAAAATAAGTAGTATGAATAATCAGCGGAATTAAATCAAACGGTTTAACATGTAAACACCAAATACACCAATTCCCCACATAATATATGGTTCCACAATAATTGAATCAAAACCAGATATGTAACAAATACAATGTCAAATAACATGAAAACATAATGAAATCCCCATCCTTCCTGAGTTACGTATCAGCGCAACTCCTTAGACTTGATCAAATAGCAACACAATGCTCCAAGCACTACTCAGGTACCTGATCATTTGTACTCCCTAAGGAGAACATACACAACAAATAGAAAAAGGGGTGAGAACTACATTCAATAAATACACAGTGAAAAATACATGCTAAGAGTAGTTAACACACCAATCACACAATTATCACGCACATGCAAGTGCCACATCATCATCATAAACAGTCCATATTCAATTATATATATGCAATGCGACTCACTGACACGAATACATGTGGTACCATCACAATCACATACGGTTCACCTTAAAACCTGATTTTCATCAGAATCCGGATAAGCCGTATACGTTCCTCTGAACTACAACTTATCTCCACACGACTCCCATATAGAGTCAGAACAAGACTAGGCACCCGTCATGGATTCCCACCTAGCTCGTCTCCGCATAACATGTTATGAATGCATGACACAAAATTATGCATAATGTAATTATTATTCAAGCATAATTTCACGATCCTCAATGATCACACACGAGCCACATGCACACCGTAATTCTCTCCGACATTACCACCACAGTACAAGACCGTCCACACTTGACAATCTTGGCTTACACACATCCAACATGTCTCAACTAGATATCCTCATAAAATCCCATATTTTATTCAATTTCATGTTATTACTAATTTCTCCTATGTCCAATTATACCATCTTACTCTTACGGATCATAAGTAATTGCATCGCACGCGAAATCGGGACAAAAATTGCGAAAATGGGAGAATTGCACTACAGCCCTGCCCATACGTGTATTGCCCTTGGCCATACACGTAATGCCCCAAATTGCTCAAGCCCATACGTGTAATGCCCAGTGCCTTACGCGTATGACCAGAGACGTTTTCCCCCTAAAAGTCCATTTTCAAATCCCCTTACGCGTAATACCCTCTCATACGCACAATGCCCTAAATTGCCCAGACCCATACACGTAATCCCCCAAATTACTCAGGCTCATACACGTAATGCTCAGTGCCTTACACGTAATGCCCCAGGGGTTCCCTGTCATATGCGTAATGCCTCACTTATTACGCGTATGGCCAGTGCCTGCACCCAAATTCAGTTTTCTAAATTTTAACGAATTTCCACCCTTTGATCCCTCATTCTAGTACCAACACAGATCTAAAACAGTCCTTCATACCAGTTTATGTCTCATAATTCATCCTCTCACATTAACCTATTGTTTCTATCACGATTGTTCATCAGCTAAATTCAATTTTCATCACTTCCTAAATCCCTTAGTTATCCAGATATGCAACATGGTAAAACATAGAATTGTCTACACCTTCGTAATAACATTAACATCACAATCACGAATTTACATCAACATCAACACAATTTTCACAACATTCATACAAATATCAATCAAGAACACAAGAAGAAGAATTAATACGAAAATCCTAAGAGGAAAATGAACTCTCACTACCCTCTCATGTTAAATTCACCATTATTGATCTCATTCTCCCCCTTACCTGAATCTGAGCTTCAAATTCTTCAACAATGGTGAAAACTCCCTTCTTGCCCTAGCTCTCCCTTGTTCTTTCTCTTACTCTTTTCACGTAGAAGAAACTGATTTTGCTAACCTATCCATTAATCCCTCTAATTATGTTTTAATAATTATTTTAATAACAATAATAATAATGATAATAATAATAATAATAATAATAATAATAATAATAATAATAATAATAATAATAATAATAATAATAATAATAATCTAAATAATAATAATGTTAATAATTATAATAATGCTAATGTTAATAATTATAATAATACTAATCTTAATAATCATAACCATAATAATATTAATATTGATACCATAATATCAACATTAATAAAATGTCTCACTATCATATTATTATTACCATGTCGTCCTAACTTTTAATTCCGATTAAGTCCTCTTACTAAGCTCTCACACCCGCCCTTAATTAAATTAATAAAATCACAAACAACACATAATAAAGCATAAAACGACTAAATAATTAAATGGGGGTGTTACAGTGTTTACCCTAACTGGTCTTTCACTCCCCTTAACAAAGTTGATGCAGGTGTTATCCCTCCCAGAGGTTTATCTTCCCCGAAGAGTTTTGCTTTGTGTGTATCCCTAGAAAGTCTTCATCTTTCCGTAGTGGAGTTTGTTTGGTTTTCCTTTCCCCAAGAAGAGTTGGAAGATTGGTTTTGTTGTGTTCCCCCCAGTGAATCTTTCCATTCTCTTCGAAACGGAGTTCATATTGTTGTTTCCTCAGCGGATTATCGATGGTTGAATATTGAACTTTGGTTTTCTCCACAAGCATTATATTCCTCTCTTCAAAGATGTGAACCTTGAAGTAGGACTTTGTTCGTTCAGTGGCTTTTGATTATCTCCAATAGAATCCCTAGCAGGACTTTCAGCAGGATCTCCCGTGGTATTTCCATCTTGTTGAGATTTAGTCGAATATTCGCTTGTACTGTGGTGATTAGTCATTCCCAGTTTATCTTTATGTTTGTTTTGTCAGCATATACATATATTTATACATACATTCATACACACATCATGCATAGTTGAATTAAGATTCATGCTAATCCTCCATTGCATGGCGTTTCTGTTGGAGTAAGCTCTAATAGCCAATCAATATTAGCTTAATATGCTTTTGTATTATGACCTTGATATATATTGTTTATTAATATAAATACTTACTAGGCATTTTATTTATTGTGTCATTTGTATATGACATGATAAATTCCATAGAATAATTAGTCTATTAATGACCTGTTAAGTGTGACTTAATTGTGAGACCTCATTAAATATAAGGACATTATTCTTATAGTATCTGTAGTCAAGATTAACTGTCAAATAGGACAACAATAATGCATAGAGACTATTATTTGAGTAGACTGATGACTGGATCTCACAAGTCATGGATATGAGATATCAAGTCTTCACGTAGGTACAAATATTAAAAGTAATATACTGGATTGATCCACCATGAGAATACTACATAGTTTGCTATGTAAGTGTCATAAGTTGTTCTCATAGTAATAGTAATGTATTCCACCAATCGACTTGAAACCACTAGGGACCATAGATGTGGAGTCGAGTACTTTATTGTCAATCAAACATTGTTTGTAACAGGATGACTATAAAGATGGGTTATGGGTACTTTACAAATCATGTCGAGGACATGAATGACCTAGATGGGATTTGTCCCTCCTACATATACGGGAGTAATATCTGTGGTCCCATTGGTAGAGTATGATTATAAAATGCATGGTCGTACTTAAATAAGTCGATATGAGATATTGGATCTATTTGTTGTTATCAAGTATATTCAAGGATCCAGGAATAAAATATTGGACTATACAAGGGTGCCACATTCTTTGCCTTGTGTTCAATATATATATAAGAGCAAAAGGGTAATTGTACAAATGATCATTATCACACAAAGGTTATGTCAGATCACATGACATTCTCGTCACTTGGGTATCAGTGATGTGTTGCTAGATACCGCTCACAATTTATAATATTAAATAGGTAATTTAATATTATTGTCAACGTTACGAGAACATATAGGGTCACATGCATAGAGTCCTGATAGTGAAATTGATGATTAAATTAAATAAGATTTAATTTAATTATGTGTTAATAGTATTTAAATTGTTTAATACATTAACACATATAATTTATTTGATTAAACTTGATTTAATTAAATAAATGAGAATTGACCGTTGTTAAATTAAATATGATTTAATTTAATTAATATTTTATTTAATTTAATTAAAAAGATTTAATTAAATATAAATAATATCTATTTAATTAAAAAAAGTTTTAATCAAATAAGATTGAGCTTATTTTGGAAAAGCCCAAAATAAGACCACTAGACTTTTAGTAGCTCTCTATAAATAGAGGAGCTATTTTCCATGCCAATCCTAATTGTCAATTTTCTCAAAACAAAAAAATACTAGTACTGCGTTCCATTTTGTACTTGCATGGACTTCGTAGAGACGATAATATGATCAAAGTTAAAGCACGCTTTAAGAGGTAATTTAGAATCCTTATGTTATATTTTATTTGTGATTAATTGTTTAATCAAGATTCGTTCATCGAGATTGTTACGCTAAGAGGTTAAAATTTTGAAAAAATCCTCTTAAATCTCTACAGTAGTATAGAGTCTTAGTTTTGATTAAATCCTTAAATTTAATATTATAATAATATTTATATGTTTCTTATATTCATAGTTATAATTTGCAAGTGTTGCATTTCATTTTTCATATTTTATAATTATGTATTTAATAAAATCATAACAATGATTTGAATAACCATATTTCGATTGCCGTAAAGAATGAATGCCTATCAGACTAAGTTACAAATCAATAGCATGATTAATTATTTCTTTTTAAGTTGCTGAAATTCCATGCTATTCAAGTTTGTTTTGAATTATAACATTTATTCGCCGTAATATCTACCATAACAATAATGTTACGTGTATAAGTTTGGTTTGTTCATTATTATAATAAATTAATAATAATAATAATAATAATAATAATAATAATAATAATAATAATAATAATAATAATAATAATAATAATAATAATAATAATAATAATAATAATAATAATAATAATAAATAATTATAAAAAAATAATAAAGTATTTATTATTTAAAATTAAATATTAATATCATTTGTTTGTATAATTTGAATGTTCGTTGATGATTATGGTGAAGCATCGATTCTTTGATCATTCATAAGTGATACAAATATAATTGATAAACTTTTATACGATATAAATATTTCTAATGCGTAGTTAGTGTATTTGATACACTATTTTATTCCGTCCATTAAATTAGTGTAATGATTATTATACATTTGAATGATCAGTGTGCATTTGTTTTGGAATCCGACATTTGTATGGTGAAGCAATGACTTTTCGATCAATCATATTGAATAATCGATCATTACATTTTGATGGTATGAATGCTTATGCATTAGAGTTTGTGAGAGTGCAAATGTTGTGCTTTTAGGGTTCACAAAAAGCATTAAGTGTTGATGCGTTAATATTTATAAATTTAATCAATTTATTATTATTTATTATTTAATTATTTATAATTAAATAAATTGATATACGATTATGACCTTAGATTTTTTTGTGTTTACTCTATTTAAATACGACTTGCGTGTCGTGATTTATTATAATTAAATACGACATGCATGTCGTGCCATTTAATTACTTATTTTATTTATATAAATATTATAATTATTTGAGCTCAAGAGTTGAAGAGAAGACAACGCCAAACAACGACGTCGGTGGAGAGGCTTGAGAATTTTGCTCGTGGGTCAAACAACTGTAATAAATTAGTTTATTTAATTCTTGCATTTTAGGTGGTCATAATCGTATTATCAAATTTTATTTTATGTATGTGATACATGAAATGTATGATTATATGGAAGTGTATGAGATACACAAATAAGTGAGATAAAATTTTAAAAAAACAATGTATCAATTAAATATTAAGTTAATTGCTTTTCAAAATTTAGCACTCATCAAGACTAGTATCGATTAATGTAGGTTTCGCCTAACGCGATGTGCATGTTTTATATTAATAAGATGCAATGAGATAAATGTAATATTTAACTGCTAAATTTTTGGGGTTGACTTAACTAAACTAATTATAATAGGATTATATATGTTTAGAAGTAAGAGTTGAGAACATTCCATATGATGGATTAGAATAAGGAGTTATTCACTGACTGACTGATAAAATTTGAGAGTTATATTAGATACAATTGGAAAGAGTTCATACCTAAATAACAGAGTTTTGTGTAATTCGCCTACGCATACTTAAAACAAAGTAAAACATGGATCTCGACCCACTAGAAAATCTTCCAACGAAATTTTATGAATCAAATATTGAGGATCATTTGGTTTGAGTAAAAATAGTGAGAACATTTTAATAAATGTCCTTATTAGAATTTCTTTTGCATTTTATTTTACATTTTACTGTGAAATATCCTTATGAAGGATGTAGGGATCAGAAAGGAGTTTCTGAGTTGGTACAGAAATTGAGAATTGTTCTCAAGCACGAGAATAATGGTATGTTCTCAAGCAACCAATTACTAACAACCTAATATAACTAGATTCGAAGAACAATACTGATGAGAAGGTTCAAGTTGAATGTCTAGATATAATATATCTCATAATTGTAATCGTCACGGAAAATGATATGATCATTAACTTTGAAAATTTTCTTTTAAATAAGAATTACAAGAGATGAGAAATGTAAAACTTTTCAAGGTTTTTTTATATAAGTTAGGAATCCAAATAGATATAAAATAATTTTGAGATTTAAAATTTGGATTTCTTATAGACCAAATAGTTGGTCACAGGTTCTAGTTGAGATTGTCTCAGATAGGTAGATTAAATTCTTTATGAATGAATTTTTGAACATATCTACCATATCTTATTAAAAAGAAAAGAAAGTAGTTTGTGATTCTAAATAGATGAATTCTAAAATGAATGAGATTCATTTTATATTCCTTTGAATTTTGGCAGAACAACACAGTTATAAAGGAAGACAGTAATTTCATGAGTTGAAAGAAGAAAACTGTTAATGGTTATCAAAAGAGTCAAAGTAGAAGAATGAAGTAAGATTTTTTCTTCACACGATTTGTTATAGAAAATCAAATTGTCTACTTCTACATCTTGGGTATGTGATAGTAGATGTTAATCTCACATTTATAAGAATGTGAGGAGTCTTTTAAGAAGTAGGACATTGATTATAATTTGAGTCAGCTTACGCCTATTGACTATAAGAGCTTATGATTAGACTTAAATTAGAGCTAGAATGAAACCAAATAATTGTTATTAAGTTTCATTTAGTAATAAACACTAATTCTAAGTCTTGTATTGACAAGATGAGGAGTGGATGTTGTTTTGATAATGGATAAGTGTTGTTATGATTATCTAAAACAGTGGTTTCAATACTAAATCAAGTAGGATGGATCAAATAAGATTGGAAACTTATGTATATCAATAGGATTAATGTTTAGTCCAATAAATGCGAGATGCATTTTCAAAGTCTATGAGAATAAATTGTTGGATTCATTTGATTTTATATCATTTGATATATTCAAGTCTTGATTTTGGAAGATATATTTATTGTCTCAAATCATCGACTAACTGAAAGGACATATGATATATCTTGATTATATACATATATGATGTATATGGACCTCTAAACATATTTGCTGGATGATTTTGTTTCACTTACTTCATTTATATCACTGACAAACTCAGTAATTATAGATTTGTGTATGTGACACGAGTTAGAATTATTTTTAGATGTTTTCAAGAATGAAGTGGAAGAAAACAACTCGAAAAGGTATTAAGACCATACGAATTGTTCGTTGTGGTAAATATGTATGTAAAGAATATTATGACCACTTAAATTGTATTATGCTTGACATTGTTTGATCTAAGATAGTTCAATTATATTATTATGACTCTTCTTTATAAAAAAATTTACATACGATTATTCCTATCCATAACCAATTCCATTTAAAGTAGTCATAGAGACACCATATTTGATATGGAGGTAAGAGTACCTAGTTTGTCTTTATGATTTTATGGGTTGAAAGGTTTATTAAGTAAATTTGATCACAATCTATATGAAGATGTATTTATGGATGTATCCCAATGGAAATAAGGGACACATATTCTATAACATGTTATGACACAAATATGTTTTGTTGCTAGAGCTCGAGTCTTCTATTAGAGATAATATGTATCTAAAGGAGTCAGTGGGAGTGATGTAGAATTTGAAGAAATTCAAGCACCATAAAATGCATATCTTCATGAGAATGGAACATGAACCAATTCAACAAGGGAGTTGTTGTTGGATAATTGGTTCGTGTGGCACAAGATACTAGAAAAGTACGTAAGTTGTCTATATCCATTTATGGATTAAAGAAAACTTCTTCAAATTAAAATATTTTATTAATGAAGTTTTGTGAAAACTTGGATTAATAAATGTCAAGTTTAAATCTTGTGCACACAAGAAGGTTAGTGAGAGTATTTGCATTAATCTAGTATAGTATTTAGGCGACATACTGATCATTAAAACAATGTAGGACATGGTTAATGAAATGATTTTCATGAAATTCTTAAGCGAGATTTCCCGAAAGGTTAGGAATCAAAATCTATAGAGATAAATGGTTGATGAATCACAATCCTAACACAAGTACGTATTCCGACGAGGTGTTGAGACACCTAATATGCATAATCTCACATTAAAGATTATTGCATGTGTGGCATAATGTTTTGTCTAATGGACAATGACTTACCTCATTGGATGAGAAAAGGGACACCATGACATGTACTGCACTAGATGCACCATATGATATGAGCATAAATAATAATTACCAAATTGATTGAAGTATTCATCACTAGATCATTATCAAGAACGTTTATGAATATCTTAAAAGGACATGGTGTTCCTTTTCTTGAGAGTAGATGGGAATAATCATTGTAAAGGAGTTAAAAAGATGTTATTCCAAAATTTATGAACTATATATTAATTTCACAGTATAAATTAAATGTTATGCTTGAATGATAATTGTATAAGTTGAAAAAGCTTCAGACAGTTGTTGTTTCTAGTACAAAGGTCAAATATATGATTTGGATCGCTTTGCTAATTCTTAGGAAGAAAGTTGTGTTTCTTGTATTGTAGATCCTTTTGATCTCATTCACGATGATAATGGGTTAATCTTGCAAGTTCAAAAAACTAGATCTCACTATCGATCCATATATATATATATATATATATATATATATATATATATATATATATATATATATATATATATATATATATATATATATATATATATATATATATATATATATATATATATATATATATATATATATATATATATATATATATATATATATATATATACTTTGACACTTAAATTTATTTTGATAAAAGATCGAAAGTTGAAATTGGAAGAGGTGTATATAACCAACATATGAAAGAGTTCCTTATATCCTAATAAAGTATCATGCTTAGATGAAGCTTGATGCACACAATAGACAGATAGATGTTAAATTAATATTGGATTGGCTCTAGTGCTAGTGGAGGATTATTAGAGTAAACCCTAATAGTCAATCAATATTAGCTTAATATGCTTTTGTATCATGACCTTGATATATATTGTTTGTTAATATATACTTACTAGTCATTGTATTTACTGTGTTATTTGTATATGACATACTTAGAATAATTAGTCTATTAATGACCTGTTAAGTGTGTGTCACACCCTAATTTTTGACCTTAAGATTCCACCTCCTTATGTGTTTTCTTACGTTGTTTGGCTTTATACTTTTGTATTAGTATTTATGGCGACTAACAAGCTTGTACATGTATGTCAAGTTTAGTGATATTGTTTCTCTCAATTTAAGCGTCTCAGGCTATCTCTAGATCATTTTCAAAAGGCGCATTGTCATTTCTAAAACAGCGAAAATGTTCATGCTTCGAGTTTTATGATTTTTCAAGGCGTTGCAGTGATATTTTGGTTCGTGCTACAAAGGGTTGAGCTCTGATTATTTTGAAGTGTTCTAATTACCATTTTAAGTCGTTCTAATTCGCAAGTCAAGTTCATGGTGGAAATATAGTGCTTTAGGCATGTTTGGTTTAACTTCTCAAGATTTGGCAAGACGATTTTCATTTTATTAAAATTTTCTTAAAGACATGAGATGGACTTTTAGTTGCAAGTGTTTGAGTTATTTTGGTTCAACTGTGTGCATCAGATATCAAGTTCATAATCAAGTTGTTATTTTGAATTATAAGACAAATCTTCATTAATCAAATTGGTTTATATTAATTACAAGATACATTGGTTACAAGAGTTACTATTATTGGATTTTTATTGTCACATCAAGAGTGTCCTAAACTAAATCCTAAGACCATCCTAAAGTTCAATGGCCTTTAAGCTATTGTCTTCATCTTTGTTATCTTCTGTACCTACAAAACAATGGACAAAAACAATTAGTAAAATAATTTAAAAAAGAAGAGGATTTTTGTTTTTCTTACAACCCTCAGAAAAGTTTCATCATTGGGCAAAAGAGGGAAGGACAACAATTGGAATTGCCACCGGTTTCCGGTAAAAAATTGACAGAATAATAATGGAAGTTTTGATGCTCACGGTTCAGACTAAGTCATCACCACCAAGTGCCAATATTTCTTTTACAGCATCAAGCAGAAGATCAAGGCAGTGTCTGTTCTTTTAAAGAATTAAATTAAAAATGGATATTTTTGCAAAAAAAAGAGAGAAGGTAAGAGACACGTTTTTTCAGCACACCATCAAGATCCAACTTTCCAAAACAAACCAGCATCAAAGGCAAATCCTAAAATAGAAGTTTCCTCAATGACAACAAAAATCTCAAAAAAATGGAAATACTCCAAAACGGATCCGAATTCGAAACAATACCAACATCAATATCGGATCCGGAAGAGGAGTATTCCAAAACCGTCATCAACCATCAAAGCCAACGAATCAATTTTCCAAAAAAAAATGACATAACAAATCGAGAACGAAGATGGAAAATTTTTAGGCGTTTCTAAAAGTTTCCAAAATAATATCCTACCGAATCAAATCAGAATAAGAAAGTCTTTAAGGCCTTTATCTCAAATCCGGGTATATAAGAGAGGAGGAAGAACGTCAAGGCTCAGAGATAATATGATCATTGCCTTAAAAATCCAAAAAGAATCTCAAACCCACAAACTGTCATCGTGAAAAAAAAACAGACGAACACCATTCGCAAAACACAATCGTCAACACCATCAAACGTCATGAGACTCAAAGCTTAGAGCAAAAACTCATCATCGCCAAATTGAAAGTCACAGCGAAATAAAAACCCACAAACCGTCGCAAAACCAGTCCACAAACCCAGAAACCTCAGCGTCAAATCGTCACAAAACACATCACAAAAATCAGATCGGCGAACCCGCAGACTCAGAAGCGAGGAGAGGCCCTCAACATCATCATTGTCTCCATCCGAATCACAATTGTAAGCCACCTTTTTTTAACATCATTTGTATTAGTTTGGTTTGTTTTCAGGGAAGAAGAAGAGATAAGAGCTCGCCAAGTAAACATCAGCAAGAGGAGGATGAAGATCGCGACATGCAAGAGAAGAGAGAAGAAATGAAATAGAGGGAGAACGAGAGAATCAGCGGCGGAAGAGGTGAGAGGAGAAAGATTTGGGATTTAGGGTTTCTGTGTTTTTTTCTTGTTTTATATGTTGTAATCTCATGCACGCACGTACACGATTCATATCAAGCACTTTCGATCCATGACCACCCATCGCCTGATGAATCATCCTCCACGGTCCCTGTTTGCATCACACGATAGGCCTTCTTTGGCCTACCGCACCTAATCCTTCCGCCCATTTAACCTCTTCGTTAATCCCCCCTAATCTGCATTTAATCCACCTTATCATAATTTAACTTTTAATTAACCACCAATTAACATTTAATCTGACATTTAATTATTATAATCATTAACTTTATTTTATTTAATTAATTTACCCATAACTAATCCTTTTCTTAATCCGCCTTTTACTAAAATAACTAATAACCCATTTATTTAATTATCTTTATTTAATTAATTAACTTTCTTTTTATTTAAATCAACTTATTTTCTTAATTTCTCTATTTATTAATAATTCAATTTATTCTATCCATTTTATTAACTAATCCATTTAATAACCTTTTTACTAAATAGTAATTATATAAAATTGCTCAAAAAAACCTATTTTTCCAAATAGCTTGTATTTTAATAATATCAACAACCTTTTTATATAATAATAATAACTAAGCATTTATTTAAGAAATCATTTTATTTAGAATTACTAATTAGAAATTTAATTAATTTATAACCTAAAACCTTTTACTAAAACAACTAAAACTAATATAACTTTTTCTTAAAATCAATTTCACATTAAAAATCAACGCGCTCATGACTTCTATTCTCCCATCTCCGATTCGATTCGATTCGATTATTCATGCCCCACGCTTGTCTGATTTTAAGCATTTATATCTGTTGTTCTATTATTGTATCTCCCTTATCATTATCTTTATTTTATCGCATTGCGTATGTCCAAAGGAAGAACCTGCGCATGACTTCATAAGTTGTGCGCATTGCACCTCATATGCATCATTACTCCCCGCTTGATCCTTGATCCTTCTCAAGTTGATCAGCTTAAGTTTAGATCCTACCCCATAAGGAGGACCTTTTTTCTTTTACAACTTAGATGAACTAACTCAATACAATTCAATCAACTATTCTCCATACAAGAGAATTAGACGTTAGTCATCTTGACAGTTGAGATGTAATTCTCCTGCCCCATAACAATAATATCGAAAGATGTAGAATCTTTTCCGCTTGAGAGAGATAGAGGCATACTCGTCGATGAAATCTGAGTGTTTGAGCCATTCTCTCAAGATGATGCAAAGACCATCTCCTACAAGTTGTGGTGGTTAAGTCGAGTGTTCTCCCTTAAGATGACGACTCGTCTTTTCTCCTAGAATCAATCAACAAAACTTATCCCTTTGGAACCTTAGCCATAGTCAAGAATTTCCTCAAACCCTTTTAGGGGAACTACAAATACTCTGATTCCATTCACGTCAGGATATGTAGGTACAAGATGCAACGTCTTGGCGAGTATACTTACAAATAAACCACTAGGTCTTTCACCCTTAAGCAGATAACCCTTAGCGATAAACACCATATAAAACAAGATGTTCCTATAGAGTACTACAGAAACTTAGGATGCTATCACCTTCCCTAAGTTTAACCGCTGAACCTAAACTCTCTAGCTTTTGCATTTGCATTGCATCGTGGGTAATTCGATCTTTTTCCCTTCCTTTGGACAAATTAAAGACCGGTGGTGAACCAATGAATTAAGATTCAAGTTAATCAATATCTTTGTATCTAATTCTCACCGCGACAGAAATGGCGACTTCATTGTGGATCTTTTTGTGGGTTTCCCTAACTTGTTTTATTTATCTATCTATCTATATATATATATATATATATATATATATATATATATATATATATATATATATATATATATATATATATATATATATATATATATATATATGCTTATTTGCTTATCTATATATGTGCTTATTTATTGCTTTTGGGTTGGTGCCCTTTGTGTGGTGAGAGAAGTCCTACACCCGGACTTAAGTGAACTTATTATAGGAAGGTGATATATTCGACGAGGCTTATAGGGAGTTGAATCCCGACCAAGCCGACTTGAGAATCACTGCTCAGTTGAGGTCCTCTCAAAAACAGTATTGTTGAACGAGTAATCGTGAAAACATTCACTATTTTCGACCTTGGAGCCTGTGATACTGGGGACCGTAGTTACCTTTAACCCCACTTTGGCCTTTATTAGGACGTAGTGCAATGACTATGAAGGAGTAGTCCCAAAATAGTTGATACGCGATGCTACACTCAAAAGAGGTTCTCTTGAGAATATTATTAACCACCGAGTAGTTTGGAAATTGATAATATCTGAAAGGCAGACTAATGATTTTGGGCACCTTTTTAGAACCTTGTTCTACAGGTACAATCAACCTTTAGTCTACACCCTTTGGGAATGGGTATACCCTTCGCTCCATGCTCGTTGCAAATCTAGGGTTCCTATTTGTTTATCTTTGTACATCTCTGTGTGCTTGCCCGTGTTTGTGCATTTTCGCATCCATAAAGCATCATATTGCATTAGCTTCATGGAATTCAACTTTATTTATAAACATTACAGAACCAATATGGATTACAAAAGAAAATATTTTGAACTATTATTTTAAGAGTCCTAACTTGGATGACCTAAGGGAGTCGGGAGCTCTCATTGAAGATCAAGAAAAGTTCATAGACAAGTACAAAAGACTTTTACTAGGGATTTCTTCCTTACTTCCCAGCAAGAAAAGAAAAGGGATGGATGATTTATTTTCCTCTATCATACTACTCTTTGGGCATTGATCCTCGACAAGCTTATATTCAAAAAGTCCAGCTAGAAGAGCAGATCAAGAAGCACAAGCAAGCCTTCCTTAAGACTTTATTAGTTGTTATGTCAGGACTCTTTTGAGAATATTTACTTGTAATCCATTATCAAAAAAATAATAAATGAGTTTTCTTTGGTATTCTGTGATGTTTGTAAATACTTGAGTTCCATGAAACCCTTTTGCATTCTGCATTTTGCATAACATCATGCATTTAGCATTTGCATGTGCATGTGTCTCTTCTCCACTGTGGCTCATCCGGCTTTCTGTCTCTGTCTTGTCAGCTGACGTCTTGACCATCTGGCTGAGCTCGAAGTATTTACTGGAGTATAGTAAAGAAAATGAAAGATATGGATCCCATGACTGGTTTTAGAGTGAGGACTAATCCGATATTTGGTCTTCCTTCTGATGACAATGCTCAACAAGTGGATATTCCTACACAATCTCAGACTGTGCAAGATAACATGTGTGTTCAAGTTGATGAAAGAGGTTCCCAGCCTCTACAGCGTATATCAAATCTTCATAATATTCATACTGAGACGAAGGTGGACGATCCTAGAATTATAGCAATTGAGAAAGGATTTCATGATCTCGAAGAACAACTGAAGATGATGAAGATAGCTGATACATCTGGTCTCAAGGCTCATAACCTATGTCTAGTTCCAGGAGTGGTTATTCCTCCAAAGTTCAACATGCCTGTATTCAAAGTATACAAGGGTATTAGTTGTCCAAGATACCATTTGACGATGTTTTGTCGAAAGATGACTGCTTATATTGACAACGAAAAACTGATGATTCACTGCTTTCAAGAAAGTTTATGTGGGGCATCCTCGATATGGTATATGAAGCTACAAAGGAACCGTATCCAGTCTTGGGAAGACCTAGCTGATGCTTTTATGAAGCAATACAATCACAATTTGGGTATGGCTCTAGACAGTGATCAACTAGTAAGCATGAGTAAGAATAATGATGAATCCTTCAGGGAATATGCACAACGATGGAAAGAGATAGTAGCCTAAGTTCATCCACCACTTCAAGAGAAGGAATTAAGCAAGACAGGCGCTTATTACAATAGGATGGTAGGCGTTGTGCCATTGGAATTCTCCAAAATTGTAGTCCTAGTATCTTATCCTCAACATCGGTATGCAGCACCTGCTCAGCGCAAACAGCGACTACCTCGTAGACCAAGGTTGACTTCTCCAGATTAACATCAAAATCGACGAGTTCGAAGACGGTTTCAGAATCGGAAGATACCTCCGAGTATTCCAAGAGAAGAAATTCTCCTATTTGATCCCATCTCGATGACTTACCATCAACTATGGTATTATTTTGCTAGAAACTCGATAATGACACCCAGAAGGACTAGAAGCATGAAGTCTCGCCCACCTTGGTTCAACTCGAACGCCAGCTGTGAATTTCATGATGGAGCAATTGGGCATTTGATTGAAGAATGCAAGGTATTCCAAGAGAAAATTCAAGAGATGATCGACGACAAAGTGTTGACCTTCAAAGGTAGAGGCCCACGTGTGAATAGGACACCGTTGCATTGATGAATACAAAGGCTTAAAAATCTAAGAGAAAGGCTTGTCTGGCTTTTCACTTTGTTTGCTTATGTGTGTTTCATTTCTTCAATTTATAAAAGCATGATTGGTTTGTAAGAACTTGTTATTTTGAATAATTAATGCAATAAAATGTTTGTCTTGAAGAAATCCATTCGCATTCACTCATAAAATTATTTTTCATAATTTATAATACCAGCTTTACCCAAGGAGGATGACGAAATCAAAAACGCAAGATCTCTTGTTGTATGCTTTTGAATAAAACCCTACTGATAATAGGAATTATTTCAAACCTCCCAAACACTGGAAATGTAAGGAAGTTAGTTCCTCTTTAACCCCTTTTAAGCCTTGATGAAGGATATGTTTTTTTTCCCGAATCAAGACCTCATTTTTAACCTGGGGCAGGGCAATTTTCACTCAGCTTGATTGAACACTTAAATTTTTCAAAGAGAGTGAACATCTTTCAAAAATGGGTGGGTACAAATAAGCTTTGACCCTTCATTCCTTTGTTTTATAGATCGTAAACTAAACTCTGATATAACCTTTGAAAGTCCTAATTGAAGCAAAGTTTAGTTCGAAAGTATGCTCAATGAGATGACGTTTCCTGACTCCTGCTCAAATTTTGTTGGCTTTATAAAATTTAATTCATATCCTAACTAGTGATTCGGTCACAAGTTATTGTGATATCTTTTTCAAAAACTTCAAGACAAACATATATGTTGCATTAACAGTTTCAGGATTAACATTTCATGCATGTTGGTTTTGCCTGATATCTCAGAAAGTTTACATATGGATGTCAACGAAGAAATTTGAAGATTCCACTGAACAGGGGCAAGTTGTTTCCAGGTTGCTCATTTATACAAATCTAAATTTCTTAAGAGTGAGTTTGAAGAACCAGCTATACATAATACCGTCAATCAGGGGCAGTTACGTCGAGATTCAGTGAATCTCTTTAAGAGTTGGAAAACACTAAAGCAATTGGACGCCATGTTTTCTGTAAAATCCTCTTGAGACGACTTTTTCTCATGAACCACATGACTTGAGACATTTAAGAATTGAAATTATGTTATCCATTTACGAAATTATTTTGTTCAAAATGGCGACTGTCATGCAGTTCATCAGTGCAAAGTTACTTTGTTTTCACAACATTCTTCATGTCCCCGGTAAATTTTAGTTATGGTGGTCACGATTCCTCCGATAGATCTCGACTTCAAGCAGTGACGAGCGGTACGAGAATTCCCAGTGATTTGCTTAACTTCACCTCCCCAATGAAGCGGATGATATTTTAATCCTCAGTGAATCTTCTTAACTTCACCTTCCCGATGAAGTGGATACTACTTTGCTCCCCAGTGGATCTCTATCAATGCCAGTCTTCCCCAACGAAATGGATGTTTATTTCATCCCCATTGAAGTTTCGACTTTAACGTATTCAACGAATATGATGACCAAGGTTTCCCCATTGAGGTGGATATTCATTTTATCCCTTGTGAAACCTCAGCTCAGATATCTCCATCTACAACTCTAGTAGGAATCTCTCCAACGAAGCGAATATTTATTTTGTCCATGAGTATTTCTCCAAATTATGAGTTTGATCCACCCCCAGTAGATCTTTATTCTTATCTTCAACAGGATAACCAAGATTTATCAAGATGTTATACCCCCAAGTGGAGTATTTTCTATCCCCCAGAGGAATTTTGAAGCCTTGAAGCAGGACTGTGGTCCCGTATCTAGTTCTCCCTCTATCCCCAGTAGTGATTCTATCTTTAAAGATTGGTCGGATGTTTGTTCCGAGATGTTTATTTCATCTCCGTTTGCCTCCGTTCGTTTGTTTTGTCAGCATAAACATACGCATAACATATAGATAGCTAACATGGCATATGCATTTTTGCATCTTTTTGTTTGTTTATTCTGCCACTTTGGCTGTGTTTATCCCCAAGTGACTGGGTTTGTCTTCTCCCTCCAAGTAGAGTTTCCAGCCCTAGGCAGAAAGAGCACCATATTTCTATTTCCCCCCACAGAGTTCGATCCTCGTGGAAGACGGTTGTTTTAGTTGAGTCCCACTTGAGCTCATACCTCGATGGTCGAGTCTTGCTTGATAGTTTCTCTTCAGATTTTTCCTGAATTGAACTTCGGTCCCTGGCAATCATGTTTTTGGGCATCTCCAGACTTTCTGAACATGGATTAAGCATGCATTTATTTTTCACTTTACTCCCCAAGAGAATCTTTATGAAGATCATCATTGAAGACAGGTTACTTTCTCCAACAATATTACAAGACTTTCTCAACAATATATATCTGGACCACAAGCGGCCTCTTTATTTGAGCAACTTGTTTTAATCAGGTTTTCTATTTTAGACGACAAATGGCAGTCTCTTCAAGAAAGTTTGTCCATCCTCAGTGATTTCATTAAGATTATCAACTCGTCAAATGACATCTTTTTGGAAATCCGTCAGAGAAGTTTGTCAAAGACTTTACATATATTTTCTCTTTATTTGTGAATTTGCACTTCAAGAGCTCCATACATTTTACAGCTACAACAAAGATACTCCTCATGAATGTATTCCTAAGTGAGTCCATCACACAGTCTAATTCCATCAAATGGCATCTCTCCCGAGAAGTTTGGTGAAGTTTATTACAGTTGATCTATCTCTTTATTTGAGAAGTCATATTTGCAAATCAACCGGCTTAATCTCTTCTAAAGATCCCCGGTGAAGTTTTACAATCTCCAGTACATTATGGATTACCGCTGAAGTCTTTAACCTTCATTGAATTTTCAATCTCCTGTGAAAATGCTCTCCCGAGTATTCATCATTCAAAGAAAGAAACTGAGACCCGTCATTGGCATACAAACCTTGAAGCGTGGGGAGGTTTATTTTTACCCTTTTCAAGTAAAAGAAAAAACTGAGACCCGTTCTTGACATATAACCTTGAAGCGTGGTGAGGTTTATTTTGGTTATTACCTTTGCTTCGGCTATCATACGTTTGATAGTAGGTAATATACCATACCATCTTTGGTTATTACCTTTGCTTAGGCTATCATACATTTGATAGTAGGTAATATACAGTATCATTTTGGACAAGATACCTTTTCTTAGGCTACCAAGATTGGTAGTAGGTCATCTTTCCTCCATGTTACCTTTGCTTAGGCTATTAAGTGACTGATAGTAGGTAATGTGCATTCTTAATTTGGATAGATACCTTTGCTTAGGCTACCAGGATTGGTAGTAGGTCATCTTTCCTTCACGTTACCTTTGCTTAGTCTATCAAGTGACTGATAGTAGGTAATGTATGTTCTTCATTTGGACAGATACCTTTGCTTAGGCTACCAGGATTGGTAGTAGGTCATCTTCCCTTCACGTTACCTTTGCTTAGGCTATCAAGTGACTGATAGTAGGTAATGTGCGTTCTTCATTTGGACAAGATACCTTTTCTTAGGCTACCAGGACATGTAGTAGGTCATCTTTCCTCCATGTTACCTTTGCTTAGGCTATCAAGTGACTGATAGTAGGTAACGTGCATTCTTTGTTTCAACTAGATGCCTTTGCTTAGGCTACCGTATTGGTAGTAGGTTATCCTTCAATTTCTAGCTTCTCGCCCATTGTTTAAGCTATTGTGCTCTTGATGTATGTGCTTTATCTTTATTTTGGAGATACCTCAGTGGAGTCTCGCTTTTTTGAGCCTGTTTTTTCGTTGCTCATGTGTTTCTCGCATGTTGTGTCTAGTTTCTCCCCCTGTGGCATCATGTCTCCATAGGACCATCTGTCTTGCATTTTCATATCATTGCATATCATATGCATTTGGTGGTATCTTAGGACCAAAAATTTGTGCAATATTTGTATTTAAGTCCCTCTTATCGCGTTGAGACGAAAATTTCAATCTCCATATCTCCGGATAGAAGAAACTTAAATAGGGGCATCTGTCACACCCTAATTTTTGACCTTAAGATCCCACCTCCTTGTGTGTTTTCTTACGTTGTTTGGCTTTATACTTTCATATTAGTATTTAAGGCGACTAATAAACTTGTGCAGGTATGTCAAGTTTAGTGATATTGTTTCTCTCAATTTAAGCGTCGCAGGCTATCTCTAGATCATTTTCAAAAGGTGCATTGTCATTTCTAAAAGAGCGGAAATGTTCATGCTTCGAGTTTTATGATTTTTCAAGGCGTTGCAGTGATATTTTGGTCCGTGCTACAAAGGGTTGAGCTCTGATTATTTTCAAGTGTTCCAATTACGATTTTTAAGCCATTCTATTTCGCAAGTTAAGTTCATGGTAGAGATATGGTTCTTTGGGCATGTTTGGTTTGACTTCTCAAGATTTGGCAAGACGATTTTCATTTTATTAAAATTTTCTTAAAGACATGAGATGGACTTTTAGTTGCAAGTGTTTGAGTTCTTTTGGTTCAACTGTGTGCATCAGATATCATGTTCATAATTAAGTTGTTATTTTGAATTATAAGACAAATCTTCATTAATCAAATTGGTTTACATTAATTACAAGATACATTGGTTACAAGAGTTACTATTATTGGATTTTTATTGTTACATCAAGAGTGTCCTAAACTAAATCCTAAGACCATCCTAAAGTTCAATGGCCTTTAAGCTATTGTCTTCATATTTGCTATCTTCTGTACCTACAAAACAATGGACAAAAACAATTAGTAAAAGAATTTAAAAAAGAAGAGGATTTTTGTTTTTCTTACAACCCTCAGAAAAGATTCATCATTGGGAAAAAGAGGGGAGGGCAACAATTGGAATTGCCACCAGCTTCCGGTAAAAAATCGACAGAACAATAATGGAAGTTTTGAAGCTCACGGTTCAGACTAAGTCATCACCACCAAGTGCCAATATTTCTTTTACAGCATCAAGCAGAAGATCAAGGCAGTGTCTGTTCTTTTAAAGAATTAAATTAAAAATGGATTTTTTTCGCAAAAAAAAGAGAGAGGGGAAGAGACACGTTTTTTCAACACACCATCAAGATCCAACTTTCCAAAACAAACCAGCATCAAAGGCAAATCCTAAAATGGAAGTTTCGTTAATGACAACAAAAATCTCAAAAAAATGGAAATACTCCAAAACGGATCCGGATTCGAAACAATACCAACATCAATATCAGATCCGGAAGAGGAATATCCCAAAAGGCCAATAACGAATCCAAGTTTCCAAAACCGTCATCAACCATCAAAGCCAACGAATCAATTTTCCAAAAAAAAACGGCATAACAAATCGAGAACAAAGATGGAAATTTTCCAAAACAATATCCGACATAATCAAATCAGAAGAAGAAAGTCTTTAACGCCTTTATCTCAACTTCGGGTATATAAGAGAGGAGGAAGAACATCAAGGCTCGGAGATAATATGATCATTGCCTTAAAAATCCAAAAAGAATCGCAAACCCACAAACCGTGAAAAAAAACAGACGAACACCATTCGCAAAACACAACCGTCAACACCATAAAACGTCACGAGACTCAAAGCTCAGAGCAAAAACTCATCATCGCCAAATCGAAAGTCATAGCGAAATCAAAACCCACAAACCGTTCACAAAACCAGTCCACAAACCCAGAATCCTCAGCGTCAAATCGTCACAAAACACATCACAAAACTCAAATCGGCGAACCCGCGAATTCAGAAGCGAGGAGAGGCCCTCGACATCATCATTGTCTCCATCCAAATCACAACCGTAAGCCACCTTTTTTTAACATCATTTTTATTAGTTTGGTTTGTTTTCAGGGAAGAAGAAGAGATAAGAGGTCGCCGTTTAAACATCAGCAAGAGGAAGATGAAGATCAAGACACGCATGTGAAGAGAGAAGAAATGAAACAGAGGGAGAACGAGAGAATTAGCGGCGAAAGAGGTGAGAGGAGAAAGATTTGGGATTTAGGGTTTCTGTGTTTTTTTCTCTTGTTTTATATGTTGTAATCTCGTGCACGCACGTCCACGGTTCATATCATGCACCCTCAATCCATGACCACCCATCGCCTGATGGATCATCCTCCACGGTCCCTGATTGCATCACACGATAGGCCTTCTTTGGCCTACCGCACCTGACCCTTTCACCTATTTAACCTCTTCGTTAATCCCCCCCCCCCCCCCCCCCATTTGCATTTAATCCACCTAATCATAACTTAACCTTTAATTAGCCACCAATTAACATTTAATCTGCCATTTAATTATTATAATCATTAACTTTATTTTATTGAATTAATTTACCCATAATTAATCCTTTTCTTAATCAGCTTTTTACTAAAATAACTAATAACCCATTTATTTAATTAATTAACTTTCTTTTATTTAAATCAACTTATTTTCTTAATTTGTCTATTTATTAATAATTCAATTTATTCTATCCATTTTATTAACTAATCCATTTAATAACCTTTCTACTAAATAGTAATTATATAAAATTGCTCAAAAAACCTATTTTTCCAAATAACTTGTATTTTAATAATAACAACAACCTTTTTATATAATAATAACTAAGCTTTTATTTAAGAAATCATTTTATTTAGAATTACTAATTAGAAATTTAATTAATTTATAACCTAAAACCTTTTACTAAAACAACTAAAACTAATATAACTTTTTCTTAAAATCAATTTCACATTAAAAATCAACGCGTTCCTGACTTCTATTCTCTCAACTCCGATTCGATTCGATTGTTCATTCCCCGCGCTTGTCTGATTTTAGGCGTTTATATCTGTTGTTCTATTATTGTATCTCCCTTATCATTATCTTTATTTTATCGCATTGTGTATGACCAAAGAAAGAACCTGTGCATGACTTCATAAGTTGTGCGCATTGTACCTCATATGCATCATTACTCCCCGCTTGATCCTTGATCCTTCTCTAGTTGATCAGCTTATGTTTACCCCATAAGGAGGACCTTTTTTCTATTACAACTTAGATGAACCAACTCAATACAATTCAATCAACTATTCTCCATACAAGAGAATTAGACGTTAGTCATCTTGACAGTTGAGATGTAATTCTCCTACCCTATAACAATATTATCGAGAGATGTAGAATCTTTTCCGCTTGAGAGAGATAAAGGCATACTTGTCGATGAAATCTAAGTGTTTGAGCCCTTCTCTCAAGATGATGCAAAGACCATCTCCTACAAGTTGTGGTGGTCAAGTCAAATGTTCTCCCTTAAGATGACAACTCGTATTTTCTCCTAGAATCAATCAACAAAAATTATCCCTTTGGAACCTTGGCCATAGTCAAGACATTCCTCAAACCCTTTTTGGGGAACTACAAATACTCTGATTCCATTCACGTCATGATATGTAGGCACAAGATGCAACGTATTGGCGAGTATACTTTGAAATAAACAACTAGGTCTTTCACCCTTAAGCAGATAACCGTTAGCGATAAACACCATATAAAACAAGAGGTTCTTGTAGAGAACTACAGAAACTTAGGATGCTAGCACCTTCCCTAAGTTTAACCAACCGCTGAACCTAAACTCTCTAGCTTTTGCATTTGCATTGCATCGTGGGTAATTTGATCTTTTCCCTTCCTTTAGACAAATTAAAGACCGGTGGTGAACCAATGAATTAAGATTCAAGTTAATCAATAGCTTGGTATCCAATTCTCTCCGTGATAAAGTGAATTAATCATGATACCTCATTAAACATAAGAGTGTTATTTTTAAAGCATATGTAGTTAAACTTTACTGTCAAATAGCACAACAGTAATGCATAAAGACCATTATGTGAGTAGACCGATGATTGGATCTCACAAGTCATGGATATGAGATATTAAGAGTAATATTTATATTGGATTGACCCACCATGAGAATACTGCTTAGTTTGTTATGTAAGTGTTATAAGTTATTCTCATAGTAATTGTGATGTATTCCACCCTTCGACCTGAAACCACTAGGGACCCTAGATATGGAGTCGAGTACTTTATTCTCAATCAAACATTGTCCGTCACAGGATGAAAATAAAGATGGTTTGTGGGTACTTTACAAATCATACTGAGGGACACGAGTGACCTAGATGGTATTTGTCTCTCCTACATATACAAGAGTAATATTTGTGGGTCCCTTGATAGAGTATGACTGTAAAATGCATGGTCGTGTTTAAATAAGTCGATATAAGATATTGGACTTAATTGTTGTTATCAAGGATACTCAAGGATCAAGGAATAAAATATTGGACTATACAAGGGTAACACATTTTATGCCTTGTGTTCAATATAGATATAAAGACAAAAGGGTAATTGTAGATATGATCATTATCACATAAAGGTTATGTCAGATCACACGACATTCTCGTCACTTGGGTAGTAGTGATGCGTTTCTAGATACCGCTCACTGTTTATAATATTAAATAGGTAATTTAATATTATTTCCAACGTTATGAGAAGCTATAGGGTCACACACATAGAGTACTGATAGTGGAATTGACGATATAATTTATTTATGTGTTAGTAGTATTTAAAATATTTAATACATTAGCACATATATAACTTATTTGATTAAATTTGATATAATTAAATAAATGAGAATTGACAGTTGTTAAATTAAATATGATTTAATTTAATTAATATTTTATTTTATTTTATTAAAAAGGTTTAATTAAATATAAAAAATATCTTTTTAATTAAAATAGTTTTAATTAAATAAGATTGGACTTATTTTGGAAAAGCCCAAAATAAGACCATTAGGCTTTTAGTAGCTCTCTATAAATAGAGGAGCTATTTTTCATGCCAATCCTAATTGTCAATTTTCTCACAACAAGAAACGGCTAGCACCGCGTTCCATTTTGTACTCGCGTGGACTTCGTAGAGACGATGATATTTTTGACGTTCGTGATCAAAGTTAAAGCATGCTTCAAGAGGTAATTCAGGATCCTTATGTTGTGTTTTATTTGTGATTAATTGTTTAATCAAGATCCATTAATCAAGATTGTTCTGCTAAGAGGTTAAATTTTTGAAAAACCTCTCTTAAATCTCTACAGTTTCTTATCCACTCTCCCTGGTGTTGTTATCCCTACAGAGTGTGTATGTCCCCTTTCTATTAGAGTGTCTACCTTAAGTAGAAAGTGTATATTCTTTCTAATTCCCTACTGAGTTTATTCCTCATGAGAAGGTTTTGCTTTAGTTTTCCTTTCCAGCCTATTATTTGGATGGAATTATTCTCCAGTTTTCCTCATTGGGTGGAGTCTTATTTGGCCGTTTCTCTCTAGTTTGTTCCTAGATTGAACTTTGGTCTCCTGCATCAACTATTTTAAATCTATCTAGGTTATGAAACCTAGATGATGAGAAGAAATTTATTTTAAATCTTTGAGGATTTATTTTCCTCAGCAAAAATCTGTTTATGATTCCCCATCAAAAGATGAAGATTTGTTTCCCCAATAGTGTTGTGAAAACACTCTCTTGGAATCTTTGACTGAAAACAAGTGGTTATCTCTTTATTTAAGAAGTTTGACTATTTCCGGCATTCTTATCTTTTATATGATAAGTGGCAATCTCTTTACTCTTAGAAGCTTGTATGTTACCAATTTTTAAGCAATGATAAGTGGCAGTTTCTTTGGGAAGCTTGTTTTATATTTTCAACTTATTTGTGACGACAAGTGGTAATCTCTTTATACAAGAAGCTTGTATGTCCCCAGCATGGTAGGCCCTACCTGATAACAAGTGGCAGTCTCTTTGAGAAGCTTGTTTTGCTATTTCAACCTTTGCAACGATAAGTGACAGTCTCTTTTGAGAAGCTTATTTATTCTTGGTGGTTCTCCAACCTTTGCAATTACAAGCGACAATCTCTTTGGTAAGCTTGTTTTCTATTTACAAATTTTGTGTGACTTCAAGTGGCGGTCTTTTTATTTTAGCAGCTTGTATGTCCCAAATTATCAATCTGTAGCCTCACATTAAATGACACCTCTCTATTTTATTCTCAATAGAGAAGTTTATTGTGAAATCCTTGATCCTCATCCAATCAAGTGAAGCTCTGGACTCGTTATTTGAACATATGGCATCTCTTTATTTGAGAAGATTGTTGTGACTCTGTCAACTTTTCCATCAAATGGCATCTCTCCGGTATATTCTCGTTAGAGAAGTTTGTTGTGAAATCCTTATCAGCACCAACAGATGGTTGTCTCTTTATTTGAAAAGTTTGTTGTACAGTCTAACTTGTCTGTATCTCCTTTGAAGATCCCTGGTAGAGTTACTGATTCCTAATTCCTAGCAGGTGGCAGTCCCTTTAACGGAGATAACTTGTAGTTGGTCCTATTTCAAGTCTGAGACTTGGTTAAAGAAGAAGTTAAGCCCTATTTTAAGAGTGGAAGCTTGTTATCAATTCAACTTGGTTCATTGTTTGAACATGTGTTTATCTCCTTAATTGAGAATCCTGTTGCAATCTGATGAATTTTTCATCCCCAACTAATGGTTGTCTCTTTAATTGAGAAGTCTGTTGTATGGTCTAACCTGCTCACACCTCTTTTGAGCATCTCTGGCAGAGTTATTATTTATCTTTAGCAAATGGATATCCTTTATGAAGCTTGTCTGTTACCAGCAAGTGGCTATCCTTTATGAAGCTTCTATGTTACCTTTTTCAAGTTTGAAACTTGATTAAAGGAGAAGTTTAGCCCTACTCTAATAGTGGAAGCTTATTATCATGTTAATATTTGTCTACCTAGGTGTTTCTTCTCCAATAGAATAATTGACTTTCCTTTTGAGGATCCCCAATAAAATCTGTATCCTCTTTATTTTTCTCACTACCTATTTAGAGTTTCATTCCCCAATAGATTCAGTGATTCATTGTCTCTCCGGGTTTATTCCCCTATGGAGTGGGTATATCTTTTGTTGCTTGTATTGTTAAGTTTTCCCTAGTGGAATCTTACTTTGCTATCTATTTTAATTGTGTTTTAGTTTACTTCCATGCATAGTTACCCTTAAGTCGAGTCCTTCCCCAGTGGTTTATTTTCCTGGTGGATCTCCTCTTTTCTCTTTATCTCCAACAATTTCAAGTTGTAGCTTCATCTACACACTCTTCCCATCTCTCGTGGAATTTTATATTCCCTAGTTGGGTCTCTTCTTGTTTTTCCCTGTGAAGTTTCTTTTTCCTTTACTAAGTTTCTCCAGCAGTAGTTCGTCTCTTATGGCACCTTTTTCCCATATTGTCATATACATGCATTCATATCCTGAACATTTTGCAGTATCTTAGGGCCAAAAATTGGGTCTTTTGTATTTAAGTCTCTTCAATGCCGTTGAGACGAAGATTTCAATCTTCATATATCCGAATAGAAGAAACTTAAATAGGGGCATCTTTCATACCCTAACTTTTACCCCTAAGACCTCACCTCATCTACATCTTTACAATGCATCAAGATCATAAACTTGGTTATTTCATAACCCTCTCATCTTTGGGTTTGCCTTTGCAGAGATCATCAAACACCTTTTTGTGTATCTTTCGTTTTTTGTACTTATTTCATAATTCACTAACCACGAATCAAAATACAAAAATATGCCTTGTCCCTTTTGTTTCTTTTGCAAGGTAGTGTTTGGAATCAAGAGAAATAAAATTGTTGGCTCCTTAGCTTGGGTTTGGATTCTTCAAGTCAAGGTGAGGTCAAACATTGATTTTTAAAGGCTGTTCATTAAAGCATGACCTCTAATCTCAAATCATGGAGTCTCAAGCATTATTCAACTTTATTTGATCAAATATGTTTCAGGGTTTAATAGCTTGTTTCTCAAAAATTTCAAAGGTTCATGTGATCATAAATGTGCCTTTAAATTCAAGAAAGAGTTGCAAGTTTATACAAAGAGGTTGGACCTAAAAAGTCAACATTTCAAGCCCAAGTTCAAAACTTCGTAACTTATTCATACTTACACATTTTTAAGCGCTTCTTTGGGAAAATGACTCTTCTTGACATCCCCTACAAATTCTCTTTACAAGTAAAGAGCCAATTATGCTTGGAAGGCCATCAAAAGTTTGGAAATATTATAGGTCATTTTGTGGACTTAGTGAAATTTGGGCTAAATTCAAGTGATATTTTCCTAACTTCCAAAGATCATAACTCTCTCAATTTTCAACTTTTGTGGGTGGTTCTTTTTGCCAATTATCCTATTTAATTCCCTCTACAAGTTTTTTTCAAGGATCAAAGGTCAATTATGCTTGGAAAGCCATGAAAAGTTTAAAGAAATTATAGGTCATTTTGGACTTAGAATTTTCTTAACCTCTGATTACAAGTCATCGTGCCAACTTTGCAAGCTCATAATTTTCTACTCAAGCATCCAAATGGAACCTTTCTTTCTGCATTGTACTCTATCATATGATTATCGTTTAGCAAAAAGAATGAGGATCAAAGGTCAATTGTGCATAATTTCCCAATGGTTTAAAGTTGACCTCATGGAATTGAATTTTGGTCATGACTAGTTTTGCAAATTCACTCATTTCTCAATTTGAACCCAAGTTTTGCACTTGATTAACATCTGATAATGTTAAGTGATGATTTGTGATGCAAAACGACCCAAAATTGAAAAGAATACACTATGTTTTGGCTGACTTCTCATCCAAGAATGATCACACTTTGCTTTCTCATGATTCACATGTTTTGCAATAATTATTCACACATATGAGCTCCATTCACCTCAGCTATAAATAGAGCTATCATTTGCACTGGATTCTAAGCTTAGAAAGCCCCTATAACCTCTTCTCGAGCTCCCACTTTGCACTGAATTTTTTAGTTTCCTTTTTAAAATTCTAAGCTCTTTCAACCTTGTTTCTTGATTCTACTAGCTCTTTCGATCTCCTATGAAGCTTTTGCAACAAAAATCAAGCTCTAAGACTCACTGAAGTGTTCTTACTAGATCCAGCTTTCATCACCTCTGATCATCATTTGGACAAGGTAGTTCTGAGCATCTTTTTGACTCAAACAAGTTACCACCATGTGGCCTGACTCTCCCTGACTGTTTCCCCTAACTTACCTTGTGTTGATTATTCACATTTGGCATTTAATTTCTCTTCTCGTGTTTTCATTTTTCTAAGTTTTCTTTAAAATTCTCTCTGCTCACTTTTAATAAATGGAAATGAAGCATGAGGTTGAGTTTACACTTATGAAACGGTCACAATGGTGGTGATTTAGTGACCTAAGTTTTCAAAATGCCAAACTCCGGTGAGCAACTCACCAGAGAAGATGATCAGAAATACTTTCACGGTGGCCTGATGTTGTTTTAATTTGAAAATGATTCAGCGCGTTATTTTACTTAAAGTCCATCGTGTTTCTTTAGATCATGGCCTTTGGATCTCTTTTAAATGAGATCAGATCATTACGCGCGTGTTTGAATATTAACCTTTGATCTGATATGATAGTTGTGGTATTTTGCAGTATTTTTATTTCATTTTATTTGCTTTAATTTCACATTTAATTTTGAAAAATCGTAAAAAATAGCTCCCTCAGTCTTTTTCACTCCAACTTTTTTCTATAATTTTATAAAAATATTTTCTATCTAATGTGTATTTTTTTCACATTTTTATTTTATGATTTGATATTTTTCATTATTTTTCATATTTTTCATGCATTTTAATTTGTTAAAAAATATTTTTATGCATTTTAAAATTCTCAAAAAAAAATTATATAATCCTTGACTTGTTTTTGACTTATCTTAATTTTCTTGAGCATTTAGTATTTGTTTAGAGGATTTATCTTGTATTTCTCTTTTATTTTCATTTTAAAAATCATTTTCATGCATTTTTATTTGTTTAATATTGCATTTTAACTTGGTTGCTGGTTGTTGCTTTGGATCATGGTTACTTGATCAAAGTTTTCCTTAATTTTAATGGACTTTGGGTGTTTATGAGGTTGGATGAATCTTCATCAATTCAAATCTATCATTAAATGAATAATTGATTCATTTTTGGTGTTTTGGGTTGATGATAGATTTAGTGTCTTAATCCACCAAGAAAGGTGATTAAAATTGATGATAAATAGATCTTAAATCTTGATTCAATTTGGTTCCTTTGTTATTTTTACCTTCTCCATCTTTTTCCTTTTTCTTTTCTCTTTATCAATTGGATGATTTGCTATCCATCTTGTTCATGATGTTTGGATTGATGCTTGATGAACTTTCATCATTTCAAATTTATCATTCAATTGATCAATGATCATTGGAGGTACTTTAGATTGATGCATATGTTTGTCGTAAGTTGTCATGAAGGATGATTGATGTAATGGACCAATATCCTTGCCTTAGTGCTTGATCCCTCCTGGGTTTTTACTTGTGCTACTTGTTTTAGGAGTATAATTTCTATCATATCTCTAACATGCATGGTACATAAATTGTTATTGACCAACCTCCCATAGTATGATCTTTCTAATAGGTTGTGCTACAATTGCTTAACATAGCGCTAAATTTGTCCCGAATTGATTCATTAACTCTAACATTAATACTAACAATATTATTGTGCTAAATTTTATTTTATGCCATTTACTTTTCTTGCACCTTTACTTTCTTTTCATTTAATTTCTTGTTATTTACATTATGCTTTTACTTTTATCATTTACATTTCATGTTGTTTATGTTTATGCTTATTTTTTCTTTGTCCACTTGGACTTTTCTTTTCTTTTAAAGATATTAATGAAGGAAAAAATCTAAAAGACTTTAAGTTCTCTTGGATTATGGCTACTATCCTTTGCTTGACTTGGAGATTCTGACCTATGGACTTAGAATTAGGGTTTCTCATGCTTAGAGTTTTCTTGGCTAAAACTTGGAAGTTCCTCTGATACCAAGCTTTGACTGAGACTTTGAGTTCCTCTGATACTTGTGGCCTTGAATCAAGCTTGGATGCCTTATATGTTTCTCTGTGACTTTATTTGTCTGGATCCTCTTGTGTTTATCTGCTTATTGCTTGTGGCTTACTCCAAAGGAATAGGATTTTGGTCTTGACTCTTGTCAAGTGTTGGCTAGTTTCTGGTTAGATCACTTGCATACACTTTCACTTTATTGCTTTTATAAGGATAATCTCTTCATCTGCTCCCCTTCTTTAATTTTCAAAATCTTCTCCCTTTTTCAAAACCTTCTTGTTTTCAAACTTTAACCACTTTCTCAATAAACCTTGAATTTTTCAAGTGACTTTCCAACTATTTTTTTTTAAATAAATTCTAGGACATCTTAAGCATATCAAAACCTTTTCAAAAGACATAAAAATACACAACTCATTCAAACAATTTTTGTGCCCTTTATGCACCTTTTTTAAAAACATTTTCTCAAGGATTAGACATAAGTCAATTTCATAGTTGAGATGTGATTCTCCTATCCCTATAGTAATGATTGAAATGATGTTGATTCTTTTTCACTTGAGAGAGTTAGTGGCATACTTGTTGATTTCTATCCAAGTTGGAGCCCTTCTTAATAGTGATGCAAAGGTCCATTTCACATACTTGTGGGTGATTAATTGAGTTTTCTCCTTAAAATGACAAAGTGTCTTTACATCTAAAATCAATCAAAACAAACCCTTTTGTTATTTTTACCATGAACTACGAAGTTGTGATCCTCCATTGCACTTTGTGGGTACATAGGCACGAGGCTCAGGAAGTCTTGTAAACACCAAAAAATCTTTAAAAAAAAAACCTTTCTTCTCATCTCCCAATATTTTGCAAACAATCCTTTTTAATCCAAACATAGATTTTCAAGAGGTTCCTATAGAGTACTATAGATATTTTGGGTGCTAACACCTTCCCATTGCATAACCAACCCCTTTTACCCTAGTCTTTTTGTTTTATTAGTTTTATTTTAAAACTTCTGTGGATTTTATTTGCTCTTTTTCCATTCCCTTTGGAAACATTAAAGTGCGGTGACGACTCTTGCTTTGTGAGTTAAGTTAATCAATAGCTTAATCTCAATTTTTCACCGCTATAGGAAGGAACTATGGGATTTGGAGGAAACCGGAAAGGAAAATCACTGGTATGGGTACTATTGGTAACTCCTCTATTTCAATTAATGATTTTTAGCTTATAGATGGACTTAAGCATAACCTACTAAGTATTATTCAATCTTGTGACAATGGTTGTGAAGTCATGTTTAATAAGAGCAGTTGTATAGTCATGAATAAATATAACAAGTCCATAGTGTTCAAAGGAAAGAGAAAGGGCAATGTCTATAAAATGAATGTTTCTGAATTGGTTGATCAAAAGGTATTTTTCCTTCTATCTATGGGTGATGAGAAGTGGACTAGGCGTAGAATGTTAGGTCGTGCTTACTGGATATTATTCTCTAAACTTAACAAGTTGAAACTTGTTAAAGGATTTACAAATCTCAATTATCACTCAGATGCTCTTTGTGGAGCATGCCAAGTAGGAAAAATCAACAAAACTTATTTCAAATCTAAAAATGTTGTCTCTGCCTTTAGACTCTTAGAACTGCTTCACATTGATTTGTTTAGTCCTATCAATACTGCATCAAACAATTGAAAGAAATGCGGTCTAGTAATTGTTGATGACTATAGTATATAGACCTGTGTTAAATTCCTGAGAACCAAGGATGAATCATATGATGTGTTCAACATCTTCTGCATACAATTACAAACTGAAAAAGAATCTAAAGTTGTAAAGGTAAAAAGTGATCATGGTGGTGAATTTGAAAATGAGCCATTTGAACTATTTTTTGAAAAACATGGAATTATCCATGATTTCTCTTCTCCTAGAACTCCATAACAAAATGGAGTTGTATAGAGAAAGAATACATCTTTACAAGAAATTGCCAGAACCATGATCCATGAAAACAACTTACCCAAGTACTTATGGGAAAAAGCTTTAAACACGACATGCTATGTTCATAATAGAATATATATTAGATTTATGTTGAACAAGACATCATATGAGTTTTTCAAGGGAAGAAATCCAAGCATTTCTTATTTCCATCAGTTTGGATGTACTTGTTACATTCTAAAAAACAAAGCTTATCTGAAGAAGTTTGATGCTAAAGCTTAGAAGGGTATATTTTTGGGATACTTGAAATGCTCTAAAGCATACATAATGTATAACTCTGAAACCAATATGGTTGAAGAGTCAATACACCTTAAATTTGATGACAAATAGCTTGATAGTAAAATGTCAGAGCTAGTTCAAAAAAATTTAGAAATTTGTGTATCCAGAGACATATCAGGAACTAGAGGTCAAGAATATGGAAGTTCATAAGCAATCGATCCATCTAAAGTTGAATGCTCATAAGCCATCAGAACTACAAAAGCTAATGATCCTGAAACTAATCCTACCTCGGAAGCTCATCATGACAATGAAGAATCTTAATAAGCATAAGATGACTCTTCAAATGCATCACAATCTAAGAAGACATTAAAGTACAAGTCTTCTCATCCAGAAGAGTTAGTTCTTGGAAACAAAGATAACTCTAAGAAGATAAGATTTGCCTTAAGAGAATAAATTCAATGTTAGGACTACTCTCCATGAATGAACCTACTTCTACTAATGAAGCACTTTCTGATGATGGTTAGATTGTAACTATGTAATAATAGTTGGATTAATTTCAAAGGAATGATGTCTGGAATCTGGTACCCAAACCTTCATAGAAGAACATTATTGGAACAAAATAGGTATTCAGAAAAAAGTTCAATGAGCAAGGAGAAGTGGTAAGGAATATGGCTAGACTTCTAACTCAAGGCTACAGTCAACAAGAAGGTATATATTTCTTTGAAACTTTTGCACCAATTACAAGGTTAGAGGCAATCAAGTTACTTCTATCTTATGCTATTAATCGTGACATTATTCTATACCTAATGGATGTTAAGAGTGCATTCTTAAATGGTATCATTTTAGAAGAAGTACATATCACACAACCATTTAGGTTTGAGGACTCAGTCCACCCAGATTATATTTTCAAATAAAATAAATAATTTTATGGACTCAAACAATCTCCTAGAGCTTGGTATGAGAGACTAAGTAATTATTTGTATGTTGATGATATTATATTTGGTTTAACTAATACTTTGCTTTACCAAGAACTTTCTAAGACAATGCAGGCTGAATTTGAAATGAGTATCATGGGAGAGTTGAAGTTCTTCCTTGGAATTCAAATCAATCAATACAAAGAGGGATTCTAAGTTCATCAGAATAAATAACAATGGAGCATTTAAAGAAGTTCAAGCTTGATGATTGTAAAATCATGAGTACTCATATGCATCCAACCTGCAACATGAGCCAAGAGGAAAACAACCTCAAAGTTTTCCAGAAGGTGTACAGGTGTATGATTGGCTATCATCATTATTTAATAGCTTCTAGACTAGATATTTTATTTACTGTTTGTCTGTGTGTAAGATTACACTCATATCCTAGAGAAAATTACTTAATAGTTGTTAAGAGGATCTTTAGATATCTTAAGGGAACAATAATTCCAAGACTACTTTATAAGAAATCCATTGATTATAAGCTAGTTGGAATTTGTGATGCTAACTATGCTTGGGAAAGAATTGAAAGAAAATTTACTAGTGGAAGCTGTCAATTCATAGGTGAAAACCTAATATCTTAGACTAGTAAAAGACAAGCAAGAATTACTTTGTCGAAACAGAAGCAGAATACATCTCAATTGCAAGTTGTTATACACAACTACTCTAGGTAAAATATTAGTTGGAAGACTACCAGATAAGTGGAAGAAATATTCAAATCTTTTTTATAATAAAACTGCTATCTATTTGACAAAAGATCCTATTCAAAATTCTAGAACCAAGCACATACAAACAAAACATCATTTTTATAAGAGACTATGTTTTGAAGGGTGTGATAGATATACAGTTCATTGATACAAATCATCAATGGGTTGATATATTTTCCAAGCCTCTTAGTATTGAAAGATTTGATTTATCAAAAAGAATCTGAACATGCCTTTTGTTAAGAGTTAGTGAATGCTTCTAAGTTGAGAATCAGAGTTTGATAATGACAAAAAGCTAATGTGGTCAAAAGCTCTAAACAAGCTTTTGATGAATACTAAGAATTTGAGTAACCAACCTCTGATACACATAATTTTATTTGTTGTCTCTGATAGCATATTAGTGAGTAATTTTATGTTAGACATCTATCCACTCATGTGTCATGAATCTGAAAGTTTTGCTGACACTTGGTTTATCAGCTGTTGGATAATAACAAATGGTTAATGTTATACGTGTTTTTGAATAATGTGTATCTCTCCCAATTATCATTAACTTGTATTTTTATCTAGTGTATGTTTTCCTTCAACTTTATTTATGACTCTCTACGATCTGACTATGAACTAGTTAGTTCACAATATGAAATGATCCTCTGGTTCAAAAGATCCTAAATTTGAATTCTTCTAAGAATTTTTTCTCTTCTGATCCTTGAGTTATATTGATGGATATAACCAATCATGTTTGTTTAAGCAAAGAAATATGGCTTCTATCATATTGATTTAACAAAATGATTGTGTTACCTTTGGGAACCAATGTTTATGGATAAAATTAAATTCTATTTTGTTTTCCCTTTAATTTTTTTTACTTATCAGATTATATTTTGTTTGATCGGAATGGTTGGAAAACATCCTTAAATTCATTCTTAGTGGTGGATCTTATGATATGGATACATGTGATTAAAAGTGTTAGATGCAAGAAGAAAAGGAAATGGAATTTTATTATTTAAAAAAAGGAGGCACAAAGGTTAATTTCCTCATATAGATTAAAATGAACTACATCGCATAATCTTCTCAAAATTCCTCTGGGAAATAAGCACGACAATTGAATAAGTTTGACTAGTCAAAGGGAAACTCATCAGCATTTGAACCATAGACAAAGGATGGATCCAGGCTTTTCTGAAGTCTCTTCTTCTTCTTTGACACAAATGGGTTGCTCACCTTTAATGCTCTTGCTGATGAATCTCTCTTTGTTCTTGAACCTTTACCCCTTTTGGATTGACATTTCAGCCTTCTTGCAGTATCTTCATTAACTGCTTTGTTAATGTCCCTTGGAATGCCCTCTTTGGATTTTTTTTAGAGAATCGCTCATTGTTTTTGAAGAAGTATGTTAAGATTAAACAGAATATGATATTGTTTATATCAAAACTCTGATTTTATAGAGAATTTTTCTTAAAGTGAAATCGGTTTTGGATAATATGCACCAATGGGCATTGGAGAGTAATAAATTCATTATCTTCAAACACGCCTCTCTACACTTGACTGCTCCATTCCTTTTAAAATCCAAGCTGAAAGATCATATCTTGACCATCTTGAGAAGTGCAGAAGTTGCTTACTAACCTTTACAACTAATACTTTTTTTTTAAAGAAAAAAATAAGGAAAAGAAAGGGAAAATCAAATATGTTTTAAAATGATTTTTATCCAGTTGTGATTTTATCCCAAACATTTATTTGTTTTAAATTACTTTTCTTCAGTATCTTTTCTACCTCCTTTCATTATTATTATTTTATGACAAAGGGGAGTAGATATAGAAGTATTTAAGCACCTGAAATCTAAGAATTATTATCTTGCTTAAATTCTAAAGAATTATATATGTGCTTTAAATGTTTAAGTTTAATTAACTTGGATCAGATTTAGGGGAGCTTACAAACCTAACCCTATGGACTATTAGACTCAGGGGGAGCTTACAAACCTCAAACCTTGCAGTCAACTACTTAATTAAACTATCAACAATTGTTTTTAAATACTTATGTTTGTCATCATGAAAAAGTGGGAGATGGATGGAACTGAATTGGTTTGTCATGTATCCCTCAAATTTTGATGATAAAAATGTATTTGAAGAATAATAGGGTATAGTAATGTTTATTCAAATGTGCAGAACCATAGGCTAAAATACATATAAAATACCAAGTATTGATTCTGAATTTGAACATTCAAAGAGAAGCATGAAGATCATCATAAGTTGAAGAACATAATCTGAAGAAGCCATCTTCAAAAATAGGTCAATATTGAAATATCAGACTCTAAATGAGCCAGTCTCTTAAAACTAGACTTTAAAGAAGTCTGTTTCTAAATAGAACTTGAGCTAGTCAAAGCACAAGAACCAAAATGACACTAATAGGTCCCTGTTCATCTCTGAACATACTTTATCACACGATGACCTAAGCTCTAGTTTCTTCATAGAGTCTTTTGGGATTCAACTTCTAATTCCTTTTGTAGCAAAGGTTTTTCAAAGTAGATTTCACCTAACTTGATAGTTTGGTGAAACATACCAATGTATATTTTGAAGCTTCTCAAAGGACTCTACCGTTACATGTTTAAAGATTCTTTTCTTCCCTATTTATAGGGCTAAAAGACTTAAAGAAGACAACAATATATGGAATACACACATGCACATTAAACATGCTAATGAACAACAATTGCCAACTAAATAGAAGCTACTCTGTCAAAGTTTTATCATAAGCTAGAGTTAGGATTTCTTATCCTTGTATGTCTTATAAATACTTAAGTCTTAAAAGATTCCTATTGCATGTATTATTTATACACCTCTATTTTTTATCGTGTATTCACCCAACAATCATTTATCGGCTAGGTAGATTGTTAGAAGTCTCATACTAAGTGTTTGAGCAAGGAAGTCTTTAGCTTGTGTGCTAGAGAAAGGAAGTCTCAGGCTTGTATGTTTGAGCAAGGAAGTTTTTAGCTTGTGTGCTGGAGAAAGGAATTTTCATACTTGTGGGTTTGAGCAAGGAAGTATTTAGCTTGTGTGCTAGAGTAAGGAAGTCCCAGACTTGTTTGTTTGAGCAAGGAAGTCTTTATCTCGTATGTTAGAACAAGGAAGTCTCAGACTTGTGTTCTTGAGAAAGGAAATTGTCATAACCTAATTTTTACCTCTAAGACTCCACCTCATTTACATCCTCATAATGAATCAAGATCATAAACTTGGTTCTCCTCTAGCTCTATCATCCTTGGGTTTGGCTTTGCAGATATCACCAAGCACCCTTTCTTTGTATCTTTTTCCTTTGTGTTTATATACTTTATATTTCACTAACTACTAATTAAAATATCAAAAAAATATGCCTTGTATCCTTTTGATTCTTTGCAAGGTAGGGTGTTATATCAAAAACACCAAGCATGATCCATCAGCTAGGGTTTTCCTCCCTAAATGTTAAAGTGTGGTCAACCATTGATTCCAAAAGGTTATCTCATTAAAATATGGCTTCTAATATCAAATTACAAGGTTTCAAGAATCATTCAATTTCATTTTGATCAAATATATCTCAAGGTTTAGTATCTTGTCTCTCAAGAAAACTCAAAGGTTTGTGTCTTTATTTCCATGTCTTCATCAACAAGTTACCTCAAGCTTTGGTTAATTTAGTCAAAGGAAATTCATGGACACATTATTTTGAGTTCATATTATTATTCACATGCTTTGAAATGCAAGGAAAGTCCAAGTTCACAAGTTGATTCCAAGAGGTTTGACCTAGAAAGTCAACATGTCAAGTCAAAGTTCAAAGGATCACAACTCCTTTAATTATAAATATTTTTGAATGCTTCTTTTTACATATGACTCTTATCAGCATCCTCTTCAACTTCTCTTTACTTGACAAGAGCCAATTATGCTTGGAGGATCATCAAAAGTTTGAAGATATTATAGGTCATTTGTGGACTTAGTGAAATTTTGGTTATTTTCAAGTGACTTTTTCTCAACTTTCATGAATCACAACTTCTTCAATTTTCAAATTTTGGATCTCATTATTTTTTCACAATATGATTTATGATACCCTCTACAAGAATTCTTCAATGGTCAAAGGCTAATTGTACTTGAAAGGCCATGGAATCCATTGATACATTATATGTCATTTTCAGCCATTTGGACTTAGAATATTTCAAGTTTGATTTGCCATATTTTTGTGCCAACTTTAACATGACATAAATTTTTGCTCAAGCATCCAAATGAAATCTTTCTTGGCATATTGTGATTTTTATTATGATGATAACCAATTGCAAAAGGAATGGGATTAAAAATCCTCATGTACAAGATGCCCCCATTGAGTTGAACATGGTTACTTGGAACTGAATTTTTCACCATGATCATAATTTTTACCTCAACTAAAACTTGTCTGCAAGCCAAATTACCACATGATTTTCACTCTAGTCATATTAAGGGATGTTTACCAAGTGAAAAACGACTCAGAATGGCCAAGTTTAGCTGCATTTTAAGCGACCTCATGTGCAAGTTTGATCACACATTGGTGTTAATTATTTAAAACGAATTATAATCAAAACTCCACTTCTCCTATAAATAGAGAGCCTTGCTACCTTCATTTGCAAGCTTTTGATAGCCAGAAAACCCCTACTTCACTCTTAAATTTTTCCAGAAAATTGAGTTACTGTGTTTTGATTTCTAGCTTGCTTCTACTTAATTTTTTAATTCAGTTAGCTCCATCGACATCCTCTAAAGCTTCTGCAATAATTCTCAAGCTCTAAGAGTCATTGAATCACTCAAACCAAATCCAATTTCAGAGCTTTTTCGATCGTTTTTGGACAAGGTAATTTGAGGCTCCATTAATCAAAAAAATTACCACAATGTAGTCCTTTGTCTTTTGATTGTTTCCCCTAACGTAACTGGTGTAGATTGTTTATATTCATCATTATTTTTTGTTTTCATGATTTTCATTTCACTGAGTTTTCTCTGTAATTCTCTCTACTCTTTTTCAATAAATGAAAATGGAGTATGTGGTTGAGTTCGCCTTGATGAGGCGGTTGCAATGATGGTGGTCTCGTGCCCTGACTTTACCACTTAGCAATCTCCAACGAGCATCTCACTGAAGAAGATGACTGGAGAGGTGAAGGTGGTGACCTGATTGTTATCCATGTTGGCAGATTATTATAATTTGATTGGCTGCCTTTGAATGTGATCCTGTGTTATTTTTCTATTAAATTCCATCGTGCATAGCGCTTTTGGACCTTGAGATCTTCCAGGTCAGATTAATGAACCTGATCCAACGCGCGTGGTTTTTTTCTCTTTTATTTCTTTTTTGTGATTTTCATTTTAAGTGCATTTTCTTTCTAAAATCCATAGAAAATTCATTTTAACTCCAAACAAATCTCAAAATAATTTCTAAAATTCTCTTTTAACTTTTTTCATATGATTTTATATTTTTCATATTTTATTTTTATCATTTTCTATTCTTCGTAATTTTTCTATTTTTTAAAGCATTTTAAATTGTTTAAAAATAGTTTTGTGCATTTTAAAATTCTCAAAAAATTTATATATCATTCTTGACTTGTTTCTGACTTACTTGAATTTTCTTGACCATTTGTGATTTGATTTGATGCATCATTTTCATTTTACATCTTATTTTCATTTTAAATTCATTTTTTAAAATTCATTTTGATGCATTTTATTCATATTATTGCATTTTATATTTGTTTGACTTATGTTGATTTCTATTTTTCTTGGACCTTAGTTGATTTGGTCACAAGTTTCATCAAACTCAATGGATCTTGGGTGTTGATGAGGTAAAAAACCCTAATCCACCAAAATAGATGATTAATTTTGATGATAACTTGATAATCACTTGGATCCAATTTGGTTTTACTATCTTGTTTGATCCCTTCTTCTTCATCTCTCTTTTTTTTTCTTTTTCACCTTTCTTTTGTCAATTAGAATATGTGTAGGTCATTTTGTTCATGAGATCTTGAGTGGTGCTTGATGAAATTTCATCATTTCAAATCTACCATTTGATTGATCAATTGATCAATTGAGGTACTTTGGATTGATGCATAAGTTTGTCCTAAGTGCCATGAGTGGTTGATTGATGTAATGGATCCATCTTTCCTTGACATAGTTCTTGATTCACCTTGTTTTTACTTGTGATACATGTTTTAGAAGTATGATCTTTATATCATATCTCTAACATGTATGGTATATAAATTGTTATTGACCGACCTCCCATAGTATGATCTTCCTTATAGATTATGCTGCGATTGCTTAACATAGTGCTAAATTTGTCTCTAATCGGAAAGTGATTATATTGGTCCAATTTTAGATATGAGTCATTTTTATTTTAGATGTAATTCTCCTATATCCATTGTATGTTTATTCTTTTCCACTTAAGAGAACTAGCGGCATACTTGTTGATTTTATCCTGTTGCACCCCAAAATTTGGCCAACAATTATTTATTCATTGAGTATTTGAAAACGGATACCTTCATCAGAAAGTTCAAGAGATCCTCAGAGAAGTGGTTTGAAACCAGGGTTGTGTGCTTCACAGTTTGAAAGTTGTGGGTGCCCCTCAGATGATTCTGAGGCTTTGAGAATGAACTTGATGTTTTGAGAAAGCCTATGGGATGTCTTGATAGCCTTCATGAACACCAGAGAAGTCATTATGTAAGAATTCAGAAGATTCAACCATGAATGGTAGAATTAGGGTTTTGACTGGGTCAACCCTAGACCAGCTGAAGATTTGGAGAAGGTTGAGACTTAATCCAAGGGCCATGAGATCATGGAATGATGCATAGAGATGTTATAAAGATGATTCCTAGACCAACTCATCATGATTGAAGAGTTTGAGAAGTTTTGAGTTAGGGTTTCTGAGGATTGTCAGTGAAGAAACCCTAATTTGATCCCTATCTTCCAGGCAGTTTTAGCACTAGATGTGTTTGATATCTCATTTTCCCCACAACATGAATGTTGTAGAGCTTGTTCTAAGCTTTAATTTGAGTGGTGGAAGTCCTTGATAGGAGTTACAGAGCTCAAGTTATGGTTTTGACAAATTACAGGTCAGCAGAGGTGTGTGAATCTGGGTCCTTGAAAGTCACCCAACTTCCAGACAACTTTTGCCCTAGTAGGTTGATTCCTATGGTTTCTTGGTCAACATGAATGTTGAAGAGGATGTTCTTAGCTTTAATTTGAGTGGTAGAAGTCCTTGATTGGATTTGTGGAACTCAACTTATGGTTTGAACAAAGCAAGGGTATTTTGGTCATTTGTCAGTTATAGGTCATTTTAACCAATGCCTAAAACTCCTATTTCCAAGCCTCAAATGGAAAAACTCAAAACATGAAAGTTGCTCAAAATGTGATTTTAAGTCTAGAGAGAAGGTCACAAATTGTTGAAAAAGCTCATAGCACAAGATTCCATGATTGGTCAAAAATGAACTAAAAATGACTTATAACTTTGAAAAGTTGAAATTGAAAAGTGTTTTGGAAGATCTACAAATCCAAAATAGGTCATCCAATATATCATTTTGATTGGAAAAAACATTTTGAGAAGATTGGTTTAAGTAGAATTTTCATTTGAGGCTTAAAAAATGAGGTTCCTTTGGAAATTTGTTACTTAAGAAAGAAGGCAATGTTAAAAAAACCCTACATAAGCAACAAATGGACTTGTTTTCCACTCATCCTCATTCAATAACTCATGTAAGGAGAATTTGAGACCAAAATAACAAGGCATGGCATATGAGATGAGATAACCATTTTGGAATATCATGGAACTTTCATGAAACTTCCACATCATTCTAGATGAATCTAGAGACTTCCATGGATTGTTATAAAAAGAGTGCATTATGGAGAGTCTATGGTTGGTGAAAAGTGAAGCCAAGTCAGAGGAGAGAGAGAAGTGCATAGCCATTGGAGAAGTTTCTTCAAGTTGAAGCAAGTCAAGAGATCTTTCACTTCAAGCCACCACCTTCAAGAATTGTGCAAACAGAAGGCTATTCATCCTCAAAGGATCATCCTGAAGGATTTACAAGACCTGGTTCGAGCCATAGCATCACTCACCATAGCTTCTTGACAGGTTGGTGAATTCACTTCTTTCTCTGTATTTATGCTTAGATAGAACATATTATAGGTGTAGAAAGATTGTGTTAGGGTAGAGGATTAATCCCTGAGAATTAGAGCAAGATCCATGAGGTTGCATACCAGGGCCATGAATCTTGAATCTTCCATAATTAGTTGTTTAATGAGTTTTAATCAGCATGGATTAGTGTATGATAGCTGGCATGGCTTGTAGAACAGGTTTGTAGCTTTAGACTGAGGTTTGATGAAGGTTGGTATCAGTCGAGCATGGTGGTGCCATGGTGTTGGTGCTTTCTGTTAGAGCAATCTAGGAAGAATTAAGGAAAAGTGAACGTATGGTTGTAATCTAGGCATTTAGTAGATGATTTTTCATGTTTAGGTCGAGGGAAGCCGTGGCCTGTGGGGAGAGATAATGGAGCTCGAATGTGTGAGTGCATGAGAGAGGGTTCTGCAAAACCCTAGTTTGATGAAGACGATGAGGGAGCGCCGTTGGATCAAGTCCAATGTTTGACAAATTCACCTAATCTAACGGTCGCGCGCGTGTCTGAGTTTGGAGGGAAGATTTGAATCTAAGTTGAAACGCTGCGTTTCATTTAGAGGGCGCTGGGCCCAGTCTTCTATCCCCACCCCCCTTATTTGTTGGCCCAATCCATATAACTAGCGCGCGTTGCTTTTCAGACCCCCCCTCCCTTTAATTCAATTAAATTGTTTTATTTTTCTTCTTTTATTTTTCTGTCTTGTTAAATTCATTAAAAATAGATAGAAAATGCTTTTTAATTTCTTCTTTTTTTCTTGATTAGATTAAAATGAGTAGAAAATTATAAAAATAAAATTGAGATTTTATTTTTATGTTTAATATTTTTATTAGATTTTCCAATTAAATAGCTTTTTAATTGTTTCATTTTGATATTTGATTTTGTAGGAATTGTTTTAGTACTTTCCATTAATCTTTTTTACCCATTCTTTTTGGTGCAATTAGATGATTAGTCATACTTCCCCATAAGATTTTTTCTAGATTTTTTAGAATTAATCTTGATTAGTTTGATTAGGGTTGACTTAGGATAGTCTAATTAGGGTTTTGAATCGTGCATAGGTGATGATTCCTTTCTTTGATTGAGTTTTATCTTGATTTTTAGGTAGAAACCTTTGTAGATGTTATGAGTAGGTGTTGAGGACCCTTGTGAATATTTGTTAATTTTTTCCCCATTAGTTTAGTATTTTTAGGTATTTTCTGAGTTGCCTGATGATTTGGCCTGTTCAGTGGGTTATCTGTTCATCTGTGGGGTTCTTTCTGAGGAATTTGCTGAAGGGCTTGTGTTGCCTTGAGGATATTGATGGGGAGCATCATGAAGAGGAGCTTGTAGACCTAGATGCAGAGACCCAGAGCTTGTCTCATCTCCTGTCTGTGAGGTTTGAGAGCCTGAAGTTTGAAGGAAGTTCATGGTACTTTCCTGAGGAAGGCACCATGAATGACTTTCATTCTTCCTTCTCACCTCTTTCTTAAGTATCCAATGATGTTGGAGCCAACTTGTGAGTTTAATTTCTCCTGAGGAGGAATGTAAACTGATCACTTGTTGTTGAGCCACATGGGATACAACTCCTAAGTGGAAGCCTCCTAGTACTTTCCTGAGGAAGGTCCTATGGGTCTGTTCACTTAGTTCCACTAGTTGATCTAGGATTTCTTAAGTATCCAATGACGTCGGAGCCAACTTGTGAGTTTAATTTCTCCTGAGGAGGAATGTAAACTGATCACTTGTTGTTGAGCCACATGGGATACAACTCCTAAGTGGAAGCCTCCTAGTACTTTCCTGAGGAAGGTCCTATGGGTCTATTCACTTAGCTCCACTAGCTTAAATAGGATTTCTAAATATCCAGTGATGTTGGAGCCTGCTTGTGAGTTTAATCTCTCCTGAGGAGGGATGTAAACTGATCACAGTGGTTGAGCCACATAGGGTATGATTCCTGAGTATACACCTCCTAGTGTTCTCCTGAGGAAGACACTATGAGCTTGCTTGCTTAGCTCCCTTTCTTTGGTAAGCTTATTCTGAAGCTTGAAGACTGGGAATGATTTCTCCTGCCTAGGGTTCTGCTTGAGAGTTTTGCTTAGGTTTGTTTAGATCCTGTAATTAGGGTTAGGGTTAGAGAATAGATGATTCTTTCTCATGTGAGTTTTGTTTGCCTGATAGCACTTCATTTCCTTTATCTGTTTATTGCTTGATAGCATGTTGATTATTTTCAGTATGATTGCTGTTATTTCATGACTGGCTTGAGGTTGAGATGAGCTTGTGGAGGCTGAAACCCCACACACATTTCCTCCCTCACTTGCATTGCATGCATTTTACTGTTAAAGCTGATGCTTTTGTCTGTTTTGGTGTATCATTGACATGATCCCTTAGGACTCTCATTTCCTTGGACGAGGATTTGATGATAGACTTTTAGGTTGAAATCTATGCATGATAACATCTAGGAGTTCCCTGTTCAAACCTCAACCATAGGATGAATCCATGGCATGATAACAGTAGGACTTGATAGTCTCCCTCCTAGTTGAGCCATATTTTCAGTAGTTTCCCGAACTACGTTTGCTCTGATCTTTCATACCAGATGAAAGTACGTAGGCATAGGATGCGATATCCTAGCGAGCAACCTTCCCCATTTTTCCCCCCGTAGTTAGCCGAACTACGTTGACTCTGATTTCTCATTCTCTGATGAGAATACGTAGGCATAAAGCGCGACGCTTTGCCGAGTCATTTTTCTTTTCTTTTTTCAGCCAGCCTTGATAGGTAGATAGATTATAACTAACCCGTCCAAGTAAACAAACAAGCGAGGATCCCGTCGAGTACGACGGACGTGAGGGGTGCTAATACCTTCCCCTTGCGTAACCGACTCCCGAACCCAGACAATGGTTGCGATGACCTTGTCTTACCCTTTTTCGTCAGGTTTTTCCGATCGTTTCCTTTCCCGCTCTGAGGGATAAATAACGAAAGGTGGCGACTCTTCTGTCATGCCGGCACCTTATTTTCGCGCAAGCGACAGCTGGCGACTTCACTGGGGACGCTAGCATCTAGGGACTTTTCCCATCCCTTATGCTGGGACCGTTTCCCATCCCCTACGCGAGTCAATCCTATCGTTTGTGTGTTTGCTTGTTGGGTTGCGTTTATTTATCGCATTTTTACTTCCCGCATTTTATTTCCCGCATTTTATTTCCAGTTGATATGATTATCTGTGCTGCTGTGGGAGAGGGATGTTACTGTGAGTGAAAAGCCGGACCTGGGCTTGAGTACACACCTAGATATAGTTGCGGAGAAGTAGTAGACGAACCTGTCTGCTGAGCAGACACAGTTCCCTACGAAAATCTGCGCTCAGACGAGATTCTTGCAGAGGTGCTCCTTTCCGGTCCTGAGGATCTGAGGGGAGTCCAGACGTGAGGATTGTCGACTCTGGGGACCGATCATTTGGAAGTCAGCTAAGAGAGGCCTCTTCATGACTTGACGATGCCACTCCTTCTGGGAATCGTATTGTCACTCATGAATGTCTGTGACGCTGACGACCGCATAGGATGCCGTACCTTTGTCCGTGGATTAGGTCCATCATACCTGTGAGTGGGGTCGGGATATTGCAGGAAACTTTGACCTCCAGACCACCTGGTTTTCTTGACAGTGAATCAGTTATGTTGGGTTCTCAGTTGCAGATATGTTCTTGATAGAGCAAGGATTTGATCAGAGGATCTTATCATCGGATGTTTGTCTGTTCTTGATAGAGCAGGCTTTGATCAGTGTATTATTATCAGAAGTTTGTCCTGGATGGAGCAGATTGTTGAGTGGGGTCTGAGGATCTCGTCAGCAGTTGTTATTTTGTTCTTGACAGGGCAGATTTTGAGTGGGGTTTGAAGATCTCATCAGCAGCTGTGTATTTGTTCTTGAGAGGGCAGATTTGTGATTTGGGGTCCGAAGACTTCTCCAACAGATATTCCTTAATCTTGCATCCAGGGTTTTTCATTATCAGGCCTTCGTTCTTGTCAGAGCAGAATCTTGATCTTGATCCTACCAGATGGTTATTCACAACAGATCAGATCAGTGGGTTTACACCGGGGTTTCCTTCTCAGCAGTGACTGTTGACATCGAATCTCCACAGCAGCCTTGGATATATTGTTGCATGCCTGCATTTTGCATTAGCTTGCATAATCATTCCATTAGCGTGTGTCTGTGAGGTTGCTGTCTCCATGATTGGGCCTGGATTCCTCTCCTTATTATTGCCAACAGGTGCCAGGATCGGGGGAAATATCTCAAGCACACAGACACACGCATGCATTTGCATGAAGCATTCTTGCATGACATACATTCTGTTGCTTTTCCTAACCTTTGATCTTGACAGGTTTTTCAGGTACTCAGGTTCCGAGCTGCTTTCAGGATTGATCAAAGATTCATCCACCGCTACTCGACTCGCGCCAATCAAACGAGAATCATGGACCAGGTACAATCAGATGTTCAGGAGCTTCGTGAAAGGATGGATCGTTTTATGGAGTTGATGCAAGTAGTTGCGAACGGGCAAGAGCAACTTCGTACTTTGGTTCAACCTCTCATCTCCAGGGTTGACAGCAATGGAATTCTTCACGGCGGGGCCGTACCCACTCCTCCTCCTCAAGTGGATACTCCTCAGAACGTTGTTCCTGCTGCCGGGGGCAACGGTAGTGCTAACGGCAATCTTATGAATAATCTCGGACTTAATGCGGCGGGCGCCGTCAATGGTGGTTTGGGAGCCAATGTTAATGTTGGTGCAGGAAATATGGTGGTGCCTCAACCGTGGCTGGAGGACCATCAGGACGACATTTTCTCTCAGAGGGGTGTAGGGGCTGAGTTAACTGCTGAAGCTAGACTCAGGTTCAAGGCACTGGAAGATAAAATGAGAGATATAGAAAATCAGAACACATTGGGCGTTGACATGTCCAAACTTGGGCTGATTGCTGACTTTAAAGTACCTCACAAGTTTAAGGTGCCTATCTTTGAGAAGTATAGAGGCACTACTTGTCCCCGTGTTCATCTCCGATCGTATTACAGGAAGATGTCTGCTTACTCTGATGATGAGAAGTTGCTGATGCACTTCTTTCAGGATAGTCTTTCTGGCCCATCGCTTGAATGGTATATGGGTTTGGAACCCGCTGCTGTGCGAACGTGGAAAGATCTCGCTGAAGCATTTGTTCTCCACTATCAGTATAATAGCGACTTGGCTCCCAACCGAGTTCAGCTTCAGAATCTCTCGCAGCGTAACAATGAAAGCTTCAAAGAGTACGCCCAGCGGTGGCGTGAGTTGGCTGCTCGGGTTCAACCGCCGATGGTTGAGCGTGAGTTGGTACAGATGTTCGTGGCTACTCTTCCCGGAGTCTATTATGAGAAGTTGGTTAGTGGCATGTCCGGGACATTCTCGGCCCTCATCACTTTGGGCGAGCATGTTGAAAATGGTATAAAGATCGGCAAGATTCAAGGCGAATCATCCTCATCTGGAGGAGCCAGCAAGAAACCTTATACTGGCAAGCGTCGGGAGGGCGATGCCAGTGCTGTCTCTAATGCTAGGAGAAAGGGCAAGGGCCCTCAGTCTCAGATCGCTAGCATAAACATCCCAGCTGCTCCCCCTCAGCCGCAACAGCAGCCTCAGCAACAGAATAATCCGGGATATAAGAAATATCAGCATCGGGGTCCCCTGGCAAACCGTCATTTGGAAACTCCTCCTATGTCGTATGCCCAGCTTCTGCAGACGTTGCTTCAGCTCCAATTGGTTCACAAGAGGACAATGGCTCCCTTAACAGGGGCACCACCACCCGGGTACGATGCTAATGCTACATGTGAATTTCATTCTGGGGCACCTGGCCATACAGTTGAGAACTGCAAAGCTTTTAAGCATAAGGTCCAGGACATGATTGACGCCAAGATAATAAATTTTTCTGACAACGTGCCCAACGTCACCAAGAATCCGATGCCTCATCATAGGGGGGGCGGAGTAAATGCTGTCATCACTGAAGAGAATTCAGACTTGCTGACTGATGTCAGAGATTTGAAAACGCCACTGAGTTTTGTTAAAGCTAAACTGCTGAAGAAAGGCTTCTTTCCCGGGTGTGGGGAGTTTTGTATGGAATGTGCTGCACTTCCTGACGGGTGTGAGCAGTTGAGTGAAGGTATCCAGAGTCTGATGACCGAGGGTATTTTGCAGTTTAGTCGAAGCGTTGAGAATGCGTCGGGAGAAGTCGTGCTGGAGCAGGCTGACGAAGTTGCTACCATCACCATTCCTCGCCACCCTATCACCATTTCTGCACCTCGTCCACCTACTATCACCATCACCAGGGCTGGACCAATCCCGTTCGAGAGTACCAATGCCGTGCCATGGCATTACGGCGCTGAAGTGTATTGTAATGGCCAGAAGGTAGAGATTGAGCCGCCCAGATCGACTGCGCAGAATCTTGCTGAGGCCAGTGGTATCACCAGAAGTGGCAGAGTGTTCGCGCCGGCGGAGGGTGCGGCAGAGAAGGTAGTCAGGGCTGATGCTGCTGATAAGGGCAAAGGTAAAGCCGTTGAAGAGGTTCCTGCGGGGGCAGAAAAAGACTTGTTGGTTAAAGACGCAGAAGAGTTCATGCGGCTGATCAGGAAAAGTGACTACAAGATTGTAGATCATCTTCACCAGACTCCGTCAAAGATCTCAATTCTCAACCTGTTGCTGTGTTCTGAAGCACACCGTAACGCGTTGCTGAAAGTATTGAATGCTGCATACGTGCCGCAGGAGATATCGGTTAATCAACTTGAGGAAGTGGTAGCTCATGTCAACGCTGGTAATGGGCTGGGTTTTACAGATTTGGAGCTGACGCCCAAGGGAAGAGACCACAACCATGCCTTGCACGTCTCGATCGAGTGCAGGGGCACGATTATGTCACATGTCCTAGTAGATACGGGCTCCTCGCTGAATGTGCTTCCGAAGAAAGCACTAATGAAGTTGGATACCCGGGGACTGCTGTGCACGCCCAGTGATCTGGTCGTAAAGGCTTTTGACGGAACCAAACGCCACGTCTTTGGAGAATTGACCCTGCCGATTCAAGTCGGTCCAGAGACGTTTAATGCAGTGTTCTATATTATGGATATCATGCCCGCCTATAGTTGCCTCTTAGGCCGGCCGTGGATTCATTCTGCTGGTGCCGTAACGTCTACGTTGCATCAGAAGCTTAAGTATGCTGTTGGGGGCAGCATAGTGACAGTTTGTGGAGAGGAGGACATCATGGTAAGCCACCTGTCGTCCTTCAAGTATGTCGAAATGGATGGTGAGATCCATGAGACTCTTTGCCAGGCGTTTGAGACCGTCAAGGTGAAGGAAGTAGCTCCCGTTGTTGCAGAGAAGCAAGAGGTGAACCTCTCTTCGTTCAAGGAAGCTAGAGCCGTTGTCGAAGCTGGTTCCACCCCAGGCTGGGGGCACGTCTTGGATATACCGTTCAAACAGGATAAGTTTGGATTGGGATATTCTCCTGAAGCTGAAGCTTCAACTTCTTCTGGTAGCTCATCTCGTGGAAAGGGGCCGATCCTATTCACCAGGGGAGGAGTAATATTCGAAAGTGTCAACGCAGCGTCAGAGGACAGCGGGGACAGTGACTGTGATCTCGATGCCTGGATTCAACCGAGCAAACCAGGCGAGCGCCTTCACAACTGGACCATCAAGGAGATTATCAAGCTGACAAGTGAAGAGTAATGATTTGCTTTTTACAATCTTTGTACAACCCTATGTCCTGCCCGGGGCATAGTGGTTTTACTGTCAGGGCCTTGTTGGATTATGTGTATACATTTTATCGATAAATAAAAGGCGTTTTCTTCGTAATCAAATATTGTGTTCTCCGTTATTCATATTTTATGCTTGTTTTGAAAAACAGCAAAATGGCAACGAGGTTCGTGCTAACCTGCATATTCCTGCTTTAAACTTAACCCTTGTTATTGCAGGATCCACGTAACAGACGACATCGACTCTGGACCCTCTACGGCTCACTACGACTTTGATTGCCCGATCTATCAAGCCGAGGATGAGATTGATGAAGACGAAGACCTTCCGGAAGAATTGGCCCGCTTGTTGAAACAAGAGGAGAAGGTTATTCTGCCTCATGAGGAGGAGATTGAGATCATAAATCTGGGTTCTGAGGAACTTATCAGGAATGTCAGAGTTGGGGCTGCGCTGCAGAAGGATGTCAAGCATAGACTGGTCGAGATGCTTCGAGAGTATAGTGACGTCTTTGCTTGGTCATATGAGGATATGCCTGGACTTGACACAGATATCGTGGTTCATCGCTTGCCGTTGCGAGAAGATTGCCCTCCAGTCAAGCAGAAGCTCAGGAGGACGAGACCAGACATGGCTGTAAAAATCAAAGAAGAAGTCCAGAAGCAGTTGGACGCAGGATTTTTAGCCGTTACCACCTACCCTCCGTGGGTCGCCAACATAGTGCCTGTACCGAAGAAGGACGGTAAGGTACGCATGTGCGTCGATTATCGGGATTTGAATAGGGCGAGCCCTAAGGATGATTTCCCGTTGCCTCATATCGATGTGTTGGTCGACAATACAGCCCAGTTTTCCGTGTTTTCGTTCATGGATGGCTTCTCCGGTTACAATCAGATTAAGATGGCGCCGGAGGACATGGAGAAAACGACGTTTATTACCCCCTGGGGCACGTTTTGCTACAAGGTAATGCCCTTCGGTCTGAAGAACGCAGGGGCCACTTACCAGCGAGCAATGGTAACTTTGTTTCATGATATGATTCATCACGAGATTGAAGTCTATGTTGATGACATGATTGCAAAGTCCCAAACGGAGGAGGAGCATCTGGTCAATTTGCTGAAGCTGTTTGAAAGGCTTAGGAAGTTCAAGCTGAGGCTGAATCCTAACAAGTGCACTTTCGGGGTGCGATCCGGAAAGTTATTGGGGTTTATCGTTAGTGAACGAGGTATTGAAGTTGATCCTGCGAAAATAAAAGCTATCCAAGAAATGCCAGCGCCGAGAACAGAAAAAGAAGTTCGTGGTTTCTTGGGCCGAATAAACTACATTGCAAGGTTTATCTCTCAGCTCACGGCCACTTGTGAACCGATGTTCAAGTTGTTAAAGAAAAATCAGGCGATTACTTGGAATGAAGATTGCCAGAAGGCATTCGATAAGATAAAGCAGTATCTTCAAGAACCTCCGATCTTGATACCCCCAGTGGCTGGACGGCCATTAATCATGTACTTGACAGTTCTGGAGAATAGCATGGGGTGTGTTCTCGGTCAGCACGACGAGACGGGCAGAAAGGAGCATGCCATTTATTATTTGAGTAAAAAGTTCACTGAGTGTGAATCTCGATACTCGATGCTGGAGAAGACGTGTTGTGCACTAGCTTGGGCCGCCAAACGTCTACGACAGTATATGCTCAATCACACCACTATGCTGATTTCGAAGATGGATCCGATCAAGTATGTCTTCGAGAAGCAGGCTCTTTCGGGCAGGATTGCCAGATGGCAAATGGTGTTAACAGAATATGATATTCAGTACGTCTCTCAGAAAGCCATCAAAGGGAGCGTATTGTCTGATTACCTTGCCGAACAGCCAATCGAAGACTATCAGCCGATGAAGTTCGAGTTCCCTGACGAGGACATTATGTTTCTTAAGGCGAAGGATTGCGAGGAGCCATTGCCCGACGAGGGGCCGGATAGGAAGTCTCGGTGGAAGTTGATATTCGACGGAGCGGTTAATTCCTATGGAAGTGGTATCGGGGCTATCATCACGACTCCTCACGGATCCCACATCCCGTTTACTGCGAGACTGACGTTTCCAGTTACCAACAACGAGGCCGAGTATGAAGCGTGTATTATGGGTCTAGAAGAGGCAATTGATTTGAGAATCAAGAATCTAGACATATATGGTGACTCAGCGCTTGTGATCAATCAGATCAAAGGGGAGTGGGAGACTCGTCAACCGAACCTAGTGCCGTACATGAATTACGCCAGAAGGCTGCTTCCGTTCTTCGACCGAGTAGAACTTCATCATGTACCCCGGGCTGAAAATCAAATGGCTGATGCTTTAGCCACGTTGGCTTCTATGTATAAGGTCAATCTTTGGAATGAGGCTCCAAGCATTGTACTTTCGCGTCTTGACAGACCAGCGTATGTGTTCGCAATCGAGGATGCCACTGACGGCAAGCCATGGTTCCACGACATCCAGACCTTCCTTATGACTAAGGAGTATCCGGCGGGTGCGTCAACCCAGGATAAGAAGACTCTGAGGAGGCTATCTGGAAACTTTTACCTCAATCCTGATGGAGTGCTGTATAGAAGAAACCACGATCTCGTGCTACTCAGATGTGTAGATGAGAAAGAGGCCAGTATGCTCATGGAGGAAGTCCATGAGGGCACATTTGGTACGCACACCGGCGGGCATGCCATGACGAGGAAGATCCTGAGAGCAGGATATTACTGGTTGACTATGGAGTCGGATTGCTTCAGATTCGCGAGGAAATGTCATAAATGCCAGATTTATGCTGATAGAGTTCATGTGCCGCCGTGCCCCTTGAATGTCATGTCCTCCCCTTGGCCGTTCTCCATGTGGGGCATCGACATGATAGGCAAGATCGAGCCCACCGCATCTAATGGTCATCGTTTCATTCTGGTAGCTATCGACTACTTCACCAAGTGGGTGGAGGCAGCCTCGTACGCTAATGTGACCAAGCAGGTGGTGGCTAAATTCATCAAGAGGGACATCATCTGTCGCTATGGAATTCCCGAGCGGATCATTACTGATAATGGTTCGAATTTGAATAACAAGATGATGAAGGAGCTGTGCCAGAGCTTCAAGATTGAACACCACAACTCATCTCCTTATCGGCCGAAGATGAATGGCGCCGTTGAAGCGGCCAACAAGAACATCAAGAAGATTGTTCAGAAGATGGTTGTGACGTATAAAGATTGGCACGAGATGCTGCCGTTTGCCTTGCATGGTTATCGTACGACGGTGCGTACGTCGACCGGGGCAACTCCTTTCTCCTTGGTGTACGGTATGGAAGCTGTCCTACCGCTAGAAGTGGAGATTCCCTCTTTGCGAGTTTTGGTTGATGTGAAGCTTGATGAGGCAGAATGGGTGACGAATCGCCTGAACCAGCTCAGCCTGATGGACGAGAAGAGGCTAGCATCGATTGCATTTGGTCGCCTGTACCAAAGCCGAATGAAGAAAGCTTATGATAAGAAGGTGCGTCCTCGAAGCTTTCAGACGGGTGATCTCGTCCTGAAGAAGATTCTTCCACCACACTCCGATCACCGGGGCAAGTGGACTCCGAATTACGAAGGGCCGTATGTCGTCAGCAAGGTCTTCTCGGGAGGAGCTTTGCTGTTGTCCACGATGGATGGTGAAGATTTTGCATCCCCGGTGAACGCGGACGCAGTTAAAAAATACTTTGCTTGAAAGCGACCCGCTGGACAAAAAAGAAAGAGTCCAGGCAAAAAAGGGGCATCCCGGCGAACCAAAAACAGAATAAAAGGTTCGGGCAAAAATTAGGGATATATTGAAAAAATGTACACCCGCGAAGTCGAAAACCTACACTGGGCGGCTTCGGCAAAAAAGGGTATCCCGGTGAACTGAAAACCCGAAAGGGCGGTTCACGCAAAAGTTAGGGATTTAAATAAGCAAATGACTGCGTTCCGCGTATGGACTTTCATTGTTTAGTGGTTCGGAAGACCTGAGGGCCGTTTATCTGAATCAATCTCTTCCAAAGCTGAAGCGTCGGAGAAGTATCGAAGTCGAGTGGGTCTTAGAGGGATCAACTCATGGTGTTCGTCTACGCCTCGATTGCCGACATTTGTATATACTGATGTATATTTATGTTTTCTTTTTTGCGCGGCTTCCTCATTTCAGGAGCTTGCCTCTGTTGTAAAACGTTTTTGCCCATTCAGGGGTTCACCATCAATAAAATGCACATTATTCAGCAATTCTACTTGTCTGTTTTGCATTTATCTGTTTTGTTTGCGAATGATAACGCCGGTGTGTTTTTTGATAAAATGCGCATACATAAACCTGCGGGCCTAAGCCCATTGATTGTTGAAACAATTAATTAATTGAACGTTGTCGCGAGATAATAACCCTGATAGGCCCCTTTGAGGAGGGTATCTTGTCTGTTTGTTTGTGTCGTTGCAGGTATAGCACCCGTCAGAAGATGTGTCGTGCGTATCCCCGAAGCAGGATGAGTCCTCCTTCTTCAGCAGAGTTCAGTGATCTCTCCTCCGCGGAATCAGAATCAGATAGTGAGCATTGATATGTCTTCCCCAGGTAGAGATGATTCTCTTCCCCCAAGCAGACGCATCCAGAAGGAACGTCACCTCATCAGCTGAGTCAAGCACCGAAGAATGATTGAGTACCATAGCTCGTCTTTCCCCAGCACCGGGTCACAAGTGCAGATTTCATAGAAGTGTTCGGGAGCTGAAGCTCGTGTTTCCCCAGTAAAGTCGCTGAAGCAGGATTCTCCCCCGCACCGGGTCACAAGTGCAGGTTTCGCATGAAGCTAGTCGTATACCGAAGTATGCAGTAACTGATGGTGCCAGACTGAAGTCTCCAGCGGAGTTGAGATTCCCTCACCAGAGTCAGGCTCTCTCCTGAAGTTCGATGATTCCATCTTCCCCAGTAGAGTGTTGGAACAACTGATGTTGTATGCCCCTGCAGAGTTGTACTCTCCCCCGAAGTCGGATGATTCCTTTCTTCCCCAGTGGAATCGAATTTCCCCATCAGAGTCGTACTCTCCAGTGAAGTAGAATGATTTCTCTCCCCGGCTGAGTCCGCAGAAAAGCAGAATCCTTGGAAGTCGGTCAGATCATGATCGATGTTCCCCAGCAGAGCGTAGAACAGCCGATGCTGTATTTTCCCCAGAGTCGCACTCTCTCCAGCAAAGCAGAATGATTTCTCCTTCCTTAGCCGAGTCTGCAGATGTCCAAGGGATCCGAATCCTTGGAAGTGGGTCAGATCATGATTGGTTTTTCCCCAGTGGAGTGTTGAACAGCTGAAGTTGGTTCCCCACGGAATGGTTATCCCCAGAAGAGTAGCCGAGATGGCCGCGCAATTCATTCTCGCGATTGATATCAGCAGATCCAAGTTCTCGTAGAGCTTCGTCCCCTGCAGCAGTCAGCTGAAGTTGTTCCCCTGCAGCAGTTCGCGGAAGATTGATTCCCCAGACAGAGCCTAATTGATATTGGCGTGTTCACATTCTCCTCAGCAGGATGATTCCTCTACATGAGTGGTTCTTTCTCCTTGACAGGAGGATTCCCCCCTCGGCATTTATTTTGCTGACGGGATCGTATCATTGTGCATGACTGCATAGCATTCAACACTGCATAGCATTGTGCATGATTGCATGACACTTAGCATAAATACATATCATTCCCGCCGTGTGGGGCGTAGCGCTGAAGCATACGCATCATAAGCATGACCTAAGGCCATTATCATTCTTATTGTACAGGTGTACCACCAAAAGACCGGTTGCTCAGGACGATTCTTGAAGTTCTCCCCAGCAAGGTTATTTTCTTAGATGATTCTGAAGACCCCGGTGATCCCCGCAGTCGCTCGCTCAAGATGATTTTTGAGATCCCCAGCAAAGACTTCGGTTCGAGATGATTCTCAAACCCCTCAGCAGGGTCATTTGCTTAAGACGATTCTTAAGACCTCAGTACAGCTGCCCGAGTTGTTCGCCTAGTATGATGCTTGAGTTCCCCAATAGCATCTCCAGCAAGAGTTGCCCAGGAAGATTCCTGGAATTCCCAACAGAATGTTTGCTCCAGAAAGGTTATTAGTCCGGGACGATTCTTGAAGACGCCCGATGGATCTGTTTGGTCAAGAGATTCTTGGAGACCAGAGCAGCGTGGTATGTCTGCTCCAACAACGATGTCTAATCTGAAGATGGATTTCGTAAGCGCCAGAGGGCGATACCAGAAGGTTCCTGTGAAGCCAGATTTCCGTGTGGATGAAGCAACGGGTGGCTGAAGATAAGGTTCCAAAGGTTGTAGATACAACAAAGTGATTCGTGTGAGTCTGAAGACCAAGTCAGTTGTCCTGAGGTGATGATTGAGCGCGATCAAGTGAATGATACGTCTTCTGATTGAAGTCGAAGATAGTTCTCCAGCGGTGATGCGGGGTATTTTGATTTTCCGACGGTGATGTCAGAAGATGTTTCTCCAGCGGTGATGCGGGGTATTTTGATTTTCCGACGGTGATGTCAAAAGATGTTTCTCCAGCGGTGATGCGGGGTACTTCGATTGTCCGACGGTGATGTCAGATTTAGTTCTCCAGCGGTGATGCAGGGTACTTCGATCGTCCGACGGTGATGTCAGATTTAGTTCTCCAGCGGTGAGGTTGGGTATTTTGGTTGATCGACTGCGATGTCAGAGTTAGTTCTCCGGCGGTGATGTTGGATGTTTGTTTCCCCGAGTTATGGTTGTTTCTGACGGTGATGTCAGGTGGTTTAGTCTCCCAGCGACGATGTTGGGTGTTCCTCAGAATTTTGTCTGCTTCTGACGGTGATGTCAGGTGGTTTAGTCTTCCAGCGACGATGTTGGGTGTTTTGGTTGTTTGATGACAATGTCAGAAGAATTTGATGTGTATGACTGACGGTGATGTCAGATCAGTATCTCTCCAGCTAGTTGCCGTGCAGCTAGCATTGCAATATTCGAAGATTTGTTCCCCGCAGAGTACCGTGTGCTCGTGCAGTTGGCAAATTTTCGGATTTACCGGTATTCAATCGTCTCGCACCTTGATTGGGTGAGAGTCGTTCGCTTCTCACCCAGTCAGGTTCAAGCCGTTTGAATAGGGGCAGCTGTTGCACCCCAAAATTTGGCCAACAATTATTTATTCATTGAGTATTTGAAAACGGATACCTTCATCAGAAAGTTCAAGAGATCCTCAGAGAAGTGGTTTGAAACCAGGGTTGTGTGCTTCACAGTTTGAAAGTTGTGGGTGCCCCTCAGATGATTCTGAGGCTTTGAGAATGAACTTGATGTTTTGAGAAAGCCTATGGGATGTCTTGATAGCCTTCATGAACACCAGAGAAGTCATTATGTAAGAATTCAGAAGATTCAACCATGAATGGTAGAATTAGGGTTTTGACTGGGTCAACCCTAGACCAGCTGAAGATTTGGAGAAGGTTGAGACTTAATCCAAGGGCCATGAGATCATGGAATGATGCATAGAGATGTTATAAAGATGATTCCTAGACCAACTCATCATGATTGAAGAGTTTGAGAAGTTTTGAGTTAGGGTTTCTGAGGATTGTCAGTGAAGAAACCCTAATTTGATCCCTATCTTCCAGGCAGTTTTAGCACTAGATGTGTTTGATATCTCATTTTCCCCACAACATGAATGTTGTAGAGCTTGTTCTAAGCTTTAATTTGAGTGGTGGAAGTCCTTGATAGGAGTTACAGAGCTCAAGTTATGGTTTTGACAAATTACAGGTCAGCAGAGGTGTGTGAATCTGGGTCCTTGAAAGTCACCCAACTTCCAGACAACTTTTGCCCTAGTAGGTTGATTCCTATGGTTTCTTGGTCAACATGAATGTTGAAGAGGATGTTCTTAGCTTTAATTTGAGTGGTAGAAGTCCTTGATTGGATTTGTGGAACTCAACTTATGGTTTGAACAAAGCAAGGGTATTTTGGTCATTTGTCAGTTATAGGTCATTTTAACCAATGCCTAAAACTCCTATTTCCAAGCCTCAAATGGAAAAACTCAAAACATGAAAGTTGCTCAAAATGTGATTTTAAGTCTAGAGAGAAGGTCACAAATTGTTGAAAAAGCTCATAGCACAAGATTCCATGATTGGTCAAAAATGAACTAAAAATGACTTATAACTTTGAAAAGTTGAAATTGAAAAGTGTTTTGGAAGATCTACAAATCCAAAATAGGTCATCCAATATATCATTTTGATTGGAAAAAACATTTTGAGAAGATTGGTTTAAGTAGAATTTTCATTTGAGGCTTAAAAAATGAGGTTCCTTTGGAAATTTGTTACTTAAGAAAGAAGGCAATGTTAAAAAAACCCTACATAAGCAACAAATGGACTTGTTTTCCACTCATCCTCATTCAATAACTCATGTAAGGAGAATTTGAGACCAAAATAACAAGGCATGGCATATGAGATGAGATAACCATTTTGGAATATCATGGAACTTTCATGAAACTTCCACATCATTCTAGATGAATCTAGAGACTTCCATGGATTGTTATAAAAAGAGTGCATTATGGAGAGTCTATGGTTGGTGAAAAGTGAAGCCAAGTCAGAGGAGAGAGAGAAGTGCATAGCCATTGGAGAAGTTTCTTCAAGTTGAAGCAAGTCAAGAGATCTTTCACTTCAAGCCACCACCTTCAAGAATTGTGCAAACAGAAGGCTATTCATCCTCAAAGGATCATCCTGAAGGATTTACAAGACCTGGTTCGAGCCATAGCATCACTCACCATAGCTTCTTGACAGGTTGGTGAATTCACTTCTTTCTCTGTATTTATGCTTAGATAGAACATATTATAGGTGTAGAAAGATTGTGTTAGGGTAGAGGATTAATCCCTGAGAATTAGAGCAAGATCCATGAGGTTGCATACCAGGGCCATGAATCTTGAATCTTCCATAATTAGTTGTTTAATGAGTTTTAATCAGCATGGATTAGTGTATGATAGCTGGCATGGCTTGTAGAACAGGTTTGTAGCTTTAGACTGAGGTTTGATGAAGGTTGGTATCAGTCGAGCATGGTGGTGCCATGGTGTTGGTGCTTTCTGTTAGAGCAATCTAGGAAGAATTAAGGAAAAGTGAACGTATGGTTGTAATCTAGGCATTTAGTAGATGATTTTTCATGTTTAGGTCGAGGGAAGCCGTGGCCTGTGGGGAGAGATAATGGAGCTCGAATGTGTGAGTGCATGAGAGAGGGTTCTGCAAAACCCTAGTTTGATGAAGACGATGAGGGAGCGCCGTTGGATCAAGTCCAATGTTTGACAAATTCACCTAATCTAACGGTCGCGCGCGTGTCTGAGTTTGGAGGGAAGATTTGAATCTAAGTTGAAACGCTGCGTTTCATTTAGAGGGCGCTGGGCCCAGTCTTCTATCCCCACCCCCCTTATTTGTTGGCCCAATCCATATAACTAGCGCGCGTTGCTTTTCAGACCCCCCCTCCCTTTAATTCAATTAAATTGTTTTATTTTTCTTCTTTTATTTTTCTGTCTTGTTAAATTCATTAAAAATAGATAGAAAATGCTTTTTAATTTCTTCTTTTTTTCTTGATTAGATTAAAATGAGTAGAAAATTATAAAAATAAAATTGAGATTTTATTTTTATGTTTAATATTTTTATTAGATTTTCCAATTAAATAGCTTTTTAATTGTTTCATTTTGATATTTGATTTTGTAGGAATTGTTTTAGTACTTTCCATTAATCTTTTTTACCCATTCTTTTTGGTGCAATTAGATGATTAGTCATACTTCCCCATAAGATTTTTTCTAGATTTTTTAGAATTAATCTTGATTAGTTTGATTAGGGTTGACTTAGGATAGTCTAATTAGGGTTTTGAATCGTGCATAGGTGATGATTCCTTTCTTTGATTGAGTTTTATCTTGATTTTTAGGTAGAAACCTTTGTAGATGTTATGAGTAGGTGTTGAGGACCCTTGTGAATATTTGTTAATTTTTTCCCCATTAGTTTAGTATTTTTAGGTATTTTCTGAGTTGCCTGATGATTTGGCCTGTTCAGTGGGTTATCTGTTCATCTGTGGGGTTCTTTCTGAGGAATTTGCTGAAGGGCTTGTGTTGCCTTGAGGATATTGATGGGGAGCATCATGAAGAGGAGCTTGTAGACCTAGATGCAGAGACCCAGAGCTTGTCTCATCTCCTGTCTGTGAGGTTTGAGAGCCTGAAGTTTGAAGGAAGTTCATGGTACTTTCCTGAGGAAGGCACCATGAATGACTTTCATTCTTCCTTCTCACCTCTTTCTTAAGTATCCAATGATGTTGGAGCCAACTTGTGAGTTTAATTTCTCCTGAGGAGGAATGTAAACTGATCACTTGTTGTTGAGCCACATGGGATACAACTCCTAAGTGGAAGCCTCCTAGTACTTTCCTGAGGAAGGTCCTATGGGTCTGTTCACTTAGTTCCACTAGTTGATCTAGGATTTCTTAAGTATCCAATGACGTCGGAGCCAACTTGTGAGTTTAATTTCTCCTGAGGAGGAATGTAAACTGATCACTTGTTGTTGAGCCACATGGGATACAACTCCTAAGTGGAAGCCTCCTAGTACTTTCCTGAGGAAGGTCCTATGGGTCTATTCACTTAGCTCCACTAGCTTAAATAGGATTTCTAAATATCCAGTGATGTTGGAGCCTGCTTGTGAGTTTAATCTCTCCTGAGGAGGGATGTAAACTGATCACAGTGGTTGAGCCACATAGGGTATGATTCCTGAGTATACACCTCCTAGTGTTCTCCTGAGGAAGACACTATGAGCTTGCTTGCTTAGCTCCCTTTCTTTGGTAAGCTTATTCTGAAGCTTGAAGACTGGGAATGATTTCTCCTGCCTAGGGTTCTGCTTGAGAGTTTTGCTTAGGTTTGTTTAGATCCTGTAATTAGGGTTAGGGTTAGAGAATAGATGATTCTTTCTCATGTGAGTTTTGTTTGCCTGATAGCACTTCATTTCCTTTATCTGTTTATTGCTTGATAGCATGTTGATTATTTTCAGTATGATTGTTGTTATTTCATGACTGGCTTGAGGTTGAGATGAGCTTGTGGAGGCTGAAACCCCACACACATTTCCTCCCTCACTTGCATTGCATGCATTTTACTGTTAAAGCTGATGCTTTTGTCTGTTTTGGTGTATCATTGACATGATCCCTTAGGACTCTCATTTCCTTGGACGAGGATTTGATGATAGACTTTTAGGTTGAAATCTATGCATGATAACATCTAGGAGTTCCCTGTTCAAACCTCAACCATAGGATGAATCCATGGCATGATAACAGTAGGACTTGATAGTCTCCCTCCTAGTTGAGCCATATTTTCAGTAGTTTCCCGAACTACGTTTGCTCTGATCTTTCATACCAGATGAAAGTACGTAGGCATAGGATGCGATATCCTAGCGAGCAACCTTCCCCATTTTTCCCCCCGTAGTTAGCCGAACTACGTTGACTCTGATTTCTCATTCTCTGATGAGAATACGTAGGCATAAAGCGCGACGCTTTGCCGAGTCATTTTTCTTTTCTTTTTTCAGCCAGCCTTGATAGGTAGATAGATTATAACTAACCCGTCCAAGTAAACAAACAAGCGAGGATCCCGTCGAGTACGACGGACGTGAGGGGTGCTAATACCTTCCCCTTGCGTAACCGACTCCCGAACCCAGACAATGGTTGCGATGACCTTGTCTTACCCTTTTTCGTCAGGTTTTTCCGATCGTTTCCTTTCCCGCTCTGAGGGATAAATAACGAAAGGTGGCGACTCTTCTGTCATGCCGGCACCTTATTTTCGCGCAAGCGACATATCCAAGTTGGATTCCTTCTCAAAGAATGATACAAATTTCTCATACTTGTTGGGTTGATTAGTTGAGTAATCTACTTTAAATGACAAAATGTCTTCTTCATTAACTTTAACACTAACACTAACTTTAATTGTGCTAACTTTTACTTTATGCCATTTATTTTTATGCACTTTTATCTTTATGCTCTTTATTTCTTACTTTTTATTTTATGCTTATCATTTCATATCATATTTTCATCTTATTTATGTTTATGCCTTTTTTCTCTTTGTCCACTTGGACTTTCTTTTTTTCTTTTTAAGACATTAATAAAGGCTAAACATCCTAAAAAACATTAATTGTTTCCTTGAACTATTAGTTACTATCCCTTGCATGGATTTGGAGTTTTGGACTTAGAATTAGGTTCTTTGTCCTATGCTTTGGAGTAGTGACTTGAGACCTTGGATCTTATCTGGATCTTATCCCTTGTTTTTCATCTGATAATTGGTTATTTATCTACTTATCTTGTTGCTTATTTCTTGAATCCAAAGGATGAGATAGCTTGGTATCTTGGTTAGATATTTCTTTCCCTAGCTTTTATTTCGTGCTTTAGGGTAGCCTCTTCATCTCCTCCCCTTCTTAAATTTTCAAAATCTTCTCCCTTTTTCAAAACCTTCTTGTTTTCAAACTTGAACCATTTTCATAATAAACCTTGACTTTGTCAAGTGCATTTTCAAACTCATTTTCTTAATAAATGCTATTCAATCTTAAGCATATCAAGAATTTTCAAAATACTTAAAAAAGATCAAACTCATTTAAACCATTTTGTGCCTTTTGTGCAATTTTTTCTTTTAAAACTTTTCATAAAGTTTAGACATGAGTCATTTCCATAGTTGAGATGTGATCCTCCTATCCCCATAGTATTGCTTGAAATGATGTTGATTCTTTTTCACTTGAGAGAGTTAGTGGCATACTTGTTGATTTCTATCCAAGTTGGAGCCCTTCTTAATAGTGATGCAAAGGTTCATTTTCACATACGTGTGGGTGATTAATTGAGTTTTCTCCTTAAAATGACAAGTTGTCTTTTCATTTAAATGAATTATAATAAATCATTTGTTATTTGTACCTCGAACTACGAGGTTTTGATCTTCCATTGCACTTTATAGGTACGTAGGCACGAGACTCAGGAAGTCTTGTCAAACACAAAATTATTAAAAGATACTTCTCTTCTCACCTCACCAATATTTTGCAAACAACACATTTTTAAGCCAAACACTAGATTTTCAAGAGGTTCTTATAGAGTACTATAGACGTTTTGGGTGCTAACACTTTCCCTTTGTGTAACCAACTTCCTTACCCTTGTGTCTATATTTATTAGTTTTTGTTTTAAAAATTCTTTAGGTTTTGTTCACTCTTTTCCCTTTTCTTTGGAAAAATAAAAGTGTGGTGGCGACTCTTGCATTTTGATTTAGTTAATCAATAGCTTAATCTCAAATTTTCTCGCTACAGAAGTCTTATGCTTATGTGCTTAAGCAAGGAAGTCTCAAACTTGTCTATTTAAGAAAGGAAGTTTTAAGCTTGTGTGCTTGGGCAAGGAAGTCTCATACTTGTGTGTGTTAGCAAAGAAGTTTCTTGCTTGTGTGCTTGAGAAAATTGTAATATTTTTTATTATAGTGAAAATCTCTTGTAAGTACAAGGGGACTGGATTACTCACGATTTGTAAGAGGAACCAGGATAACTCTGCATGTTATTCTTCTTTCTTACATTTTATATCTGCTGCTTACCTCTATAAGTAACTCGGGTTTTATAACCTTATACTTAGAATCTGACTTAAGAGTTCTAAATGAAAGAAAAGGAAAACATAATTCAACCCCTTTTTGTATTTTTCTCACCTTCAAGATTCATCTAATATCCATGAAAGCTTCGAGATGTAAAGTATCCCTACAAAACATACCTTGGTTTCACCTTTGGTACCCAAATTTTCTTGGGTCCAGGTGCGTTAACTCTTCTTGAGGGTCTAAGGTTGTCATCTTTAGAAATTTTCAACTTATCAAAACAAAAGGGCTTGAAGTGCCCAAATTTCTTGCATTGAGAGTATTTATATACAAGAGGATTCTATTTCTTATTATTTAAGACTTTAATAGATGTTATATCTGTTGGTGTAATCCCTAGAGGCTAATACTTTTGGTACTTGTATCGAATTATTTATTAATAACAAAATACATTTCTTTATTATGTTTGTTTTTCCAAAAATAATAAAGTCCCTAGAATAACTAGTATGTTTAATGAAATATTAAGTGTAACTTAATCATGATATCACATTAAATATAAGGACAATATTCTTAAAGTATCTGCAGTCGAGCTTTATTGTGAAGTGGGATGACATTAAAACATTAAGACTATTATGTAGATAGACTGATGATGACATCTCATGGATTATGGATAAGAAGTTATCAAGTATTAACATAAGCATGAATATTAGGAGTATGGTTTATACTGGATTGACCCTCTATGAGAGTACTATAAAGAATTTTATGCAAAGTCTCATAAGTTACTCTCATGGTGATAGTGGTGTATACCACCCTTTGACCTGAAACCACTATGGACCCTAGATGTAGAGTTGAGTACTTTATTGCTGATCAAATATTGTTCATAATTTGATGACCATAAAGACAGTTAATGGGTACTCCACAAAGCATGCTAAGGGACATGAGTGACCTAGATTGAATTTTTCATCCTGCGTAATAGGACAAAATTTATAAGGGCCCAATATTTAACTGGACAAGGATGACATAGTATATGCCTTGTGTTCAATATAGACATAACGACAAAAGGGTAATTGTACACACAAGTATTATCACAAAAGGTTTTGTCATATCACATAACATTTTCGTGACTTAGGTAGCAGTGATGTGTTGCTAGATACCACTTCTTGTTTATTATGTTAAATGCGTGATTTAATATAATTGCCAATGTCGTGAAAACCTACAGGGTCACACACATAAGGACAGATTGATAAGAGGTGGAGTAAATAAAAAATACCGTAAGGCACAATGCACTTAAGTAAATGTAGAACACCATAAGGTACAATGAAATTAAGTAGAATACAGAATATGGTAAGGTGTCACGCGCTCAAGTGATATACGATACACCTAAAGATATGGTGCATGTGCACTTAATTGGACTTTTTTAGCTTGTAGCCTACACAGTGGATTCTATAAATAGAACCCTTGTGCAGAAGCATTCGCACTTGATGAAAATTCGGTTTGTGAAGCCCAATTCATATTTTCCTTCTCTCTTACGCACATACTAAAAGCCTTCAATTGTAGCAGCTAGCACTAAAACTGAAGGAATATGTTTGTGTGGATTAAGTAGAGACATTGTTCATTATTCAACACTCGTGATCACTCCTTCGATTCAACATCAAAGGTTTTATCGCCACAAGAGGTAACTGTTTATATCATTGATCATGCCCATTCGTAAGGATCACTAAAGGGAAAATTTTAATTTGTGTTGCATTTATGATCGTGATTTCCCTTTAGTGGAATCAGAGCCACTTACAAAACCATGCATCTAATAACTATTTATTTTCTATACTTTTTATTTTAATTCGACTAAAACACAGAATAAATTAAATTATAATAGAGAAATTAAATTTTGGCATCAAGTTGTGTATGATTTGGATGATCGATATTAACTATGCTTCGGAATCCGACATTAGTATGGTGAAACACTGATACATCGATCGTCCTTAAGTTACACAAATATGATCAATCAAATTTTAAATGTGATATAAGTAACTCTGGTGCAAAGATGGTATATTGGATATATTGTTTCTATTTCATTCATTCAATCACGTAATGATTGTTATTCTTTTGAGCGACATGTATTCATTTGCTTCAAAATCCGATGTTAGTATGGTGAAGCAATGACATGTCGATCAATCATACTGGATTATTGATCATGGTGTTCTAACGATGTGAAGTTGTTGCATTAGGTTTCACGATGAAACAAGGGTTGTGCTGTCAAAGAGGTATGTGATTAGAGTTTCATGCAAATTTCTGACTTCCTTTTTCAACGAGACACAAGTATCACATGTTTCTCTTGAGTTTCTAATATTAGTGACTTCTAACTTAACTGTTTTATTGTTTTTTTCAAGAGACTCTAGATACTCCTTAAGGTCTAAGTTGCTTTTTTTTTATCCTATCATTTTCTATAACCAACTTAGCACTAATTTTAAATAATTCTTTGTAGGATAGTTTAGTTACCTCATAATCATCTTCCTCGTAAGATGCTTTCAAGCAAACTTCATCTTCTTCGTTTGAAGAAGATTATTCTATGGTTATCCTTGAGGTTGATTATTCTTCATTTGCTAAGGCTTTGTCTCTTCTTTCGAAGATTCCACTAGAAGATACTTCTTCTCCACATCGTCTCACAAATGCGGTTCCTTCAATTGATATTGAATCCTCCGAAGATCCTTCAACTATTGAGTATGTTCTTTCAAAGGATTCCATGGGATTTTTTTATAGGAGTTTGATGAAGTTGAGGATTCTTTAGTCTCTGAGCTTGAACCTTCATCTTTAAGTAGTTAGACTAACTTTTTCAATTTCTCTATAATTTCATCCTTCATTGATTTTTCATGAAATTTATGAATACTCCTATCTTTCGACTTAAGGATTGGATTGAGTTTCAAATTTTTAACTCTTAGATATTGTTTAGTGACAAACGTTCCAATATAACTTCTAACACTTCTATATTTGGAATAGTATTTACGAAAGAGACCTTTGTATTTTTTGCCTCGTGTGTTCATTTCCTCTTGTTTGATGCTTGGAGAATCTCCATATATAATTTCAAGAGTATCCAAAGTTCGCTTGGATTTGAAATCAATTTCAAACTTTATCTTTTCTTTTACGATCCAAAGTGAATTGGATTTATCTACTACTTCACCATCTATTTGGTGAGTATGGATAAACGGACCATTGATTAGAGTTTCCAACAATTCACTATTAATACTTTGAATAAAGGTTCTAACTTTCCATATTTCAAACCAAGCACCATTCAACGATAGAGGCATGTTTAGGAAAGATCTCTTATTTTAAAATTTGTTGGAATTCATCTTCCTCTTAAAAGAATTATTCCTTGAACATGAGTTAGGCTCTGATGGCACTTGCTGGACATGTGACTTCATACACAAGATGGGGTGAATTGTTTGCTTTGGAAAACAGCTATTTGAAAACCTTTTAAAATTATTTTTAGAGTTTAAAATTTTTTGAAGATGATTTAATAAATTAGCAGTGGAAAGATAAATAAGTAGAAAGGTTTCTCAAAATCTTTCGTTTCAAATTCAACACCATGATCAATTCTGAATTTAACAATTCTAAAGTCTTTCTCGTTTTGCACTTGAGATAACAAGGTAGCAAACACAGAATGTGACTTGTCCTTGTGTCTTAGAAACTTAACACATGTCCATTTGTTGTAGTCATCCATAATGACTAAAACCTAATTCTTGTCATTGATAGAAGCAGTTTTCAGTGGTCCAAAAAGGTCAAGTGCATAAGTTCCAAAGTCCTAGAGTTAGAAATAATATTCTTTGCTTTGAAAGAAGTTTTTGAAAACTTTCCTTTTTGACATGCTTCACAAAGAGCATCTAAAGAGAACTTCAGATTAGGAAGGCCTATGACTAAATTAAGCTTATTAAGCTAAGAAATCCTCCCCATGCTAACATGGCTCAATCTTCTATGCTAGACCCATTTCTCTTCATTAACAAACATAAGACATTTTACATTTTGATTGTTAAGGTCAGAAAGTCTAATCTTATAAATGTTATTTTTCCTCTTGCCATTAAAAACGATAGAGCCATCATGTGGATGTGGGATTCATCCCTTCTTTTGAAGTGAGATCGCCATTTCTCTACATGTGAACTTCTAATTTATCCCAAAAGAGGGAAGGTGAAAAAATCTAAATAAACCAGTGAGTGCATGCAATTCAATGCACTAAGAGATTTGGAAATTGGGATTGGTTATACAAAGGGAATGTATTAGCATCCTAAGCATCTATAGTATTCTATAGGAACCTCTTGTGTATATTCATATTGTTGATTAGTCATTTGCTGTGTATTGGGGAATTCATTAACTATTTTGAGTGATATGAGATATTTTTGTTGTTTTTGTGGTATAAGTTGAAATGGTTTGAGATAAAGGTATGGGAATATAAGGGTTTTATTTATTACTATGCTCGCTAAGATCTCGTAATCTTATGCCTACGTATTCACAAAAGGAAGTTGAGAAATCAGAACATTTGTAGTTCCACCTACTAATGGGTAGGTTTGGGTTTGTTGGGTTTTGAGAGAAAATACAAATTGTCGTCTTAAGGGAGATATCTCACCTATTCACCACAAACATTTTGAGAAATAAAAAAGAGAATAAGCTTTAAACTTGGATGTAGAAAGTCCAGAGTAATGCTACATCTTTCTTTAAATGAGTCTTTGTATATTAAGAGAATGACCTTGACTTGGATGTATAAATAATAAGTGTGCCAATTACATCACTTAAAATGAAACAAGTGCCTTTGTACCATAGTAAGAGAGGGCTCCAGCTTGGATATTGAATCAACAAGTGTGCCACTTACATCACTTAAATGGAAAAAAGTTTGAAAAAGTTTATTTTATGTTGTGAAAAATAGAAGAGACATCTCTTCCATAGAGATGACTCATGTCTCATCTTTGGGGAAGTGTTTCAAGTTTAAAGCCAAAGGTCGGCTAGAGTTTGACTTGAAGTAGTTTGAAGATTTGAAGCCACAAGGGGTAGTGTGTTGACTTTAGGACTTCAAAGGGGGATTCTCATCTCTTTGTTGAAGAGTTTTGAGTTTGAAGTTTAACCTCCTTGTATAAAGCCCAAAAGGAGGCTAAGTTGATTGTGAATTCTCCTTATAAAAATCCTAAGAGGAGGCTAGTGTTTGGAATTTCAATAGGAGAGACCTAATGCTTGAACTAGGTTATATTTGAAGGGAATCCTAATGTTTTTGTGTTATAAACATAAAAATAAAAACTAAAAGATTGCTTGCTATGATCTCGCAATCCTATGCCTACATATCCTTAAGAAGGAAGTCGGAGTAATTGTAGTTCGGGTTGGCTCCCGGAATATAAATGTCAAGAGAAACTTAACAAGACAAGCTTGATCAAGCTTGTGAACAAGTATAGTCATTGAGGATGACATGGGTATGGTGTGATTAAGCATGTGTAACAGCATGTGTAGGTGCATCAGGCAAAGAGATATTTTCATCATGGTAAGAGTTTATGAAGGAAATACATGAACATGTGAACAAAGGTTTAATAAATTTGAAGCAATCACAGAGAATCTCAAGCAAGCATATATTCAAGATGAATCGAGGATCAAATGAAGGGTGACGGGTAATCAAAACTCTAATGGAAGTTCATGAGGATAAGTGCAGGAACCAAGTATTCAAACATGGTTGAATTAAGGGCTTTGGAGGAATCCAAACTCAAGTGGAACCCCTAACTATATACAAAGATGTTTTGAAAGCTTAATCAAAGTGAAAACCTTAATTAAACATTTAATCAAAAGTATTTTCAAAAGGAAAATCAATGAAACATGGTATGAGTGGTGTTTAAGTAAAAACAAGCATGTTATGTACATTTAAACAAGACTTAAACAAAACATATTATCCACATAAATAATCATGATCAATTAGGTTAGGGAGAGAATAAAAGGAAAATCATTTTTAAAGGTATAAAACACTTTAAAATGTATCACTTTTCAACCTAATAAAAAATGGTTAAATAAAAGTTATTTTCAACATTTTTTCATGGATTCCTAAAATAGGGAAGGTAAATGAAGAATGTGCAAAAAATTGGCTCAAAAATATTAAATTTAATCATTGAAATAATTGAATGAATTTGTGAAGAAAAGTGAAGAAAATAGGTGATTAAAAAAAAGGATGGCCCACCCAAGGTTTGAACTCACGCCCTTGGGTGGAGAATTTAAATCTTTACCATCAGAGCCATGTGTGTGTTGTTGATAAAGAATGGTAGGTGAAAATAATGTATGAAAAATCCTTTTGAAAATGATTTTAAAAAAATATCAAAAGTTCTAGGGCGAGGGGGATTTGAACCTCAGACCTAAGGGTAACACAAAGCCTTAAATACACACCTTCAACCACTGGGGTGGTATTATATCTATTGATTTGTTGTCATAAAAATAAATATATTATAAAAATTCATTTTATTTTGAAATATGGCGCCATGGCTATCAGCTTCAACAGCTTCATCTTCTCCAAGTGGTATCTCTCAGAATACACATCCAAATGGCACGATGTAAAAATGAAACTTGATGGAAATTTGACAAGGAATTGAATGGTTCTATTCAATTTTATTTAAATTCAGTGTATCAAAAGAAATTTATTTGAAAACCGTATAAACCGTAAAATGAAAATTTAAAATGAAATTCTATACAGTCACAGTATTTAACAATTAATTGAGGGAAAATGATCCTCATACTGCCAGAAACACATTGATAACTTGCATGAGCAAAAAAGTTGCATGAATCATAGAATACTGAGGCTTACCTTACAAGTGAGAATTTGAAATTTTCCTTAGAAGTGTTACAGATACAAAGTAATGATCCTAAAAGCTTTCTTGATCCTTAAGGATGGTGTTGTAATGCTTAGAATGAGTTGAAACCTTCTGGATCACTTGGCTCAAATCAAACTACAGCTTGGTTCAAATGAGATATGATGATGATGGTTATGGTGTTAGATAAATGATTAGAGGTTATGGATCACTTCTATGATGATTATGTAAAATGTTTGGAAGGTTGAATTGACTGGAAATGGACTGGTTTGAGAATTCCAAGTTTTCACTCTTTGAGAACCTTGAATTTTACAAGAAGGAGGATTTATGAGAAAACAAGCATTAGCAATGTTTTGTCATGCTTAGAATGAGGCATAAGGGTCTCTATTTATATGAGAAATGTATCTGATATTTTGAGTTTGAAAGGATTTGGATGTAGGCTATTATCCAACAAATGATGTCATGTACCTATAACTTGAAAGCCAAGGTACACATGGGCTATTCTTCACATGGCTCACATTTTGATCATTTGAGCTTTGTTCCCCAAGGCTTTATCCTATCCTTTGATGTTCGGATCATCTTTGGGCAGATTGAATGTTTTTTTGCAAACATCACTATAGCACTTTAATGCTAGAGGACAAAACCTCACTTCATACTTTTTGAATGATTTTTTTCACATGCCAAGTGATGAAACTTTGAAAATTAAGTTATAATTTTAAAAGCACATGTTTTTTGATCATTTTGGTATTGATATTGTGAAGATTTCAGGGTTGCAAGACTTATCCAAATCGTGTGGCACAAACATGTTGCAAATCTGTCTTAGAATTTCAACTTGATCAAGCCTTATTGCAACATCCATAACTTCTTGCTCAAGTAAAGGATTTTAATGTTCTTGATCACTTTGGAAAGCTGGTATAATGTAATTCAAGTTTAATGTTCAAGATTTGTCTTGAATCAAAGTGGATCATGGAGAAAAATGGCCCTAAAGTTAGCTCAAACACAAGACAGATTCTATCTAAAATTTCACTAAGTGTTTAGGTTCAAAAAGTATGGAACCTCTAACTTCATGGCTTCATATCTCTTAATATATGAATTTTTTGAGAATACATTCCATAAATTAAAAGGTGTATAAAAAAGAAAAGATAGTACACAACAAGTATATTCAGTCAACACATATGTACAATATAAAATTTCATTATGAAATATGTACTTCCTCTATTCCCATGCACGTGGTACCAATCCTAACACTGGACTGAAATCCTAAACACTAGACTGAAGTTATGGATATCAAATTTATTTTACTAAGTGATCTTTCCCACTGGACCAAAGTCCTAAGCTAATAGTCGCTATACATGATGCATGATCAAAAAAATACAAATAATCTCCATCTGAACCTATTACTCCACTTATCAACACTATCAGTTAAGGCTAACACTGACTCTTTCGAACCTAAAACATGTCATACACCGGTTCTCTCGAACCTAAACATAATCACATCAATCACTGCATGTTAGGGCTAATCATTGGTTTGTTTTGAACCTAAAACCATCAACTTTCAACACAGCCTAACCATGAGGCAACTATCATTTAAATCAACGATAATCACTCATAATCATTTTCTTGGTGTATAATCACATAACATTATGAATTAAATATAGGAATCAGAGCCTATGCGAAAAATCGATCAAAATATCAAAATTGGTCAACAACAAGGCTGACGGTCCGGCCGTCTCGACCCTGACGATCGTCTCCCTTGGGAAAGCTCACCTGTCATTGCTGATGGTCTAGGGGAATAGAGAAAATCACGAGGTGCTGACTGTAACACCCTAACCCTCAACTCAACAGTTATTAAAATAGTTCAAATAAAATTCTACGATTAGAGTGTCGCACATGCTTCACCATAGCATAAAAACATCAACATGTCATATTCATCTAAAAGTAAGTAGCATAAATCATTAAGTTTGACATATAAGTCTCTACATCAAAAGAATAACAAAACTCCAACATAAGTAAGGAATAAAATAAATAAAGAATGAACAACCCATCCCTAGTGTTACGTATCAGAGCGACTCCTCTAAGACCCAATGATAAAAGCTAAAGAGGCATCGAAGTTGTCTTCTAACTCAAGAGGCTACTCTTGTACTTGATTATCTATACTCTAGTGGAACACAGATGCCAGAACAATAAAAAGGAATGAGAATACACCTGACAAATGTTAATGGTGAAAATTAATAGTAAAATTGTAAACGAAACAACAACAAGTATAACATTCTCACACAACATAATCACATTCCAATTTATGATGCAAATGCTAATGCACCAACTTCTCCATCAATATGCATGTGGTACCGGATTTTTGGGGTTAAAGGTTTGTTACTAATTGCCCTTATCTCAGGTTCCTCTCTGAACCGTGTCCTTCTCTAGACATGAGATCCTCATGGTTCCTCTCTGAACCTGACCTCACTGGATCGAAGTCCTATCTAAATCCAAAATATATGCATGCATGGTCATGTATAGAAAACAAGCATGCAACTCAAACAATCATGAAAATCATCTCAAAATCATCATCAAAATAGGTTCCACTCTTGAACCAAGTTTGCCAATAATCATGCCTCACTGTAATCCCACCGGATTACTAATCTCAAAAATATAATTCATTTTAAACAATTATATTACATCTTAAATTGATTAAAGGTATGGTATTACTCAACAACTCTAAAATCGGTAAAATACTCCAAACGTCTTAAAAGGTTATTATATTATTTATAACTCAATAAAGTTCTCAAAAAACTCAAAAACAGCTCAACATCAACTCTTAACTCTCAAAATGACTTTAGAGTACCCAAAAGTACTCTAAAGTGTTCAAAAGTGCTATATTGACAACTCTTCACAAATGATAACTCTACTAACCTTAAAGGTGGGCAACTTAACTCAAATTACTCAAAATTAACCCAAAGGTCACAAAAGGTTATTGATTTAAAAATTGCTAAAAATCAGCGAGAAACTGCCAAAAAACACTCTGCCTTGCATAGACCCGTCACCGCCGCCCACGGAGGCCGCCTCCGCGACACCTACTGTCGCGGATCGCGCTGCTGCCGCCCACAGCCGCCGTTGCACGACACCTATTTGGTCACTGCTATCATGATGCGGGCACCCATCTGGTTGCTGACCACCACCACGCAGCCCGACCACCGCGGCTCTGTTGTGCAGTAGGCTTTGCCACGCCCCTCCCCTTAAAACTTGATTTTTTTTTCCGATTTTCATTAAAAACGACTGATTTTTTTTTTACTTTTGGGAAAATTATCGATCACACAAGTTTATAGAATTGAGAAAATTTATCAGGAACATAGATACCAAATTCATCACAGAAAATCATAACGATCATCATTTTCAACACCGGGATACACAAACTCATATTGTTTTATAAATAACAAAAATGATACAGTGACCATGGGGATTTATCCTAAATCCTGTTTGGTCACCACAGTAACACACAGTCAAGTAAGATAATTATTTATCGATGCCAATAGAGTTTTGCCCAAACCCTATTTGGCTAGACACAACAACACACAGAAACAACAATTTCATTCAATCGATGCCAATGGGGGTTTGCTCAAACCCCATTTAGCCACACATATTACAGAATCAAGGATATTAAAGAAAATACTAACACCCATGGCGTTGATGGAGGGTAAGGAGCCCCCACCATCATGGCTGCCTAATAGTCGCTCATAGGTAAAGCAATTCCCCTACCTTAAACTTGAAGCTTTCACTCTTCTACGATCACTTCTTAAAACTCTGCATATTCCCAATCCCCACGATCAGTCGCTTCCCAATTTTCTAACTTTGTTTCACGTAACCTAGCTCGGCCTCTCACTTTAGATTTTATATTAACCTAATTTATCCCAATTGGGCTTCACATTCCCCTCACTCAACTCACCTCTAATTCTGAATTTCTAACAAAAACTCAATTTTTATTTTTATTCCAAAAATTATATTTTTTAATTAAATGTCACACTTTTATTTATCCAAATAAAAGTTGCACTTAAATAAATATTTAATAAAAATCCATAAAAAATATGAATTATCTCTAATTACTCCAATTAGTATGAAATAATTAAAATTATCTAATTACCTCTAATTATTTAAATAAAATCCTATTTTATTTCTCCGCTCTCAACCTCTATATTCCCAGTAATTATTAAATAACCTAAATACCCCTAAATCCCCTAAAACACCAAAATAACATAAGTAATCCACTCATAAGCACTCCAATAATTAAATAGAATATTAATTTTAAATTTAGGGTGTTACACTAACGGTTCGACCATCATATGTGTGACGCTCGTCATCGCTGACGATCTGGCTTCTTCGTCCTCGATGGAGTGACGGTTGGACCGTCACGCAGGTGACGCTCGTCACCGCTGCAGAATTGAATTTATTCGTTTTTCCATCAAAAATAGATTCATATCTCAAATTTTTTTGCCAATTCATGTCAGATAAAATCCAGAATTCAATTTATAAGAATAAGCAACAAATTTCACATCAAGGATATCAATCTAACAAATATCACATCAAATATTCATGTTTTCTTCATTAATTCATCACATAATATATGAACATCAACAATCAAATTCTTACCACATATTTACACAAATTTCACATCAGTAGTAACGAAATCAACATCAAAAATACACAATTAGAATCTACAATTAACATAATCATGGAGGTTTTGCACAAACCACACATAATTCAATCATTACAGAGAAAAAAAAGGCTAAGGGAAATCTCCCACTATCCCTAAGCTTAACACCCATCATGAAATAATCTCCCACCCTTACCTCGATTAAGCTGAAACTCTTGAAATTTTTGGTGGTGGAATTTTCAGACCTTGGAAATATCTCTTCTAGAGTTACCTCAATTTTTATCCTTTTTCCCTCACCCTTAAATAGAAATATAGGTTTTACTTTTATTTTATTTATTCATTCTTACTTATTTCTTTTATTTTAATAAATTCCATTATTTAGCCTATAGTTTCTAAATAATCACAACCCTTCTTATTCTCTACTATTATAAATACTTTATTTTAATAAAATCTTATTTTATTCTAAATAATAACACAATAAATCACAAAGCACACAAAAAATTATAATAAAATTCTAATTAACTTTTGTCATTAGGAGTTCTTTATGATGGATTGCAAGAGCAGAAAATTATCTGGGTTTAAAGCTTATGTTTTTAAATATTCATTTGAGCATAAAACCATTTACTTTTCTAACCCTTTTTTTGTTTTATATCAAAAATAAATACTTGCAAGGTGAAGCATTTGATCTTTCCCAAATATCTAGGAGTCGAAGATCCAACATATGATCTTCATAGATAAATTAATTTTTATTTTAATATTTTGTGTAAACAATGTAATATTCTGGGTAAATATTGTAGTTCGTAAATAAATTATTTTTATTTATTTTGTGTGTAAACAATGTAACGAATTTCAATTAACAAAATCTATCTTACCCTTTGGTTTTATTGTAAACCGAAATGTATTAGGCGCTAGTTTAGTAAATAATAAAAATGTTGATATTGGGGTTTGAACCCATGTGCAAATTAATATACCCGTCGTTGTTTAAAAAATCAAGGTGATAAGCTGTTAATTTTTATGACACCCATCGTTACCTCGCTACTGCAGCCGATGTAAAATTCATTTCGCGTCCAACGTCAGAAGCACTTTTTGTAGTAGTGACAATTCAGAAAAACTAACGAAGTGGTTACATAACCATTGGTTGGAGTATCAATAACCATTGATCTTAACGGCTGATCAGAACCTGAAATGGACCAGAGACAAACACCTGTGATGTTGGGTGTGAGAGAGGAAGAGGGGGTGTACCTGCAAGGCACTCCGATGCTAAAGTATGAATCAGAAGAAAGAAGGCAAGTACAAAATATTTGTATATCAAGGTGAATATTGAATACGTGGCCCTCTCAAATGAGAGGGTTTTTATAATGCCCCCATCACTTGGCCATTGGTCCCTATTTTCAGGGTGAGATAATTGTTTTCCGAAGAATAGGTAACTGCCAAAAAACAGTCGTTAGAACGAGCAGAGGTGCCCATAACTAGCCGTTTCTACGGGCAGAGGCACAGTTACGGGCACAAGAGTCTTGGTTGTTTCTGAATGGTGGAACCGTGCATGACGAGAAAGTCTTGTAGTGGAGTGTTGGCTCAGGCGTAAACTGGTCAATCTCCCGTATTAGAAGGGAAGAAAGGTAAATTTCATCCCCCACATAGCTGGACTTAGGCAATTGGGTTGTTCTAGGAGTAGAAGTGGATTGGGCTATGCCTAGCCATTGGGCCAGTCCAGAACAACCATATTATATTTTATAGGAGACACTAATGGGTTTAACTTTATAACACAATCATGTGATATGAATGAATATGTTGCACCCATATCAATTATAGCAATTAGAGGGAAATTATTTATGAAACATGTACCTCGAATCAAATTATATGATCTTAAGACTTCAGCACCACTAAGAGCAAAGACTTTCCCTTTGACCTGAGTATTTTGACTTACACCTAGTTCTTTCTTTGGTTTTTGAAAATAAGTGACAGTGTGGCCCTGCTTTCAACAATTGAAACTTGTTTGAGTTGTATTCTTGCACTCAAGGACACAATGACCTAGCTTACCACACCTTTCACATCTCGGAGGAAATGGAACACCTCCCCAACTAATTCCATTCCTAGTTGTAGATTTTTTATTTCCTTTGGGACCCGGATTTGCATATGGCTTGCCACGATTATAATTAGAAGATGTCTTCTCATTTACACTCTTATAGTGATTTGATCTTGCTATATTGTCTTGATCATAAACTGTGCACTTGTTAACCAGTACTAAGAAGCGGTAAATCTCCCGATATCTTATAAACTACTTGATCTCTGGACGTAACCCATTTTCAAACTTCACACACTTAGAACCCTTATCGTCTACACCATTATAGGGAGAGGGCAATACCTGGATAGCTCCTCAAACTTGGTTGCATAGTCAGCCACACACATGTTACCCTACTTCAACTCCAAAAAAACTCAATCTCCTTACGGTTATGAACATCAGCTGAAAAAGACTTGTCCAAAATTCATTCTTAAAATTATTCCACGTAATAGCAGTAACAATAGCTTACAATCTTTGGCGGATGTTCTCCCACCAGTACACGGCTTCCTCAGATAACATATGAGGTCCAAATAACACTTTTTGAGCATCCGTACACGCCATGACTTTGAAAATCTTTTAAATTTTCTAAATCCAAGTCTAGGCACCTTCAAGATCATACCTCCCCTTGAATGTTGGCAGGTTATTATCATAACCTAATTTTTAACCCTAAGATTCCACTTATCATATCATTTACATTTCATCAAAATCACAAGCATTGGTGTCCTCCTAGCATTCTCCTTTCTATGCTTGCCTCTGTGAGAGATCACCAAGCACCCTTTGTGTTTCTTTGTCGTCTTATTGTTTTTTTTACATTCTAACATCACTAACTTCATTCAAAATACAAAAATATGTGTTGTTTCTTTTTCTTATTGTGCAAGGTAGGGGCTTGTAATCAAAGGATCAAGATTGAGTTCCTAAATTAGGGTTTGGTGCCCAAAAGTTAAAGTTATGGTCAAAACGTGGTTCACAAGAGCTTTTCTTCAAGGCATGACCTATGATCTTAGGCCACATTTACTTCAAGCTTAATTCAACATCATTTTATCAATAGAAGTTCAAGTTGGATTCATGTTTTTAAAGTTGATTCAAATATGATTCATGTGTTTATTTTCATGCCATCTTCATCAAATTTTCAAGCTATCATCAAAATTATTCAAGGAAAAATCAAGACTCTTTCATTTATGGTTCAAATGGTCATCATTAAGCTTTAAGATGCATGAAAGTTGAAGTTGGCACTAGTTTGGTTGGGCTAAAATCAAGTATGGCATATCATTTGGTCCAAACACCATAACTCTCTCATTTCTCAACATTTTTGGAATCTTATTTGAGCCAAATGTCACATTTGAAATCCTCTGCAACTTTGCTTTAACGGTCAAACATTAATTTAACCGTCAAGACCTCAATCTTGGAAGTGAACAAATTGCCAAGTCGGTCTAAAGCCATGCCATGACCTCCACTTTGCACATATGCCATTTTCACCTCAAACATCCATTTGACTTAATTCCTTTTGCATTTGGTTAAGATCATAACAAGGATCATTTATCCCAAGTTTGGCCTAAAAGGCACGAGCCAATTTCATTTGGCTCGAGCATGAACATGAGGTCTCAAAAAGCCAAATATGCCCAGCACTGGTTTGGCCTAATGCTTGACCAAGATTTCAGGTCATGACCCCAACTTTGAGATCATGCCATTTTCAATCCAAGCATCCTTTTGAGGTGATTATTTTTGCATTGAACTCTTTGCAATGCAAGGAATATTTGGCACAAACAAAAATTTAAAACGCACGAGCCAATTCCACTTGGCCTAGCTTCAAACATAACTTCATGAGCTCTACTTCTTGCGCAAGGTTCAGGTCACAAAATTTATGCCAACTTCGTATGGGACCACCAAACACATGTGCATTTGATTCAGTGATGTAAAACAAAGAAAAACATGTGCAAAACGACCATGCCACCTGTAGCGACGGGAGGTAATTTAAGATTAAGCTATTGACTAACTTAACTCATAAAAGCAAGAGTCGTCGCCGCTCTTTATTGTTTCCAAAGGATGAGAAAAGAATGATAAAACCCATATAAGCTTTAAAACATAACTTATAAAGCAAAGAGATAAGGGTACGGGGGTTGGTTATGTAAAGGGAAAGTGTTAGAACTCATCACATCTACAGTACTATATAGGAACCTCTTGAAAATCTGCGTTTATCTTAAAATCAAGTTGTTTGCACAAAGATTGTGGAGATGAGAGAAAGAAATTTTTTAAAGATATTTGTTTGACAAGACTTTTTGAGTCTCGTGCCTACGTACCAACAAAGTGCAATGGAAGATCAAAACCTCGTAGTTCGCGGTAAAAATAACAAAAGTGTTTGCTTTGATTGATTTTAAATGAATAGACATTTCGCCAGGTTCAAGTGGAAACTCAACTTACTACCCACAATTAATGAGGAAGGAGCATTTGGGTCATCTTGAGATGGAGGATTTTTGCTTGGGTTGAAACCAACAAGTATATCACTCAACATCTAAGTGGAAAGTGTTATTACTTCTCTACATTATTGTGAAAGTATAGGAGTTACATCACTACAAGAACAAAACTAATGATTATCCTTAAGAAAAGGATTTAAAAAGAAAAGGTGCACAAAGGCACACAATATTTGAATGAGTTTTGTGTTTTTTTAAGTCTTTTGAAATTGTTTTGATATGCTTAAGATGTCTTAGAATTTATTTAAGAAAAAGGTTTTGAAAACCACCTGACAAAGTCAATATTTATTAAGAAAGTGGTTTAAGTTTGAAACAAGAAGGTTTTGAAAAAGGAAGAAGATTTTGAAGATTTAAGAAGGGGGAGAAGATGAAGAGACTATCCTAATGCATAAAATAAATAGCAAGAAATAAATGGTCTCATTGTAAGTTAGCTTAAGAGGAAGCCTTTGTGGGTGCATTGTAAACTAACCAAGATCTAGACAGCACTTGACAAGAGTCAAAACCAACATTTCATTCCTTTGGAGTAGGACATAAGCAACAAGTAAGCAAAGGATAAGAAAAGCACCAGTTGAAAGAAGAACTCAAGCTATAAGGTCAAAGTTGTGTATCAGAGCCAAGTCTTTAAAGGTAAACTAAAAGTCTCAAGTATCAGATGAATCCAATAGCATAGGGAAAAGTAACCAAAGTCCATAGTTCCAAAAATCAAACTCCAAGTCAAGCTAAGGATAGTAACCATTAGTCCATAGATTAGAGAAGAAAGTTTTTTTTTGGTTTTTTTCCTTTATTAATGTCTTAAAAGCAAAAGAAAATGTCCAAGTGGACAAAGGAAAAAGAATTATAAACATAAACAATATGAAATGTAATGCTAAAGTAAAGGCATAAAAGTACAGAACAAGAAATAAAGGGCAAGGAATTAAGTGACAAGAAAATTAAATGACATAAAGTACAGTTAGCACAATAATAATATTAGTATTGATGTAAGAGTTAATGAATAGATTCAGGATAAATTTAGCATTATATTAAGTAATCGTAGCACAATATGTTAGGAAGATCATACTATGAGAGGCCGGCCAATAACAATTTATGTACCATACCTGTTAGAGATATGGTAGAAACCATACTCCTAAAACATGTAGCACAAATAAAAACCAAATAGGCATCCAGCACTAAGGCAATGAGATTAGTTCATTACATCAATCATTCTTCATGATAACTTAGGATAAACTTATGCATCAACTAAAGTACCTCAAGTGATCCATGATTAATTGGAAGGTAGATTTGAAATACATGATTAATCGGAAGGTAGATTTGAAATATGAAAGTTCATCAAGCATCAATCCAAACTTCACGAGCAAGATGGACACTAAATCATCCAATTGGTCAAGAGAATAAAAAGAAGGAGAAAGGGATGAAGAGAAATGAAACCAAATTGAACCATGACTCAGGATTCATCTATCATCAATTTCAATCACCTCTCTTGGTGGTTTAAGGTACTAAACCCATCATCAATCCAAATCACCAAAAAGGATTCAACTAATCATTTAATGGTATATTTGAATTGACGAAGATTCATCCAACGACATCAATACCCAAATTCCTTTGAGATTGAGGAAGATTTTGATCAATCAAGCCCTAATCCAAGTTAACAGAAGTCAAGCGATATTAAAAATGCATAAATAAATAAAATAAAGAATTAAATTATTTTTAATGGAACATAAAAGAAAAATGCAAATGCAGCAACTAAACATCAAACAAAATCTCAATAAAAATATGGAAGATCGAGAAAACTTTAAGGATTAAGACCTCAAAATATTAGATCAACAATATTTGAATATTATGGAGAAATAATTTATTAAAATCAATTAAAAAAGAAAAAAAAATAAAATAACAAAAAATACTAAAAATCAATTTTAAAAACTGTAAAAATCACAAGAAGTAGAAAATATTTTTATGAAATTATGGAAAAAAGTTGAAATGAAAAATCACTTAGGAGCTATTTTTGATGAATTTTAAAAGAAAGTGAAATAAAAATTGAAATAAAATAAGAAAAAGAAATTTAAATGCGACATATAGGAGTAGGTGGCGCTACCTGATTACCCAAGGAATTTGAATTTCCCACCCTTGCGTGTGCACTTACTCATCTTCAACCTCCGTTAAATCACTTTTGCAGGTCATGGATTCTAAGATTTTAAGTTATCAAACCACATGGTTTAGCTTTGTCTCATGTCATCATCCATGTATCTCTTCATCAGAGCAATTTATTTGCTCTGTGAAGAGAGAATTTTCAGAAATACGATAAACCCTAACTTGCTTAAAAGTAAAATTAAATTCCAAATATGAAGAATAAATTCCAGTTAGGTTAGAGGAAATGATTAGTGGAACAAGGCGAATGGAGTAGTAACTTGTTTACGTGAAAAAGAAACTCGTATCTACCTTTTCAGTTGAAGCTCGAAGGTTCAACAATGGTGAAATTGGAAACTAGGTTTTAGTGAGCTTCAAGGTGAAGTGATGGTTCAAATAGCTTCATATGATGCTGATGAATGATTCTGAGCAAAGAAATGAAGCAAAATGAAGCAGAATATGAAAAATAGTTTCTGGTTTTTGAGAGATTCGGGCTTCAAAAGAGCATAGATTTCTTGGCTATTCAAGCATGATTTTGAGTGCAAAAGCTTCCTATATTTATAGGAAATGAAATGATGAGATCATACGTGTGAAATCAGATCCAAAACATGTCAACCAAATTGAGAATTTTCTAGATTCAAATGTGTGAAAATTGGACGTGTAATGTGTGAGTTGTTGAGCATTTCAGGTCATTTTTCTTTGCACCAAATGTGTTTCATCATCACAATGGATGTTTGACCTCTAAATAAATTTTTTATAAGATATCAAAATGGATATTTGGCAAAAATAATCGCAAATAAAAGTTGAAAATTGAAGGAGTTGTGATCTTTGGAACATAGGCATGTCATACATGAGCTTTAGGTCAGATTTCACTAAATCCACAAAATGACCACTAATGTTTCTAAGATTTTTATGATCTTCCAAGCATAATTGGCTCTTTACTTGTAAAGATAAGTTGGAGGGGATGTCAAGAAAAATCATTTTCCCAAAGAAGCACTAAAAAATGTTGAAGTATGAAGAAGTTGTGATATTTGAAAGTTGGACTTAGAATGTTGACTTTTTAGGTCAAACCTCTTTGAACAAACTTGCAGCCTTGGAATCTTTCTTGCATTTCAAGGTACATTAATGATCATATGAACTCAAAATGATGTATTATAGATTGTCCTTTGATTAAACTTTCAATGGCTTGAGAAAACCTATTGATGAAGACATGGAAATAAACACATGAACCTTTGAAGTTTCTTGAGAAACAAGCATCAAACTTTGAAGTATCTTTGATCAAATGAAGTTGAATGATTCTTAAGACACTATGATTTGATATCAGAGGTCATGCTTTGATGAATAGCCTTTGAAAATCAATGGTTGACCACTCTTTGACTTGAGGAGCTCAAACCCTAGTTGAGGAGACAATCCTAGTGCTTGTCTGTTTTATATCTTTGGGTGCTTATATTTGTGCATATGTATGTTGTATTTGTACATTTAATGTTGTATATCATTGCATTTTTTATTTTACTTTCCGCACTTTATCATTGTTATTATTATGGTGCTGTGTTGTTGGGTGAGTTGTTCCATGAAAGATAAACCCAATACCCATGATTGAGTATACACCTAGGATTAGTGTGGAGAGTAGTATGGACTTGTGTGACATTTATTCACACGATAGTTCACGCGAAATTCACGTCCAGACGAGTTTTCTTTGGAGACATCCTATCCTTCGCATTTAGGGCAATTGAGGAGGGTTGAATTAGAAAGCTAACGACTCTGAATATCGTTCATTGGGAAGTCAGTTGAGACATCCTTGATTGACTATGATGCCAAACCAGAAATGGTGAACGTATCATTGTTTCTCGACCTGAGAGCCCGTGATACTGACGACCTGCATAGGTTGTCGTACCTTACAAGACTAAAACCTGCTTGTGAAAGGGATGGGTTTTGCAGGAAACTTTGACCTTCAACCAACCCGTTTTTATGGTTTTCTTGTCAAAGCGGACTTTTGACCTTGGATATTGTGGTTTTCTGTCACCTTGGTATTATGGATTTCTGGTTTTTTTTATTGGAGTGAAGCTCTGGTTATATTCAGTCAGCAGCACAGCAGCATTGGGTACCTTTATCCCCTTGTCTGCATTTGCATAATCATCCTGCATTTTAACACTACATGTGTATGTGTTTTTAGGTTTCTTATCTCTCCTTAGATTCTAGCCTGGTTTTCTTTGAAGATGGAAGTAGAGAGGAAGAATGTCACCTTATACAAGTTCCCATTATCAAATTTAGGACCTTTATTTGGTCTAATTGATATGTTTGATCCTGGAACTCTTGAGGTATTCAGAAGGGACTATGGGAGAATTTTGAGCCTTATTCGTAAAGTCACTAGTTATGAGCAGGGAGCTATCCTCACTTTGCTACAATTTTATGACCCCCCACTACACTATTTCACTTTTCCAGACTATGTGTTGGTTCCTACTTTTGAGGAGTTTGCTTTTATTTTGGGAGTTCCAGTCCTAGATGAAGTGTCATTCTTTCGTTTAGAGGTGGAGCCTGATCTTGAGAAGCTTGTTGTCGCTCTTTATTTGAGCGCATCTGAGTTGGTTAACAATGTGGTTACCGGAAATGGGGTCTCTGGATTCACTTTATCTTCCTTGGTGGATAAAGCCCAGAAGTACATCAAAGAAGGTTGTTGGGTGGTCTTTAGTGCTATTTTAGCTTTATGCATTTATGGTATTGTGTTGTTTCCCAACATACCTGAATTAATTGACATGGACGCTTTCAGTATCTTCGCATCCAAAAATCATGTACCTACTCTCTTCGGAGACCTGTACCATTCAGTGCATTACAATAACGAAAGGAGAAGGGGGAAAATGTTTCTTATTGTACTCCACTCTTTCACAAGTGGTTCATAGACCACCTTCATCGTACTGGAGCTTTCTTTGACTTAAGGAATACATCAGAATGGTCTCAAAGACTCATGGGTTTGACAGCCAAAGATATTGTCTGGTTTAATCGAGATTTTCTCGGTATAGAGATAATCTTCAGCTATGGTAGCTTTCACAATGTACCTCTGAGAAGGAGAAAATGGGGAATCAATTATAACCCTTCTCTCGCCATTAGGTAATTTGGGTATGCTTTAAGAGGACCCCCGAAGGATGAAGAAGTACAGGAGTCTCTGTATTACACTGGTATAGCTGACCCTGGCGTTCTGGCCAAAATTGTTGAAGCATGGGGAAAAGTTCACAAGAAGGGGAAGATTCATTTAGGAAAGAGTGATTGCAGAGCTTATGATCCTTACATAGAATGGATCCAGAAAAGGGTTGAGAATATATTGTTAACTTTTCCTGTTAAAGAACCCTTGTACCCTATGATAGTTGAAGAGCCTACAACAGTTGATATCCTGAAATACAATAAGCTTTGGGTAGAGAAAGAAGAGTTGCATAAAGAAAGAGAAGAACTGAGAAAGGAAATCAGTCGGTTGAAGCATGATAAGAATGAAGTTGTCTACTTAGCTAAAGTGAAAACAAAAACCTTGGCTAAAATGGAGAAGGAGCTAGCTGGAGAAATCTGGTACGAGAACGAGTTGGTCAAGATCTAAAGAATACTGATAGTGTCCTGAAGCATAAAAAGAAGGATTTAGATAGAGCTTATATAGAGATATCTAAGTTCAATGATGAGTGGAATGCTACAGTAACTACCAACAAAGGGAGAGAGGATGAGTTTCACAAGCAGATTTACAAATTAAAGATGTAAGTCAGAGCTAAAGAGAGAAAAGTTTCAACCGAGTCATCTCGTAGATGTACAAGTGGACAGAGGCTGTGAAAAACTTTATCAGCATTTGAAAACTCAAGGTGAGTGCTGAACTGAAGAAACCAAAGCTTGAAGACGTCTTTTGCGGGGATGCTTGGGAGGAATATATTCAAGGTTTAAAGGATGTCATTTATAGAAGGGTCTTCCTCATCTAAGAAATGATTGCGAGACGGGAGCATCTAGATACAAAGAAGCTGCTCGAAGAAGCCCAGACTTGGTATAAAGACTACAGTGGTTGAAAAAAGCTGCTTGCATTAATGATGTACCTCATTAGTATTTTATTTTCTTGTATGTTGACCATCACCAGACTTATTGGATGGGGTCACAGACTTGTATACAATTATTTCTTATTGGTGGTTTGTGTACAATGACTTTTGGTTCTCATTTTATTTATGATCGAGGCTTTTGATCCTTCCATTTATCTCTATTGTTCTATTATTATTTGTGGAACTAAAATCAAGCGGGAGATCTCCTTGAAACACATATACATGTTTGCATTTTGCATTATCATTTTCATTTGCATAACAAATGCTCCCGGAGACTTCACTCTTATCTTTGCTTGGTTTTCTGTATCAATTGATAGGATTGCGGAATCGGGTTTTCACAGATATTCTACACGGGGAAATCAACAAAGAGTTATGGACCAGGCTCAGAACAAGCTCCAAGAAGTCAGAGACTGTATGACGCAGTTCATGGAAATGAAGCAGAACATGGCCAACGGGTAGAAACAGTTAAGAACTTTGGTTCAGCCATTGATAGCATAGGTTGATGGAAACGGTGTTTTACACGGAGGGGATGCTGCTATTCCTCTTCCTGTTGATGGTAGTATTTCTCAAGGCAATGGTATTCCCATATTTGTTAACCCTCTGGGTGGAGGTCCTCATGGCAGAGTTCATATAGGAGGTGCTGGAGGTAGTGTGTGCACTGTACATGGGGCTGCTGGTCCCTAGTGGGAGGAAGATAATCAAAGCGGCGTATTTTCAATGAGGGACATGGATGTTGGTCTTCCCTCAAAAGCTGATAAAAGATTCAAGTTAATTGAGGAGAAAATGAAAGCCTATGAGAACCAAAATTCTTTGAGACTTGACATGTCAGATTTAGGACTTGTACCAGGGGTCAGAATTCCTCTTAAGTTCAAGGTACCGGATTTCGACAAATACAAAGGGATGACTTGTCTTAGAGTACATCTCCAGGCGTATTTCAGAAAGATGTCTGCGTATTCTGATGATGAAAAGTTATTGATGCACTCTTCCAGGACAGTTTATCAGGGCCATCTCTGGAATGGTAAACATGTTTAAAAAGGACTCACATAAGAAGCTGGAGGGAGTTGGGGGAAGCTTTTGTTTGCCACTATCAATATAACAGTGACTTGGCACCAAACAGGGTGTATCTATAGAATCTGTCGCAAAGAAGCAACAAAATGTTTAAGGAGTACGCCCAGAGGTGGCAGGATTTAGTAGCTAGAGTACATCCTTCGATGATGGAGTGGGAGTTGATCGATATGTTCATGGCTACATTTCCCGAAACATATTATAAGAAGCTAGTGGGTTGTATGACGGAAAGTTTTTCAGACCTGGTTATGGCAGGTGAAAGAGTGGGAAATGGTATCAAGACCTGGAAAATACAAAGTGGAGGAGGATCCTCATCTGGAGGAATGAAGAAGCTGTGTAATGGAAACCTTAAGAAGTGGGAAGGAGACTCAAGTTCAATATCTTCTTACAGAGATAAAGGTCGAGCGCAACCTCATTATCACTAATAAGTTACTACCGTAGCCATCCCAGCTGCACCACAACAATAAGTTAATGCGCCTCTCAGTTACGAAGATAGAGGAAGAATGGTTAACAGATAGTTCGAGACACCACCAATGCCTTATTCTCAACTATTACAACATTTGCTTCAGTTACAACTTTATTCAGAAGAGAACCATGGCACCTCTCACTAGTGCGCCTCCTCCGGGTTACGATGCAAATGCAAGGTATGAGTTCCACTCAGGAGCTTCGGGTCATCATATTGACAACTGTAAAGCATTCAAGCACAAAGTCTAGGATCTTCTTGATTTGAAGGCGATCAACTTCACTAATGAAGGCCCAAATGTAAATCAAAACCCATTTCCGTATCATGGTATTGTTAGGACTAATGTTGTGATAGAGGGGGAGAGGTTAAATTTGATCATGGATGTTGAAGAGCTTAAGACCCCTTTAAGCTTTGTGAAGGATAAGTTGTTAAAGAAGGTGTGTTTCCAGGGTGTTCGATTGAATGTTCAGAGTGTGCTTTACAACCTGAGGGTTGTATTTTCTTGAAGAATGGTATTTAAAAGTTGATTAATGAAGGTTGTCTGCAATTTGACAGAGTTGTGGAAGAAGATGTAGATGATAGAATAATAAATGATGGAAATGAAGTCGCCGTGATTTCAATTCCCTACTGGACAGTTAATATTTGAGCGTTTGCAAGGCCAGTGTAGGTTATCATTACCACACTTGTACCTATGTCATACGAGAGCACTAAGGCTATCCTATGGAATTATGGGGCGGAAGTGTTCTGTGATGGACAGAAACAGGAATTGACAGGGTCGTCGTATGGTGGTTCTTCAGTTGAAAATATAGTCGGAGCGGGAGGAATTACTAGAAGTGGGAGGGTTTTCTCTCCACCTGAATCTAGTACTGATAAGAATGATAAGGGGAAGGGTAAAGCAGTGGTTGAGGAAGATGTTCAACAGCAGGTGGGTAATGATTCTTTTTCAAAGGACGCCGAGGAATTTATGAGACTCATTCGTAAAAGTGACTACAAAATTGTGGATCACTTACATCAGAATCCGTTGAATATTTCTATTCTGTCATTGTTGTTTTATTCTGAGGCACATCGAAATGCATTGTTGAAGATTTTGAATTCGGCTTTTGTACCGCAAGAGATTTCGGTGGACCAGTTGGAGGGGGTAATAGCTCATGTCAACGCTGGCAACAGTTTAGGTTTTACGGACCTAGATTTAACTCTCGCACAGAAGAATCATAATCATGCCTTACATATATCAATGGAGTGCAGAGGATCCCTACTGTCATATGTCTTGGTTGATACAACATCATCCCTCAATATGCTACCCAAGAAGGTGTTGATGAAGCTAGACACCCAGGGGTTGATGTGTACGCTCTGTGATTTGGTGGTAAGAGCGTTTGATGGCTCAAAGAGGTCAGTGTTCGGAGAAATTACAATGTCTAAACAGGTTGGGCCTGAGGTTTTTGACGCAGCATTCTACATTATGGATATTCGACCAACATACAGTTTTTTGCTTAGTCGGCCATGGATACATGTTGCGGGAGCAGTTACCTCGACGTTGCATCAAAAACTGAAGTATATGATGGAGGGTAAAGTTATTACGGTGTGTGGTGAGGAGGATATTATGGTAAGTCATTTGTCGTCGTTTAAATATGTGGAAGTGGATGGTGAGATCCATGAGACACTCTTCCAGGCTTTTAAAGCATTGCAAATTCAGGAGAAGCCTCCTGTTGAAGTTAAAATCCCAGAGGTCTCTATGTCATTGTTTAAAGAAGCTTGTGCTATTATGGAATCTGGGTCTTCCTAGAGGTGGGGCCAGGTGCTTAATGTTCATGTTAAACAAGACAAGTTTGGTCTGGGGTATAAGCCATTTTTTCCTTCTCAAGACCCTCTGAGGTATATAGGACCTGTTCGATTCACCAGCGGTGGAGTTATCTTCGACAGGATTCACGCTATTAAGGATGACTAAGGAGATAGTGACTGTGATATGGATGCCTGGATTCGTCCTTGTGTCCCTAGACATAAGCTATGCAACTGGACTGTGGAGAAAGTCATCTAAGTCATTTATGAAGAGTAATTTCCACTTGTTTTTTGATTATGTCTAGTCCTACGTGAAATTCTGGTATGCATATCCCATATGTTCCAAGAACATTGATCTCTGCTCAACAAGGACGAGGACAGACCATGACCAATTTAAATTTCTTTAAATTATACCAATGTCATGACCAACGTCATGACGTCTGTTGTAACATCTGTAGGCTGACAGACTATTTATCTAAACATTTAAATTGTGCAAAATTGTAAATGCTGAAAGATAAATAACACAATAAATTGTTTACCCAGTTCGGTGCAACCTTACCTACATCTGGGGGCTACCAAGCCAGGAAGGAAATCCACTATTAGCATAATCAATTTAGAGTTAAACTCCCCCGTTTACAACTCCTCACTTAATCTCTACCCAATGCAATTTCTGCCTAGAAACCACTAGACAAGAGTATACCCACTCACTCCCCCTCAATCACAGCAGTGATATACAATTCAATACAAAAGACAAACTTTAGAAGACACTCTTCAAAGTCACAACACTTGATCTTTCTTAACAGCTTTAATCAAGGACAATACACTCTCGCTTCAAAGCTTTGAGTGACACAATGAACACAACAGTTCATACACAATAACCAAAGCAATTATACATAATACAATTGCTTGGCACACAAGGAATCCTAAGACTCCTAGACACACGTGAAGAGCAAACCTCTTCACTCACAAATATGTCTACCACAATGCATCAAACGATACAAAGGGTGACTTACACACAAGGGACTCTCAAACCTAGACCTTTATTTTACACTCAAGTTGTTCTTGATGTGAGTGCTTGATTTTTCCTTGCTTCTGCTCCTCCTTTTATAGCAATGCAAACTGGGCTTGGGCTGGTCACAAGTAACAAACTTTAGGTTAAACCAAGTTAAACCACTTTCCATAATTCAAGGTGCTATCAAATTAGGTCACAGCTGCTTCATGTTATGTCCAGCCCTGACTAGAATCTCGCCTAAGATGACTGAGAAGCCATAACAGGTTTCTTGAAATTTAGCCTGAGATATATCAGGTATCATAACAGAAAAACAAACCCTGCACGCCTGATGTCATACAATCAATGTCATAACATTCAGTTATGACATCCAGCTTCACTTACTCTTAGCTGACCAGACTCCCCTGCTGAACACTTCTGCAGAATCTTCTTCATGACAGTAGAAACAAGAATATTATAGTTTCCTAAAAAGTCTCAAGGATCCTTTTTATGAACACCAATTAAATCTGCACTTTGTTCCTAATGAATCACTTTGGCCTGTACATACTGATAAGGAATATCCAACAGGACCAAAACATTTTTGTCAAGAGATATAACATAGCAGCCCCTGTTGTACCAGACATTGATGTCATGACATTCAGTATGACATCCATGACAATAGTTCTGTCATCAACTCCTGCTAGCTCCTACTGCACCAGTAGCGATTTCATGACATTGGTAATGACATCCATGATAGCAGTTCTGTTATCAGCTCCTGCTAGCTCATTCTGCATCCATGACAACAGTTCTGTCATATGCTCTTGCTAGCTCCTGTTGCACCAGATGTCATGATATTGGTAATGACATCCTATTTGCAACACATGACAACAGTTCTGTTACCACAACTCCTGCTGTATTAGACAGCGATGTCATGACATTGGTCATGACATTATGATTAACAACACATGACAGAAATTCTGTCATGACAGCAGATGGATGTCACGACATTCAACATGACATTCACATTAAAACACTCCACAACAGTTCTGTCATAACAGTAGATGAAGATGTTGTGATATATGGCTTAACATCAGTGCAGAATCATATTTTACCAAGATTTAGCCAATCATAGAACCATGGACAACTCTATATCATAGAATCATGGAACTAACAATCTCCCCCTTTGGCAAATTTTGGCTAAAACAACCAAACATCTTATCAGGGCAGCAACAGTTCTTTTTCCAGCCTCACAGAATATCATGCTCCCCCTTGATAGTTGCAACATATAACAGCACTTTACTCCCCCTTGGTTTAGTCAAAAATTGACAAAAATTGGAGTAAGTGTACATACTGCACATGGTGTCAAAGACTGCACCAACAATCATGGACAATGACTTAACCTCCTTGCTGAACTCACTCAGCCAGTGTAAAATCAGTCCTGATTTCATCCCATCATGTATGACATCAACTCCTTTACTTTGGGTCTTAATGCACCAGCCACAAGGCTTATTATTTTCAAAGTAGTTCATACATTTCATTAAGATTTCAGAAGGACACAACAGCACCAGCTTAACAAGTCATGACAAACACCAGAACATCATAGAGAAATAAACTCTCATGTAGCTTCCTCAGAGGCATACTGTTCAGACATGCAATGCAGCTACACATCAGACAGGTACACAGCTCCCCTTGTCATGCATAATCAGCACTCCCCCTAAAAGATAGAACCTACACACATGGAAACACATGCAACTCTGCATCCCTTATTTCACAACCCACACTGGAACCAATATCAGAAGTAGTTGCAGGATTACTATCTGGATGATTTCTCGGATTTCAGCTTTGACAAAAACTCTCCAAGGTGTCAGAGTGAAAGTCCTTCCTTATGCACACGATCAAGGCTGATGGTGTCTTGATCTTCATCTTCACCTGTCAAACAAGACACAACACTTGGAGAGAGGCTCAAAACCCTGGTTTGATCCATATCTACCCAATGAGAGAACCAAGAGCAGAACCATTGTTGAGTTCATCATGAACAGTAACACAATGTCACAACACCTGGTATGATATTCCACCCTCCTAAAGGCATACAATCATAGACTGCTTGAAGCCACAAGCAATCTTGAGACACAACTGAACTATTGCAGCAACAAATCCTAGATAGAAGTGTACCTCCCCATACCAAGGATAATTAGTGCTCTATTACCGAAGCACGTGAATGGAAAACATAAGACTCATTTTCATGTCTTCAAGAGCTCACTCCTTGTTCAACACACCTGTTGAACGCATTCACTTACTGCTTAAACCATAGGTAACTAGTACACCCATCAGACAGAAACTCTCCCCCTATCTTTTATAAAAGCTGCTCCAAGATCACCACATTATCTCTCATGACCAACTCCATGCTCATACAGTGAGAAGACACCAAACTGATCCACCTCTTCCTAGAGTTATTTGTAGTAGAAGAGACCACTTCTCCACAAGTATTCTGACCTTAGGCTGAGTACAAGATAGACACCCCATAATCCAAAACATTATTTCCTCATCATTCTCCCATATGATAAGTTAGAACACTTATGATTCAACTAGGGACTTTATCACATCAGAATGCAATCAACCAATAATCCACTCTAGTCTTGTACAATACCTTCACATCATACTCCAAGACAGTCCTTTTACCTCATCATTCTCCCGTATGACAAGATAGAGTACTCCTTAGCCAAGATGTGAATCACAAGTTCCATAACAGATCTTCAAGTCCTTCTCCAGATGATGTTTACACCATCCAATGGTTCTTGGTATGCCCTCAACTGGACTTACTACTGCCTAGTAATCCAACTGAAGATCTTCAGAGAACACAGCTCCATCAGCTTGATCAAAAACATCTCCAAAAGAGGGTAATCTTCCATACACAACTTAGGGCTTCTACCACAAGCTCCAATATATGAACAGAAACAGATCCTCCTTTGGTCTTCAACCAACTACCCTTCTGCACAGGAGTAGTTAGTTCCAAGCATGAACAGTCCCAGAACCTTCTATGGTCTTCAAATAACTACCCTTCTGCACAAGAATAGTTTTCTAAAGGCTCACTACTTAAATAACCAACTGTCACTATTTGGTTACTCATCATCTTTCAGAGCTTTAGCAAGCTTGATCTTCATATCCTACATGTTCCAAGGCAACTTAGATACACCAAGACTTGGACCTGTAACACCTACTCCTTCACACAGCTCCTGCAAACTGCATGAGATAGTATCAATTCCATTCATACCTGAGAAGATTGTCTTCAAATGATGTACCACAACATCCATTGAGGCCCTGAAGTTACTGCTTGGTGTCACAACATCTGATAAGACATTCCGCTGATGAGTTCAGGCTTTCATTCTGCCACTTAGAATAACCTTATCACTCTATCAGAATGAAAGTTCCATGTTCACAGAGACTAGACATCGTCTATTCTTCTTTAACAGATACCTTGAAATGCATTTTCTTCAGGAACTCCTCAAACATGCCAAAGCTTTATTCTTCAGAGAGGAGGGATAAAAAAAATCTTTACAAAAGGAATCCTGCTTTCCTTAAGTAGAGACTTCTTCAGAAAATCAGAGATAACTGCCAGTTATCCTTGACCTCCAAGATGAGCAAGGTCACATGCTCCTATGCACTTAGATCAGAAATAAACTAACCCAAGAGAAAATCTCTTCATCTGCACTTCCACCAACACTACATTCTAGTCTTAGTTTCATGCCAGGAAACTTACTAGAATAAAGTTAGATCCTACCACACAAGTGTATGGTACCAAGATCATCATCTATATCTCCTTTGATCTAGTGATTCTCTTCTTGAATCAACAGAATTCTGCACAATCTCTGCTGATGGAATGTCTCAATATCTAGTTGAACATCAGATCCTCAACCAGATCAAGGGCCTGATACTTGTGCTGATGAGACAACTTGATCATCAACTAAGGATAATCCATTAAATATTTGAGAATATCTCAAATAGAAACGAATCTTAAATCCTTATAATAGATCCTTCTCTAAACTTCATGGATAATCAATTAAATACGTGTGTAGTCCACAAATAGCAATTGATCATAAATCCACACAGCTTCAGGAATACAAAGGCTGAAACATCAAGGTTGACACCCTTGACTCAACCTGCATATGACTTCCTCCTTCTAATAGAGCCTTTGTAAGTCATGAGTGGTGAAAATAAATCACCTCCCACTTATCTTCTATAACACAACCTTCAGCAACCTGCCATAGCCATATATCACATTGTATACAGTATGCACAATACTCTCTCAGGGCTACCAGAGTTCTTTCATCAGACAATATGCAGCGGAACCACCAAAAGAACATCTTCAACATGCCTTAAATAAGCTATCAGAACATCTTTTAGGACATTGTAGCCACTCCTCCTTTGGCAGGACATTCAACAGGTCACAGAAGCTCAGAGGGCACAGCAGTAGAAACACAGAATCCTTAAACTCCACAAGCAGCAGCTCAAATGTTTTGAAAGATCAGCAACTCAGCTATAGCATCTCCTTGTTTAAACCACCATAAAGTATCTCCCAAGATCTCATCCAGAATAGACAGGATGACTGATCTGATACCAATTGAAATTCTGGTATGCAGATCTCATATGTTCCAAGAACATTGATCTCTGCTCAACAAGGACGATGACAGACCATGACCAATTTAAATTTTTTTAAATTATACCAATGTCATGACCAACGTCATGACATCTATTGTAACATCTGCAGGCTGACAGACTATTTATCTAAACATTTAAATTGTGCAGAATTGTAAATGCTGAAAGATAAATAATACAATGAATTGTTTACCCAGTTCGGTGCAACCTCACCTACATCTGGGGGCTACCAAGCCAGGAAGGAAATCCACTATTAGCATAATCAATTTAAAGCTCAACTCCCCCATTTACAACTCCTCACTTAATCTCTACCCAATGCAATTTCTTCCTAGAAACCACTAGACAAGAGTATACCCATTCACTCCCCCTCAATCACAGCAGTGATATACAATTCAATACAAAAGACAGACTTTAGAAGACACTCTTCAAAGTCACAACACTTGATCTTGCTTAACAACTTTAATCAAGGACACTACACTCTTGCTTAAAAGCTTTGAGTGACACAATGAACACAATAGTTCATACACAATAACCAAAGCAATTATACAGCATACAATTGCTTGGCACACAAGGAATCCTAAAACTCCTAGACACACGTGAAGAGCAAACCTCTTCACTCGCAAATATGTTTACCACAATGCATCAAACGATACAAAGGGTGACTTACACACAAGGGACTCTCAAACCCTAGACCTTTATTTTACACTCAAGTTGTTCTTGATGTGAGTGCTTGATTTTTCCTTGCTTCTGCTCCTCCTTTTATAGCAATGCAAACTGGGCTTGGGCTGGTCACAAGTAACAAACTTTAGGTTAAACCAAGTTAAACCACTTTCCATAATTCAAGGTGCTATCAAATTAGGTCACAACTGCTTCATGTTATGTCCAGCCCTGACTAGAATCTCACCTAAGATGACTAAGAAGCAATAACTGGTTTCTTGAAATTTAGCCTGAGATATATCAGGTATCATAACAGAAAAACAAACCTTGCACGCCTGATGTCATACGATCAATGTCATAACATTCAGTTATGACATTCAACTTCACTTACTCTTAGCTGACCAGACTCCCCTGCTGAACACTTCTGCAGAATCTTCTTCATGACAGTAGAAACAAGAATATTATAGTTTCCTAAAAAGTCTCAAGGATCCTTTTTATGAACACCAATTAAATCTGCACTTTGTTCCTAATGAATCACTTTGACCTGTACATACTGATGAGGAATATCCAACAGGACCAAAACACTTCTGTCAAGAGATATAACATAGCAGCCCCTGTTGTACCAGACATTGATGTCATGACATTCAGTATGACATCCATGACAGTAGTTCTGTCATCAACTCCTGCTAGCTCCTGCTGCACTAGTAGCGATGTCATGACATTGGTAATGACATCCATGTTAGAAGTTCTGTTATCAGCTCCTGCAAGCTCCTTCTGCATCCATGACAACAGTTCTGTCATATGCTCTTTCTAGCTCCTGCTGCACCAGATGTCATGATATTGGTAATGACATCCTGTTTACAACACATGATAGCAGTTCTGTTACCACAGCTCCTGCTGTATTAGACAACGATGTCATGACATTGGTCATGACATTGTGATTAACAACACATGACAGAAATTCTGTCATGACAGCAGATGGATGTCACGACATTCAGCATGACATTCACATTAAAACACTCCACAGCAGTTCTGTCATAACAGTAGATGAAGATGTTATGATATCTTGCTTAACATCAGTGCAGAATCATGTTTTACCAAAATTTAGCCAATCATAGAACCATGGACAATTCTATATCATAGAATCATGGAACTAACACTACGTTTTGTCCAAGACGTAGTGACTCATTTTGTAGGGCCCCTTTTAATACTTTCAAACTTTATCATGAATAAAAAGACTCCTTTTTTGCATTCAAATATTTGATCCTTGTTTTTTCCTTTTTGTTTTTACATGTTGATTAAATAAAAAAATAGCAATGTATTTGTGTTTATCTGGATATCATAATGAGCATAAAACATCAATCATGCAGGTTGTACATCCTTGATACCATCAATTCTGATTCGGCTATGGCTCAGTATGATTTTGATAATCCTATCTATCAAGTTTAAGAAGAGACTGATGAAGACTATGACCTACCTGAGGAACTAGCCAGGCTTCTAAAGCAAGAGGAAAGGGTCACTCTACCTCATCAGGAGGATGTTGAAGTCATCAATATGGGTACTGAGGACGAAAACAGAGAAGTAAGAATAGGGGTTGCTTTGGAAGATGATGTCAAGAGAAGATTGATAGAGATGCTTCATAGGTATGTGGATGCCTTCGCTTGGTCTTACCAAGATATGCCCGAGCTGGATGCAGACATAGTGGTGCACTAGTTGCCTCTCTGAGAAGAATGTCTGCCAGTGAAACAAAAGTTGAGAAGGATGAGGCCTGATATGGCAGTCAAGATCAAGGAAGAAGTTTAAAAGTAGTTGGACGCTAGATGTCCTGCTGTCATTAATTACCCTCTGTGGGTCGCTAATATCGTTCCTGTGCCTAAGAAAGATGGAATGGTCAGGATGTGCATTGACTACAGAGATCTGAATAGAGCAAGCCCGAAAGCCGATTTTTGGCTCCCCTACATTGACGTGTTGGTTGATAACACTGCTTAATACTATGTGTTTTCCTTCATAGATGGCTTCTCTGGGGTATAACCAAATCAAAATGACCCCAAAGGACATGGAGAAAACTACCTTCATTACACCGTGGAGGGACTTTTGCTACAAAGTGATGCCCTTTGGATTGAAAAATGTTGGGGAAACTTACCAGCGAGCAATGGTAACTCTCTTTCATGATATGATTCATCATGAGATTGAAGTATATGTTGATAACATGATTGTGAAGTCGCAGATGAAGGAAGGACGTCTGGTCAATCTTCTAAAGCTGTTTGAAAGATTGAGGAAATTCAAGCTGAGGTTGAATCCTAAAAAATGCACCTTTGAGGTGAGATCTGGGAAGTTGCTAGGTTTCATTATCAGCGAAAGAGGAATTAAGGTGGATCGTGCAAAGATAAACGCAATTCAAGAGATGCCTGAGCCAAGAACAGAGAAAGAGGTTCGTGGTTTCCTTGAGAGATTGAACTACATTGCAATGTTCATTTCCCAACTTATAGCCACTTGTGAGCCTATTTTCAAATTGCTGAGAAAAGATTAGGCAGTCGTTTGGAATGAAAATTGTCATAAGGCTTTCGATAAAATAAAAGAGTATTTGCAGGAACCTCCAATGTTAATGCCTCCAATTGCAGGGAGACCTCTAATTATGTATTTAACGATTCTGGAGAATTTTCAATGGGTTGTGTGCTCGTTCAACACGACGAGACAGGTAGGACAGGACATGCTATTTACTACCTGAGTAAGAAATTCACCAATTGCGAGTCGAGATACTCAATGCTAGAGAAAAAATATTGTGCACTTTCTTGGGCAGCTAAACACTTAAGGCAATACATGTTAAACCATACAAACTTGTTGATTTCGAAGATGGATCCGATCAAATTTGTATTTGAGAAACAAGCGCTTTTTGGAAGGATCGCTAGATGGCAGATGGTTTTGAAAGAGTATGACATTCAATATGTTTCTCAAAAAGCCATTAAAAGGAGTGTCTTATTAGAATATCTTGTTGAACATCCGATTGAGGATTGTCAGCCAATGAGGTTTGAAGTTCCTGACGGAGATATAATGTTTCTGAAGATGAAGGACTGCGATGAGCTTTTTCTCAACAAGGGTCTTGAGATTGGATCTCACTGGAAATTCGTTTTCGATGGTGTTATTAACTCATACGGCAATGGAATTGGGGCAATTATTACAATTCCTCACGGTTTTCATATACCCTTTCACTGCCCGATTGATATTTGCTTGCACAAATAATGAAGCTGAGTATGAAGCGTGCATCATGGGTTTAGAAGAAGTCATTGATATGAGGATCAAGAATCTAGATTTGTATGGTGATTCAGCACTAGTCGTCAATCAAATCAAGGGAGAATGAGAAACTCATCAGGCCAACCTGGTGCCTTATAAGAAATATGCAAGAAGACTATTGTCTTTCTTCGATAGAGTTGAGTTTCATCATGTACCAAGGGCTGAAAATTAGATGGCAGACGCCTTGGCAACATTATCATCATTGTATAAAGTGAATTCCTAGAACAAAGCTCCAGCAATCACTATCATGCGTCTTGACAGACTGGCTTTCGTATTTGTAGTTGAAAAAGTGTCAGATGAGAAGCCCTGGTATTTTGACATCATACATTTTCTCAAGACTCAAGAGTATCCACCTGGGGAATCAAGAAAAGATAAGAAGACTTTGAGGAGGCTTTCAGGCAACTTCTACTTGAACAAGGATGGTGTGTTGTATAAAAGAAATTTTGACATGATCTTGCTGCGTTGTGTTAATGAGCATGAAGCAAACTTGTTAGTGGAAGAGGTTCACGAGGGTTCCTTTGGTACTCACGCCAGTAGGCATGTGATGGCTAAAAATTGCTAAGAGATGGATATTATTGGATGACTATGGAATCATATTGTTTCAAATATGCCAGGAAATGCCATAAATTCCAGATTTATACTGACAAGGTGCATGTGCCACCAAACCCTCTGAATGTATTGACATCTCCTTGGCCTTTTACAATGTGGGGAATCAATATGATTGGAAAGATAGAGTCGGCTGCTTCTAATGGACATCGCTTTATTCTAGTTTCCATCGATTACTTTACAAAGTGGGTAGAAGCAACTTCCTTTGCTAATGTCAATAGGCAAGTGGTTGCTCGTTTCATAAAGAAGGACATCAACTGCCGTTATGAAATACCAGAGTGAATCATTACTGTTAATGGTTCGAATTTGAATAATAAGATGATGAAAGAGTTGTGCCAGAGCTTCAAAATTGAGCATCACAATTCTTCTCCATACCGTCCGAAGATGAATGGCGCAGTTGAGGCAGCTAATAAGGACATCAAGAAGATCGTACATAAGATGGTGGTGACTTATAAGGATTGGAATGAGATGTTGCCCTTTTCTTTACATAGTTATCGTACTTCGGTGCGTACATCGACTGGGGCAACTCCTTTCTCACTAGTGTATGATACGGAATTAGTCTTACCATTAGAAGTTAAGATCCCTTCTTTGAGAGTTTTGTCTGACGTGAAGCTCGATGAAGCTGAATGGGTTCGAGCCAGGTTGAATCATCTAAGTCTTATTGATGAGAAGATATTGGTAGCCATTTCCTATGACCATTTATACTAGAGCAGAATGAAGAAGGATTTTGATCAGAAGGTGCAACCTCGGTGCTTCCAGATAGGGGACTTGGTTTTGAAGAGGATCATTCCCCCTCAAACAGATCATAGGGGCAAATGGACTCTTAATTATGAATATGGTAAGAAAGGTTTTCTCTGGTGGAGCCTTATTACTATCTACTGTGGATGGTGAAGATTTAACGTCCCCTGTGAACGCAGACGTAGTCAAAAAAATATTTTGCTTAAAATAGACCCACTGGACAAAAAAAGAAAGGTTCAGGCAAAATTGGGGCATCCCGGCGAACCATAAAAATAAAAGGTTCGGGCAAAAATTATGGATAAAAGAAAAAGAATAAACCCGCAAAGTTGAAAACTTGAAAAGGTGACTTTGGCAAAAATGGGTATCCCGGCGGATTGAAAACCCGCAAGGCCGATCCATGCAAAAGTTAGGGATTTAAAAGCAAATGACTATGGTCGGCGTTCGATCTGTGAACTCATCTTGACACATGGAGGTCCCGAAGGGTAAAAAATCAGTCCATTCAATCTCTTCAGAAGGCGGAGCATTGGTGAAACATTGAAGACATACAGATCATAGCCGAATAAACACATGATGGTTGTCTATTTCCACATTGTCAACATTTATATATTTCTTGTTGTACTTTTTGCGCAATTACCTCTTTTCAGGAATTGCATCCAATTGTAATTTGCCTATTTACAGGCCTTTTCAATCAATAAAGTGTTATTCACTCAAAGAGCTTTCTATTTCCTGTTTTTACTTTTACTGTTTTATTTTTTAAAAAAAAGGAAGTCTGGTATTTTTGATAAACTTTGCATGTGAAAACATTGGGGCTTTACAAAGTATATTGAAAACAATGAATTTACTTGAATAATGTCATGAATGGTAACTGAAATAGCCATTTTGCATATAGGACATTCTATTTGTTTATTGATTTGATTACATGATGACGTGATCCTTTCCCCAGTAGAGCTTATCTCCCCAATAGGGAAGTTTAGGCAGTATCTGCAAAACATGGTGAATCTTTCCTCCCACAATATGAATTCAGCATTTATATTCCCCAGTGAGCTTGATTTGTGCTCCCTAGTGAATATTCAGAAGTTGACTACACTAGTCAGGGTGTCGATGTGCAGTTAGGCGTTCATATAGTAGAAGATTTTGTGTCTTCCCACAATAGAGATTTTTCTTTCCCCACAGAGTATTAGTGTCAGATCAGGAGTACGCTCGTCAGAAATGGTGTGCACTTATCCCCATCAGGGTAAGGTTGAAAGTCATTCCCCAAGCAGAGATTGGTGTTAATATCCTCGACAGGTAAATCAACGATGGCTAATATCCCCAGCAAAGTCCAATGATCATTGGTATTCTTCAAAGTCATATTTCTTGGGATGATCTCCCAGCAAATGTTACTCTCAATTCCTAGCAGAGTAGATTTCTTCCCAGAAGAGTTTTGTTTAGGAAGGCCATTTAGGGGGTTCTCCTCAGCAGAGTTTGGTTCGCTGATTTTTCTCAGCGCTTTCCTTGGTGGTGTTTTTTTTTTTGCATATCATTGTCATTACATCCTTACAAACTCATAGCATTTCCATTTTTTAGGGTGCATTACGCCATATTCAAACATATGCATCTGAAGCATAAGTCAAGTTTGATTTCTTTATGGCCAGACATCTCTCCAGCAGATAATGGTATGACTTAAGATCTCGTTATCTTTACCCCCAGACAAGAATCATTGATAAATATGTTCATATTACTTTTACTCCCCGACAAAGTTTGTTTATTTAAGCTTCTCTTTCCCCCAGCTGAGTATTCTTTTCAGGTTGTAAGTCGGTTGATTCTACTTCCTACCTATCCCGGGTGTTGTATTCTAACTTTTGGTTGGTAATCCCCAGCTTAATCATTTTGTGGATGTTATCCCAAATTTTGGTTGGTAGTCCGTCGTTTTGTGGATGTTATCCCAACTTTTGGTTGGCTGTTCGGCGTTTTGTGGATGTTATCCCAATTTTTGGTTGGTAGTTTGTTGCTTTTCTTGGACGTTATCCCAACTTTTGGTTGGTAGTCCTATACTGTCCCCCCTGCAGAGCTGTCATCCCAACTTTTGGTTGGTAGTCTTCATTGTGGTAAGTTCGTCTTCGGTCGGTGTCCCGGTGATTCTAACTTTTGGTTAGTAGTATTTGCTTCTTTGTTGACGATTCCAACTCTTGGTTGGTAGTCTTCCTTTCTGGCGATCCTAACTTTTGGTTAGTAGCCTTTACTCCGACTTTTGTTTGGTTTCTTCTTGGATGTTATCCCAAATTTTGGTTGGTAGTCTGTTGTTTGTTGGATGTTATCCCAACTTTTGGTTGGTAGTCCTCTTTTTTGCTCCCTTGCGAAGTCGTTATCCCAACTTTTGGTTGATAGTCTTCATTTCTCTGTGTTCACCTTCAGTCTGCGTTCCGACGATCCTAACTTTTGGTTAGTAGCCTTCATCCCAACTTTTGGTTGGTAATCTTTTGGATGATCCCAACTTTTGGTTGGTAATCTTTTGGACGATCCCAACTTTTGGTTGGTAGTCTTCATTGTTTGTGTATTCACCTTCGGTCGGCGTCTGAGTGATCCTAACTTTTGGTTAGTAGCCTCTTTCTCTTAACTTTTGGTTGTTACTCTTTAGTGATCCTAACTTCTGATTAGTAGCCATTATTATCTTTTTTTGATCAGTTACCACTTTCCATCCCAACTTTTAGTTGGTATCTTGTGTCCTTCGGTTATCCCAACTTTTGGTTGGTACCCGCTACTTTTAAGTCCACCTTCGGCTGGCAATCTTTTACTATGAACATTCCTGCAAATTGAAAATTTATGGTTTCTTTTGGTATTCAATCACCTTTTACCTCGAATGTTTGAAAGCCGTTGCTATCATCCCTTCAGGTCTAAGTTGTTTGAATAGGGACAGCTGTAGCACCTCCAAATTTTCCCATCCCTTTTCTTATATCTTGGCTTATGTTTCATATCATTTTGCATTGGCATTTATGCACAACATTAGTCTTAGGCAAGGGATCAAGGTATCTCATCAAACCCTTAAGAGAAGATCTTAATCTTCAAGGCTCAATCAAGGGTTAATGCTCAACTTTGTGGCAATCTCAAGTCACAACATTTTCATCATCATGAAGACATGTCACTCAACCACTTGAATCAAGAAATCAAGCATTAATCACCTCCTCCTATCTTGTCGACAATTGGACTAGGGTTTTGGCTCAGAGGATATTTGTGGCTAGTTCCTTGGGTAATACATGATTCTAAAGCTCAACACACACCTTGAAGGTCTCCTACATGGATTATATTTCATCACACACCATCACAAGAGCTTCAATCAGTGGATAAGATGCTAGGGTTTCATCTGGTCAACAAAAAGTCAATTGTGGATCTGAAGAGGTTCAAGGATTGACTTTTGATCATTTAAGTCATGAGAGTCCATCTTAAGTTATCAAAAGTACTATGTTGAAGCTCAATCAAGAATAATCAAAGAGGATCATTAAATCAAGAGGTTGCTAAATTAGGGTTTTAGAGGATTCTAAGTGTAAAATCCCCTCTTTTAGCATCTAACTTCCATGACAAGTTTCACCATGATACAAGCTCCTTCTCATTTTTCATCAAACATGAGACTTTTCTTTGTTCCCAAAGCTTCCTTTTGAGTATAAGAACTCCCCTATTGGATCTAAACATCTCAATTTATGATGTCTCCAAATTGTTTTTACAAAGTGGAAAGAATTTAAAGACATCCAAGGGCAACCCATTTCTAAAAGAATTTTCACATGAATCCAAGCTTTTCCTCAACTTTCCTCAAACATAAGAGTTATTCTTCATCATCTAAGATTTCCAAAAAGTGCAAGAACCCATCATTTACATATGCATAGCTCATGTTATGATCCATCCAAGCCAATGTCATTTTGGATGACCTAGTTTTTGATCATTCATTTCAAGGTCAAAATTCACGAACTTCAAAGCTTCAAATCAAGTTACCTATAACATGAAACTTGTGCCTCAAGATCTTTCCTACACCATGAACTCAAATTCCATGTCATTTGATGATTTACAATTCAAGTTAAAGCATGATGAACATGAATACATGGATAAGTGACCTAGTTGGGTTTTCTTGCTTTTCAAGCCACAATCTTGGTTGATTTTGCCTTTCTTTTATACCATATCATCATCATCTCATGACAACACCAAACTTTACCCAAAATGAGCAAACATTTCTTCACATTTTCAAGCATTTTCAAATTTTTACACCATATATGGAAATCACCAAACCACCTCATAAATCCATTTCCTTCCTTTCCAATCATCCGAATTCATTTTCTCACCCTCATTTGTACTCAATGCTAACCCAAAGTGGTGTGCCAACCATCCCAAATTCGTGTACACTCTCTTTTGAGATTTTTTTTTGGAAAGTTTGCAAAACAAGCTATTCACACATCATGGGGTCCAAAAAACACTTCTAAACCTTCATATATAAAGAAAAACAAAACCCTAAACCAAGAGAGGAGGTCATTATGCAGAGAAAGAGATCAAAATCACTTCAAAAAGCTCTTACTTTCTCTCTGTTTGAATTGGATTTTCTTTGAAGATTTTACTTTATTTTTGCTTGATTCTTCATCACTGAGATACAAGGAGTCCATTGGAAGGTTTCCTATGAAGCTTAAAAGGAGTTTGAAGAACCAACGAAGTTGCTCCGTTTAGGTAAACTTTCTGATTCTGAATCTCTCATTTTAGGCATAAATATAAGCTCATGTTGGTTGCATATGAAGTCCTACATTATGTAGGTAATGTTTGAATGATTGGTGTGCTTGTTTAAGCAACTTTTAGTTTGTATGTCAAATTTTTGTGTTGAGTTTTCACCATGTTAGAGGAACCTTTTTGAAAATCTAAGGTCGGATTCGTGTTCCTCATGAGATTTTCTTCAGAAATGTGTATGGGGTTTTGATTTTTATTGAGATTTGCATATACCACCGGGGAAGACGACCGGAGCTAGGGCTCCGGCGTCTGAGGTGTTAGTTGAGGTGTTTGGATGATTTGGCAGTTGACTTGCCCACGTATGCGTTGAAAATTGATGTGGCAAGCCACATCCTTTAACAAAATGGTGCGTTTCACTTTTTTGGCTGAGTTTTTGTTTTGTTTGGATGGGCTTTGTGTTTTTTTTCTTTCTACGCCCCCTGGTTTAGGCCCATTTGCATGCTACAACATGAATTTAGTTCATGTCAGATTTACTGGTGCACCCCCTGACTTTACTTCTCTATTTTTATTTTATTTTTTATTCTTTCTTTATTTAATTTTATTTTTAATAGTTAAAACCATTTTTAAAATACACAAAAATATATTTCTGATCCTTTAATGTCTTGTGTTATTTTTCATGATTTTTATTTTTATTTTCCATTTATTTTTCTATTTTATTTGGAATTTCTTTGTGGATTGCTTTTCCATATTTACCCTTGAATTAGGGTTTGTTGTTTGATGCCCTTGGATCACTTTCTGGAACCAATTTTTTTCATATGTCTGGACACTTGATTGATGAATATTTGAATGTGGTTTTGTTGCTTTGATGATCATTCCTTGGATATTCCCCACTTGGTTATGTTTACCCCTCGATTCATGCTCGATTCATAGCAAGTTTGAACTTGTGGTTTTCATTTGATGGTGTTTTCTTACAAATTTTGTTTTGATGCCTTGCCATGTGATCCATAACACACATAACATGAGTTTGAGAATTTATTTGGAATTTTTTTACCCTTGTAACTATTTTTAGATGAAGGTTCAAAGTGTGTTTTTTTTAATTATGAACTTGTGTATGTCTTGCAATGATTTTTTTAATTTGGTTCTTGAATGATTCCATGAGTGTTTGATGATCTTTCTTGGCTTCTCTAAACATGTACTAGGTTATAGTTTTCATGATTAGAGATCCATCCTATTCTCCTTTTGTTTCATTTGCCTTGCATGATCTTATACTTCTCACATGAACAATTTGAGTTTGAATTTGCTTGACTTTGGTGCCTCAAATTATGTTTGCCTCTTCTTGACTTTGTTTGTGGATTACAATGTGAGTTTGATACATCATATTTGAGTTTGTTTCTATTCATGATGGATTTATGTTTGGTTATGTATTCTTGCTTGGGTATCTCCTATATTGGATTAACTTTGATGGGTGTTTGTTCTTGAGACATGTTTTTAGTTTAACCTTTGATGTTTCCCTTGTGTCTTCATGGATGAATTCTTGACTTGATAAACATGTTGTTGTTTCTGCCCCTACTTGTTTTCATACCCTAATTTCATATGTTTGATCATTTGAAGTGTATCTTGCATGAGCTAGTTATTGCTAGTTATTTAAGATATTGGTATGATGCATGACTTGACTCTTTGTGCTATTTCTTTTATCATTGCCATGAATTGTGTGTGATGTGATGTTGTTGCTGCCCTACCATGTTTTCCATCTCATTTGACTTCATTTCAGTTTGCTTTGTGATTGATGATGCTTCTTGTAAGTTGTTTATGTCATTTGGATGTGTATAGGCACTTTGTTTTGCCATTGTGTTTTGATTTTCAAACCTTGTGACATGGTTTGACATTGTGATTGCTCTTGGTTACTTGTAACATGATGTAAACTTTCACTTTTTATGAGTTTGAGATATGTGTGTGTTTGATACTTCTTTTTAATTGAACTTCCATGCTTGTTCTTTTGATTGTATCTTCCTCCTTCTCCTACTTTCTTCTTCATTTTCTCTCTTTTTGAGACTTGTTTAAGTTTCACTTTTATTTTCATTTGTGATTGAATTGGATAGTGTTTACTTGTGCTTGCACATGATTTCTTAGGATTTTTAGTCCCACTTAATTTCTAATTAAGGTGGGAGTAGGAGAGACATTAGGCTTTCAATCCTTTGCATGATGACAATTAGGATAGTCCCTCTTTGACCTCAACTTTAGGTCCATCATTTGTATGATAACATTAGGTAGACTTTCCTTTTATCCTAACCTTAGGATCATTTTGTATGATAACATTAGGGTTTTTAGTTTTCCTATAGTGTTTTCTTTTGTGTCTTCTCATCTCATCTCAAACAAATCTAAGACACTTAATAAAGAGTGATGAACATTGTGCACCACGAGCCTTAAGTATATGGGAAATTATGAGTGGGGGGGGGGGGGGTTTCTCCTCACTTGTCTAGAGTGTTTAGTGTATGTCCCTTGGATGATATGCGGCACATTCTCTCCTATATCATAGTCTTTAGTGCAACGCGAATCTCAAACAAATTCAATTCACTTCTCTAAAAATATTAAACCAAATTCAAACCTTTTTTATCCTTCGAGATTTGTTTCAAATCCATTTTCAAAAAAGAGTACGCTACTTTTTCGTTCTACTGTAAACAAGCATCAACCCTAACTACTGGAATAGGAACTTACCGTCACTCATAAAAAAACACTTAACCAACCAGTGGTTTAGTTAGCCTAACTACATTTGCTCTGATTTCTCATACTAGATGAGGATACGTAGGCACAAGGCGGTGATGTCTTGGCGAGCAACCTTCCCCCCATCACTCGTAGTTTTCCAAACTATGTTGACTATGAATTTCCCATTGCACGAGGGAATACGTAGGCATAGGGCGGCGATGTCCTATCGAGTCTCCTTTTTCTTTTCCCCACCCTTTTAGCAATAGCTTTTAGATGATTCACCCTTTGATTAGACAACAAGTGTGGATCCTATTGAGTACAACGGACATGAGGGGTGCTCATACCTTCCCCTTGCATAACCGACCCTCAAACCCCAAGATTTGGTTGCGATGACTTTGTCTTCTCCTTTCTTTTAGGTTTTATTTGATCGTTTCCTTTCCTTCTCTTTGGAATAAATAACTTTCGATAGCGACTCTTTTGTTTGTTTTTGCTGGCCTTTTTCACAGTTGCGACAGGGTGTAATAAATGTTGTTTTTTCCATATCCTCGGGTGCTATTTTAATTTAATTATAACTGGAAAAACCATCCATAAAGAGGAAGATATTGAACTTAGTTATTTTATCTACCCACATATCAATATATGGCAATCGAAAAGCTCAATGCTATGGTAGAATCTATGGTTGCTATTCAAAATTAATCTCCTCATCCTCTTCTTACTCCTCTGGTAGCTAAGCCTTAAACTACTGTGATTTCTAAAGTTATGTTTATGCCCGTTTATGTGGCCCCAAACGGTGCTCTGCCACACCAAATTCTTGTTGGCTTTCCTTGGGGAATGCCTTTGAACTTTGTTCCTAAAGGTTACAAACCTGCTGTCGAAGTTCCCACTGTTCAGCCTGTCATGATCATTCCTCCACCTGTGGTGCATGTTGTCCCATAGACTAAAGAACCTATTTTTCATGTTGGACCAAGTGAAAGCTTGGGCGTCTATGAAAGGATGGACCAGTTTCAAAAAACACAGAAGGAAATAAAAGCTTTAAGGGGGGAAAGAATTATTTAGGAATAACGCTCAGGAGTTGTGCCTCGTCCCAAATGTCAAGATTCTTGCCAAATTTAAAGTCCCTGATTTTGAGAAGTATAAAGGAAACACTTTCCCTCAAAGTCACCTTGTAACGTACGCAAGGAAAATGTCCACTCATATGGAAAATCATTAGCTGCTAATTCATTAATTTCAAGATAGCCTCACTAGCGCTGCTTTGAAATGGTACATGGGATTAGACAATACTCAGATTCACATTTTCAATGATTTGGGGGAAGCGTTTATTCATCAATATAAGTACAATCTAGATATGGCGCCATACCATGATCAACTTTGTGATATGTCACGAAAAGAGAAAGAAACTTTCAAAAAGTACGCCCAGAGGTGGCATGAAATTGCTGCACAGATTAAGATGACAAATATTTTCTTGAAGACTTTGAGTTCTTTTCACTATGAACGAATGGTGGCTAGTGCACCCAGTGATTTCACCAAGATGGTAAACATGGGCATGCGTCTGGAAGAAGGGGTCTATGAAGGAAGATTGGTTAAAGAAGGAAATTCTACCGCTAATACTAAGAAATATGGGAGTGGATTTTCTAAAAAGAAAGAGGGAGAGTCCAATGCCATTTCCCAAGAGAAGCACAGGAGACACCGAGGAAAGAACCATCATTATCAACAATAGGTAGCCTCAGTCACGCCTGTCATTAAGACTGATCTGGTTGCTTAAGATACTTCATCTTATCAACCACAGTTTCAACAAAGAAATCATCAACAACATAATCAACATAACCGCACTCAGAAGAAAACTCATTTTGATCTGATTCCCATGTCGTATGCTAAATTGTACCCTGCTCTGATACAAAATAATCTTGTATAAATTAGATATCCACCAAATGTTCCAAAAGAGCTCCCTTGGTGGTATAAATCTAATCATTTTTGTGACTATCATCAAGGGGCACCTGGCCATGACATCGAGAATTATTTTGCATTAAAAGTTGAGGTTCAGAGATTAATCTGAAGTGGTATTTTGTCCTTCAAGGATCTTGGACCCAATGTTCAAGCTAATACTTTGTCTAAACATGGAGGTGCCAATGTGAACATGGTAGATGGCTTCCCTGGCCCCTATCGTATCTTTGATGCTAATTTGATTAAAAGATCTTTGGTTGATATGCATGTCAGATTATGTAGACTGAGTTATTATGAGCATGACCAAGCTGCTTATCGAATTTGTTTAAGAAACCCTCGAGGATGCTCTATGGTGAAAAGAGATTTTCAGAAAATGCTAGATCATAGGCTTATTCATATTACTCTTTTAAGATATGATGTTGATCATGAATTGGATGCCATAGTTCCTCATTTCAATATATTTTAGATAGTTGAGATTGCTTATAATAGTCAGAAGTCGTCAGTTTCTCATTTGTACATTTGTCTACCTAGTCCTACTCCCTATGAATCTAACAAAGTTGTACCTTATCGATATAATTCCACAATGATTGAAGATGGAAAAGAGGTGCATATTCCCTCTTTTTCTTTTATTGTCAATATTGTCGATGTTAGCAGAGTGACCCGTAGTGGTTACGTATTTGTTGTTGCGCCTCCTAAGAAGGATGGTGATATCTTTGCTAACAAGCCAATTTCATTTGAGACACCTGTGGTACAATCTGAATATGGATTTGTAATAGGGAAATCTTGTGGTTCAAACTAGAATCCTGATGATAAGGTTTTAAAGCTGATTAAAAGAGTGAATACAGGATTGTTGATCAATTCTTGCAAACTCTATCCAAATTTTTTGTAATATCTTTATTGATGAACTCTAAGGTTCACAAAGAGGCTTTAAGGAAAGTTTTAGAACAAGCTTATGTAGACCATGATGTTATCGTTGATCAATTCGATGATATTGTTGGCAACATAACTGCTTGTAACAATCTGAGGAAGGAAGAAATCACAATATGGTCTTGCACATTTCAATGAATTGTCAAAATGACACATTATCCAACATGCTGGTAGATACTGGTTCCTCTCTGAATGTAATGTCCAAGTTTACTTTGTCAAGGCTTTTATATCAAGGCACTTTGATGAGGTACAATAGGGTTGTTGATAAGGCTTTCGACGGATCCAGAAAACTATGATAGTTCAAATTAAAATGGCGCTTAAGGATACGAAAAAAACAACATTTATTACACCCTGGGGAACATCCTGCTACAGAGTGATACCCTTCAGTTTGAAATATGATGGTGCAACATACTAGAGATCCACGACCACTCTTTTCCATAATATTATGCATAAAGAGATAGAGGTCTATGTTAATGATTTGATTTGTAAGTCGAAGACTGAAGAAGATCATGCTAAATATTTGTTGAATTTGTTTCAATGTTAAAGAAAGTTTAAAATCCGCTTGAATCCTAATAAAGGCACTTTTGGTGTTTGTTTAGGAAAGTTGTTGGGTTTCTGGTAGACCTAAAATATACACTTTATTTGACTTGATTCGCACGTGTTATTTAGGATTTTATCTATGTTTTCTTGTATTATGCCTTCGTTTTGTCTCTTTTTCAGGATTTTATATTTTCAGAGCTACTCAAGAAGAAATGAAGAAAAACAAGCAAAAAGACCAGCTTTTCAAAAAATTGTACACATGGCGGGCGCCATAGGAGAAGCCATGAGTGGGATAAGAGACCAACTTCTGACAACTGCCACGTCTCCCACTTCTTTCCACTCTAGTACACATGGATGGAACCACCCTTGCATTTCGTTTCCCTCCCAAAAGAAGTTGGGGGGCAGTCTAGTCTTTCCCTATACTTTCCTAGCATTATAAATAGAAGAGTTATGCCTCATTTCTAAGCATCCAAGCTTAGTTACAGAACTCAAGCCATAAATTTCCATTTGTTGTAAAGTGATAAACTTCTCACATCGGGTAGTTATCACATTGTCTAATCGAGTCTGTAATCTGGTTTGGAGCACTTCGGTAGAAGTTAATCCTGCCGCCATTTTATTTCAGTCTTTTACTTCAAGTTGTACCAAGATTTAAAACCTCCCGTTTGGAGCAGGTTTCTATTTATTTTCCGCTTTTATTTATCCGCATTTATTTCCTGCACTTTATTTATCGCACTTTATTTATCCGCATTTATTTCCTGCACTTTATTTATCCACACTTTATTTACCGCCCTTCTTTATCGCACTTTATTTACCATGTCTATTTACGTTTCCATGTCCGGCTAGATCTTAGAGGTTAGGATGTGAGGATCATAGTTAGAAGTTGTATTCCATACGATTGTCGATAGATTCACTTAGGGGTTATTCTGACTTTTAATACATCTTTTCTGCACTTAAAATCTGTTGGGTAAGATCGAAAGCCGTCCAACCTTTAGATAAATTTGGTTAGTCTTAACTGTTCAAAGGAAGCGAAAGCGCTAAATCCGGTTAAGTAGGAATCTTTAATGCTTTAGAAAAATGATTTTAAAACTATTTTTGAACGCGTTTATGGATTTAAAGTCCGGTTCGCAAGAACCTCTTTTTGTTAGAAATTCCAGTTAAAAATACTTTTCAACTAAGTCAAGAAACTATATTTCTTAAAAATAGGTTTAATCACTCTAACACAATGCGTTCCTTTTTATAAGTGACAATAAAAGGGATCGGTTATGGGATAAACTCGGTTCTGAATACGCGAAAGCGAAAGTTCTAGTTAAATTAGTTCTTTTCATGAGTAGAAAATATTACCCCTTAAGAAGTATATTTGTACGCATTTGGAATACAGCTATGTGAATCACATTTAAGCCTGTTGTTTTATTATTGAATTTATTTTTGCACTTTACTTTAATTTCGCACAACCCAACTCCAAATTGACTTACCTTAGATAAACACCGTAGCAACAATAATTGATAGATTGACATTTGTTTTTTGTGGGATCGATAATCTTTTATATTACTCTGACGTTATTCGTGCACTTGCGAATCACAACATCACTTTCATTGTCAGCCAAAAAGGTATTAAGGTAGACCCTGATAAAGTCAGAGTTATTCAAGAAATGCTTGTGCCCAAAATAGAAAAACAAGTCAGAGGATTCCTTGGGCGTTTGAATTATATCTCCAGATTTATATCTAACATAATTGCCACTTGTAGGCAGATCTTTAAGCTTCTTCGCAAATACCAAGGTTGTGTATGGACAAAATATTTTCAGAAGGCTTTTGTTGCAATCAAAGAGTATCTGCTTAAACCTCCTATCTTGTCTTCTCCAGTGGAAGGAAGACCTTTGATTATGTATTTAACTATGTTAGAAGAATCCATGGGTTGTGTCCTTGGTCAACAAGATGAAAATGGTAGAAAAGAGTATGCCATTTACTATTTGAGTAAAAAGTTCACAGATTGTGAGTCTTGATACTCAATGCTTGAAAAAACATGTTGTGCTTTGGCATGGGATACTAAACATTTACGCCATTATATGATAAATCATAACACTTAGTTGATATCCAAAATGGATTCAATCAAATACATTTTTGAAAAGTCTGCTCTGACTGGAAGGATTGCCCGCTTGTAGATGTTACTATCCGAATATGACATTGAGTACCGTAGACAGAATGAAATCAAAGGAAGTGTTTTAACTGATCATTTGGCTCACCAACCAATTGATGACTATCAATCCATCAGGTTTGGCTTCCCTGATGAAAATGTTATGTATTTGAAAGCTAAAGATTGGGATGAACCATTACATGTTGAAGGACTAGATCCTGAATCCTTGTGAGGTTTAGTGTTTGATGGAGCTGCCAATGCTTATGGCAATGGGATTGATGCAATCATTATCAGTTCTCATGGTTCTCACATACCTTTCACGTCAATATTGATGTTTAAGTGCATGAATAACATGGCAGAGTATGAAGCTTGTATAATGCGTCTTGAAGAAGCCATTGATTTGAGGATTAAAACTATTGATGTGAATGGGGATTCAGCCCCTAGTGATTAATCAGATTAAAGGTGAATGGGAGACTCGTCAGCCTGGTTTGATTCCTTACAAAGACTATGCAAGGAGGTTTTTGATCTTCTTTAACAAAGTTGAGTTACATCATATACCCTGTGAAGAGAATCAGATGGCAGATGCTCTGGCCACTTTGTCCTATATGATTAGAGTGAATCGTTGGAATGATGTGCCTAATATTGATGTTATGCGTCTTGATAGACCTGCTCATGTGTTTGTGGCAGAAAATTCAAAGATGATAAGCCTTGGTATCATGATATTAAATGTTTCCTTAAAAGTCAGGAGTACCCACTTAGGGCATCCAACAAAGATAAGAAGACTTTGAGAAGATTGGATGGCAATTTATTTTTAATGAAGATGTGCTATATAAAAAAAAAATTGACATGACATTGCTCAGATGCGTGTATAGACATGAAGCAAACATGTTAATGAAATAGATTTATGAAGGATCATTTGGTACTCGTGCTAATGGACATGAAATGGCTAAAAAGATGTTAAGATCAGATTACTGTTGGATGACAATGGAATTTTATTGTTGCAAATATGTGAAAAAGTTCCATAAGTTTGAGATCTACGCTGATAAGATTCACGTGCCTACAAATCTTCTCAATAGTATTTCATCTCTGTGGCTTTTCTCTATGTGGGGAATTGATATAATTGGCATGATTGAGCCCAAGGCTTCGAACTGACACCATTTCATTTTAGTGGCCATTGATTATTTCACAAAATGGGTTGAAGCGGCATCGTATGCTAATGTGACCAAGCAAGTTGTGGCCAGGTTTATCAAGAATCAAATTATCTGTCGATATGGCATTCCCAGCAAGATTATCGCTAATAATGGGTCAAATTTTAACAATAAGATGATGAAAGAGTTGTGTGATGACTTTAAGATTGAGCATCATAATTCTTCTCCTTACAAACCTAAGATGAATGGGGTTGTTGAAGCTGCGAATAGGAACATTAAGAAGATTATCCAAACGATGGTTGTGACATACAAGAACTAGCATAAGATGTTCCCTTTTGCTTTGCATGGGTATCGTACATCCGTCTGCACTTCAACAGGGGCGACCCCTTTCTCACTTATATATGGCATGAAAGTAGTGCTCCTTGTAGAGGTTGAAATCCCATAGATGTCAGTCTTGATGGAAGCCAAGTTGATTGAGACTAAATGGTGTCAAAGCATATATGACCAGTTAAATTTGATTGAAGAAAATAGAATGATGGCTTTATGTCATGGCCAGTTATATCAACAAATAATGAAGAAAGCTTTTGATAAGAAGGTTCAACCTCGTGTATTCAGAGAAGGAGACCTTGTGCTCAGAAAGATCTTGTCATTCAACACTGATTCTAGGGGCAAGTGGACTCCTAATTATGAAGGCACATATGTTGTTAAGAAATCTTTCTCTTGCGGTGCACTAACTCTTACAAATATGGATGGTGAGAATCTCACTCGTCCTGCAAATGTCGATACAGTCAAGAAATACTTCGCCTAAAAAATAAAAGAACAACTCGTTAAGTTGAAAACCCGAAAGAGCGGCTTATACAAAAAGGAGCATTTCGGTGGGCTAAAAACCTGAAAGGTTGGTTTAGGAAAAAGTTAGAGACATAAACATAAAATATTATCCCAGTAGATTGAAAACTCGAGAGGTAAATCTTGGATAAAGTTAGAGATTATGGCAAGCAACTGCATCAGGCCAAACTTGATCACTTGAAGCAACATTGCCCATCAAGGATTATCATCCTCGTCATTCTCGACAAAAGTTTTGTGCATAGTGGAATTCAAATTTTTTAGGGAGAATAGTAGTCATTGTATATCAGTGTAGCATTTTCCTTTATTTACCATTTTCCAACTTTGTAGTGATCCATGAAGTCACGCCATTTGCGGATTACCATTCTATTAATAAAGTTTGGGTTTGCAATTCTTATATTTGTTTCTGTTTTGTAAAATTTCATTTATTTGTGATAATAATTATTTTAAAAGGTAAATAACAGTTATACTTTTGAAAATTACAAAAAAAAATATTTTCCTTTGATTTGTGAATACTAAAAGGAATGTCAACAGTTACTTCAAGGATTGGTAAAATTTAGAAGTGTGGAACTCGATGTTCTCCCAAGCAGAGTTTGTTTTTGTTGATGTCTTCTCCAGCTGAGCGCTAATTCAGGTGTTCCCTAGTCAAGTACTAAACTCAATGTTTCCCAATTGGATCATAGACTTGGACTCCCTAGCTAAGTCTTGATTCAGATTTCTCCAGCTGAGTGTGTTTCTCTTCCCCAGTCAGGTTGAGATCGAGCAAATATGTGTGAAAATGTGGTTGTTAGATTCCATCTCACGTACTATTGAAACTTGATGAGGAATCCCCAGCAGGTTTTTATATCCTCTATTATGCCTTTAACACTTTTATGTTCCACTCAAGCGGCAAGTTCAAAATAATGTTTCCTACTAAGAAGTGGTGAGATAGTAGTCAATTGTTGGGTTTTATCTCACCCTGTATTGAGTTTTAAAATTCCCCGCAGGTTGACTTTCTGCTTGTCGCTACGCGAAAAATGACACAGAGTCGCCACCGGATTTTATTTATCCCAAGGAGGGAAAGGGAAATAGCGATAAAACCTTTGGTAAAAGAGCATGGTCATCGCAACCAAGTCTTAGGGTTCGGGAGTCGGTTATGTGAGGGGAAGGTGTTAGCACCCCCTCGCATCCATCATACTCGATGGGAACCTCCTAGGTTATTTCGCGTGAATGGGTATTTTTATTAAGAGTTTGCTTGTTTAAGGAAAAGAGGGGTCGGTTTATTTATTTTAATGCTCACCAAGGATTGTGGCCCTTGTGCCTACGTATCCTCACTTAAAAGAAGTGAAGAATCAGAGCTCCGTAGTTCGGAGGCTTATGAAATAGTTGTTTGTTGGTTGATTTTATACCTTGAAAAAGGGTTTTTGATTGATGCCCGAAGGCGAAAAATAGTTTGATGAGTTGATGTTATTTTTAGGTTTTTTGAAGAGAAATGGTTCTTGATTAGGGTTACACAAAAGGACCTTGGATAGAGATAAATGTTTCGAATAGCCAAGTCGAGCGCCTTGTATCCAAAACATTCAGAACGAGTGTAGGAGGATTCCATTCTCATTCCTTCTCCACCACCTTAAAATCCATGGTGTGCAACCCTAACCATATATTTATTGTATTTTGGGTTTTTTTTATGAGAAAAAGGATCACTTGATGTTGGATCAAGATTTATTGTTTGTAAAGATATATTTGAAGCGATACGGACAAGGTCGATGGCGATGCATAAGGCAATCGACTTACAAGGTTAAAAATGGCTCGATAAAATCGAGAGTTTGTTTTTGAAAATGGTTTTTGGAATCAAAAGTCAACAAGGACAATAGCAATATTCACACTAAAATCATACAAACATATGGGGTTAGTCGGCTAAAAAAAATCGAGACATGCAAAAAAAATGGCACGAAGCAAAAAAAAAAATTGATCAATTCGCGCCGCGAAGGGTGTTTGCACCGCGAACTGAGAAAAATGGACATGCTGTTTTTTGCATGTCCGCGCCGCGAACTGAGAAAGTTTTCATTCTGGTTTTTGCATGTTCGCGCCGCGAACATGGGTCGCGCCGCGGCCTGAAGCAAAAAATGCAATATTTCTGTTTTTTCTGCTGTCTTTTGTGGTTTTCTTTCCTTTCTAATGGTTCGTAAAAATGGTTTTTTGGTTCTCTTGGGACCTCACACAATACACCCAGCACAAACACACTTAACAAATGATAATAAATGGCAAGTGCAGAAAAAATAAAGAGAGAAAAAGTTTGAAATGGATACCCAAGAACTTCCTCCTTCTTTGTTAAACTTCCACTGGTTTGGTTGTATGTTTTCTTCCTTCTTCCTTCTATACTTTGAAGGTGCTTCTCCTCAAAGGTTCTCTATGTGTTTCTATGGAATTCTCTTGATTTTTTTGCTGGTTTTCTTTCTCACTCTTTTTTTCTGGTTTTTGTTTAGGGTTTCTTCCTCTCTCTATTTTTTCTGGTTTTTGCAATGTGTAGTGGATGTTGAATGTGTAAAGAGTGACCATTTGTTTACATCCCCTTCCCTTCTTATCTTATTTTTCTAGGGTTTTCCCTTCTCCCCAAACATCAGATTTTTTCATGGGGTAATGTCTCCTACCACCTTTTCTCATGTCACTCTCTTTCTTTCCATTTTCATGCAAGCTCCTATGTTGTATTTTTGCTGCACTACTCTATATTGTTGTCTTTTTTCTGCTGCACTTTGTATCTTGCATCCCTTTTGTTGGCTTGTGTTTTGACAGCTCTTGTGGTCAATGCTACTACCCTTTTGACAGCATTTTGAAATTCTGATTTTTAGATGCATTATCATATGCTATTCCCTTGGTCTTGTGACATGTATATTTTGTGACATGAGGCAACTTGTTACTTCTTGCATGGGGCTGCTTTGGATTACCTTCATATTGCCCATGAATAAGCATGCATAATCTTGATCATAGCATGAAATTAATTAGAGGCTTGGATTAAGACTAGGAGTAGCTTAATTTTCTAAGCATTACCGAGAGCTTGAAACTTTGTAACAAATGTGACACTTTTGCAAATGTCATGAAATTTCTCTTTGTAATATTCTTGAATCTAGTCTTGAATTCATGAATCTTGAACTTTGATGGATTCCCTTATGTCATTATATAAAATGAAGTATTGAATTATACACTTGTGATCTTGACTCATGCTTTGCAAATTTGAACTCCACTTGACCAAGAACTTGAAATAAAATTGGAGGAAGAAAACTTGAATTTGGCCTTGCATTTCATGTTCATTATGAATATTTATCTTGAATATCTTAATATTTTTCAAGTAACTTCTTCTTGAAGTAATCTACATGAATAGACTTTCCAACTTAGATCAAACCTTAGGTGATGAACATTTTTCTTCCATGTAGTCCAAGATAGACGAGTTATCTCATTTGAAATGGAAAATAACAAATCGACCCAATCCGTATCCACATGCTCGATATGTATGAAATGACGAATGTAGGGTATAAAGACTAAAGACGAAAATGAGGGTGTGACACTGCTATAATGTTAACTTCTTATTTCCCCCTACAAGTCTAGGATGTTTTCCTCGAGGTTGTTAATCCCCAGGGATTTTTTGTTGATAATCCCCACCATATCTACATTTCCCTCAGCGGAGTTTGTGCAACTATTACTGTTGATTTGGGAAGAAATTTTGTGGTACGATCCTCGACAGATCCATTTCTTTCTAGAGTTTGTGCAAAGATACATTCCCTTAACAGAGTTAATGCAGATATTATCCCTTCCAGAGGTGGATATCCGTATAAGAGTTTTGTTATGCATGTTTCCCCACCAGGTCTTAATCCTTCTGCAACAGAGTTTATGTGAATTTTCTTATCCCCAAGACAAATTTGGAAGACTTGTGCTGCTATGTTTCCCCAACAGGTCTTCATCCTTCTACAACAAATTTCATATGGATATTCTTATCCCCAAGATGAGTTTAGAAGATTTATGTTGCTATGTTTCTCCAGCGGATCTTTCCATTCCCTCAAAATGGAGTTTATATTAGTATCCCCTCAGCGGATTATTGATGTTAAACGAATGAACATTGGGTTTCTCCCCAAAAAATATCTTATTTCCCCAGAGATGTGAGCCTTGTAGCACGACTTCATTCCTTCAGTGGATTTTGTTTGTCTCCAGCTGAATCCCTAACAGATCTTTCAGTAGAATCTCTAGTGGTATTTCCATCTTGTTGAGATTTAGCCGAGTATCCAGTTGTATTGTGGTGATTGGTCATCCCCAGTTTATCTTTGTGCTTGTTTTTTCAGCATATACATACATACATACATTCATTCATACATGCATCATGCATAACCGAATTAAAATTCATGCTCGTATTGCATTTCTTGGTGTTCCTTATCCATTCTCTCTGGTGTTGTTATCCTCCACAGATTACGTGTGTCCTTTTTCTATTAGAGTATCTACCTTAAGTAGAAAGTGTATATCTTTTCTAATTCCCCACTAAATTTATTCCTCAGGGGAGGTTCTTACTTTATTTTTCCTTTCCATCTCATTCATCTTGATGGAATTACTCCCCAATTGAGTTATTTTCTCATTGGGTAGAGTCTTGTCAGACTGTTTCTCTCTAGTTTGTTCCTGGATTGAACTTTGGTTTCCTGTAGGAATTATTTTGAATATCTCTAGGCTGTGAAACCTAGATGATGAGAAGGCCTTTATTTTGCACCTTCGAGGATTTATTTTCCACAGTAGGATTTTGTTTATGATTCCCAATCATAAGAGGAAGATTTTGTTTCTCCAGTAGTGTTGTGATAACACTCTCTTGGAATCTTTTCCTAACATCAAGTGGCGATCTCTTTATTTGAGAAGCTTGTATCTCCCCAACATGGTTAGCCTTACTTAAAAAGTGGAAGCCTCTATGAGAAGCTTGTTTTTCTATTTCAACCTTTTGCAACAATAATTGGATTTCACTTTTGAGAAACTTATCTATTCTTGGTGGTTCTCCAATATTTGCAACGATAAGTGGCAGACTCTTTGAGAAGCTTGTTTGCTATTTGTCACACCCTCATTTTCACCTTTAGCCTTTATACCCTACATTCACCATATCATACATTGTTCTATTGCATATCGAGCATGTGGGTTCACAAGGTACGGATTGGATCGGTTTGTTATTTTCCATTTTTCAAATGAGATAACTTGTCTATCTTGGAATACATGGAAGAAAAGGTTCATCACCTAAGGTTTGATCTAAGTTGGAAAGTCTATTCATGTAGATTACTTCAAGAAGAAGTTACTTGAAAAATATTAGGATATTCAAGATAAATATTCATAATGAACATGAAATGCAAGGCCAAATTCAAGTTTGCTTCATCCAATTTTGTTTCAAATTCATGGTCAAGTGGAGTTCAAATTTGCAAAGCATGAGTCAAGATCACAAGTGCATAATTCAAGACTTCATTTTATATAATGACATAAGGGAATCCATCATTCAAAGTTCAATATTCATGAATTCAAGACTAGATTCAAGAATATTACAAAGAGAAATTTCATGACATTTGCAAGAATGTCATTTGTTACAAGATTTCCAACTCCAAGTAATGTTTAGAAACTAATCTATTTCTAATCTTCATTCAAGTATCTAATCAAATCCATGATATGGTAATCTTCATGCCACACCAAGTTTTCATGTGCTACATTATGCCCACGAACATCCAAAGAAAAATACTTAAGAGTTAACATTGGTATGTTTCAAGATCAAGACCATGTGTGTGTTCAACCGTAAGGAATATGGATGCAATTCAAAACAGCCCCATGCAAGAAGTGGCAATATGTACCATGTTACAAAATCATTTTATGTCACAAAACTAAGGGGATAAACTTAGGTTGATGCATCTACACATCAAAAATCAGAATTTGAAAATTTTGTCCAAAAGGTAGTGGTATTGACTACACGAGTATGTCCAAGCATAACCAACCAATGGGTACAAGGATGGATGGCAATGTAGAGTGCTGCAGAAGAAAATACAGCAAAAGCAAAAAGACAACATGCTAGAAATGGAAAAAGGTGGGGGCTGCACCAAGAAAGTGGTAATAAGTGTTGCCAAGAATGGAAATTCTGAAAATGGAAGCTTGTGCAAAAGCTATTGTTTTGGTACAGCAGAAAAAGGCAGCAGAAAAAGTGGGATAAGAAGAGGAGATGAGCTGCAAAACAAGATATTCATCATTCACTAGACATTGGAAAAAAGATAAAAATGGAGCAAGAAACCCTAGAGAGAAAACCAGAAAAAAGAGTGAGATAGAAAACCAACAAAAAAATCAAGAGAGTTCCATAGAAACTCATAGAGAACCTTTGAGGAGAAGCACCTTCAAAGCATAGAAGGAAGAAGGAAGAAAACACACAACCAAACCAGTGGAAGCTTAACAAAGAAGGAGGAAGCTCTTGGGTATCCATTTTAAACTTTTTCTCTCTTTATATTTTTGCACTTGCCATTTATTATCATTTGTTAAGCGTGTTTGTGCTGGGTGTATTGTGTGAGGTCCCAAGGGGACCAAAAAACTATTTTTAAGAACCAATAGAAAGGAAAGAAAACCACAAAAGACAGCAAAAAACAGCAAATATTGTGTTTTTTGCTTCAGGTCGCGGCGCGAACATGCAAAAACCAGAATGAAAACTTTCCCAGTTCGCGGCGCGAACTGATCAGTTTGTTTTTTTTTTTTGCTGTTTTTACCTTAAAAAAATTTTTGTTTTTTTTTCATGTCTCGATTTTTTTAGCCGACTAACCCCATATGTTTGTATGATTTTAGTGTGAATATTGCTATTGTCCTTGTTGACTTTTGATTCCAAAAACCATTTTCAAAAACAAACTCTCGATTTTATCGAGCCATTTTTAACCTTGTAAGTCAATTTCCTTGCGCATCGCCATCGACCTTGTCCGCATCGCTTCAAATATATCTTTACAAACAATAAACCTTGATCCAACATCAAGTGATCCTTTTTCTCATAAAAAAACCCAAAATACAATAAATATATGGTTAGGGTTGCACACCATGAATTTTAAGGTGGTGGAGAAGGAATGAGAATGGAATCCTCCTACACTCGTTCCGAATATTTTGGATACAAGGCGCTCGACTTGGCTATTTGAAACATTCGTCTCTGTCCAAAATCCTTTGGCGTAATCCTAGTCAAGAACCATTTCTCTTCAAAAACCTAAAAACAATACCAACTCATCAAACTTCTTTTGCCTTAGGGTGTCAATTTGAAAACCCTTTTTCAAGGTATAAAATCAACTAATACACAATTGTTTCTTAAGTGGCCGAACTACGGCTGCTCTGATTTCTCACACATGTTGAGAATACGTAGGCATAGGATTGTGATGATCCTAGCAAGCACAATTTTCTTTCTTTCCCATATTTAATCATCCATACCCTTTACCCAAGGACATGTTACATGCGTTCTACCGCAAACAGGTAACGCATAAGACTCCAAGAGCGAGCCGCAATACACCTAACTGCTAGAATGTGCATGATAACATCGTCCACCCAACATCCTGTTTTCCACCGTAGTCCCATGAACTACGAATGCTCTGATTCTTCACTTCATACAAGTGAATATACATAGGCACAAGGGCCTCAATCCTTGGCGAGCACTCTAATAAATCACCAACCCCTCTTTCTTTAAACAAACAAACTTTTAGAATAAAACACCCATTCATGCCAAACAACCTAGGAGGTTTCCATCGAGTACGATGGATGCGAGGAGGTGCTAATACCTTCCCCTTGCATAACCGACTCCCGAACCCTAAGACTTGGTTGCAATAACCATGCTCCTTTCCCAAAGGTTTTATCGCTATTTCCCTTTCCCTCCTTGGGATAAATAAAATTCGGTGGCGACTCTGTGTCATTTTTCGCGTAGTGACATTATTTTCAAATTTTGTGTTATTTCAAGTGGTAGTCTCTTTATTTGAGAAGCTTGTATGTCTCCAAATACTATTATGTATCTTCATATTAAATGGCATCTCTATAGTTTATCCTCAGTAGAAAAGTTTATTATGAAATCCTTGATTCTCATCCAATCAAGTGAAGCCC